>CM036759.1:8121684-9321684 GCA_020796225.1 Arion vulgaris | reverse complement strand
ATGTGGCATTTCGTAACAAAGTTATGAACTATGAACAAAGTTTACGTATGAAGCGAGAACACAAAAATACCTAAGGTAAATTGTTAAGTGTAATTAGTTACAGTATTTTCGAGTTGTCGTTGTGTGCTGTTTAGTGTCTTTGCAATTACTGAAAAGTTGAGTAACAGCTTATTTCTTGACGTGGCCTGGACATGTAAGTAGTATGAGTTTTACTGCCTCACACGTATCAGTTCAAATGGGACAATTTGAACCATGTGAGAAGCTTATTTTTTTCAAAAGTTTCAAAGCCGAAGGATTGACTTCATTGCACCGGATTTTACCCCATATGGCTCGGTCCTCTCCGCAGAATGGCACACCACCTACCGAGAGTATTGCACAAAGCACGAACTCCATAGCTCCAGCAACTATCATAGGGGTCTCTGGAAACAAAACTGCATCGTTAACAGAATGGCGCGGTCCGGATCCGAACCCACGATCTTCGACTCACAAGGCAACGGACTTAACCACTTAGCCACAGAGACCCCTAAATGGGAGGGTGGAATGTTATGGAAGATATGGTGTAACTCTGAGCATATGCAGTTTTTTCAAAGGGTTTGTCAAGTCGGGTTTGTTCTGTTCTAAATTGAAAAACCATTTATTGATGTCGAAACTGGTCCTGATGAATCATTTAGATTCATTTATATATACATGCCCAGTTCCCCAGATATTTTTGTTCATCTGTTCAGTGAATAATCTTTAAATTTGTTCTGAGATAATTATTTGCTTAGCTGTTCGAATATTGGTTTGTGGCAGAAATTTAGCGAACAAAAATGGAACAACAAAGAAACAAAATACAATTTAATGCAATAGGAAAAGAAGATGAAAAGTGTAAACTTCATGAAACGGCAAAGTGAACAATTAAAAGATAACCATAATTTGGCTGGGGTTCAAATCGACTATCTATGCTCAAAGTTACATCATATCTCCCATAACATCCCTTTCTCCCATTTTCTTTATTGTCGTGGCCATCTTTGCCAACACAAGGACTGAATAAAATATTTGAGAATACATTTCTGTTGATATTATGAGTCGCTCAAGAATAAGATGGTATAAGAAGATTGATAAAACTGTTTACTGGCTTGTTCAATGGAAGGAGACGCTAACTAGACAATTCACAGGCCATATTTATTTGTATGGGACTCTTAATTGGACATCCACGCTAAGTAGTGGTAGTAGTAGTAGTAACAAAATATCTGGTTTGAAAGTATGTACTCATTGATAATAGTACTTACGTTTTAGATTCATTATGGAATCTCTCTGAGGAATGTTCAATGTTTATCGATTAATATTTTATTATGATTAAAAAAATAATGAACATAAAATTGGGACGAATTCAGGAGAAATTATGAAATCATATAAATGTCTGATCAACCACTAGTAACATCCGTTATAAGAGGGAGAAGATGGATATATAATGGACACACCTTGAGAAGATATTTGCAAAGAATATCAAAGCAGGCAAAGAAGTGGGAGCAAACGGGTTCAAGAAGAGAGGCCTCCTAGGAAACAATGAAATGAACTTCGTTAAGAGAGACAAGTAATATCGGAATCAATTCCATGGAAGAGATTGTGCGAGTTGCCCAGGACAAAGCAGTATGGAGAAATTACTTGCATGTAATGTTTACCGATACGAGGGGAATATATATTTCATTAAGATCAACATCTTCCTCTTGGTATATTTCTAAGTAGTCCTAGAGCATGTGACTATAATAGTCATTGATCACACCACATGAGAAGATGACAGCATCTTCCTCTTGGTATATGTCTAAGTAGTCCTAGAGCATGTGACTATAATAGTCATTGATCACACCACATGAGAAGATGACAGCATCTTCCTCTTGGTATATGTCTAAGTAGTCCTAGATCATGTGACTATAATAGTCATTGATCACACCACATGAGAAGATGATAGTATCTTCCTCTTGGTATATCTCTAAGTAGTCCTAGGAATGTGACTATAATAGTCATTGATCACACCACATGAGAAGATGATAGTATCTTCCTCTTGGTATATCTCTAAGTAGTCTAGGACATGTGACTATAATAGTCATTGATCACACCACATGAGAAGATGATAGTATCTTCGTTTAAAGTTTTATGGCAACTCTATACGAAACAGTTCATTACTATAGTCTGTCCATTAATTCGTGAGCACGTTTGAAATTGATTTTCTCGAAAACTACCTGTTGGATCTCAGTGTTTTTTTGCAAGCAGCCTTAGAATATCCATGACGCTAGAGAAATATTTTTTTCCAAGAAAATTTGATGTAGTTTGAAATATTTCTTCTTCAGGTTATATTAAAATCAACCTCACCGGATTGTACACAATAGTAACAGATCTACGGTACACAGACGCGTTGTTCTAAAAATACATTATGGTAACATAGAAATATCGTGAGTATACAACAATTTCACGAAATCCCGTGCACCGAACCCAGTCGACTTTGAACGCGGAAAGCATATGACGTTATAATTGGGATACCGTTGTATAGTTATAGGCGTATCTCGCTATTTGTATGAAGCTATTGTATCATATTTGTTGGCTTATCAAAACTGACATTGATATCACATTCATAATGAGTCTGAAGTGCACATTTATAACAATGCAGAAGGTTACAGTTTTACTATACCAACACTTCCGTAGGGAATCTAAGAGAGGTCATCTATATTGCGATATTCATAACCCTGAGAAACGAACGCAACTGGCGCTTGGTCTGAATAGAGAATCCTTTTCCCGATGGACTAAACAGGACACAAAGTGCACTAATGTCAAGCAAGGACGGAAAAGAACAATTGACGACTTTGACATAGATGTCATAAGACGGAGCTCTTGAAAATGTTTGCGACAAATCAACTTGTTACTCTCAGGAAACTGAAATTAAAACTGCAATCAGATTGCAGCATAGACATTTCTAAAAGTACTCTATGAAAAATTGTAAGAGCCGCCGGCTTCACCTTCAGAAAACTATAGGCGGCAGGAATATTATTTGTGAAAAGCCACATTTAATTGCTGCCCGAAGTAAATACCTGAGGCAGATCCGTGAGCTGGCGGAGGCAAGACTATGATATTGTATATTTGGACGAATCCTGGGTCAATGCTCACCACACCAATGCTAAAGAATGGCAATCAGTAGACAGTGAACAGAAAAGAAAAATACCAAGAAGCAAAGGCCAGCGTATTATACTAACACATGCAGGAAGTAGTGAAGAAGGTCTTGTCCATGACGCTGGACTTATTTTCCAATCAAAAGTACCGACGGTAGGGACTACCACACAGAAATGAATGGACATATTTTCAGGCACTGGATGGAGAAAGATCTACTTCAAATTCTAAACAGACCATCATGCTTGGTAATGGATAATGCATCCTATCACAACGCAGTATCAGCGGAAGACAAAGTACCAACTGCATCAAATACAAAAGATCAAATTAGGACTTGGCTTGCTAAGGAAAATGTCAGCTTCGATGATACATATTTGAAACCCGAGTTGTTGCACCTGGTGAGGATGACAAATAAGACAAAGGTGTTTCATATTGACAAAATCATTGCGGAATACGGCCACACGTCTTTGCGACTACCTCCATATCATGCTCACCTCAATCCGATAGAGGTTGTCTGGGCTAAAGTAAAAGGGCAAGTTGCGAACAGAACAGGACGTTTAAAATGTGTGATGTTGAAGTTCTGACACGTGAGTCCTTCTCAATGATAGACATGCAGTTCTGGAAGAAGTGTGTTGAACATGTGCTCCGAGAGGAAGACGAGTACTGGCACCGAGATGGATTACAATTTGTCCAGCCAGTAACAATTATCAACCTCATGGAATCGTCAGATTCGGAGATACAAATCATATTTTGATTACAGACTGAGAAATAGCAACGTATACATTTCCATATCCAAATGCGTCTACCATCATACAATTTGTGGTGAAGTTAAGACATCCTGGGGTCTAATGGTGACCGAAGGGGAGGACTAACTGTTGCATATTGTATCCAAGTTCACGATTGCACATAAAGGGCAACACACTTAATTACTTGACCTATCAAGTTAATATGGAGATACACCTATGAATAGAATTGACATGGACAAATTCTAGGATACTGTAAAATCTAAAATTTGAGCCCCGTATTTGCAATTGTCATAAAAGATCAAAGGAATTCGCCGATGTGCAAAATCCGTAGCATCTATGGACTACTGGTTAGCTTTATTTTAGCGTCATGGATATTCTAAGGCTGCATGCAAAAATCACTGAGATCCAACAGGTAGTTTTCGAGAAAATCAATTTCAAACGTGCTCACGAATTAATGGACAGACTATAGCAAAGACGCTCTAATGACATTTGTCATACACATATTGAAGCTGACTCGGGGATGTTACTTACTCTCTTTCCTTTCAGACAAGAGGCTTTTGTTAATGCAATTACCATATCTGACGCACAGTTTCCAAAGACCAAGATAGTTGATTAGATGTCAGATACAGATGTTTGAAGCAACAATTTTTACAAGATTAGATTTTCCATTGGATTTCTGGGACTTCATTTACTGGGGCAGTTGTTGTATCTGACTCTCAATCGATGCTTCACAAGATCCAGAAGAGCAGGTTTCGGTATGAGTGGATGTCGTCTATAGAAGTTTCTAACCTCCAGCGGCTTACGTGGATATACTGTCCTGGGCATGCGGGTGTTTACAGTAATGAGAGAGCGGGCAGGATTGCATCAACAGCATCGATTGCTGGGGAGTTGAAGATGGATAAGGGGATGTTCTTCGGTCTCTTCGAGACTCTCTGTTGGATGAGGACACTAAGATCGATGTTGAAAATATCAAGCGATTTAAGCAGTTTGGAGTTACCCGTTGTTCAAGTCAAACTGGATGCCTGAGAGGCAGAGTGAAAGGTGTGTTTAATCAGCGAGCCACAGGAACCATCAGTATGCATACTCTTCGATATCTGTTGGGGAGACTGAGCACCTATGGGTCTGCCCGGAGTGCAATGACGTCAGTTTAGTAACCAATAACAAGATTAGATGTCGGATACAGATGTTTGAAGCAACTATTTTTACAAGATTAGATGTCAGATATAGATGTTTGAAGCAACTATTTTTACAAGATTAGATGTCAGATACAGATGTTTGAAGCAACTATTTTTACATGAGTCTGTTATCCCGAATATGTATGTCTTCACAGTAACGAGAGAGCAGAGATGTGTGTGTGTGTTCACAGTAACGAGAGAGCAGAGATGTGTGTGTGTGTTCACAGTAACGAGAGAGCAGAGATGTGTGTGTGTGTTCACAGTAACGAGAGAGCAGAGATGTGTGTGTGTGTTCACAGTAACGAGAGAGCAGAGATGTGTGTGTGTGTTCACAGTAACAGAGAGAGGCAGAGATGTGTGTGTTCACAGTAACGAGAGAGCAGAGATGTGTGTGTGTGTGTTCACAGTAACGAGAGAGCAGAGATGTGTGTGTGTGTGTGTTCACAGTAACGAGAGAGCAGAGATGTGTGTGTTCACAGTAACGAGAGAGCAGAGATGTGTGTGTGTGTGTTCACAGTAACGAGAAGACAGATGATGAATGTGTTCACAGTAATGAGAGACCAGAGATGTATGTGTTCACAGTAATGATAGACCAGAGATGTATGTGTTCACAGTAATAAGATACCAGAGATGTATGTGCTCACAGTAATGATAGACCAGAGATGTATGTGTTCACAGTAATGATATACCAGAGATGTATGTGTTCACAGTAGTGATAGACAGAGAATGTATGTGTTCACAGTAATGAGAAGCAGAGATATGTATGTGTTCACAGTAATGAGAGAGCGAGATATGTATGTGTTCACAGTAATGAGAGAGCAGAGATATGTATGTGTTCACAGTAATGAGAGACAGAATATGTATGTGTTCACAGTAATGAGAAGCAGAGATATGTATGTGTTCACAGTAATGAGAGGATATAGATGTATGTGTTCACAGTAATGAGAGACCATATATGTGAATGTGTTCAGTAATGACAAGATATGTATGTGTTCACAGTAATGAGAGACCAGAGATGTGAATGTGTTCACAGTAATGAGAGACCAGATATGTGAATGTGTTCACAGTAATGAGAGACCAGAGATGTGAATGTGTTCACAGTAATGAAGACCAGAATGTGAATGTGTTCACAGTATGAGAGACCAGAGATGTGAATGTGTTCAGTAATGAGCAGAGAGAATACATATGTGTAAAAGTGAAGATTTTACAGAACATATGAATATATATATATATATATATATATATATATAAATATATATATATATATATATATATATGTAGACAATATTTCATGCAAACAATATCAAAAAAATGAAGAAAGAAATTAAAGAAGACAAAGAAAGTAGAGAAAGAAAGGAAGAAGATATAACACGTTAGAGATCTCACAGTACTAAACCATCACATTTAATTATGATGAAGTAGTGTAAGTTTTTCATTATCAATTAGGATTAGAGATTTTAGTGAAGAAGATAAAGGGTATTCTATATCTCAGCTCGCAAGTTTGCTTACCGATAGTTGCGGCAAGACGGGAAACCACGAGAGAAACTGCAGTAGATAAATCAGTCAACACAGAAAGGGAGTTGTTAGCCTAAAAACACTGAAATACATGCTTGGGAGAGATCTGAGCAATTATGGACATGACTGATGTGTGATGAAGATGATCCTCACATGAACAATTTTTAGAGAAGATTATCATCACAGAGCACTTCGGACACATCCGTAAGTGCTTTGATCTCTTCCCGATATCTTTACCAGCATTTAACGAATAATCACAACTGTTCTGTGTTGATTAGTTCAATGTCTCATGCCTTTAACAAGCTTGAACAAACTCTAACAAACTCTAACAAACTCTAACAAACTCTAACAAACTTTAACTCTTTCCACGCCCATTTATTTCCTCAATTTTTAAGCAGTTAATTCAAGGAAGTAAAAAGCAAAATTTACAAAACAATTACGATCCCAACTACTCATCAATAAATAAACATATATATATATTATATACTAAATTGAAGAAAACTGGACAACTCAATAGAATAACAAGGTTAAAAGGTAGTATAAGTAAAATAGTAGAAGTAAAACTAGAAAGACTTCTTATAAGGGAAGCAACTCTATGGTGCAGTGTGCGGCTTAAAGCTGCAACGGACTTCCGTCATGGCGCAGTGTGCGGCTTAAAGCTAGGAAAGAGTTAACAAACTTTAACAAACTTTAACAAACTCTAACACACTCTAACAGACTCTTACAGACTAACAAAATCTAACAAACTCTAACAAACAGACTCTAACAAACTCTAACAAACTCAAACATTATTGATAATGTTGATGTAATATTTATGTGATTACAATAATCAAGTGCATGTCGGAAGAAGATAGTAAAACAATAATGATAATAAGAATACAAGGATTCAACTATAACAATTGTAATAATATTGACAATGTTTATAAACAATTGTGGTCATTTGTTAACAGAAACTAACTACAAAGTACTTCAGGTTGTCCTTTAGGTGCTTAGTCTTTTGGTGCTCAGTCTTTTGCAGGAGATGGGAAAACATGCAAAAATGTTGCTGTTTTAGGGGTCAGGGTAGCTCAGCGGCAGAGATTTATGCCCTAATGGATGGTGTTGATAGACATGGTATGGCTGTTTTATGTTGAATCAACACAGTTACTGTGTAGGGGGTCTTTGTGGCTAAGTGGTTGTCCTCACCATGCGTTACGAAGGTTGTGGGTTTGAATCCGGGCCGCAATTTTCTGTTCACAAGCATTTTTTCAGAGACCTCTAGGATTGTTGCAGGAGCTACAGAGTACATGCTTTGTGCAATACTCTAGACAAATTGTGTGCCATTTCTGCTGAGAGGGACCAAGCCAAATGGGGTAAATTCAGGTGCAATGAGGTCAATCCTTCTGCGTTAGACCTTTAGTTACTGTGTAAGTTACCTGGTACTGAGACTTGCAGCTATTGTCTAGTTTGTTGATAGGAATTGCTCACTAATAGGACTGGAAACCCAAGTGGTAAAATAAGGAGTAGGGAAAATAAGGAGTGGGAAAAATAAGGAGTGGGAAAAATAAGGAATGGAAAAAATAAGGAATGTATTAAAACAGTGAGTTATAGGAACAATCAGCATGCACTCTCTTCAACATATTGCTGGAAGAGACTGAGCACCTATGGTTCTGTGTGGAGCGATATGAAGTTGATTCCATACAAAATAACAAACATGGAGCAAAAGTTATATTATTATTAAAACATAAGAAGGAAATTAGAATTTAAAACAATAAACAAAATAATGTATCCTATAAAATAACATAAAATATACTAAGGCACCCGGAGTTACTTAGTTTTGTTACTAATATAACATGGACTCAACATTTAATACTGTTACACCAACAACAAGTCTCAATATCATTTCTAATGCTACAAAATCAACAATTTTAAAATATCGTGTGTGATGAAATCTCTTTATAATTCTATGAGTATAAATTAGATTATACCACTGTCGGCTTGCTAGGCCTGTCACTGTGGCTTCAGAATCCCCTAGATTGATCATACGGTGCACTAATCTATCACATTCAGGCAAATATATACAAATTCTCTCCAAAGAAAAATGAAAATTGACTCATGTAGAGGCTGGTGAAATACATATTCAGCGTGCTGTGCCATCTTGACCAGAAGTCTTTCTTCCAACATTATGTTATCAGCGCCAAACCTGGGCAATGACATCAAATGATAGAAGAAAACTAGTCAAGACAGAGATGTAGTGTCTACGTAGAATGTTGGGAAGGTATCAAGAAGTGACCAGTTTAGAAATGACATCAGGAAAATAGTGGTAAGTAAGTCAAACAAATTAAATGGTTCGGTCACATAAGCAGATTATCAACAGCAGTTTGTCTCAAAGAGCAATGCTAATCTGATACACTGGAGGCACAGCAAAAGATCATCCATGTAAAAATAGACCACGGAAATAACAGAGACAGTGAAAAACACTGTTTATGAAGCGCACACACAAGCCAGTTCTCGAAATCTCTTCTTATCCTGATGCTGTGAAGCAAAACTGGATTGAAGAAAAGAAAGAATATGAATGAATTAGTGCCTATATAAGTAACAAGTAAAGGAAGACAACAGTATTATTATACAGTACACCAACAGAAATGGTTTGTTTTTATTTTTATTGTTTCTTAAAGGAGGGGCCCTACCCAGCACTGTCGCATTTGATGGACTTAGTACATGAAAGCGAGTGAGCTCCGAGTGTCTCATCTGTTCAGAGAGAGCTGCGGAATGTGTTTATGTGTGTATGTCTATTGGTTCCATCCTTCTGACCAATATCAAGCACTCATTTAATCTTAGCAAAAGGCCAAGAAGTGACAAAACAATAGTTTTGACTTGAGAGGCTTCATCAAGCACAAAACACATGGAAAATTAACAAATTCAAAGAATCCATGACAGAGCAGAAAATAACAGAATAAAGTTACATTATTGGTTCCTGTCTTTTTTTCTTCTAAAAATTAAATATATCTATACTTCAATGTTTTGTATATCCTTGTGACTAGCAAATAGTTAATTTAACTGCAATCTGTTTCAATGAAGCATATAATTATGAAAGCACTGATCAAAGGACAGTATTAGTAGCAGAACAATGTTCAATCTAGAGTTTGTATATGATATATAGAATGATTGACAGGGAGGAATAGATACAACTTGACTAGATAAATCATTACACAGAATCTTCATTAACTCATTAACTACCAAGTGTTGCAGTCTATGCTCACTTGATCGTGTTTTGCAGAATGTGTCCGATTAGCCATGTACTACAGCCTGTGCTTGCTCAGCCATGAACCAAAGCATGTGCTCGCTTAGCCATGAACCAAAGCATGTGCTTGCTTGAATATGTACAGCAGCAGGTGTCTACTTGGCTATGTACTACAGTCTGTGCTTGCTCAGTCATGAACCAAAGCCTGTGCTTGCTAAGCCATAAACCAAGGCCTGTGCTTGTTTGACTGATGAGCATTGACTATACAAACTGCCATGTTTCTTAGCTGACAGTAAACATCGAAAATAATCCAGCAATGAAAATAGATAATTGGACAAACATTTGTTTGTAAACATGAGTGTTACATACAAAGATCATAAGCCTGTGCTTGCTCAACTTATTGTTGAGATCTAGATCATATAAGAACTACTTCTATCATGAAAACAAGAACAAACGTGTATAGACATGTGCCAATTCTTTTATTTTGTTAAGGGATTCGGTCTTGAAAATCAAGAATCTATTTTGTTTCATATTAATATAAAATTTGTATAAGCATTTGAAAGAGTATGACTTAGAATAGTAGAAAAATTAGTAAAAAAATGTCAAAGTGTTCCGAAACAATACAAAAGCCTAGCACAAATTTCAATCCTAAGGCTCTGAATCTAATGAATAATGAATTCTGTTTCACTCTAAGGGCATTGTAATATCTAAATATTACATTCTTTTAGATATATTAAATATTTATTTTTATAAATTTTGGGTAAATTCCTCAAATTTGGTCAAAAAGCTGTTTTGGAGGTGTGTTTCACAAAATTCATAAAATGTAATATTTAATATATCTAAAAAATTATTTTGTAGATATTACAATTGCTCACTTAAGTGAAACAGAATCATTATATTCTTCAGAGCCTGGATTTGAATTTGTGCGCCATTTATTGTTTCCAAGCGTTACTTTTATTTTTACTAATTTGTTCTACTATTCTAAGTCATAATCTTTCAAATTGTATAAATTACATTAATCAAAGCACGAAAAGTTTCAAGACCAGAGTCCCCTTTTTTTTCGATCCAGAAGCAACTTATTAGTTGAGATCTAGATCCATATATAGAACTCTTTCGTCAAAAACAAGACAACTGGAAACTGTGGCTTTTTTGATTGTTGAACTTAACAAAGATTAAACAAGCTGTTGAAAAGTTAATTTTGATCACTTTTGTTACCCTACAGACATATTTACAAATTAAGTTGTATTTTCTTATTTTTGTAACAAAATTTGAAGAATGACATTGTAGTGTTGTTGCAAAATTAATGTAGTTTTATCAGAAACTAACAATGCAACAGAATGCATTAAACATTGGTAATGATCAGTATGTATTAAAGCAAATTAGAGATAATTTGACAATGAGACAAATAATAATCAGCATATGGTACAGCCTGTGTTTTATCATGCGTCTCCAATAGGACTAGGAACTATAGAATTAGTTCCATAGAATTAGTTATATGAGGACTATAATCATAGCACTCTGGAAATGTTCATAGGTGCTACAATCTCCGCCTCAACAAATCCAGCATTGTCCAACGGCCCAACACGCCAGTTCGATGTTGATTAATCAATCCTTTATGCATATTTGGTATATCGTTCTTTTCGGACTCCACCAATATCAACACACCTCTGCCTCAATGAGGTCGGCCATAGGGATTCACAACCCTGAAACTCCTCTGTTTTGAAAGACTCTCTCAATGCGTTAAGAATGTCATTTCAGTTCATTGCAGCTCTCTCTGATATCGCAGCAATGCTCCCCTACAATGACATCATGGACCTCTGGGAAAATATCTCAATAGCTCTACGGAAAGAACGAACCAAGTACCTTTATAGCGAGAAGCCACCTTATCTTCACACCACAGAGAACCCTAACCATCCCTATTAGTACCTCCCCACATACATGCTATGGAACAAAGTAGTACAAAGTTATACATGTGCCAGATTTTTGTCTTTGAGTTAGACAAACATAAACAAAAGTGTAAATGCCAAGTTGGATTATTCAATATTGCAAAATAACAATTGAGAATGTGTACAACATTATATATTATTCTAAAGTATCAAATATATATTTTCTCTGTAGAAGTATAAATATAATTTCTTCAACACCATTGTATAGAATATGCTGCTTCCAATGCTGAACTCAAAATTATCTGGCTACAAATGGAACAACATGTCTTAATATAGTTTAGTTCCGATATAAAACATGCATAGATTATTTTTTGATGGATTTATATAAGAACAATCTCAACAGTAACAAATATATCATCACCATCATCATCATCAGGTAGCTTGTCCCTTCCGGAACTTGGCTCCATGACAGAAGTTCTGAAAAACTGTTCTGTGCAAGTTGACCGAGCAGCAGTCATTCTCAGATCGTCAATGACATCTTGCACACATCATCTTCTAGGTCTTCCTCTCATTCTTCTTCCAGGTATCATTCCTTTCAAAATTATCTTCTCTATGCACTCATGTTGTTTGATGTGTCTGAAATATTTAATTATCCTTAAATTTATGCTCTTTAATAGCCAACTCTCTTTAATATCAAGCTGTTGCAGAACAGAAGTACTCTTCTGTAGCATTTGCACAATATATACATATATTATTACAAGTATATATATATATATATATATATATATATATATATATATATATATATATATATATATATATATATATATATATATTTATATAAACTAAATATCAACAGAAATAATGAACATTTATTTTGAATATTTATTATCATCAGACACATAAGTGCTCAGTCCTAAATAGCATTCTGAGATCATCAACATTATCAGGTGTTGTCTAAGCATTGAAGGTTGAATTCCTTGTTTCATGTCTTTATGTTGCACTCAGCCAGGCTGTAATTTGTCCATCTCTTGATGTTTCTAATATTCACAAAATAGATCATTGTCTTTGTAATTTGTAAAACTACAGTACTTTGTGATTACATGTTTTGATGTTTCTATCAACATATGCTTTAGTCTTTCTCTTGCTCATCATTCTTCAACTTTCTCCTCTAATAAAGTCTGCTGTACACTGTCCATGTCTCACACCAAACTTGAAGCCAAAGAATAATAGTAAACCAACAAAGAACTAGTTCGTTAGTTGCCACACTCTGAGAGACATACTGAGGACGAGATTGCAAGACTTATAGACTAAATGATTTGATGTGCAATGATGATGATGATGATCTTACAACTCAACTATTGTGTACAATTGTATTCTAGTGATAAAATAACAAGCTCTGTATAATGATAACTTTAAAACAATTCTATAGTACAGTACATTTAAAGCTGCTGAACAAACATAGCAGATTAAGGAAGTTATATCACAGAACATCACAGAGAATACATCTGAAATCAGAGTTAAGGTTTGCCTAGATGTTGAGGGACACTGGTAATAAGGAAAGCAAGCCTTCATACAAAAATCATTCAGTGGCCAAATTAGCCTGATTTCATAGTGACCCAAAATATTTTAAAATACGATAATTTAATGACATGTTCTGTTTAGTATCCAAACTTGTTACAAGTATTTGACTTATGACATGTAACATATTGTGAATCTAACATGTTACATTATAGCTCTTTCACATTTGTGACGACATGTAACATATTGTGAATCTAACATGTTACACTTATTAAATGTAACATATTGTGAATCTAACATGTTACACTTATTAAATGTAACATATTGTGAATCTAACATGTTACACTATAGCTCTTTCACATTTGTGACAATTAAACAATCAACTAACAATGCATACCAACACTATGCTATCAGTGCCAAACAGTGGCACTGACAAAAGAACAAGAAAGGTAAATTATCCCTGTGAAATGGGATGCTTGAGGAAAGCAGTAAATAAAACAAGAAGAGACCATACAAGAAATGAGAAACTTGCTCTATCTCGGAAACCAATCATACATTAAATCTGCTATGCCTAAGGGCAAAAAAAGCAGAGAAGGACACAAGAAGAAAAGAAATAAAGAACCAACAATTTCAGAAGATATTTCAATTATATTACTTTTTTGATATCACTGAACATTGGGTATCACATCATATTTAGTTATCACAAACTGTTATATATCACACTACATTACATTACATATTATACTATATATATTACATTACATTATCTGACTACATTACTACACAATAGTAGATATACAATGATATATGAATATTATCATAATTCCTAATAGCTGGTTCTGAGCAGAACTTTGTCACACTAACATCACTTTGGAATTTCTCTCTCTCTCATAGGCTAGATCGCATACCTCCGCTTCCATCATGCTCAAATCATTGACCAAACCTGAACCTAATAGCTGGTTCTGAGCAGAACTTTGTCACACTAACATCACTTTGGAATTTCTCTATCATAGGCTAGATCTCATATCTCCGCTTCCATCATGCTCAACTCATCGACCACAACCTGAACCTAATAGCTGGTTCTGAGCAGAACTTTGCCACACTAACATCACTTTGGAATTTCTCTCCCATAGGCTAGATCTCATACCTCCGCTTCCATCATGCTCAAATCATTGACCACAACCTGAATCCATTTTTACCGTGGTCTCTCTCTTTTCTTTACCGAGATGCCTCAATTCACAATTGCCTTCTGCAGCAAATTATGTTTTTTGGATATTACACTCAAATTCAAATTTGCATTTATATTCTACACTGCATTATATAACATACATTATAGAACGCACTACATTTTATATCCTAAACACAAAACTAAATAATTACATGTCATTATATAGGGTACTCTAACAACTGCTAGCAAAGAACCGTATCATATGGAAATCTAAAATCTCTGCCCTATGTGCCGCTTCTGGCACAACTGGAATAAACTAACTAACTCACTATATATGCTAATGATATCCATTATATATGATGCTACACTACATTACATGCAATGACCAAGTTATACGCTACTCAACATTTCAGTATTAAACTACATTCAGTATTCAATTATGTTCCTATATTAAACAATTATAAATAATATAGTATGCCTTATACTGTATGTATAATAATAATAATTCCTCTCGTACCATTATACGTAACATAGGGCCTGCAAGCAATTTCTCTATACCGCTCTATCATGGACAACTCGCTAAATCTCCTCCATGGATCTGAGACCGATATTTCTTGCCTCTCTCAGCAAAGTTCATTTCAGGGTCTCCTTAGGTTGTCCTCTCTTTCTTGAACCCTTTGTATCCCACTTCAATGCCTGCTTTGATATTCGTTGATCATTTCTCCTCAAGATGTGTCCAACATATCTCCATCTTCTTTTCTTATAACAGTTGTCACTAGTGGTTGACCAGACATTTATACTGTATGTGTGTAAGTGGTTTTTTTCGTCTTTACAGATGGTCAATTGATAAGTGTGTTACTATGACAATTTCTGAGTTTGCGCTTCTCTCTTGTCTTTAAGATCATTCCTAAGCTCTTTAAAAGATTCTGCATCTTTGTGTAATGCTGTTTTCCACATCAGCTAATTTTTCCACATTTGTTGAGACCGAATGAGTTCTTCATTGAGTTCTTGCATAAATCCTTATATCTAAGCAGTGGTCTGACTTGGTGCCTCTTCCTTTCAGAAAATTCACAGAACAACACTTGTGGTATGTGTCTATTTTCCATTCTTCTAACATGTTCTAGCCATCTTAGTCTTCTACTGCTGAGCATTCCCGTGATGGAAGGTGACAAGTTTGCATTATACTACATTATATATTACATTATATTGTATGGGACACATTATATCTATATAAGATTATACTACATTTAGATATTACATCACAGTGCATATATATTTTATGTATATACATGTGTGTGTGAATGTGGCAGTACATGTTATTTTATACTTACACATATTAAATGCACTATAATAAGTTATAATATTTAGACATACATTTAAGAAATAGCAAGTTATAATATTTAGACATGAGAAGTATCAGAAAAAGAAAAATAACTTTACTTTGTTATATAAATCTGTTATATTTTATATTGTTTCGTTCCATATTTGCTTGCATTTAGTGTGAATGAATTACATACTTGCATTTAGTGTGAATGAATTACATACTTGCATTTAGTGTGAATGAATCACATATTTATCACATTTTTGACAACTAACAGAAGTTTATGTGCACAGAGAAACTAGAGTAAAATAATTTTATCTAAAGTAGCAGAAGTTTATGTGTACATAGAAAATATAAAAAAAAACTACTTCCAAATATACGTATACATTATACCCTGTCAGGCACAAGCATGAAAAACAAATAAATACGTTGTAGTCATTTGGAAGACATACAACACACATAAACAACATTTGAATGAATTCATAAATAAAGACCAAACATGGCAGTGAACTTTACTAATCTGTATCATGACATCTTAATGACAGTGAACACTTTCCTTAACTGTATCATGACATCTTAATGACAGTGAACACTTTCCTTAACTGTATCAATGAGTTACTTTGTCATCTTCAACCACCTACCAACACATTTCATTACAAGATCTAGTCTCATTGCAGTCTCATTTTTTGAATACAATAAATTAGATCTACTTTATATTCTCTCAAATAATGAACCATGATAGAGCTATTTTTAATATGAAATATCGCCCGCCTGGTGCCGGGGTCGCTAAGGGAAGCAAAGAATAGTACCATTGTGACCTACAAGGTGTGTTGTAAGTGGTGACTTCATGTAGTACCTAGGGAAGTTATGCTAGTTTTTGTTTTAAATTCGTCACTCCTGTTGTTCATTTGCTTGATAAAGGCCTTGTTGGTCAAACGTTGCTGTATATTGTCATTGTTTTTGTAATTTGTAAAACTACAGTACTTTGTGATTATGTGTTTCGCCAATCAAATAGTTTAACTGCAGTCTCATCTATATTGTGATGACCTAGGGAAGCTACCCTAGTTAATAAAAAGCATTGCAGTAATCAGAAGTGCTGGCCTAATTGTAGGTGCATAACTGGAACAGTGTACAATCGCTCCTACTCTCAGATCACATACAAATCACACAGAGTGGTCAATATGGAGTGTTCAAAGAAGAAGAAATGAAATATAGAAAGGAAATGCTCAAGAAAAATACAATGAGAACCACTAAGCAGTTGACTACATAAGGTTAATATGAATAACTGCGTGAGAAGATGTAAGCAAATTGAGCTGCCATATTTTCAATTACATGTTCGCATTTTATGAATTAAAAACAAGCAAATTTTGCAGCAGAATTCCACTAAACTAAACAATATTTCTGAACAAATAATGTAGGATAAATTTGTAAACAGAAAGTGATTCTTTGGATTTGTCTGTAGAATTCATAGCTTCAATTTGTCTGTAGAATTTATGTTTTGAATTTGTCTGTAGAATCCATGGTTTGAATTTGTCTGTAGAATGCATAGCTTGAATATGTCTGCATAATTCATAGCTTGAATTTGTCTGTAGAATGCATAGCTTGAATTTGACTAGAATTCATGGTTTGAATTTGTCAGTAGAATCCATGGTTTGAATTTTGACTGTAGAATTCATGGCTTCTACTTGATAATTTCATGATTTACTTCTCACCACCATCTCCTGAAACAATGACAGCTATGAATTTGTCTACATTGCTGCGTCTGGAGTTTTTGTCTTTATCCCAAAGAGTGATGCTTCCATCAGATGAAACTGCCATTAGATACTGAGAATCAGAAGAAAAGGTCAAACTGTGGAAAGAAAATTGTATGTAAAAATTAGCAATCTTCAGATGAAAACTTCGACTATGCTTTTGTTTATTTATAAATCAACATTAACAACTTCTGTATTTGTTTGTTTAATTCTTCATGCAGCAGTTTATCATCTAAAAGAGATGCTGGAGATGGATTGGACATGTGATATACATGGAGACTAACTCTTGTCACAAAAACTGCACTGAGATGGACAATAGAGGGTAAACAAAAAAGGGGAAGACCCAATATGACTAGTAGAACAAGAACTGAAAGAAATGAATCATAGCTGAAATACAAGACAGAGGACAGCCAAGAATAGAGAGGAATGGTGTGTATTTATTGCTGCCCTAAGCGCCTGGGGCATCACAGTCTAGAGAGGGAGAGAGATGCAGCAGTTATTCTTAGTTTTAACTGTTTCCTTCATCTCTGTAACACTGCTCTAGACATTTTTAAAAATACATTATATGATGGCTGTAAGAACAAGACAGAACTATCACTTCTAGAAATTGAAGAGGCATTGTGTAATCAATCACAGATGGTTTGCCTACAAGATATGTTCTTCTCCCCGACCCAGTATCCAGCAGAGATGGAGTGAGTTAGTCTCCCATAGAAAGAGGCAAAAACAGAAAATTAGTACCCAGTTGATGAACGCACAAGCCAATCCTACTTCCCAGTTGTGTAAACTTTGATCAAAATAAATGAGACTGTAGTAAAACTATTTGTTTGGCAAAACACGTAATCACAAAGTACTGTAGTTTTACAAATTACAAAAACAATGACAAAATACAACAATGTATTAACATTAGAAACGTTTGTTTTTGGTCGTCCATTTGTTTTTAAAATTTGTCACTCTTATTGTTCGTTTGCTTAATAAAGGCCTTGTTGGTTGAAACGTTGCTGTATTTTGTCATTGTTTTTGTAATTTGTAAAACTACAGTACTTTGTGGTTACGTGTTAAACTTTGATCCCAAGGTACAAGCTCATCTGGGGGATGAGCTACCATAAGTCAGGCATTTTTGGAGTATCCTGACTTAAGAGATGTGAACCCAAATAAAAATAATGCAGAAACCGGATGTGCTGGACTATGGGTTGGTAGGTGCCTAACTGGTACAATAAATAAACACAAGCTCTAAGGTACAAATCACAAACAGATGGCAACTAAGAGTGGTTTCACAAGTAGTTGAAGTAAAACAAACAAAGAAGAACAAGAGATATACATGAATGAAATTATTTGTTCTTGTGTTGCTCAATAGGTAACTCACCTGATCACTGGATTCAGTGGCATAGAGTCCTTCACCAGGTCTCTCAGTGGAGCAAGATCCCAACTACTCCATAATCTGCAAATATATCATTCATAAGATGAAAATCACAGATGATTACAGAACTATAATTTATAATACAGGTTATTCAGGTGGAACTATTTCTATCTGTTTAATACAAGTGTTTATCTCTCAGATATTCTATCTGTTTAATACAAGTATTTATCTCTCAGTCAGATATTCTATCTGTTTAATACAAGTGTTCACCTCTCAGATATTCTATCTGTTTAATACAAGTATTTATCTCTCAGTCAGATATTCTATCTGTTTAATACAAGTGTTCACCTCTCAGATATTCTATCTGTTTAATACAAGTATTTATCTCTCAGTCAGATATTCTATCTGTTTAATACAAGTGTTCACCTCTCAGATATTCTATCTGTTTAATACAAGTATTTATCTCTCAGTCAGATATTCTATCTGTTTAATACAAGTGTTCACCTCTCAGATATTCTATCTGTTTAATACAAGTGTTCACCTCTCAGATATTCTATCTGTTTAATACAAGTGTTCACCTCTCAGATATTCTATCTGTTTAATACAAGTATTTATCTCTCAGTCAGATATTCTATCTGTTTAATACAAGTGTTTATCTCTCAGTCAGATATTCTATCTGTTTAATACAAGTGTTCACCTCTTAGATATTCTATCTGTTTAATACAAGTGTTCACCTCTCAGATATTCTATCTGTTTAATACAAGTGTTCACCTCTCAGTCAGATATTCTATCTGTTTAATACAAGTGTTCACCTCTCAGATATTCTATCTGTTTAATACAAGTATTTATCTCTCAGTCAGATATTCTATCTGTTTAATACAAGTGTTTATCTCTCAGTCAGATATTCTATCTGTTTAATACAAGTATTTATCTCTCAGTCAGATATTCTATCTGTTTAATACAAGTGTTTATCTCTCAGTCAGATATTCTATATGTTTAATACAAGTATTTATCTCTCAGTCAGATATTCTATCTGTTTAATACAAGTATTTATCTCTCAGTCAGATATTCTATCTGTTTAATACAAGTGTTTATCTCTCAGTCAGATATTCTATCTGTTTAATACAAGTGTTTATCTCTCAGTCAGATATTCTATCTGTTTAATACAAGTGTTCACCTCTCAGATATTCTATCTGTTTAATACAAGTGTTCACCTCTTAGATATTCTATCTGTTTAATACAAGTGTTCACCTCTCAGATATTCTATCTGTTTAATACAAGTGTTCACCTCTTAGATATTCTATCTGTTTAATACAAGTGTTCACCTCTTAGATATTCTATCTGTTTAATACAAGTATTTATCTCCTAGTCAGATATTCTATCTGTTTAATACAAGTATTATCTCTCAGTCAGATATTCTATCTGTGTAATACAAGTGTTCATCTCTCAGTCAGATATTCTATCTGTGTAATACAAGTATTTATCTCTCAGTCAGATATTCTATCTGTTTAATACAAGTATTTATCTCTCAGTCAGATATTCTATCTGTTTAATACAAGTATTTATCTCTCAGTCAGATATTCTATCTGTTTAATACAAGTATTTATCTCTCAGTCAGATATTCTATCTGTTTAATACAAGTGTTTATCTCTCAGTCAGATATTCTATATGTTTAATACAAGTGTCACTACTCAGATATTCTATCTGTTTAATACAAGTGTTCACCTCTCAGATATTCTATCTGTTTAATACAAGTGTTCACATCCAGTCAGATATTCTATCTGTTTAATACAGTATTTATCTTCAGTCAGATATTCTATCTGTTTAATACAAGTGTTTATCTCTCAGTCAGATATTCTATATGTTTAATACAAGTGTTCACCTCTCAGATATTCTATATGTTTAATACAAGTGTTCACCTCTTAGATATTCTATCTGTTTAATACAAGTGTTCACCTCTTAGATATCTCATCTGTTTAATACAAGTGTTCACCTCTTAGATATTCTATCTGTTTAATACAAGTGTTCATCTCTCAGTCAGATATTCTATATGTTTAATACAAGTGTTCACCTCTCAGATATTCTATATGTTTAATACAAGTGTTCACCTCTTAGATATTCTATCTGTTTAATACAAGTGTTCACCTCTTAGATATTCTATATGTTTAATACAAGTGTTCACCTCTCAGATATTCTATATGTTTAATACAAGTGTTCACCTCTTAGATATTCTATCTGTTTAATACAAGTGTTCACCTCTCAGATATTCTATCTGTTTAATACAAGTGTTCACCTCTCAGTCAGATATTCTATCTGTGTAATACAAGTGTTCATCTCTCAGTCAGATATTCTATCTGTGTAATACAAGTATTCATCTCTCAGTCAGATATTATTGTTAGAAGATTTATCAGACTGTTTACCTGATAGCTCCTGATCTCAGTCCTCCAGCCACAACATTCACTGATCTACCCTCTGGAGCACAGGAGTAACCAAGACAGTTAATAATTTCCTTTACATTCTGAGTAGCCACATGTGTTGCATTGACTGTGTGAAGCTGAAGACTGCTGGACTCGTGGTCTAGTAAAAGAAAGCATTCACAAATAAAATAGTAATACTGGAAGGTGGCGTAACAAGCTGACACTGAGAAAGTGACTCAAATAAAACAGAAATGTCAGTTAACATGCAGAAGGTGGAGGAGTTCTTTGTGGCGTAGATGTAGGCGCTTCCCTCTCATTTCAAAGGTACTCAGTTTGCTCCCTCATTGAGCCTCAGAGTTTTTCCAGAGATCCCTGATCTCAGTGTAGGTGAGATTGAGTTCCTAGTTCTATTGGAGATGGATGCTACAACATAAGTCCTGTGTTCAACTTGAACAAGTAAAAGAATCATTAGCAGTTCAAAATGGAGAAGAGCAGGCTGGAAAGCTGCTGTCCTAGTAAAATTTATTAGAAATATGAATATATTTCCTAACCATCCGAACAAAATATTTTACTTTTTCGAAATTACATCGGGACCCTAGTCAGTCTCTTTGTCATATCCAGGAATATCTCAGTGGCATTACATGAACTCTGTAGCACCGGCGAGGGGTCTCTTTGTCATACCCAGGAATATCTCAGTGGCATTACATGAACTCTGTAGCACCGGCAAGGGGTCTCTTTGTCATATACAGGAATATCTCAGTGGCATTACATGAACTCTGTAGCACCGGCAAGGGGTCTCTTTGTCATATCCAGGAATATCTCAGTGGCATTACATGAACTCTGTAGCACCGGCAAGGGTTCTTTTGTCATATCCAGGAATATCCAGTGGCATTACATGAACTCTGTAGCACCGCGAGGGATCTCTTGTCATATCCAGGAATATCTCAGTGGCATTACATGAACTCTGTAGCACCGGCAAGGGGTCTCTTTGTCATATCCAGGAATATCTCAGTGGCATTACATGAACTCTGTAGCACCGGCAAGGGGTCTCTTTGTCATATCCAGGAATATCTCAGTGGCATTACATGAACTCTGTAGCACGCGAGGTCTTTGTCATATCCAGGAATATCTCAGTGGCATTACATGAACTCTGTAGCACCGGCAAGGGGTCTCTTTGTCATATCCAGGAATATCTCAGTGGCATTACATGAACTCTGTAGCACCGGCAAGGGGTCTCTTTGTCATATCCAGGAATATCTCAGTGGCATTACATGAACTCTGTAGCACCGCGAGGGTCTCTTTGTCATATCCAGGAATATCTCAGTGGCATTACATGAACTCTGTAGCACCGGCAAGGGGTCTCTTTGTCATATACAGGAATATCTCAGTGGCATTACATGAACTCTGTAGCACCGGCGAGGGGTCTCTTTGTCATATACAGGAATATCTCAGTGGCATTACATGAACTCTGTAGCACCGCGAGGGTCTCTTTGTCATATACAGGAATATCTCAGTGGCATTACATGAACTCTGTAGCACCGCGAGGGTCTCTTTGTCATATCCAGGAATATCTCAGTGGCATTACATGAACTCTGTAGCACCGGAGGTCTCTTTGTCATATCCAGGAATATCTCAGTGACATTACATGAACTCTGTAGCACCGGCAGGGTCTCTTTGTCATATCCAGGAATATCTCAGTGGCATTACATGAACTCTGTAGCACCGCGAGGGTCTCTTTGTCATTTAGAAGATGAGGAAAATATCATGTAGGAATTTTATTTTTTAATCTTTTATTTTAAAATTAAAATCGTAACATATCCTTAACATGACGTAGCCATCAAAAACATTACATGAGTCTTCAATTTTTTTCTAGGCACCACTTATACGTTCAGTAGTTTGCTTTCTGAACGGTGAGGTCTATTTTTACCATTCGTAAAAATCCAAGGGGGGCGAATCTGCTTCCAAACTTGCCCGCCGCAGAGTTTGAACCAGGTACGCTTGGCTTATGATCGAACTCACAACCGCTTAAGCTACAGGAAAGTATTAATAAAATAGCAACAAGCTGGAAGTAAACATTTTTTAATGAGCAGGTTCCTGTGGAAAAATTACAGTAAACATATTAGAAATACTGCTGATGTGACATAGAATCAAGAGTTTAGAAATGAGCAGATTCCAATGGAAACATGACAGTAAACAACATATTTGTAATCATATGATTCTGCATGAAAAACTGAGAGACCATAAACAGGAATGTTTAAATATAACAAGAAAACTGTTTCATTACCTAATTGACTGACACTGGCAATATCTCCCAGAGTACTGCTTACTGTCAGAGTAGTAATTGCTTCACAGTGACTATTGATAGATCTCACATAGGTCAACCGGTTCAGGTCCCAGATTATACAGGTACCATCACTGCTGCCACTGACCAGGATACTGAACTCATGACAGACGCACAAGGTGGTTATGGGCCCAGAGTGACCATACAATGTTTTTTTAATGCCTCGAACTTGCAAGTTGCTTGGCTGTAAACAGATAATATTTAATTACATTCAATCATTCAATCAATCATTCAATCAATCATTCATTCAATCAGTCATTCAACCATTCATTCAACCATTCATTTAATCAGTCATTTAATCAGTCATTCAATCAGTCATTCAATCAGTCATTTAATCAGTCATTTAATCAGTCATTTAATCAGTCATTTAATCAGTCATTTAATCAGTCATTTAATCAATCATTTAATCAGTCATTTAATCAGTCATTTAATCAGTTATTTAATCAGTCATTTAATCAGTCATCAGTCATTTAATCAGTCATTTAATCAGTCATTTAATCAATCATTTAATCAGTCATTTAATCAGTCATTTAATCAGTCATTTAATCAGTCATCAGTCATTTAATCAATCATTTAATCAGTCATTTAATCAGTCATTTAATCAGTCATCAGTCATTTAATCAATCATTTAATCAATCATTTAATCAGTCATTTAATCAAAAAGTCTCAAAGTTTCAAGTTTAAGTAGTGATTTTCTTTCATTTCTCAAGTCCTGTTTTGTCTCGCAGCGTCAGGATAAAAAGACACTTATAGAACAGGCTTTTGTGTACGCTTGGTAAATAGTATTTTTCACAACATCTGTTATCTCTGAGATCTACCTTTTGTGTAGATGGCCTTTTGATTTCTATCCATTGTATTGGAACAATATTGCTCTTTGAGGTGCATTGTCTGTTGGTGATCTGCTTATGTGGAAGAACTATTTAAATTGTTGTTTCTTGATGAAGTTTGTATCTGCTTGTTTTCTGATTCTTCATGTCTAAATTGGTCTCTTCTGGATATTCCCAGCATTCTGTGTAGACACTTCATCTCTGTCGTGACTGGTTTTCATCTATCATTTGATGTCAGCGTTCAGGTTTGGCACTGATAGCATAATGTTGGGAGAAAGACTTGTTGTACAATGCTCTTTTAGTGTTCATGGTGCCATGTTTGCTTCTCAAAATTGGTGCCATTTGTGCTATGATTTGATTTGCTTTAATGCATCTATGTTGGCCACTATGAAAGCATTTTATTCATTTCTGCTGAAAGTGTTATGTATTCAGTTAGTTGAAAGTGTACCATGTTCAATTTGATGAAAGTGTCAAAAGTGAGCACCTACATGGTAGCTCCATAGTTGAATCCAAATTATTTTCTGAATCCAGAGAATCATGGTCTCAATTTTTAGGTGAGTGAATGAGAAAGTCTAATCGAGTGAAAAAGCAAAAATAACTATCACTTAAGCCACTTGGGCAACGCAAGACAAATTAAAGAAAATCATGACACAGGGCAACAGCCTGGTAGCAGTGTGATGACACAAAAGAAGACAAAGACTGAGAAAGAAATAAAGCACTACAATGAGAAAACAATGCACTCCTAATGTGGAATGTGACAACAAAAGAAGAAGAATAATCCTGGAACACATTCCTATGAAACAAGCGCACTAACCACAATGCTATTGCGGTTCTTGACCGAGACATAAATTTAACTGGTAATTTATCAAAGCCCATTAGTGTAGAAACACTGCCACTTTTCAACATCAACTCCCAAAAGGTAGCCTTTTCTCTTCCTCTGTTTACAGTTTGCCTCCATGTTTCTCTAGGTCTTCTTCTACCCTTCTGTCTGCCTGGATTCTATTTAAGAGCTACATGTGTCATCTGGTCTTGATACTGCGCTTCCTTGCAGGTATGGCCAAGGCTCACCATACAGTTTTCCACCTCACTCCTAAACAGCTCTCCCAGTATCTGATTGAAATAATCTGTTGACATTTCTGTAGCTAGCTTTTTTTTTTATTGTGGGCGTCAACTTAACACAAAACCCTTCAACCTGAAGCGTAGGGATGCACCTCTTTGTCTGATTTATATCCTTTGATCTGTTCGGCATGGTTAGACCTACCGGCAGCAATGTAACCTCCAACATCGCTCTTCAGACTGGTGGGGTAATCAAGTTCTCCCACAAACTGCATCATGGGGACACCGTTGGGAGGGACTTTCTCACAATAGTTAAATTGAAACAAAAACAGACACAAATTAATATATACCTTAGATGAGTTATGTGTCATTGAGTACACATTGATTATGCCTGCAGATCCTGCTATGAACAACAAGCGACAATCTGGGACAGACTCCACACATGAGATCTGAGGATTAGTAAACAAGTTTCATGTGTCACAAAATATGCTATGTTTGTTGCTATTCTCTTCAGTACTGCTAAAGTTTAAATTAGTTAATAGTGTAAATCAACACTGGGTCATATCACAGCGCAAATTAACATACAGTGTAAATCAGTGTAAATCAGTGTAAATCAACATTGAGTCGCCCGAGTGGTTACCGGGCCCAAATTTGGGATGTAAAGAATATAACCACTGTTACCTGCCACGCATGTCGTAAGAGGCAACTAAGGAGGTTTGGCTGAAATCGGATGCATGTGTCCTAAACGGTAGAAGTCTATGCGTTTAGGGGCCTACCAAATCAATGTGCAACGTATACACGTTCTTGGCAAAGATCAAACATATCACAAAGAGTGACTAAAATTGGTCGTAAAAACGAAGCAAAGAAGAAGAAGAAGAACATTGAGTCAGATCAGTTGTTATTTTGTTCACCCACAATTAATTCTGGCGTAGTCATGATGTCTAATATGGCGCTTCAGACTGATGTTTGCTACAATACATGTCGTAAGAGGCCACTAAGGTAGAGGCCTACGGAAGCTACCCTAGTAAATAAAAAGCATCACATAAATCGGATGTGCAGGTCTACTTGTAGGCACATAACTGGTACAACATATAATCACTGTGGCTCAGATCACATACAAATTACAAAGAATGATTTAACATCTCGTCAATATTGAGCGTTGGAAGAAGAAAAGAAGACCCCTTTAGACATGATAGTAGAATATGTTCATACTTAACAGAGGACAGGACCTCAGATATATATAATAAAGCATATCTAACATAGACAACTCACCTTGCCACATGCAGGCTGCTGGGGCATGAAGTTAATGAGAGGTTTATCTTGGTAGCTGCGGATACGGATAATATTGTCATGGTATCCCCATGTGATAACACCAGCCCACATAACATCTACTGACCTTACAGCTAAATCTGAAAATATCAAAATGAAATCAATTGATCAAATCTGTCACAATCAGAATCTATCAAAGATTTTTTTAAGAAAATGCAATAATCAATTTTACAGTTACAGTATTAAGAAACACTGACGTTAACTATTGTCTTGTTTTTCCCCAAGTAGATGATGGAATTGGTTGTCACCTCTTGCCGTTAAGCGTAGGGGTGGGAGCTATAATTTGCATTCCAGGACCAGATGAGTCACCCTTGTTGTGTTATATTCGTGTTATTTAGTGTGGTCTTGATATTGTCTATCCAGCTTTTTCTTGGTCTTCTGTTGGCTCTAGTACCAGATCTCTTTTTATTGTATGCTGTTATTGGTAGTATAAGCAGAATAAGCAGAGTTTCATGGACAGAAAAACAGACAAATAAACAAGTTTTAGGAAAACTAGGCATGAAGAAACAATTATTAAGAGAAATAAAATTCAGACAAGTAAAGTATTTTGGGCACATAAAAGGCATGACACCATGATAAAACATTTACTAGAGGGGAAGTTGAGGGAGGAAGAGCAAGAGGAAGACCGAGAGATAAGTGGGAGGAAACTTTAAGAAATGGACAGGTTACAGTCTGGCAGTGTGCAACACAAGGGCGAAAGACAGAGGATGCTGGAGATTCATTGCAGCCAACCTTCGATGTGGAGACGGCACCTTTTATGATGATTGGTAGTATTCCATTCTCATTAAATATCCAAACCACTGCATTTGTTATCTTTTAATGTATTTGGTTCATGAAGTTATGCCCACTCTGCATCTGATGTCCTCATTTCATAGTCTATTTTTCCTGGTGAACATGGAGATTCATACAATCAGTCAGTATGATCTAAAATATACATTCAGTGTGTGTGTGTGTGTGTGTGTGTGGGGGTGTTCGCTGATAACAAAGTTGATAACACTCCACACTAATGACCCCATGTCACTGTAATTCTGGGGTTTGAGGCTCAGATTCTGCCAATCATTTTTATAAAACTGAATAAAAACACACAAAAAAATCCTCATTTTTGTCAGCCAAGACCTCTTCAGTGATTTCAACCATTGTCTTCAAGCCCAGCCTGTTTTAATCTTCCTTGACATAATCATCTGAAGCCTTTAATCTGAAGGACAAGTGTGTCGATCTATGCTAAAGTCTTGCAGCATAAAGGACAAGTGTGTCGATCTATGCTAAAGCCTCCAATATAAAGGACAAGTGTGTCGATCTATGCTAAAGCCTCCAATATAAAGGACAAGTGTGTCGATCTATGCTAAAGCCTCCAATATAAAGGACAAGTGTGTCGATCTATGCTAAAACCTCCAATATAAAGGACAATGTGTTGATCTATGCTAAAGCCTCCAATATAAAGGACAAGTGTGTCGATCTATGCTAAAGCCTCCAATATAAAGGACAAGTGTGTCGATCTATGCTAAAGCCTCCAATATAAAGGACAAGTGTGTCGATCTATGCTAAAGCCTCCAATATAAAGGACAAGTGTGTCGTACTATGCTAAAGCCTCCAATATAAAGGACAAGTGTGTCGACCTATGCTAAAGCCTCCAATATAAAGGACAAGTGTGTCGATCTATGCTAAAGCCTCCAATATTTTATTTTTTTTCGATCCAGAATCGCTTCAGCTTTCAGCTCTTCGGCTCGGTGCCATGGAGATCGTAACCTTTTGGTTCGGTGCCATCAACACCATAAATCTGGAGAACCTGTGGCTTTTCTGCCAGTCTGCGGAATTGAGTCACACTCACAGGGGGCTTGTCACCCGTCATCCAATGCGCAACGAACATGCTGGGCAGGTGGGCAAGCCTCCAATATAAAGAAGAAGTGTGTCAACCTATGCTAAAGCCTCCATATGTTAGTTAGTTAGTTTGTTCTTTTCATGCCAAAGGACATCCCAGCAGTTTACTTTCTTGTAGGATTGTTATTCGAAGAGTAGTCTTAGGTCTTCCACATTTTCTTTTTCCAACTGGTGACCACATCAGGACTTCCATATGACAGGCAACCATGTCAACCTATGCTAGAACCAAAACACGTAATTACAACAAAGTACTGTAGTTTTACAAATTACAAAAACAATGACAAAATACAGCACGTTTCGACCAACAAGGCCTTTATCAAGCAAACGAACAAACAGGAGTGACAAATTAAAATGAAACACAAATGACGACCAAATACAAACGTATCTAAGGAAAATCTGGAATAAAAACGAATAACGAAATAAATGTAACACAAAAAACACACATAAAAACTAGAAATAGAAAGGAAAAGAAACAATGAAACATCTAGTAAATATATAACTTGAATACATGTGTCAACTTCTGCTCTCCTTCGTCTTGCGGAACTAGTTCTCACTCTTAACTCCTTTCAGTTTAATGACCAATTCTTTGAGCAGATCAGTGGGGTTGCCATGGGTACTAAAATGGGACCTAGTTATGCTTGTCTTTTCATGGGCTATCTTGAACACCTAGTATGGACTACATATGATGGCCCCCTTCCGTCTGTCTATCACAGATACATTGATGACTGTATTGGCATCACTGATATGCCTGAAGCCGATTTGTCACGCTCATTAATTTCATTAATGTTTTCAACCCTTCTATTCGTTTTACTTCTCACATCTCCACTACTTGTGTCAACTTTCTTGACATTACTATCACCTTACGCCTATCCACTATCTATACATCAGTATATTACAAGCCTACTGATGCACATAGTTTTCTCCTCTATACTTCTTCCCATCCCCGGGCTTGTCGTGACTCTTTGCCATTCTCGCAGCTCTTACGCCTTCGTCGCCTTTGTAGTGAGGACGATGATTTTCTTGAGAGAGCTCGCGAGATGCTTGATTTCTTTCGTAGGCGCCTATACCCAGAGAGGGTGCTTGTCTCGGCTATGCATCGAGTTCAGAAAATCACTGGCAGGCCCTTACCAGTCAGCATAGGACTACTAACTCTGACAGAGTAAAACTTATCTTAACTTACCACCCCATAGTTCCCTGGTGAAAAATGTTTTATTCCGTCATCTGTCTCTCCTTAGATCAGATCCTGAGACCCGTTCTGTCTTCCCCAACTATCCTTTGGTGTCTTACAGACAGGACAGAAGTCTTAAGGATATGTTGGTACACAATCGCCTTAAGTCCAATATCCAGACTCATTTTGGCACTGTCCAGTGTGGTCGTCGGCGTTGCAACACGTGTGCTTATGTGATACAGACGCGTCCTGTATCTTTTCCTTTAGGCACGTTTCTTATTGACGATGGGTTCACATCGAGTCCGTAATCTTATCTATGCTATTATCTGTAAGCGGTGTAACAAGGCTTATATCGGCGAGACAGGCAAGAGGCTCAGTGACCGATTGGCCCAACACTTACGCGACATACGCCAATGCTCTGTGACCCTGTAGCCACCCATTTCAATGACACTGGCCATTTAGGTGCTCACGATGTCAAGGTCACAGCCATCCGATCATGTTCCTCGGATGATCGCAGTCGATTGCTCTGGAGAATCGGTTGATTTCTTTGTATGGTACCTTGCGACCACGGGCTCAACGTATTACATTCTTATGCTTCTTAGTACTTTCTCTTCCCATGCTTTGTAATCTATATGGGTATATGTTGCATGTATTCATGTTATATTCCATTCTTATGCTTCTTAGTACTTTCTCTTCCCTGCTTTGTAATCTATATGGGTATATGTTGCATGTATTCAAGTTATATATTTACTAGATGTTTCATTGTTTCTTTTCCTTTCTATTTCTAGTTTTTATGTGTGTTTTTGTGTTACATTTATTTCGTTATTCGTTTTTATTCCAGATTTTCCTTAGATACGTTTGTATTTGGTCGTCCATTTGTGTTTCATTTTAATTTGTCACTCCTGTTTGTTCGTTGCTTGATAAAGGCCTTGTTGGTCGAAACGTTGCTGTATTTTGTCATTGTTTTGTAATTTGTAAAACTACAGTACTTTGTTGTAATTACGTGTTTTGACAATCAAATAGTTTTACTGCAGTTCCATATATATATACTGAATATGCTAGAACCAGCAACCTGAAGGGCCGGTGTCAACATTATGATAAAACTTCAACAAAGAGGATCAGATTTTCAATTTTTGTCCAATTTCTTTCTGGACGGTAGGGCCTATTGTCCAGGTTGAAAGAACCTGCAAAGAATACACAAATCATGTAAGCAAATAGCTGTAAACAAACAAACAATTAAAAGATGAACATTACAGAAGCCATTAAACATGTATGAAATAAGTTCTATTCTGACCTCTCTGTTTTCCATGAAGTAACAGAATATTAGCATTCCTCTCGACACCAAACACCAGACCTGTCCGAACAGCCACCAACTTTTTTATGGTGGACACCCGACCTATTTCTTGTGACACAGGAGGAGCCAGATCAGGAGAGCCAACATAGTTACCCCATTTGAGTCCAGAAACTGTAGGTACTGGCTTGGACTGTGGAGATTGAGATACTAAACTTTAAGATATAGTGACATCAATTAATTATGATCAACCTTCTACATTAAATTGTCTTAGCCAGTATGAATATATGCTGAGCCATCTGCTTGCCAAGTACATTTTCTTACGAATGTATGAATATGCTAGTCATCTGCTGCCAAGTACATTTTCTTACGAATGTATGAATATGCTAGCCATCTGCTGCCAAGTACATTTTCTTATGAATGTATAAATATGCTAGCTACCTACAACAAAGTATATTGTTACTTTTCCTTTCAAGTTTACATAATTAACTTTTTGAGCTTTTTATTGCTAATTGGTAAAGCTGGTTGCTTTGCATTCCAAAGGAATTGGGATCTGGGTAGCGTTAATCTGTTCACAAATGAATTTTTTCGAGAGATCTCTAGGATTGTTGTCGGAGCTATGGAGTACATACTTTGTGTAATACTCTCAGCAGTTAGCATGTCATTTATGCGAGAGGACTGAGCCATATGAAGAAATCTGGTGCATTGAGGCGATTAATCCTTCCTCTTTAGACTCTTTCGTATATAATTTTTATTGCTTTCCACATGAAAAACAATCATTCAATACAACAATTTTACTAATTTCCTAAAGTCTGTGTTTAAAAAAACTGTGTGTTACATCTATTTTGGTATTTATCACAGTTTTGTTTACAAACTCATAATGATGAATTTGACACACATGCATAACTCCAAAGTCTATACATATATATGACCTTTTCTGTCTTTACAACGGTCAATTGGCAAGTGTTTTACTGTGACAACTTCTGAAGGTTTGCCTTTGTCTCTCTCTTGCCTTTCTGCTCATCCTTAAGTCTCTTTACACCAGATTCTGTATCTTTGCATAATGTTGTTTTACCCATAGCTCGGTCATCTGCTGGTTTTCCCATAGCTGTCATCTGCTGGTTTCACATTTGTTGAGTCCTAGAAAAGTTCTTTGAGGTTTCTACATCCTTATATCTGCAGTGGGCTGCCTGGTGCCTTTTCCGATAGTTAATAACAAATGGTGTATATTGTTCATTCTTCTCACATGCCTTAGTCATCTTAGTCTTCTACTGCTGAGCGTGCCCATGATGGAAGGCAAGTTATTATATATATCTTTCTTTATTTTCTCAAATCCTGTTTTGCCTCATATTGTCAGGATAAGAAGAGATTTCTAGAACAGGTTTTTACATGCGCTTCATAGTTTTATCACTGCTGGTTAGCTCTGAGGTCCACCTTTTGTGTGGATGATCTTTTTTCTTTGCATCCACTGGATCACAGTAGCAATGCTCTTTGAATCGCACTGTCTGTTGGTAATCTGTTTATGTGGTTGAACCATTTAATTTGTTGTTTCTTGATGAAGTTCAGTACTGATGTTATACAAACTTTATTGTGTGTATATATATATATATATATATTATTATAATCAGTACGCATATTCTCAGCCTTGCAGCACTCATATCAGTTTATTTATAACTTGAACTATCTAGAAACATTCAAAGCTGTGCACATAGATTACTTTATCTCACACATTCAAAGCTGTGCACATAGATTATTTTATCTCACAACTTTCAACACAGAATTTATTTTGATGATTAATATTTGTTACCGTGTATAGCTTCTGTTTCTCACTGGCCTCCCCTGGACTACGGGTTTGGTTGGGTGGATGTGGACTACGGAAAAGCTGTTTTGGTGTCTGCCCATATGTCCTGATCATTGTCAACAGGGCTTGACGTTTGACATTGTCTTTAATGCCACTAGCATCTACGCCAAAGTAAGTCTGCAAATATAAAATAATATCACACATGAGCAATTTTGAAAATCTATAAATATCAACATATCACATATACAAATTTGACCTACAAATACAACTAACATTTCACCAAATAATAATCTTCTTCAATGCTCCATATCGATCACTTGTTAAACCACTCTTTGTGATTTATATGTGATCTGAGCTTAAGAGTGATTGTTGTGCCAGTTATGCACCTATAACTAGCTTCATAGATATGAAGTAATCAATAGTAACATTGATTTCTGCAATGTTTTTTAGTTACTAAGGTAGCTTTCCTAGGCCCCTACCTCAGTGGTCTCTTTTGACATGCCTTGTATGTTGTAGTGTTATTATTCTTTGCTCCCCTTTCCAGCAACGGTAACACACAGGCAATTTCAGCAAATGAACTATGCAAGTCTGCACATCTATGTAATCTAAGCAGTGCTAAATTACTTTGCAACAATAAATAATGAATAAACATTCACAAATACAAATCTATAAATGAACAACTGCAATTATACAAAACAGCAAAAGCATTTAATAGGAATCTTGTATCATATAGGTGAAACACGTAATATTCATATAGATGAGCAATGCTGCATTCAAGATTGGGTCTTCTATGGACAAAAGCGACGTCATCAATGATCTAAGAGAAAAAAACGCACTCTGAAGATTTCAACAAAGGAGATTAAGGGTATTCTCTATCTCGGTATGCAAACCTATAGGTGCGCACGCAGGAAAACCATGAGATAAACCTAGTAGATACAACAACCAACACAGAACGGAGTTGTAAGCCTAAACACACTGAAATACATTAGTTTAGTTATTTCGGATCACCATCACTGCAGTCGAACAAATTAGTCCATAAGTGCTCCGATCTCTCCCTCAGTATGTCCATCAGCGTGTGGCGACTAACGACACCAGTTCTTTGTTGGTTTACAATTCTTCTTTGTCTGCCAGCATAGCGTTCTTGTCGAGCTACACAACACTTAACTTTGAGTTCTTGCAGTCTGGTTAGTGTTGTGGATTCACCGCTATTACGTGAATCATGTACGACCTCTCTCCCTTAAGGAATTTATAATATCAGCCTGGTCCATTGCTCGTCCGCTTTGGACAGCAGCCATACCTGCAAGCCTATCCGCACGTTCATTCCCCCTTACACCTGCATGCCCTGGCACAAAAATAAAACTGATCTTTGTCAGCTGAGACCTCCCCAGCGATTCTATCCAATGTCTCCTAGCCCATCCTGTTTCAATCTTCCTGAGCATACTCATTGAGTCACTGAGAAAACATGCATGGATAAAAGTCTGTGATTCTAGCACAGAAAGGACCAGACCCTGGTATAAAAGACAAAGATGGCGCTGTTCACAATCCGCGCAGCCATTACCCTCATCGCCAGCAAACCTTTCCTCGCCTTCATTATCACATGAGCTATGTGTTCCGTAAAAGCTAGACTACGATCAAAACGCAGCCCCAGGTATTTCATAGACTGAGACCGCTCCACCACCTCTGAACACAAAACCACAGATGGTGTTGGAGTGTTGACGATGTGGTTGTTTAAAGAGAACCATGTCACCTCTGCTTTTGTGGGGTTGACCAATGCTCCTGCTTCAATGCACCATCTACCTATGCGGTCGAGTTCTGACTGAAGTTCCTCCACAAGCTGTTCTCTATCCTTGCCTGACGATACACCAACACATCATCTGCATATGACATTGTCCTTCCTCTACCCGTGATCTGCTCTTTTGTGATGCTCACAGTATAGGCATTGAACAACACCGGAGATAATGGTGACCCCTGTGGTAAGCCAGGGTGGATTGTTGTTGGTGATGACGCCCAACTGCCACATTTAAACACTATCTTTCGCTGGAAGAGGGCAGCAAAGATCCAATTGAGGAGGAATGGGCTGATATTGAGTTCAGTCAGCTGCACCATTAAAAATGCAACGGCACTCTATTATAGGCATCTTCAAGGTCAATTGCAGCAGCACATGTCTCAATGCCCGAGTGAAAACCCTCATAGACATCGTAGGCAAACACGGCTGCGTTACGCCATGTCTCTCTATATGGACGGTACCCTCCAAGGGTGGGTGGAAGGAGACGTAACCTCTCTAGTTGGCAGGATATTTTCCTGGCAATTATTTTCTCCAGCAACTTGCCTATTGTATTCTGCATGGTGATTACCCGATAGCCCTGAATTTTTGTGTGGTCTTTGCCAGGCTTCGGCAGAGGTACCAGGTAGCTGTGCAACCATTCTTCGTTGATTATTGCAGTCGTAATGCTTTTGTTGTAGATGCCAGCCAGTTCTTCCACTCCCCATCAGACAACTCGCCAATGTCACCATATCGTATGCCATCTGGACCAGGTGCACTGTTTTTGCTCTCCGTACAGCATCCTTGATTTCCTCCACCGTCACCAAATCATCTACATCTAATTCCTGGTTCTTACATTTAGCTGCAATGGATTGTCTTGCAGTATTTCGCCCTACAATGTCTTGCTGGTCACTCTGCTCTAAATAGTGCGCAAACAGAGCCCTACCCTTGTTTTCATCTGCCCTCTGCCAGGTAAGATCCAATCTCTGGAAGTCAATAACACACCGATTCTTTACTGTACCATTCATACTTCTGTGCAATCGCCAGAACAGATTCAACGATTTGTCATTGCTCACCCGTTGACAGAACTCAGCCCACTTCTCACTTTTACCATCCTTGCAATAGCTTTGAAACACCCTGTTTTATTATTCATTTCTTGTTTCAACTGCAAGATGTCAGCAGGATGGGTAGTTCCATTTTCCTGGCAGTTTGCCACCTCCTAACAGCACACTGCTTGTCTATCCACGCCTTCTCCACCTTGTCATCCCACCATGGTGGCTGTTCCCAACGTTTACTACTGTTGGTGTGCTTGCCTCGTTTGACACACCTTATTCTACTGACGTCTTGAACTGTGGTGTCGTACTGGAAAGAGTGCGTTACTGACCTGTGTTGTCTTGATCTACCTTTGTTCACCAGTATGATGCACGGACGGTGGTCACTGCCATGGTACCCTAAAATCCCCCCATCTGCACACAGCAGTGAGTGTAGGGGATACAAGATAGGAGGACTGAAACACATGCTTGGGTGGAGATTGAAGCGATTATGGACATGTCCGATGAAGATGATCCTAAAATGAACAATGAACTTTATCATTTATCACTCAAAAAAAAACCAAGTCTGAACACAATCAAGAAATCATGATTGAGAAAATGATTGCACACAAACACTCCCAGCTATCCACAAATCCAAAACGTCTTGAAGATCTCTATACTACAGCTCACTTACTGATGGATGGAAAACATTAATGGCTTTGACAGCTTCTTCTCCCTGCTGCTTATAACCAAACACAAGATCAAGCCAGAGATGAAGATGTCTAGTCACAATAGTTGACTCTAGTGCTTGTCTGTTGATCAGCACAAACAGTCGAGGATTGTTGTCGCACCAGGTCGGCAAACTCACATGATTCACACGCTCCCCATTCTGACGATGACCAAAGTCAAAACCTGCAGAGCAATCAAATATTTGTTTATTCGAATTTGATGAAAGTCAACAAGACGATCTGAGTATATATTGCAATATATATATATATATGTGTGTGTATATATATATATATATATATATATATTTTGCTATATATAAGTATATATATATTTTGCTATATATAAGTATATATATATTTGCTTATATATAAGTATATATATATTTTGCTATATATAAGTATATATATATTTTGCTATATATAAGTATATATATATTTTGCTATATATAAGTATTATATATTTTGTATATATAAGTATATATATATTTCTATATATAGTATATATATATTTTGCTATATATAAGTATATATATATTTTGCTATATATAAGTATATATATATTTTGCTATATATAAGTATATATATATTTTGCTATATATAAGTATATATATATTTTGCTATATATAAGTATATATATATTTTGCATATATAAATATATATATATTTATATATATAAGTATATATATATTTTGCTATATATAAGTATATATATATTTTGCTATATATAAGTATATATATATTTTGCTATATATAAGTATATATATATTTTCATATATAAGTATATATATATTTTGCATATATAAGTATATATATATTTTCTATATATAAGTATATATATATTTGCATATATATAAGTATATATATATTTTGCTATATATAAGTATATATATATTTTGCTATATATAAGTATATATATATATTGCTATATATAAGTATATATATATTTTGCTATATATAAGTATATATATATTTTGCTATATATAAGTATATATATATTTTGCTATATATAAGTATATATATATTTTGCTATATATAAGTATATATATATTTTGCTATATATAAGTATATATATATTTTGCTATATATAAGTATATATATATTTTGCTATATATAAGTATATAGATATATTGCTATATATAAGTATATATATATAGCAAAAGGACAAAGTGATGGTTATATTAAATAACAAAGTCACCCCAAAAATACATAATTATAATAAAATCAAACATAAACATTTTTAAAACAAGAAAAACAATTTAAATACTTCGGAATAACAATCATAACCTGTGGTAAATGCAATATGGAAATAAAAGTATTAAAATCACTAAATACCTTCTAAAGTTCCTGTTTCAATTACCTATAGTATTCATAATATTTTCCTGTACAACTATTTCTTCATTGCATCATGACTTCTCTTCTTATTCTTCTTCAAACGCCCCGTATCAACAACTTGTTAACCACTCTTTGTGATTTGTATGTGATCTGAGACTAATAGCAATTGTATGTTGTGCCAGTTATGCGCCTACATGTAGGCCAGCACATCCGATTTATGTGATGCTTTTTATATACTAGGGTAGCTTCCCTAGGTCCTACAGCAGTCGTCTTGTAGGTCGCAGTGGTACTATTCTTTGCTTCCCTAGCTGGGCCCTGGCACCACACTGGCATCATGACTGAAGTTGTAGAACAGAAACTAAGCAAACTTACCCTCACTGTTGATAAAGATCTCTGGGAGAAAGAAGAACTCTGGAATGAGCTCCTTAACATCAGTGCTAGATTCAAAACTAGATAACCTCCATGATGTGCTCAGGCTGTGGAAGGTTCGATCTGGGATATCAAAGCTACTATCTGAAAGCATAAACATTAGAATAATATTTCACTAGGATGTACTGATCACATTAACTGTTTGACTGTTCTCTGTTTGGATATTGCTTTTCGGGGTCTCTGTGGCTAAGTTTTAAGCCTTTGCCTTGCGTTCTGAAGGTCGTGGGTTCAAATCCGGAGCGTGCCATTTTGTTCACATGTGCATCTTTTCCAGATACCCCTAGGATTATTGCAGGAGCTATGGAGTCCGTACTTTGTGCAATACCCTCGACAAGTGGCATGTCATTTCTGCTGAGAGAAACCGAGCCATATGGGATCAAACCCGGCGCAACGAGCTCAGTTCTTCAGCTTTAGACCTTTTTTCATACATCATTATCATCATCATGTAGCTTGTCCCTTCCGGAACTTGGCTCCATGACATCAGTCCAAACTCTCTGTTCTTTGCAAGTTGACCGGCGTCAGCAGCAGTCATTCTCAAATCATCAATGACATCTTGCACCCATCGTCTTCTAGGTTTTCCTCTCGGTACTATTCTCTCCAAAATTATCTTCTCTAGGCACTTATGTTGTTTGATGTATCCGAAATATTTAATTTTCCTTGATGTTATGCTCTTTAATAGTCCTCTTTAATATTGAGCTGTTTATATATTTTTATACATATCCTCCACAAAATATTTGATATCATATGATCATTATAGACAACTTTACCTTGATAGGACAAGAACATTTTGGTGAAGGGTGGTAGTCGGACCATGTAGTGTAAGACAGTTCCACTGTTTGAGTAGTGGCTGCCGTAGTGAAATGGAGCAACACGCACCATCTCATCATCTGAGTGCGGCCTGTTAGCCTCTTGGCACAAAAACTGAGGACAGAGAAAAGTAGATTATAAAGAACTTAATCTAACCATTTGGAATGAATGCTTCTTGTACATCAAGAACAACAAAGCAAACCTGCAAATATAAGTATTCATGTGACTATAAGTATTTCTGTAACCATAATAAATCTAATTTTATAAACTATTCCACAAATAATTATTCCAATAAATTAAGTATTCTAAGGGTCATGGCAATGTTCCATCTGCAGTAGATGACCACTCAGCTTGTGGTATTGCATCCTTTGTCACTTCAATTCAAACAACCATCTGTAGTAGACGACTGACCAGCTTGTGGTATAACATCCTTTGCCACATCACGTTAAACAGCCATATGGTATTTGAAAGGACAATCTGGAATACCAGCAGTTGTTAATTTGCTACCAGGAAGTGGTCTTTTCAGCATGAAGGATATTTGCAAGAAGCCTGGCATAGAAAACAATAAGAGCAAACTGACACTCCAGCAGAGAATGCAATCAAACATTCATAATAACATGAATTCATACAAATATGTATTCTCCTAAAAAATATTTCCACAATACTAAGAATTCTCACAAATAACAAATATTCCCACAATTTAAGGCAATCTTTTGAAGCAAAGCTCAAAGTCATACATAAGACTAGATTTGAAGTAGAGAGAGAGGAACAAGATCAAATTGAGTTGAAATTGTGTGTGTGTATCTATGTGACCTTATCACCATGAAGAATGAGGATGATATTTCACCAATACCTGATCTAGAAAAGAAAAGTAAAATAATATACAAGAAAAAGAAAGCAAATTTAGTATCAAATGAGTAAATCAAATAATATGAATGAATGAAAATTCATATTCCTACCTCATAGTTTTCCTTATAGCGTTTTTCTCTGCTTTTTTCTTGGACGGCAATAGGCTTTCTCAAGTATCTGGAGAGAATTATAGTAGACTCTTAGATATTCAGTATATAACAGAGTGAGTAGTTCTAAACATACTCTAATATACATTCTAAAGTGAGAAACTTAGATATTCAGTATATAACAGAGTGAATAGTTCTAAACATACTCTAATATACATTCTAAAGTGAGAAACTTAGATATTCAGTATATAACAGAGTGAATAGTTCTAAACATACTCTAATATACATTCTAAAGTGAGAAACTTAGATATTCAGTATATAACAGAGTGAGTAGTTCTAAACATACTCTAATATAGACTCTTAGATATTCAGTATATAACAGAGTGAGTAGTTCTAAACATACTCTAATATACATTCTAAAGTGAGAAACTTAGATATTCAGTATATAACAGAGTGAATAGTTCTAAACATACTCTAATATAGACTCTTAGATATTCAGTATATAACAGAGTGAGTAGTTCTAAACATACTCTAATATAGACTCTTAGATATTCAGTATATAACAGAGTGAGTAGTTCTAAACATACTCTAATATACATTCTAAAGTGAGAAACTTAGATATTCAGTATATAACAGAGTGAATAGTTCTAAACATACTCTAATATACATTCTAAAGTGAGAAACTTAGATATTCAGTATATAACAGAGTGAGTAGTTCTAAACATACTCTAATATAGACTCTTAGATATTCAGTATATAACAGAGTGAATAGTTCTAAACATACTCTAATATACATTCTAAAGTGAGAAACTTAGATATTCAGTATATAACAGAGTGAATAGTTCTAAACATACTCTAATATAGACTCTTAGATATTCAGTATATAACAGAGTGAGTAGTTCTAAACATACTCTAATATACATTCTAAAGTGAGAAACTTAGATATTCAGTATATAACAGAGTGAGTAGTTCTAAACATACTCTAATATAGACTCTTAGATATTCAGTATATAACAGAGTGAGTAGTTCTAAACATACTCTAATATACATTCTAAAGTGAGAAACTTAGATATTCAGTATATAACAGAGTGAATAGTTCTAAACATACTCTAATATACATTCTAAAGTGAGAAACTTAGATATTCAGTATATAACAGAGTGAGTAGTTCTAAACATACTCTAATATAGACTCTTAGATATTCAGTATATAACAGAGTGAGTAGTTCTAAACATACTCTAATATACATTCTAAAGTGAGAAACTTAGATATTCAGTATATAACAGAGTGAATAGTTCTAAACATACTCTAATATAGACTCTTAGATATTCAGTATATAACAGAGTGAGTAGTTCTAAACATACTCTAATATACATTCTAAAGTGAGAAACTTAGATATTCAGTATATAACAGAGTGAGTAGTTCTAAACATACTCTAATATAGACTCTTAGATATTCAGTATATAACAGAGTGAGTAGTTCTAAACATACTCTAATATACATTCTAAAGTGAGAAACTTAGATATTCAGTATATAACAGAGTGAGTAGTTCTAAACATACTCTAATATACATTCTAAAGTGAGAAACTTAGATATTCAGTATATAACAGAGTGAATAGTTCTAAACATACTCTAATATACATTCTAAAGTGAGAAACTTAGATATTCAGTATATAACAGAGTGAGTAGTTCTAAACATACTCTAATATAGACTCTTAGATATTCAGTATATAACAGAGTGAGTAGTTTTAAACATACTCTAATATACATTCTAAAGTGAGAAAATTCTTCTAAATTATACGTTTTGTTCTTGTTTTCTTTTTTGTTCCATCTTCAGACAGACAGCCAGCCAGACACAGTCAGCCAGATAACCATTCATCCATCCACCCTTTTAGCCCTAACCAACCCCCTCCCAATAATCTGAAGACATAATGACCAATATGCTATATATTTGTAAAGATGTGTGACTATTTTACACACATTAAACCCTATTAAACTCCACAATACACCATATCAGCGACCGGCGTGCATTATCTCAGAAACCGATCATCAGTTAAACCTGCTCACTAGCGGCAAAAAGCAGAGAGGACAAAGAAAGAAGAAGAAACCCTATTTGATAGTACCGCATCAACTGAGATATACTACAGCATAGTACCAGATCTGCTTAGTTATAGAAGATACAGCCAGTGCTAACTTATACCTTTTCCCACAGATAAAAGGGTCTATTGACTTCATTGCACCAGGATTTACCTCATAAGGTTCAGCCCCTCTCCTCAGAAATGGCAAGCCACCTGTCAAGAGAACTGCCCAAAGCGTGAACTCTGTAGCTCTGGCAACAATCCAAGGGGTCTCTGGAAAAAATGCACTCATGAACAGAGCAGCGGAATATTAACCCATGACCTTTGGAATGCAAGACAAAGACTTAACTGCTTGTTAATATCTCTAGTTAATTAACAGAGCGATGAGGTTCAGATTCGAGTGTACAAACTTCAGAGTGCAAGGCAAGGGCATAATCACTTGTTAATATCTCTAGTTAATGAACAGAGCGATGAGGTTCGGATTCGAGTGTACAAACTTCAGAGTGCAAGGCAAGGGCATAATCACTTGTTAATATCTCTAGTTAATGAACAGAGCGATGAGGTTCGGATTCGAGTGTACAAAGTTCAGAGCGCAAGGCAAGGGCATAGTCACTTATCTACAAAGACCACCAGCTAATACAGATCAAATCAATAATTATTCTACCTATACTCCTGTGAATGATTGAGATCCAAGTGGTTGCTATGGTAGTTTCTTAAGACAAATGGAAACACTGGATACTGCATGAGATCAGTGTAGCTACGCCCAGCCAGTTTGTTGAGGTATGTCAGGTAGTCATAGTTAGTGACATCACCCTCTAGCCAGGCATGTTGAACAGCTTGTAGTGATTCACCAGCAATCAGGTTAGGTAGTTCTAGGGAACTTCTCAGGATGTTGTACAGCAGATCTCGATCCTAAGAAATATATGATACACGGGACATAAAAATATTTTTCTTTATATAAAAATTATTTATATATCATCATCATCATCATTAGGTGCCATGTCTACTGACATTGACAATCATGGATTTTTTTGTAACTCTCTGTCCTTAGGGTTGACAAATAACTCTTATTGACACTTTTCCATTTCATGCTGTCAGTATTTTCTATCAGTAGTTTGTCAGATTATCAACAAACAGTCAGCCTTATAAGCTAACACCAGCAAGGAAACAACCTCGGAGAACTCTTAAATGAATTTCTTTTGCAGACGATCAGGCAATCATATCAACAACAGAAGAACAGCTACAACAACACATCAACAGACTCCAGTTAGCATGTAACGAATACAACATGAGAATTAACATCGACAAAACAGAAGTAATGACATTCGCCAGAAAGGAAAACACTACCAACATCATCTCCATCGATAATCATCTACTAAATCAAGCAAAAGATTTCACATACCTGGGGAGCATTTTTCAGCAAATGGAAGAATAACTAATGAAATTCAACACAGATGCAACAAAGCAAATCAAATGATAGGCAAATGGCGCCAATTTTAAGATGCAAACACGTCACCATGAACACAAAAGAGCAATGTTCAACACAATCTTTCTCCCACATTATGTTACCAGTGCCAAACCTGGACGCTGACAACAACGATAGAAGAAAACTAGTCACAACAGAGATGAAGTGTCTCAGCAGAATGCTGGGTGTAACAAGAAGAGACCGGTTGAGAAATGAAGACATCAGGAAAAAGTGGGTACAACATCAGTACTAGACTTCATCAAGAAACAACAAATTAAATGGTTCGGTCACGTAAGCAGATTACCATCAGACAGTGCACCCCAAAGAGCAATGCTGCTCCGATACAATGGGTACAAAGCAAAAGGCCGGCCACGCAAAAGATGGACCTCAGAGATAACAGAGGCGACGAAAGAGACTATCTACGAAGCGCATACTAGGCCGTTTTAGAAATCTCTTCCTGACCTGACGCTGTGAGGCATACAGGATTCGAAAGAAAAGAAAGTCAGCCTCAAGAGCAATGCTACTCGATACAGTGGATACACAGCAAAGGTGGACCTTAGAAATAACAGAGTCAGTGAAAAACACTTTTATGATCACATACAAGCGTCCGTTCTAGAAAGCTCTTCTTATCCTGAGCTGTGAGGCAAAACATGATTGCAGAGAAGAAGTAGTTTCCATTTCAATAATTCTTTAACTTTCTTTCCAACAATTGTTTCTGATGTAACAACATGTTCTAGCGTATGTCCGCATTAGATGCCCAATTGTTTCTGATGTAACATGTTCTAGCGTATGTCCGCATTAGATGCCCAATTGTTTCTGATGTAACAACATGTTCTAGCGTATGTCCGCATTAGATGCCCAATTGTTTCTGATGTAACAACATGTTCTAGCGTATGTCCGCATTAGATGCCCAATTGTTTCTGATGTAACAACATGTTCTAGCGTATATGTCCGCATTAGATGCCCAATTGTTTCTGATGTAACAACATGTTCTAGCGTATGTCCACATTAGATGCCCAATTGTTTCTGATGTAACAACATGTTCTAGCGTATGTCCGCATTAGATGCCCAATTGTTTCTGATGTAACAACATGTTCTAGCGTATGTCCGCATTAGATGCCCAATTGTTTCTGATGTAACAACATGTTCTAGCATATGTCCGCATTAGATGCCCAATTGTTTCTGATGTAACAACATGTTCTAGCGTATGTCCGCATTAGATGCCCAATTGTTTCTGATGTAACAACATGTTCTAGCGTATATGTCTGCATTAGATGCCCAATTGTTTCTGATGTAACAACATGTTCTAGCGTATGTCCGCATTAGATGCCCAATTGTTTCTGATGTAACAACATGTTCTAGCGTATGTCCGCATTAGATGCCCAATTGATGATGACTGCTGTCCTCTTCTTATTCTTCTGCCTCCCCCTCTATGAATTCCGACATAGTCAGGGTGCCTTGTATGGTTCTTCTGACTGATTTTTACTAAGGCCTGCTTTTTTATTATCAGTGTTTCTACATCATACAAGCATTTCTTCTCAGATCTCAGAGTACTGTTTCCTATGATGTTTGTCAGCACAACTACTTGCATTAGTCTGTTTAAAAGTCAATGGGATTCCAAACATTCTTTTATAAAACAACATCTATATGACGTCCATGTTTATTCTTGTTGTTTCTTTAGATACACTAAATGATATAAATGATTAAAAAACATTATTTGTTACTGAACTGGCATTATAGCATTCTGGGCAGGTTCACAGGTGCTCAGTCTCCATCAAGAGATATTGAAGTGTAGAATACTGATGTTTCCATAGCTTGCTGGTTAAATACACTCCCACTCTGCCCCTCAGCATCCAGTTCTACTTATACAATGTATAATTTCAAACTCTTAAATCGTTAGATAGATTCAATAGAAATTTTAGTGGTCTCATCCATATACGAGAAGACTGCAGTAAAACTATGTAACAATGGCAAAACAAGTAAAAACTGTAGATCTACAAAGTACAAAAAACAGCCTGCTTCATATTGTTTTTGTACTTTGTAATACTAATAGACATTTTAGTTGTCTCATCCATATACAGAAACGCATACAACTATTAACAATGGCAAAACAAGTAAAAATCTGTAGATCTATCAAAGACAAAAATCAGACGCATTTTTTTTGACTTTGTATCTTAGAATTTTAGGTCCATCCTAAATGAAAGACTGAGTAAAACTATGTAACAATGGCAAAACATAAACTGTAGATCTACAAAGTACAAAAACAGCCTGCTTCATATTGTTTTTGTACTTGTAATAATAGAATTTTAGTGGTCTCATCCATATACGAAGACTGGTTAAAACTATGTCAATGGCAAAACAAGTAACTGTAGATCTACAAGTACAAACAGCCTGCTTCTTTTTTTTCATACTTTGTAATGATTTAATAGAAATTTTAGTGGTCTCATCCATATACGAGAAGACTGCAGTAAAACTATGTAACAATGGCAAAACAAGTAAAAACTGTAGATCTACAAAGTACAAAAAACAGCCTGCTTCATATTGTTTTTGTACTTTGTAATACTACAGTACTTTGTTTTTTACATGTTTCGCCATTGTCCTCATCCAACAGCACATATCAAAAAACAAAGAAACCAACAATACAACAATTAAACAATGAAGATGATGGTCACAAAAATATTATAAAGGCTCAGAGAAGGTAATCATGGTAGAGCTTATACCAAGAAAAAGAAGAGAAAGATCAAGGAGAAGACAGAGCAATATATGATAGATATGATATGATTACAAAAGGATGCATCAGATGCATATTGTATATGATAAAGAGGTTTTTTTAGAAAAGCTGTCAGGACACTCAAGCACAGTATATGACATGATAATGAATGAACATCTTTCAAAGGGCATCAAATATCAAATATACAATGTAAAACATCAACAACATTTTTTAAAACTGTTTTCACTGCCTGTGTTCCTGCTTTTAGGTGATGTAGTACAGGATGGGACATGAGCATGTGAAATTTAATGGTCGCATGGTGAAGCTGTTCAAGTTAGGAATTTGTTTTTATGCCCCCAACAGAAAAAAACTCATTGTCCTTACAGGGGATTGAACCTGGATCTCACAAATGGGAGCATCGCTCTAATACACTCGGTCAGGCACTTCTTTGATGGCAACATATTAACAGCAGCAAATGAAAAGAGTAAACACTTACCTGTGTGGTTTGAAATGCTAGCAAACAGGTGCGGCCACTAATCAGAAAAATCTCCAAGCCTACATCCTGAAGTTGATACCATCTCTTGTGAAGCTCTCTAATGTCTGTGTGTGGCCAGGTGATGGAAAGTTGATCCAGGTTTCCCAGTAACATCTGGGTGTAGTTAGCAACTGTGATTGCTCCATCCGCAACAAAAAATATACAAACCTCACCTGAAAATATAATATTATTTGTTAAGTGGTGTCAGCTCTTCTAAAAAAAAATTATTTCTTGATTAGTATATATTTTAACCAAAAGTTTGCGGAGTTTTCCTTATTTTATTAAGTGGATTTCGTTCAGGGTTGGTTTAAAATAGTTTACGTAGTATGAATATGGGATGTATCCATTGGGGAGACAAGTCCAATACAACAGCTCCTACAGAGATGTCTCCAACTTAAGTCAATAAATCTGATACAAGAATCTTAGGGATCTTTGAAAAAATGCACTTGTGAACAGAATGGTGTGATCCTGATTCAAACTCACGATCCTCTGTTCACAAAACAAAGGTCTAACCACCCAGCAAAAGAGACCCCCTAGGATTGTTGCAGGAGGTATGAAACTCGTGCTTTGTGCAATACTCTCAGCAGGTGGCATGCCCTTTCTCCAGAGAGGAACCGAGCCATATGGGGTCAAACCCAGAGCAATGAAGTTAATCCCTCGGTTTCAGACTCCTTTAGCTTTAAATCTGATACACGCCCGTCTGCCCAGCGTGTTCGTAGCGCGTTGGACTATGGGTGACTATCCCTCTGTGTGTGTGGGTTAAATTCCGCGGGATGGCAGAAAAACCACAGATTCCCCAGATTTATGGTGTTCGTGGCACCGAACCGAAGGGTTACGATGTCCATGGCACCGAGCCAAAGAGCTGAAAAGCTCAAGTGCTTCTGGATCGGAAAAAAAAATCTGATACACTATCGAGTTTGTAAATTCATCACAGACAAAAGTTTTTGCAATAGCAATAAGTACCAGCATCAGGTGTACTTGTTTTGACTGACAAGCAGTGTACACATGCAGGTATTACCATCTAACTAGGAAATATCTGTCTTACTAACCATTACTAACTGACAATCATGCAATGGACAGCATAAATAATTTAGACAAATCAAGATATTTACAAGAATCAGTCACATTTATATTTTAAAACAAAAACAAATTATACCCACATATGAACAAATGAAATGAAGGTTTTAGTTTAAATTAATAATAAATTTATACACTACAAATAATAAAACATAACTTCTTTACAAAATGAGAGCAGCGATAGCTTAGTGCACTCAGTGTTTAGGTGTGTGGTCAAGATTCAACTCCACAGTGAAAGTGGAAATTATTTTTGAACATAACAGCTCTCAGATTGACCCAGACTAAATTGAGTACCAGAAAATCACTGAGAAGTAAAGGTATTACAAGAATACACAGACAATGAAGTGGAACTGAATACTTACCAACAAGCAGCTCTCCTCTGCTCTCACTAGCAGGGGACACAACAGTGCACTTACAAGTATGCCTGGGAAGTAGAATATACACTCAAGCGAGTTATAAGAAGCTTAGCAAAATATAAACATAAAACAAACTTCAGAAAGAGGTAGGCTTAATTTTTTTTTAATGCACGGAAATACAGAAAATAGTTTTTTTCTTCTTTGAAAGCTCTATATTGGCCACTTACTAAATACTCTATGTGATTTCTATGTGATCTGAGTCTAAGAGCAATTGTACACTATGCCAGTTATGCACATACAATTAGGTCAGCACATACGATTTCTGCTACGCTTTTTATTTACTAGGGTAGCTTCCTTGGTCCCTACCTCAGTCGCCTCTACGAAATGCTTGTAGGTCACAGTGTTACTATTATTTGTACCTTGTGAGCCCCAACAACACATGGCGACAGAAGATATGAAACAACTTATTCATCAGCACAGTTTTAATGTGAACTGGAAAGGCAGCATTACCATCATCAGTCCCTGTCGCTGTCAATGGTGCATATGGCAGAAACAAACAAAATTTCTAATCAATCATGAGCAGTTTCTAACACTAAGTTTAGAATATTCAGCACAAAAGTGAAACCTGTCTTGTTGTAGGGCTTGAAAACAAGGTGAGTCATCAAGTTTAATACACGTATGGTTCAGATCTTTATCAACAAATGTCTTTGACATATTCTCAGACTGAGATGGTATGACAAAGTGGCAAACACACACCTGTGGATAAGAAAAGGGCAGGAACCCATGGCAACACAGGTCAGGAGAAGAAAATGGTGATAGGACAGGCATACTCTGCAGAAGACACAGTTGAGTGTCCATTGACAAGTACTTAAGTATAACCTGCAAGGAAAATGGAAAGAGACTAAACATCTTAAACAGACTTGGAGACAGTCTTCTTGAGGAACTGAAGGATGCTGGACAATCCAAAACGCCATAAAAACAGCTAGAGACCGCAAAGTGGAAGACAACTTAAATTTACATACTCCAGAGGAAAGGAATTATTAAATAACTAAGTGAACAATGGCATATAAAGAGTTTAATCTATGCTAACGTAAAGAGTTTAATCTATGCTAAAGCACAGTTTGCAAAACACACCTACATGTAAAATGTCTATGAAAAGTTACCAACAGTGCCAGAAAAGACAGTCATCAACATCAGCATAAGAAAGAAAGCTGTGACAGAACCTTGCTTGAATTACATTGAGAAACAAAGAATGAAGTGATTACGTCATTTAATAAGAATGCAACCAAACTCCACTGTGTAGTCTTCTATAACAGAACATCAGGAAAAAAAGTGAGAGGAAGACCACAAATAGAGATGATGGGCAGCATAGCAGAATCCTGTCAAAAAACAAAAATAACTATCACCCAAGTCACTAGATCACAAGACACAAGACAAAAACAGAAAACCAGGACACTGAGTAACAACCCGGTAGAAGTGAGACAACAAAAGAAGACGATCTATGTACTTACTGTATTTTCTCATTTGTGTACAGTCTATATATGAGTGCTGCCGAGTCAGACATCTGATGGTCATCTTCAAACAGGAAAATCAAAGGAGGGTCAACCTTCACAGCATCTGCGATATATCAAACACACATAATAGTACATTAAAAACAAACATTTTTCTTAGTTGTAATTTTCTACATGAAAAGGTAGAATTATCTAGTGAGCCTATAAAAAAAAAGATGCTCAATTTGATTTCAGTAATTTTCTTTCTTCTATTCCCTAATCCTGTTTTGACTCACAGTGCCAGGATAAGAAGAGATTTCTAGAACATGCTTCTGTGTGCACTAGAGTTTTCACTGCATCTGTTATATCTGAGGTCCACATTTGTGTGTGCTGCCTTTTGCTTTGTATTCACTGTATCAAAGTAGCATTGTTCTTTGAGATCTGTTGGTAAACTGCTTATGTGGCCAAACCATTTAATTTGTTGTTTCTTGAAGAAGTTCAGTACTGATGTCGCACCCGCTTTTTTCCTGATGTCTTCATTTCTAAACCGGTCTCTTCTTGATACTTCTAACATTCTGCGTAGAAAATTAATCTTTGTCATTACTAATTTTTCTTCTATCGTTTGATGTCAGCATCCAGGTTTGACACTGATATCATAATATTCTTCTACAACAGAGTCTTCTACAACAGAACATCAGGAAAGAAGGCAAGAGGAAGACCACGGAAAAGATGGTTAGATGGCATAGCAGAATCATGTGAAAGAGCAAAGATAACAATCACACAAGCCACCAGAACAGCGCAAGACAAAAACAGAAAACCACGACACTGGGCAACAACCCGGTAGCAGTGTGACGAAAAAAGAAGAAGAAAAAGCATAATATTGGGAGAAATATTGTATTGAACCTTGTCTTTGAGTGTTCATGGTGACATGTTTGCATTTCAAAATTGGTGCCATTTGTCCTATGATTTGAATTGCTTTATTGCCTCTATGCAATGTCAAACTACTGAAAGTATAAGTGGTGCCTAGAAAACCAACGACTCATTTACAGTGGTTGATGGCTATGTCCTGTAAAGGATATGCCCTGATTTTCCTTTCTTTCATTGCATCTATGTTGATTAGAAAAATAAAGTTGGGAATGTGAAGTATTTTGAACACAAAGAGAACAAAGGTTATAGTTATAGAAGGAGGCATTCTAGGAAAGAGGAGAAGAGGAAGACCAAAGCATAGATTGTTGAATAGATATGATAGATGACTTAAACATGGGAGCAACTGAAGCAAGACATCTGGTCTATGTTAGAGGGAAATTCTGAAGTACTGCTACAGTGTCAAAGTTCTGTCTGTAAGAGGACAAGCTACCACATGAGATGATAAGATCACTATACCAGAATTTGAGCCCTGCACATTTGGTGTATGACTCCAACACACTAACTACTATACTATTCTGACTACCACCTACAGATAAAAAGATTTCAAAAGCAATATGAAGTTTCTCCGACATACCCAGTTTCTGTTGATGACTCTGCATAAGAAATTTTTTCTCTATTTCCAAGTGACATCTCTGTAATCTCTTCCTGACTCTCCCTGGGCCCTCAGTTGGATCTAGCTGCCAGGACTGTGGGTAAGAAGCCTTTTGGTACCAGACACCCCTAATTTTGCATTAGTAAAAAAACCATATATGTGAATATTAAACACATTCACAACCAAATTGAAAAACATGCTCGTGCTGAACAAATATTTACTTACATTTTTATTATCAATATGTATATATAGACAAATTAAGCTGTAGTTTTCTTAGTTTTCATTGTTATGAAATATCTGTTTTTTTACTCCACAAGTACGATACGTAAAGTCGCAACAGGAATGGTGAGATGAAACTAGGTGGAGATACTGGTACAGACAGGAATCGGAGAAATCACCATTTTTGTCCCTGGGCACACAGGAGTCAGTGGTAATGAACGAGTTGATAGATTGACCGGAATGGCTACGATATCAGAGGGAGCTTCAATGGACCAACATGACATTCTTACTGTAATGAGACTTTCTGAACACAGAAAATTCAGGGTTGCGAAACCCAGATGCTGACCAGATTGAGAGAGATGGGTGTTGATATTTGTACAACCCAAAAAGAATGACATACTAAATATGCAAAAAGATTGATTAATCAACATTGAACTGGTGTGTTGGGCCGCTGGACACTGCTGGGTTTGTTGAGATGTAGCTCAGAGCACCTATGGACATGTTTGGAATGCTATGATGATAGTCTTCATATAACTTACACCTGATGCTTTTTTTTGGTAGATAAATAAATGGGCTATTATCCAATGTCACAAAATAGGCCATACAGATTATGTACTTATTTACATACAAACATGCTATGTAAATTGTACTAAAAAATATCAAAGTTTTATTTTTATTAGATATTTAATGATTTAAAGGGGTTTTAAGGCCAAAGAACGCCCGTCTGCCCAGCGTGTTCGTAGCGTTGGACTACGGGTGACTATCCCTCTGTGTGTGCGGGTTAAATTCGGCGGGATGGCAGAAAAAGCCACAGATTCCCCAGATTTATGGTGTTCGTGGCACCGAACCGAAGGGTTAGGATGTCCATGGCACCGAGCCGAAAAGCTGAAAAGCTCAAGTGCTTCTGGATCGGGAAAAAAAAAAAAGCCAAAGATTGACATCATTGCACCGTGTTTTACCCATATGGCTCGGTCTCTCTCCGCAGAAATGGCATGCCACCTACTGAGAGTATTGCATACAGCATGAACTCCATAACTCCAACAACAATCCTATGGGTCTCTGGAAAAATTGCACTCGCAAACAGAATGACGCGGTCCAGATTTAAACCCACAACCTTCGGATTGTAAGGCAATGGCTTAACCACAGAGACTCCTAATCATATGAACTAATGGCTATTTGCTTCCCTGACAACCATCATCTGTGATCATCTGTACAAATAAATATAAGAACTGACACTTTCACTAAAATTATCATCTATCATAACAGCAGTTTCCGGTTTGTTGTTCAAGATGGCGGGACGTGTTTTCTTCTAGCTTGGCCAACAAACTGTTGATCGTCGGCCCGACAAGTCATCATAAAAATTCACAACTGTTGGAGAAACAGAGTTTAGGCTCTAAATGAATCGATGATTCGTTCAAATTTGTTTAATCTTGTGTGATTCCAGTATTAACTTATGGATGCGAGAGTTGAAAAGCAACAAAAGCTCTAGAAAGAAAATTAGATAACTTTGAGAATAAATGTCTTAGAAGAATACTGAGCCTCAAATGGTCAGATTTCAGACCCAATACACAAATAAGACAAGAGACCAAGCAAGAAAATGTATCAAATTTTAAAAGAAAGTGCCGCTGGAACTACATCGGCCACACACTTAGAATGGATGAGAGAAGACTCCTTACCAATCCCTCATATGGACACCAGAGGAAAAAAAAAAACGAGGAAGACCAAGAGAGACTCTGCGTAGAACCATCACCAGAGAAGGCTCAGCGATGGGCCTAGTAAACATTAAAGACTTAAAACAAATAGCAACGAACCGCTAGACATGGAGAGCTATGACCTCTGCCCTATGCGCCCACAGGCCCAAGAGGAAAGACTAAGCTAAGCTAATAACAGCAGTAACTGTCCAGTTCAAAAACTGCAGTAGTGGAAGTTGCTCTTCCACCCCTGCTCTTCAAATGAAAATACTCACCTTTCATGGCTAAGATTCTGTACCAACTCTTGCCACTGTTTCTTCAGCTGTATCTGTGTGGTCATTGACTTTTTGATGAGAGCAACAAGCTTCTTCCGTTCCTCCACCTGCAGGCGTGTAACATCTTGAGTTACTGTCATAGCTTGTTCTGCTATACGTCGACGCACTGGCTCAAATTTGTTGGTGATTCTAGATTTGATTTATAAACATAAAAAATATTTGGTTACCGAAATGAAGATTTTATAAAAATATAACATAATGTTGGCAACTACAGTAAGACTGCATGCACAGTAAGACTGCATACTCAGTAAGAAAATGTACACAGTAAGAAAATGTACACAGTAAGAAAATGTACACAGTAAGACTATGTACTAAACAGCTAAATATCAAAACATGAAACATGATAATTTTTCAAAGTGTAATAACAGACTAAATTCAGAGCGACCAAAAGGCCAACAAGCAAAGGATACAAGATACATTTATGGACACATTCTATGACACTGTAGAAAAAAACAATTTACACAGAAACAGGATAAGAAATATGTCTGACACTAGAATGAACAATTCAATAGACAATACAACTCTATTGACACTAAAAACGTTAATTGCATATCCTTTACAGGACTTTGCGAATCAACTCCCATTTTTTAACACTGTTTGTGATTTTTCTAGGCATTATTACGTTCAGTAGTTTGCCATTGCTTTCTGAACAGGTGGTGCCATTGTCCTTTTGTAAAAATCCACACAAAACAATTTGCAACTAAACTGTCTGCTGCGTGATTTGAACTCAGAACATCGGGATTAATAGACCAAGTCACTACCCCTAAGCCATATACGCCACCCTATTGGACACTGGACAGAACAATTCAATAGACAATACAAATCTATCTGAGAAAAGCAGAACAATTTAGCTCACAATTATTCGAAGAACACTACCATCTCCCAACTGACAGAGAACCGATCACAAGATGCCCCGCCCACCACCATGGCTAAACATAAAACAACCAGTAATCCAGAAATACCTCCTTGACAAAACTATAAACAAAGCAACACTTGCACCGATCTTAAAACCTGCGCACTGGAGACAATAGACAGTTATCCAACTTCCTCTATCCATGCCTACACTGATGGTTCAGCTTTCAAAGCCACTACTTACGCTGGCTTCGGCATATACCTGAAATATCCAGATGGAACTACCTATAGTTACTGTGCTCCTTGTGGTAATATATGTTCCAACTATGAGGCAGAGATTATAGCAATAAAGACCGCTGTAGAACTAGTCCACCAGCAGTTTGAACTTGGAGAAAATATTGTCCAAGACATGATAGTATTCACTGACTCACAGTCCACACTACAAGCTTTAGAAGAACAGCAGAATCAGTCAAGCGAGATCCAGTCATTGGCATTAGTCATCCACAATCTGATTTCCTCCTTGATATTAATGTCGTTCTACAGTGGATTCCTGGGCACACAAATATCCCAGGAAATGACAAGGCAGATCATCTGGCCAAACAGGAATCATCAAAACCACAAATAGACAAACCTGTTAGCATACAAAGTATAAAACAGATTCTGAAAAACAACTCCAGAGAAGATTGGCTGAACTGATGGGCTATGGGGACGACTGGTCGGGACATGTATGCAGAGATGAATAGACCAAACCCCAAGGACAATATAAATCTGCTACAAAGAAAAGATCAAAGCACTATCTTTCAGTTAAGAACAGGAAATGTTGGACTGAATTACCACCTACACAGAATAAACCCCACACACCTACCACACTGTAGAAAGTGCAGTCACTCAGGTGAGACAGTACAGCATATCTTGCTTGAATGTCCTGGACTGCATAAAGCTAGACAAGAACTCCTCCCACCACACCCATCTGTTCATAATACCCTTTACACTAGTCTCCCACAATTACAGAACACATGCAGATTCTACAACTGGCATTGGCTGCCCAAGAGTGAAAACTCGCAGCCCTGGTTAGAAGAAGAAGAAGAAGCTCACAATTATCTGTAACAATTAATGCAGAGATATCAGGAGATACAATGATGATGATGAACAGAACTATTTACATGACACCCAGAGAGCTCAGAATTAACGATTGATTGATTGATTGATTGATTGATTGATTGATTGATTGATGAAACACTAAAATAAAATATCTTAATCCTGAAGTCAACAATAGCTAAAAAAAAAAAAAAAGGGTTGATAATATCACATATCACAAGGTGATGTTAGTAATAAATTGTACCTCACAGTTCCAACTTCTCTCTTCTGAAGCCAAGCGGCCAACTCCTTCCGGTATTTTAATTCAATCTGCTTGGTATCCTTAGGAAAAAGAAATCAAAACTGTTTAACTAAACACAGAAATATATCATAAACTGACATGAAAATAACTGTATCATTGAAGGAATAGTTGTAAACTAAAATGACAATTATAAACTAATATGCCAATGTTAAGCTAATTTGACAAAAGTTAAGGTGATAGTGATAAACACCTAAACAATTGTAACATTTATTTTCTTATTCTTCACTCTTGCCCCTAGGAAGCATAGGTCCGAACCAAAGTCTTCCATCCAAGGCCATCTTTTCCAGATCTCTCCCCTCTCTTCAAATTTTCTTAGTGAAACACGTACAAACAAAGTACTATAGTTTTACAAAATACAGAAACAGTGACGATAAACAGCAACGTTTCGACCAAAAGGCCTTTATCAAGCAAACGAACAAACAGGAGTGACAAATTAAAATGAAACACAAATGGACGACCAAATACCAACGATCTAAGGAAAATCTGAATAAAAACGAATAACAAAATAAATGTAACACAAAAACACACATAAAAACTAGAAATAGAACGGAAAAGAAACAATGAAACATCTAGTAAATATATAACTTGAATACATGCAACACTGTTTAGGAAAACCCGCCTTTTATATGCTCCCCAAAATTCATAAACTAAACAATCCGGGTAGGCCCATCGCTTCTGCTTGCTCTTGTCCTACGGAACATATCTCCGAATTTCTTGATAGTATCTTCAATCCTATAGTCACCACACTACCTTCATTCTTGAAAGATACGAACCACACCTTGTCTGTTTTTTCGCCTATTGAGTTGTTGCCTGGCAGGACTTACCGTCTCTTCCTCCTTGATGTGTGCTCATTGTACACCTCCATACCTCATTCCGACGGACTTCAAGCTCTCCAGTTCTTTCTCGACAGGAGAACTAACCCACTTGTCTCCACCTCGGCTCTCCTTCGCCTTGCAGAACTAGTTCTAACTCTCAACTCCTTTCAGTTCAATGACCAGTTCTTGGAGCAGATCAGTGGGGTCGCCATGGGTACTAAAATGGGACCCAGTTATGCTTGCCTATTCATGGGTCATCTTGAGCACCTAGTATGGAATTCCTATGATGGCCTTCTTCCGTCTGTGTATCATAGATACATTGATGATTGTATTGGCATTACCGATATGCCTGAAGCCGATTTGTCACGCTCATTAATTTCATTAATGTCTTCAATCCGGCTATTCGGTTTACATCTCACATCTCTACCTCTTGTGTCAACTTTCTTGACATCACTATCACTATCAGCTTATCCACCATCACTACATCAGTATACTACAAGCCTACTGATGCACATAGTTTTCTTCTTTATACCTCTTCCCATTCCCAGGCTTGTCGTGATTCTTTACCATTCTCTCAACCTTGTGCCTTCGCGCCTCTGTAGCGAGGACAACGATTTTCTCGATAAAGCTCACGAGATGCTGGATTTCTTTCGTAAGCGCTTATACCCGGATAAGGTGCTTGCTTCTGTATGCGGCGCGCTCAGCAAATTCTCGCCAGGAGGCTCTCTCTAACCAGCATAGAACTTCCAATTCTGACAGGGTGAAACTTGTCTTAACTTTCCACCCTCATAGTTCCCTTGTGAAGAAAGTCTTATTCCGTCATCTCTCCATTCTTCAGTCTGATCCTGAGACACGTTCAATCTTCCAACACTATCCTTTGGTGGCGAACAGACGGGACAGAAGCCTTAAGGATATGTTGGTTCACAGTCGCCTCAAGCCTCATATCCAGAGTCATTTTGGCACCATCCAGTGTGGCCGTTGGCGCTGCAACACTTGTGCTTATGTAATACAGACCCGCACGGTGTCTTTTCCAAAAGCCACGTTTGTTGTTGAAGACAGTTTCACGTGCGAGTCCGTAATATTATCTATGCCATTATCTGCAAGCGGTGCAACAAGGCCTATATTGGGGAAACCGCCAGGAGACTCAGTGACCGATTCGCCCAACACTTGCGCGATATACGCCAATGCTCTGTGACCCTGTAGCTACCCATTTCAATGATACTGGCCATTCAGGAGCTTGCAATGTCCAGGTCACAGCCATCCGATCATGTTCCTCTGATGATCGAGTCGATTTGCTCTGGAGAATCGGTTGATTTCTTTGTATGGTACCTCATCCACGCGGCTCAACGTATTACATTCTTATGCTTCTTAGTACTTTCTTCCCATGCTTTGTAATCTATATGGGTATATGTTGCATGTATTACATTCTTATGCTTCTTAGTACTTTCTCTTCCCATGCTTTGTAATCTATATGGGTATATGTTGCATGTATTCAAGTTATATATTTACTAGATGTTTCATTGTTTCTTTTCCGTTCTATTTCTAGTTTTTATGGTGTTTTTTGTGTTACATTTATTTCGTTATTCGCTTTTATTCCAGATTTTCCTTAGATACGTTGGTATTTGGTCGTCCATTTGTGTTTCATTTTAATTTGTCACTCCTGTTTGTTCGTTTGCTTGATAAAGGCCTTTGGTCGAAACGTTGCTGTTTATCGTCACTGTTTCTGTATTTTGTAAAACTATTGTACTTTGTTTGTACGTGTTTCATTATTTACCAAGTTTTACTGCAGTCTTCCCCCTATTTCAAATTTTCTTGCATTCTGTCTCCAACTCCTGCCTCCAGATGTTCCTGGGTTTTCACATACCTCTATTACCCTGGTCGTTCCATCTGAGTGCCTGTCTCATGATGCTGTCAAGGGGTCTCCACAGTGTGGGTCCTATCCATGGCCACCTTCTGTCCTTTATTTCTTGTTCCCCTTGCCGTTGTCCCGCTCTATTTCTCAGTTCCCTGTTTGTGGTCCTGTCATACCATCGCAGATGGAGTATCCTACGCAGGCATCTATTGATGAATGTCTGCTAACATTTATCACTCTGTGATAAAATCTAAATTGTAATAATTATTAACTAGTTATACATTTATAACTCAAATGTGACATCTATAACCAAATGTTATAGCCATGGCACTTCAGAGGGTAGCCAGTATGAGAAAACTTTAGCACGACACACAAGTAAAGAAACAAAAGTAAGACTTCTGAGAACATGAATATTCCTGTGACAACGTATGGATGTGAACTGTGGACCATAACACCAACATTAAAGAACAAAATTGAAGCTTGTGAAACAAGGTGTTACAGAAAAGTTCTTAGAACATCTTGGACAGAGAAGAGAAAAAACAGACACCCTACAAGACCTGCATATTGAGGAGTATTGGCTCACTCGTAAATAACATGTCCCAGAACATGAAATATTGTGGCCAAGTTAAACGTTAAAATGGTTTGGAGATGTCGGGGTTTGGAGATGTCGGTAGTGGAAGGCATGGCTAATGGAGTATGAGGGAGGGACGACAATATGAAGGTGGCAGCAGGACATCAAAGAAACCCTGAACATGACGCTGGAGGAGGTGGGAGAACTTGCTAGAGACAGAGTTTTTCTGGTAGGCTGTGATGAAAGCAACAGTCCGCATGGGACATACTACTTGATGATAATCTTCTTCTACTTCGAACTCTCCATTTCAACCACATGTTAATCATCCTTTGTTATTTGTATGTGATCGGAGCCTAAGAGCAATTGTGTGTTGCACCAGTTATGCACCTACAAGTAGGCCAGCACATCTGTGACGCTTTTTATTTATAGAGTAGCTTCCCTAGGCCACTGCCTCAGTCGTCTCTTACGACATAACTTGTAGGTCATAGTGTTACTATTTTTTGCTACAATTGATGGCCACGGGAACACATGAGTGGATGATAACCTAATGTAACAATTGATAAAAGCAACCGAGTCAAGATCTGAACAAAGAGAGACAAATTAACAGCAGTAGAAACATGTGAACCAACCTGAATATGAAGTAATTTAAACAGAAGCAACCTGACAATGAGGTCATTTAAACTGCTGATCTTACCTCCATCAAAGCATTGACCTGGGCCTGTGTCAACATGGTATCAGGTGAGTTCATACTGAAGCCTGCACTTCTTAAGATTAACATCAGAGCAAAGCCATGCTCCCTGTCTGTTGGACTTAGCCAGTCCCTCCATGATGCCAGCAGATTATACAGGTAAAAGCTTAGTTCTGTCCCCTGTTGGTATACCAGAATTTAAAACGGTGTCTCATATTGAACTCTGTATTAGTACAAATATCATCAATGTATATTCTATATTATAAACAACTACAATCCATTAACCCTCTGAAATGATATAATGGCTTGTTGCATATTTTAGGACAACGCAAAACTAGTATACAAGCTAACTCAGTATACATTGCAATATAAATGCAGCCAGAGGTTAACAAAAATTACGGAGTGAAAGGGTTAATATACTGATGTATTAACCCTTTGAACTCTGGCCACTTATACCTAAAACACCTTCCCTGAGCTGAGCTCCTGGTCAAAAACAGCACATATCAGAGTACAAGATAATTTGGCACAACTAAGTGTTCTATTACCTGCTATATTGACTAGATCCCATCATCTTTGATATTCCTGCTTATTATATAATTTCTTAAAGAAAATGTATTTAATGTATTTGACATATTATGTATACCACGCCTCCTACACTCCCGGTAATGTAGCCTGTACTCCAGATTAACCATATATGGCTATAAAACATAAAAATATTCAAGCAATTTGTTGACATCTAAATAATCGCCTAACTCACTTTTGATATCCTTATCAGAATAATCACATTCTAAGTCTAATTCATCTATGAAATAATTTAAAACAAGTTCTACAGCTTGATCTGAGGTTATCCTTTAAGAGTAACCATTTCCTAAATATTCAGCAGGCCTCTTCATCATGATAACACTTTATTAATTATTTTATCAGCACAAAAGATTATCAGACAAAAGTGTCTGTCATCGTGTTAAACAACCTAGTAACACATGGGTTGTGTTTGATTTCACATATGTACACAATTTATCTTTGATCACCAACAAATAATTATGGTCTTATCAGACCGAAATAACAGGACATAGGGATAGGAGCTGTTTATATTTCACAGATAAATATCAGATTCTAAGGGTTAAGAGGCAAGAATATGTAATTCAAAAATACAAATGAAACCACTTACCACTTGTTTATCTGTGATAATGGTTTTGATAGCATCCTTTCCATAAGGTTCTGTCATGATAAATGCCAAGGAAAATGTTCTGAGGTCAAAGTGTACTTTCTGAGACATTATACAAAGCAGAAGCCGAGTAAACTGAAAGAGAACAAATAATGTAGTGAAAACAGTAAATTAATTAGAGCACAACACAGATAGCACAGCAAAATTATAAGACAACATTATCATCATCATCAGCAAGTAACATGACTCTTGCATAATGTCACTTTCATCACAGCCTGCCTGAAAATATCTCTGTCTCTAGCAAGTTCTCACACCTCTTCTAACATCATGTTCAAGGTATTTTATATGTCTGCTGCCACTCTTATCTTGGTCTTCCCATCTCTAACCCTAGAAACCATGTCTTCCATTACTGTTTTCTCTCCAAACCAGTGTATCGTTTAACAAGACCAAAATACATCAATTTCCATTACATGATGTTATATATAACACATTTTATGGCCTTAGCGTATTTATTGTATATGTTATGTCTGCCATTTAAGAAGTGAATTTTTTCTCTTCTGTTGTATCCTTTGCTTGATTAAGGTGGCCTTGTGGTCAAAACGTCGCCATATATTATTTTTGTATTTTGTAAAACTACAGTACTTTGTTTTTAACGCGTTTCACCATTGCTACATAGTTTTACGTTACTTTTCCTTATATGGTTTCACCATTGCTACATAGTTTTACTTTACTCTTTCCTTATATCAACATTGCTACATAGTTTTACTTAACTCTTCCCTTATATCAACATTGCTACATAGTTTTTCTCTTCCCTTATATCAACATTTATGTTTTACTTTACTCTTCCTTATTAACATTGCTACATAGTTTTATTTATTTTTATATAACATTCTACATAGTTTACTTTCTTACCTTATATCAACATTGCTACATAGTTTTACTTACTCTTCCCTTATATCAACATTGCTACATAGTTTTACTTCACTCATCCCTTATATCAACATTGCTACATAGTTTTACTTAACTCTTCCCTTATATCAACATTGCTACATAGTTTTACTTAACTCTTCCCTTATATCAACATTGCTACATAGTTTTACTTAACTCTTCCTTATATCAACCCTTGCTACATAGTTTTACTTACTCTCCCTTATATCAACATTGCTACATAGTTTTACTTTACTCTTCCCTTATGTCAACATTGCTACATAGTTTTACTTCACTCATCCCTTATATCAACATTGCTACATAGTTTTACTTAACTCATCCCTTATATGGATAATATATATAACTGCAACACAATTACATTAGCAAACTATAATAGAACTTCTTTATTTTGTCGGCAGACTGCTACTGGGTTCTAGACCAGTGTTGTGGTCTTATATTTTTGTCTCGAGTTTCTCAGATGGCTTGAGTGTGGATTTATGCATCTTTTGGCATGATTCGACACTCCATAGGTCCATCTTTTCCTTGGTTTTTCTTTTGTCCTGATAGTTCTACTGTAGAAAGATTTATAGACAGTGTAGTCGGGCTGCATTCTTACCTAGAAACCAAACCATTTCCTTTTGTTTTTCTATGTAATTCAGGCAGGGTCTTGTTCTAAACTTATCTCTAATGCTAGTATTTGCCTCCCACTTCAATGCCTGCTATGGTATTCTTTGATCATTTCTTCCCAAGGTATGCCCAACATATCTCCATCTTCTCCTTCTTATAAAAGTTGTTACTAGTAGTTGATCAGACATTTCTCTGATTTCATCACTTCTGAATTCGTCCCATTTTGAGTTCATTATTTTTCGCAGACATAGTTTTTTTTTCAAATCCATTTAACTTCCTACATCTTTAGTCATTTTTCAACATCTTGATACTCATATTCACTAATCTTAGAAATTCATCAATTAGTGTATTTTACATGCATCAAATACTTGATGAAGATTATATTGTCAAAATGTTCACTTGAAAATTTTGTCTTTTTTCTTTTAAAAACACTAGTTTTTGTATGTATACTTAAACACAATATGTTCAATAATTTTCTTTTTTAATCTTACCTGAATCTTGAGTATGTCTTTTGCTCCATGCATGGTTGCATTTTGTACTTTTAGTGCTCAATTCTTTATTCTGTTATACAAAAAAAAAAAAAAAGAAACACAATGATAAATATAGTAACTTAGAACCACAAACAATCTCTAAGATCTTTAGGATTGTTGTCGGAGCTAAGGAGTTCATGTCTGTGCAATTGATTGATTGAACCATCATCATTGCACTTTGGTGAGTAACCATGTGTGCTCCGATCTCTTCTTACAGAGGAATATCTCAGCTGCAGTGCTCGTACTCCATAGAACCAGCGAGGTGCCAATGTAATTTTGAAGATGGTGAAGAAATTTTTAGGAATTTACTTTTAATCTTTTCTAATTAATTTTGCCAGGCAGCTGCTTTCCAGCCTGCTATTTTCGATTTTGAACTGCCAAGGGTTCTTTTACGCACTCAAATTGAACACTGGACCTACGCTTTATCATCCGTCTCCGATAGGACTAGGAACTCGATCTCACCTACACTGAGATCAGGGATCTCTGGAAAAATATCCTGATGGCTCCACGAGGAGCAAACCACATACCTTTGGTATGAGAGGTCAGCACCTAACCTCTATGCCACAGAGTCCCTTAGTACTCTGTGCAGCTACGTGCAATACTTTCTGCAGGAGGTGTGCCATTTCTGTGGAGAGTGGCTGAGCCGTATGTTGAAACTCATTGCAATGAAGTCAATCCTTTGTCTTTAGACTTTTAAACATCAAACTAGTGTTGTAGTTCCCCTCCCTTTTGTTGTTTTTCCTGATGGTCATTTGAAAATTGTATAATTACTCTAAGGGTAATGATGGTTGGTGTTTGCTATAGTGCTCACTGATGATGGTATACAGAACAAACACAGTTCTATAGACTCTTGTGTTCTATGTTCTAATGGTCGTTTGAAGATTGTATAGTTACTCTAGGGTAATGATGGTTGGTGTTTGCTATAGTGCTCACTGATGATGGTATACAGAACAAACACAGTTCTATAGACTCTTGTGTTCTATGTTCTAATGTTCGTTTGAAGATTGTATAGTTACTCTAGGGTAATGATTGTTGTTGTTTGCTATAGTGCTCACTGATAATGGTATACAGAACAAACACAGTTCTATAGACTCTTGTGTTCTATGTTCTAATGGTCGTTTGAAGATTGTATAGTTACTCTAGGGTAATGATAATTGTTGTTTGCTATAGTGCTCACTGATGATGGTATACAGAACAAACACACTTCTATAGACTCCATTTATATTCATTTATTGATGTTTTTCTTTACATGTACAAAAACACGTCTATTCGGGTTCAATGTTTATGTAGTTTTTTTTATGTTTTCTAACGTTGCTACGCCGTCACTACACAACTACGTCAATTGGTTTTACTATGTCAAGTCTCGTTTAGTGTTGCCATTCTGCTTATGATGAACAGATGCATATTTAATGCACAAGCACTACAGTCAACTAATAAAATATCTAAATATCTACAAACTACACACTAAAGCTAACTGTCTGGTTCATCAGCTGCCACCTGGGGGGGCTGGCTTCTACACTAGGAAGAGTTTTTTCAGAGACAAATCCAGCTAGAAGTGTTAGGAATTTATTATCTGATTCTATACGTTATGTTTGCTGTATGGGGAGTCTGAATTACTTCACTTCTTTTGTATTATTTTCTTGATAAAGAGCTTTTGGTCAAACTTGCTGTATGGGAAGTCTGAATTACTTCACTTCTTTTGTATTATTTTCTTGATAAAGAGCTTTTGGTCAAACTTGCTGTATGGGAAGTCTGAATTACTTCACTTCTTTTGTATTATTTTCTTGATAAAGAGCTTTTGGTCAAACTTGCTGTATGGGAAGTCTGAATTACTTCACTTCTTTTGTATTATTTTCTTGATAAAGAGCTTTTGGTCAAACTTGCTGTATGGGAAGTCTGAATTACTTCACTTCTTTTGTATTATTTTCTTGATAAAGAGCTTTTGGTCAAACTTGCTGTATGGGAAGTCTGAATTACTTCACTTCTTTTGTATTATTTTCTTGATAAAGAGCTTTTGGTCAAACTTGCTGTATGGGAAGTCTGAATTACTTCACTTCTTTTGTATTATTTTCTTGATAAAGAGCTTTTGGTCAAACTTGCTGTATGGGAAGTCTGAATTACTTCACTTCTTTTGTATTATTTTCTTGATAAAGAGCTTTTGGTCAAACTTGCTGTATGGGAAGTCTGAATTACTTCACTTCTTTTGTATTATTTTCTTGATAAAGAGCTTTTGGTCAAAACGTCGCTGTATATTGTTTTTGTACTTTGTAAAACTACAGTGCTTTGTTTTTCCAGATTTCGACATTGCTACATAGTTTGTAGCATCTGTGGCTTAGGGGATTGTGGCTTAGGGATAGTGACTGGTCTTTTAAACCCCTGATGTTCTGAGTTCGAATCACGCTGCGGACAGTTTGGTTGCAAATTGTTTTGGTTTTTTTTTTAAGATAATTTTACTGCAGTCTTCCATCGATATCAATAATACCAGAAGCAGGATGAAAATACTTGGTCTGTGAATTTGTGAAACTACACTCAGACATCTCTCTGATACTAAATGTGCCAGGAGAAAACAGAAACTTCTACTAACTTCCTCTATATGCTCATTCATTTTCTCTTTAGACTAACAGGATTTCATCACAAAAGCTTGAAAAAATTTGTTATTGTTTGCATTAGATCTAAAAAAAGTTTGTATTTTATGTTTTATTTTTTACATAAACTGTACACGACCTTGAATACTGTCATTTGTTTTTGGTATCACAAGAGCTTTAACTTTTGTCACTAATGTTTTCCATAAAATATATTGACTTTTCTATTTTTTCCGGACAAGATATTAACTTTTTATCAAATTATTTTTTGCAGTACACAATCTTGAATTTTGCCATTTAAAAAAAAAAGTTGAGTTGAGTTGTGTTCTAAGGGTCACCAGCAGGCTATTAATTTTCACTTGAATAACTTCCTAAGGAAGACTAGCTAACCCCAATTCTGCTAGATGCAAAGTCAGGGCAGAACACACCATGTAGATCACCACATGATATAAAAACATATTCTCTACTTTAATTTGATTTACTAAAAGTTATAAGCACAAGATACTAAAGAGCACCCAAGACAGATGACAAGAATCAGCTAAATCTAAGTATCATGACAAATGTTGGACAAAGGAAGCTAAGTAATTATTAATGAAGTCAATTGATCTCGAAAAATCTGTACAAACTTACCAGACTTTGTTCATAAAATCTGTACACTGATTGAAACAAATGCTTGAGGTACCGATCTTCTAGACTAGCAGATTTAGTCTCCTTCAAGAAATTGAGAGTTCTTTGTTCAACTGGTCGTACTTGATCCTCACGAGCTGAAATGTATTATGTTCATAGCCCAGTTTAAGATAAAAGCAACAATATTTTTTTTAAAACAGCTAATACAGATTAAAAAACAATATAATGTAAATTTAACATTGTATAATATTAACAAAATATGAAATATAGTAATTTTACAACTGCAAAGACCAGAAAAGGCTCTTCGTTTATTTTCCCCCTCTGGTTTTCTCAAAGGTGTGTCCTATTCGCGTCATTTCGTCACCTATTGGTTCACTGGGATCTGTATTGTTCTCTCCACAGGTTCCTCATTTGTGACTCTACCATAACATCTAAGACCCTCTAATCTACACAGACACCCGCAGATGAATGTTTGCAATTAATTTGTTATTGCTTTAGTTGTTCTCCATGTTTCTGACCCATGTAGCAACACTGTTTAACAATGGAGCTAAATATTCATATTTTGATTCTAGATTTGATTTCTTTAGACTTCCATAAATTTCTTAAGATGATACCTTGCATATTACTCTCATATGATACCTTGCATATTACTCTCATATGATACCTTGCATATTACTCTCATATGATACCTTGCATATTACTCTCATATGATACCTTGCAATATTACTCTATATGATACCTTGCATATTACTCTCATATGATACCTTGCATATTACTCTCATATGATACCTTGCATATTACTCTCATATGATACCTTGCATATTACTCTCATATAGCAACTACTTCTTATTCCCTTGTTTATTTGAGATATCAAATAAGTTTTATTTTTCAAAACATTCCTTCAGTTTTTAATCTGCTATTGATTTGTATATATTAGTATCACATTACAGATTCTGCACCAAATAACAATGATTAACAAAATTAACAGTTCACTAACACTAACGGGTGTAAACTCCTACTTTCTAGAATTGTTCTGATCTTGAGTGTATTCATTATCATCATCATCAAACAGCTTGTCCTGAGCAGAACTTTGCCACGCTAAAAGTCCTTTGAAATGTATGTCATAGGCCAGATGTCCCACCTCTGCAGCCATCATGTTCAAACCATCAGTTACATCTGGAATCCATCTACTTCATGGTTTTCCTCTTTGCCGATATGCCTACTTCCATAATGGTCTTCTCCAGCCGTTTGTGCCTTTTCATATGTCCAAAATATCTTAATTTTCTCTTTCTTATTTGTAGGATCAGCCAGTTTTCTTTGATTTGGAGTTCTTTCTGGATATATCTATTTGTTCTCTTCTCTGCTGTCCATGATAAATGGAGGACTCTTGTATTCAAAAGCACACACATATGTTTTTCCAATGACTTGTTAAATGTCTATTATTAGATAAGCATAATCATTAAAATCGACAGCTATGTGACGCTATAACTAAACTTCTATTGCAATCTCTTTTTCTCTTTATAGTGAAAAATGTCAGCTTGGAAAACTGAGACTTTTTTTTTTTTAAAGACATTGCCATATATTTAAGTAAATATGGTAAATGAAAGACAAGTGTTAAGACAGTTACTATGGCCTTGACATCTTGGTTGATTCTACGTCTGCGTTTTCAGTTGACTTATAATAGATACAGTACAAGGTTACTTACGGAACATGACAGCCAAATCTACAGCAATAATCAGGATCTTCCGGAACCGATCCAAGAGGTCTGACTGTGTAACGCTGGCATAGATGATCTTTCTTTTGCGGCTAAATAGGCTGCCTAAGCGAGATGGTTTATTTCCAGTGTCCGGACGGGCAGGATGTATTGGACGAATGGACCCTGATGAGTCGCTATCAACTTGGCTACTGATAGCTGACCTGTCGTCTGATGCTGTTTCTGCGAGAAAACCCATGATGTCAGGGGATGAGAATGTTGTTCTCCGCATCATAAGAAGGTTTGCAACAGGCATGGGGCGAATGGGTAAGGTTGCTTCTTCAGTCTTGACATGGGAATTGGAGGACGAGGTGGAGAAGGAATGTGACGATACATTGTGCCTTCCCAAGGGTTGGCGGGTTTTACTGTGGTTGGGTGAGGATGCTGAAATTACATGTCTGATTTGAGGGTTGGCACATTTTTTTTTTAAAGCAATATTGAGGGTTGATATGCACACAGACAAACAAACATATAAAACATAACTGGTTATACGGAAAGAATACATTTTCCTGAATAAGTTGTGCAAGTCTGCAATGATAGTGCTGGTCATTTGCTATTAAATTTACCTCTTAACAGTTTAGACAGATCCATAAGTTCTCAGTCTTCACCAGCATATTAGAAAGGATACACCTGCTGATGGTTCCTGTAGTTCACTAGTTAAAAAGCTTCTTATGTACTGTCTCATCAGCAGCAGTCTTACTTGTGCCAGATTTAATCAAAATTCCTTTAATCACTATGAATCGCTATAAATTCAGGTGTAGTCAGGGCACCTGGTATGGTGCTTCTGACTGATTTTTGCACAAAGACCTGCTTTCCTTATTCTCAGTGTACTCTGCCATACAGGCATGCCTTATCCAATTTCAGATGTACTTGTAGGTTAGATCAAATATTGTGCTGGATAAATCAATCAATCTTTACCATCTGAACTATTATAGATGCTTTTGGTGCAAACCCTGTTCTCTCAATAATTAGGCCTATATTTTTCAATGGCCATCCGCATACTATGGGTGATGCGGTAAACATCACACTATGCTGTCTTCACTTCTTAGTTATTTTCCAATACCCAATTGAGGCTGGGTCGACCTGAGAGTCGTTATGTTCAGAAAAAAATCCCAACTTGTAAGCAATATAAAAATTACACTGGTGTATTCTCCATCTGTAATAATAGTGCCATGTTCACAGATCCAAAATGTGTACTACAGGCTTTGAAATAGCCAAACTAAAATAAAATAAGTGATATGACTAGTAATATACAACAGCAACAAATATTTAACTCAAGCACAAAACATTGAAGCAACATATATTTTAAATATTGGTTTAGCAAAGGGAATTATGAACCAATGTTCAGAAAACAAAGTAAATGAATAGTATGAAAAATAAAAATATTCCCATCAAGATATTTAATTATTTTAGTTTAGTCGACAGATCATCATCGCTGCACATCAGACCAATTAGTCACTAAGTTATCCGATCTCTTTCTCAGTATGTCCTTCAGCTGGGGGAAACTAACAACACCAGTTCTATGTTGGTTTACTATTCCTCTTTGGCTTCCTGTATAATATTCTCTAACTACACTCCATATTAGATTCTTGCAATCTGGTTAGGGTTGCAGATTATCTATTCTGTGAATTGTTTACACCCATCTCCCTTATGCATATAGAATACAAGTCTGGTCCATTGCTTGTCCACTCTCCATAGTAGCCCTACATACAAGCCTATTTGTACATTCATTCCCTTTAAAACTTATTTTTCCGTGTTTCAATATTTCTCCTTGGGTGGAGAATAAAATCTTCAAACTACAGGGTGGTGTCTTTCTATTTATATCCAAACATATTGACAAATCATTCAACAAATATCTTGTCCTGAGAGCAACTTTGTCACCCTAACAGTCCTTCAGAATTGCTCTCTCTCTCTCACACAGATGAGATGCCCCACCTCTGCTGCCGTCATGCTCAGATCAACAGCCATGTCCTGAATCCATCTTCTTCGTGGACCTCTACATCTCCACTTTGCAAGAGATGCCTCCCTCCACAATGATCTTCAACACTTGTTTCTTATTTGTAGTATCAGTCAGTTTTTTTAAATTTTGAATTCCTTCTGGAAAGATCTATTTGTTTTATTCTCTGTCCATGGTATACGAAGGACTCTTCTGTAAAACTTATATTTGAAAGTGTCTCTGTGGCTAAGTGGTTAAGCCCTTTGCCTTGTGAGTCGAAGGTTCGTTTGTTCGAGTCCGGACTGCGCCATTCTGTTCACGAGTGCTTCTGTTCCATAGACCCTTAGGATTGTTGCTGGGGCTACGGAGTTAGTGCTTTGTGCAATACTCTCGGCAGGTGGCGTGCCATTTCTGCGGAGAGGGACCGAGCCATATGGGATAAAACCTGAGCAATAAAGTCAATCCTTCGGCTTTAAACCCTTTTAACTTATATTTGAAAGCACATATCTGCTTTTCCACAGGCTTGTTAAATGTCCATGTTTCATAACTATATGTTGCCACTGGAAATATGCATGCTCAGTATTCTGATATTGGCAATTATAAAATACATACAGGTGTATAATATATACAGGAAACAAGTTTCTTTGATATTTATTCAATTAAATACTTTTATTGTCTATGTAAACTTTGTTTATTATTATGCAGGAAAGTAGGAAACACTAGGAATGTGGCAAACAAATAGTTTGGGATAGGATTCAACTGGAGAAATTACATGTAGGGGGGTATTAACATTGAATGATTTCAAAGTATGCAGGATATACTATATAACTGAAGCAAACTAAGTACCCATAATATTTCATCAAGCTTCGACTAAGTACCCATAATATTTCATCAAGCTTCGACTAAGTACCCATAATATTTCATCAAGCTTCGACTAAGTACCCATTATATTCCATCAAGCTTTGACTAAGTACCCATAATATTTCATCAAGCTTTGACTAAGTACCCATAATATTTCATCAAGCTTCGACTAAGTACCCATAATATTTCATCAAGCTTCGACTAAGTACCCATAATATTTCATCAAACTTCGACTAAGTACCCATAATATTCTATTCAAGTACCAACTAATTACACATAACATTCTAATAAAGTACCAACTAATTTTATTTTTTTATTTTTTTCCCGATCAAGAAGCACTTGAGCTTTCAGCTCTTCAGCTCAGTGTCATGGACAATGCAACGCTTCGGTTCGGTACCATGAACACAGTAAATCTGGAGAACCTGTGGTTTTTCTGCCAGCCATGGAATTGAACCACACTCACAGGGGGCTTACCAACTAATTATAACACAATATTATATCACGCTTCGACTAATTACACATAATATTCTAATCAAGTACCAACTAATTGGTAATAAATAACCTGTCGGCTGGCATAAGCGATCATGGAACTCCACAACTTTCTATCCCAGTGGCATAGCTAGAGTAAACGTCACCCGGGGCGGCCCGTTCAAATGTCACCCCAGTGACCCCACACGACCCTATGCTGAATGGTTAGGTGTAGCTAAATTTTCATACATACTCTACCTCTAGGCTCTACTGACCGGTATGTTACTGCTTACATGTATGATCCAAGACAAAATCCGAATCAAATACCACAAAACAAATAGTTCAAATCCAAAGATTTTTAAAATGCAACTGTTCACTTTCAGAACATCTAAATGCAAAACACGGCAATGCACAGACCAAAAGAATGTCCTTCGACACTATAGTCCTAGAAGGAATGTCTTCTTGTTTTCATTGTGGCAAACAGGTCAATGACATCGTCAAAATCTATTTGTCTTGTAAGCTCGTGTTCAATGGACAGAACAGCCAGATCCGACAATCTGTCTGTTCTTTCCTGGAGTCTGACAAGATGTTCTCTTAACGCTACATCGTAGTGAGATAACAATTCAACAAGCTCCAAGAAGTTACCTGCTTTTTAGTCCATTAGCAAAAGGAGATTTTTAAAAAGTTCTTTCATTTATATTTTACTTTCTGTTTTTTAGTCCTATAAATTTGATGAAAATTTCATAAATGTCCATTGTAGTTTGTAAATGGTAAACAACTGCTTTGTCAAATGTACACCCTTGCATCTTGCGGACTGTACATGCCCAGCATAATATCAATGGAAGCTGTCGTCTTTCGACAGCTTCCATTGATATTATGCTGTCGTCGACGTTCTTTCATATAATTCGACAAAGCCATGGTCGTCATTTATATCGAACATTGTTCGAAATAAATTATAAGAAAAATATAAGAAAAATGACTCACCAAAAGAGCTGTACTCGCTCAGACAATATTTTCGACGGTTTATCGATTCAAATTCGAAATATGTGACGTCATAACGGTCACATTTCCTGTGTTGGTTGGGTTTTTTATCACAATTCTATTTTCAGACTATTTTCGCACCTTAGCCTGGCTGAAAAATTTTGTTGGAGGTGACATAGTGTCACCCTCCATATGCTGTCACCGGGCGGTCCGCCCCCCTCCTTAGCTACGCCACTGTTCTATCCCTAATGATATTAACCAGGTCTGTTTGCTACTTTCTAATATAACATGAGGTTAAGCTGCATAGAATGTTCTCTCCTGCTATTATCACTTTTTAAACTTTTTGTTTGGTTTTACTATCACAGTGCTAACCTCTTTTATTACATGCAGCATGCATACATATATATATATGTCAAATATAAAGGTCAATAAAATAATTGGCAAAACACGTAATCCCAAAGTACTGTAGTTTTACAAATTACAAAAACAATGACAAAATACAGCAAACGTTTTGACCAACAAGGCCTTTATCAAGCAAGCGAACAACAGGAGTGACAAATTTTTTTTTTTAAATGGACGACCAAAAACAAACGTTTCTAATCATTTGCTGTATTTTGTCATTGTTTTTGCAATTTGTAAAACTACAGGACTTTGTGATTACGTGTTTTGCCAATCAAATAGTTTTACTGCAGTCTCATCTATTTAATAAAATAATTGGTATACAGTCAGATTAAACCAACATTGACATGTAGTAAGATTAACTCTTTCCACGCTGAGTTATTTCATCAATTTTTTAAACATTTAATTCAAGGGAGGTTAAACAAAAAAATTCTGACTACTGTCAATAAATAAACATATATATATATATTATTATATGCTAAATTGAAGATAACCCAATATTGGACAACCCAATATTATTAGATTAGACAACCCAATAGAATAACAATGTTGAAAAATATTAGAAGTAAAACAGTAGAAGTAAAACTAGAAAGACTTCTTATAAGGAAGCAACTCAATGCGTGATGTCGGCTAATAGCGTGCAACAGACTTCCACCGTGGCGCAGTGTGCGGCTAAAAGCGTGGAAAGAGTTAATCCAAACCAACATTGACAAAGTTAGAATCCAGACCAACATTGACAAAGTTAGAATCTAGACCAACATTGACAAAGTTATAATCCAGACCAACATTCAATAAACTGAGACTCCACACCAACAATGACAAAGTTAAGACTCAGCAAATTGGTAAACCTTGCCGGAGCTACTACATAAGTGCTCTGCCATTAAAATATCTGATATAGGTGGCATTGAGTATATACATCTATTGATTTCAACCAGTTTTTTTATTACTAACAATATCTACAATTTGTTTTTACATTTCAATTTGAGTTTACCAAAACTAGTATTACATTTACTGTGTTTGTAAGACTGCACAAAAGGTGCGCAATTTTCAATGAGTACTTAGATGAATCCTCCATATATCATGGACAAAGAAGAAAACATATAGATATATCCAAAAATAACTCAAAATCACAGAAAACTGCCTGATGTTTTGGGAAAAAAAAAAAAAAAAAAAAAAAATTGAAATATTTTGGACATATAAATGATGCAATAAGAAATGTTGGGTGTACCTTGAGAAGAAATTCTCAAAGAACACCAAAGCAGGCATTTAGGTTGGAGGCAAAGGGTTCAAGAAAGAGAGGACTCTCAAGGGAACCCTGAAACAAACTTTGCTAAGTGGCAGGAAATATCAGATTAAATTTCATGGAAGAGATCGAGTGAGCTGCCAAGGACAGAGTGGTTGAGAAATTACTTACATGCCTTATGTAACTTATAACTGTACAAGAGGGATAAATATTATCCAAATAACTAGACAGAATACAAATAATACCATCATAAAAGAAAATAGATGGAAATAGCTTAATCATATTATGCAAATTAATCCAAGTTTATTGGGGCAGAAAAAGGAGTGTGTTGAACCAGCAAGGCACAGGAATCAGTGTACCCTTCGACATCTGTTGTGGGAGACGGAGCACCTATGAGTCTGCCCAGAGTGCTGTGACGCCAGTTTAATAATGAATATCAGCAAAATCAGCCCTGACATGGATATCAGTGGGTAGAAGAAAGACCAAGAACAATGTCCCATCAAATTATGGAAGAAATTTCTGCAGTATATATAACTCGGGAAAGCTGCACTGAAGGTCGCAAGTTTACACGAGACCATGGAAAGCCCATATTGAAGTCTCATGTGCCATCAAGCTTGAAGAGAATAAGTAAAACTTCCTTTAGATATCGAAGTCAGAGTTGAATGTTCTTAGAATAATAATATAACAAATCTGTAAATTTACCTGAGCTGGTTGTCAGCCATCCCATATGAGCTGCAGTGATCAGCTCCTCGCTACGCTTCTCTACATATTCTAGAATCTTCACGGCAGAAGATATTTGGTAGGCTCTTGCTGTTCCTGCTCTATTCTTACTGGCTTCTAAACAAGGAAATGCAAAACATAAAATTACATTTACATACACTGACATAATTATGCTATTCATTAAATCTACATAGACAGTGATGGTTATTAAACAATTCATTGTTTTACCAGGTGGTATATTGGTGAAGTTCTACAAAGAATGCTGGGAGTATAAAGAAAAGACAGGTTTAGAAATAAAGCCATCAGGAAAAAAGTGGGTACAACATCAGTACTGAACTTTATCAAGAAACAACGAATTAAATGGTTCGACCACATAAGCAGATTACCAACAGACTTGAAGAGCAATGCTACCCCATACAGTGGATACAGCAACTGGCTGTTCATACAAAGGGGGATCTCAGAGATAACAGAGGCAGTGAAAAACACTATTTATGAAGCGCGCACACTAGTCCATTCTAGAAATCTCTTATTATCCTGATGCTGTGAGGAAAAACAGGGTTCGAGAAAAGATAAAAGAAAGAAAGTGGTATATTGGGGAATACAGTGTTAGTGTCGTATATTTTCTTCAACCAACTGTACATGATTGGTGATATGGCCAACATCAGATCTTCCATCTCACCTTTTTAGTTCTTCTCTAGTACCCATTTAAAGCTGAGCTGACCAGAGAATTGCTGGGATCAGAAAGAAAATCTCATTCCAACTGGTGATTTCCATCTGGGACCATACTTATAAGAATAAAGTGCACTGTGATATTGCAGAAATATAGACAATAAAGACTGGGTGAGTTCGTGGACTTATCAATTTTAAGGACTCTCGTTCTCAATTGCAAATAGAGATTTTTTTATTGTCATCAGTAGTAATTAGTGAGGATGATCATCACAGCACTCCGGACAGGTCCATAGATGCTTCAGTCTCCTCCTCTATATCTATATCAGCGCACGACTGTGATAAGACTAGGAACACAATCTCATGTACACTGAGATTGGGGATCTCTGAACAAATATTCTGAAATATTCAGTTATCGAACCAAGTACTTTTGGAGCAAGAGACAAGAAGCTTATTTCCCACATCACACAGACTTCCAATTGTCTATATCATTTAATAGTATGAGGGTGGTTTGAAAAGTAATGCCTCCAAGGCCATAACTTTAATAATATACATATTGTACACATGAAACATACATTTTCTGAAAGCTTGGAATGTCCTTTACGTAAAGTGTCATTATTTTTCTACGAAGTCTACACACACAGGCCAATGTCAGACAGGTTTTTGCAGCCAGTCAAGGAAAAATACGACTTTTTTAACAAAACCAGGTGCGCACATCTGTTGCCACATCTTTGTCAGAAGCATATCTGTTTTCTTTGAGATGTTCCTTGAGCTTTGGGAACAGAAAAATGTCAAACGGTGCCAAATCAGGGCTATATGATGGGTGCAACAAAATGTCATCAAAGTTGAGAAGCTCTCATGCAGTCACTTTTACATTTTCGATGTCAACATGTGAGGGACTCATCTTGCCCACACTTTCCTATACACAAGCAAAACATGAATAATGTGTTGTACTTGCTCAATCATAATTCCAAGCATAGTGTGACATCGTTTTGCTTGATGCAGCAATTGTCACAAATCAGTTCATCAACGCGAGCTTCTTGATGTTCATCCACAGTTGTGATCAGTCGTCTGCTGCAAGCCTGATCATGCAGGTTCCTCATGGCTGGATTGCCGCCTTTTACATTCCTTGCCAACCCCCTAACAATACTTACATCCATTCAGGCTACACCATATACCTCTTTCATTCTTCGATGCACATCGATGGGTACACAACCTTCGGCCAACAAGAATTCCATCACAGTTCATTACTTAAACCGAATTTCCATTATGTCACCATTTTGGATACTGTTGTGCATATTTGCCACTTTTTACACAAATGATACGTCAAGTTCTGAAAAACATTCAATATTCTCACATCGGTGTCAATTGCTTCTGAATGCTAATGACAAAGTTATATCCTTGGAGAGGTTACTTTTCAAACCGCCCTTGCATTTACCTATACTGGTACACGCCCTTGCGTTTACCTGGACACAATACACACTCATATTTTCCAGCGCAACTACTGGACACACTGAAACAACTGTACACATACCTGTATTTCGATTAAACTCATAGTCTTCCAATGCCCTTAGTAGTGTAAACATGTCTTCTACATTCTGAAAATGTGATGGACCAGTCCAACTGAAAAATTAATAGTACAAACTTAACACACCAGTTTTAGCTACAGAAAAGTGTACAGATTATTAGGCTTAATGTCACAGACCAGCCTACCCGTGCTAAGAATTGAAGTTGTACACTTTCCCACAATTTAAGAAGGGACAAGTGCTAGAGTGAGGGCTTGTATTTTCTTGCAATCAAAAACAACAACTTAAAGACACTAATTCTCTTTCACCTTTTCACAATTTTTAGGAAACCTAAACACCCACTGAAACAAATGAAGTTACAAATAAATCTTGAAATTAAAGCTCTACCATCGTATGCATCACAACCCAAGCGCACCTGATTCAAACTCTGCGGAGGGCAGTTTGAAAGCAAATTTGTTCCCGTGGATTTTTACGAACAGTAAAAGTAGACCTCACCGTTCAGAAAGCAATCGTAAACTAGTGAATGTATATGGGGTCTAGAAAATCGACGACTGGTTTAACATGGTTCCTGGCCAAGTCCTGTAAGGATATGCCCCGATTTTCAACTTTTCATCGTATGCATAAGCTTGAAGCCTGTTCTAAAACTTACTGCGGTGCGAGAATAATTTGTGCAAAATATCAAGTGGGGATGGGAATGAGGGCTGGAGATAGTAGCTGCAACAAAAATGTAAAAGAAATAAAATAAGAAAATAAAATAAGAAAAATTATAAAGTACATATTTTATGTGCATGTTAAAAACTGCATGTCAACAACTTTTAATATATATATTAAAAAAGAAAGAGAAGATGGAGATATGTTGGGCACACCTTGAGTAGAAATGATCAACGAATATCAAAGCAGGCATTGAAGTGGGATGCAAAGGGTTCAAGAAAGAGAGGTCGACCTAAGGAGACCCTGAAATGAACTTGGTTGAGAGAGGCAGGAAATATCGGTCTCAGTTCCATGGAGGAGATTGAGCGAGTTGCCCAGGATAGAGCGGTATGGATAAATTACTTGCAGGCCCTATGTAACGATAACGTAGCAGAGGAATTATTATTATATATATATATATATATATATATATATATATATATATATATATATATACGAGGGAAGTCAATAAGTAAGTCACAAATGGCTGTAGAAAATAACTAAACATGATAACAACTTGAAACCAGTTTATTCCTCCTTCAATTGTCTGGGTACCCATATTGAGCACAATTTAAGAAAGTGTGATCAATGTGGGTACCCAGACAATTGAAGGAGGAACACAAAATGAACCGATTTGGCCTGTCCTTGCGTCATCTCTGTCGATACGAAGATGAAGGAGAAGACTTGCTGAACAGGATTGTTACTGAGGATGAATCATGGGTGCATCACTACCAGCCCGAATCAAAGCATGCTTCAATGCAGTGAAAACATCTTTCTTCACCTTGTGTCCAAAAATTCAAGGTTACGCCATCAGCAGGGAAAGTCATGCTGACGGTGTTCTGGGATTGTCAAGGAGTGCTTTTAACCAATTTCAAGAAGAAACGTGACAATGTGAATTCTGAATCATACTGTGAAGTTCTATCGATGCTTCATGATGCAATTCGAAAAAACGCCCAGGACTGCTGACTACAGGAGTGTTGCTTCTTCATGACAATGCCAGACCACATACGGCTCGATTAACTAAGGAGAAAATTAACCAACTATGGTGGAAAGTTCTGGAACATCAACCTTACAGTCCCGACTTAGCCCTTAACGATTTCCACCTTTTGGTCCACGGAAAACCCACCTTGGCGGGAGATATTTCGCGAATGACGCCGAAGTTGAATGTGAAGTGAAAACGTGGTTTAGAAAACAGAGCCCGCAGTTCTATGCAGCCGGTTTGGGAGGATTGATAAAACGATGGGATAAGTGAATGTTGGTGGAAATTATGTTGAGAAATAAAGGAACAATGTATGTATAAAAATAAACTGGTTTCAAGTTGTTATCATGTTTAGTTATTTTTCTACAGCCATTTGTGGCTTACTTATTGACTTCCCTCGTATATATATATTTTTCTTCAACATTAATTTGTATATAAAAGTACAAGCTACACAGTTGACTACATTTCTATTGACACCATATAAAATATGCATACTAAACATATTTCATAAGAAGTTGCACAGATATAATAGCTTCATATTCATTCCTGACATCTAAAAGAAGTTTTTTAAACAGGTGTTTACAATTTCTTTCATAAGAACCTTATAGGGTCTGAAAAATACTGTATCATGGTCTATATTTTTGTATAAGAAATATATATGGTTAATGTGGTACCACTCTCCCCTTTTCTTTTATGTATATGTTTATACGTTTACGTCACTATTTGTGGTGTATTATCCAATATTAGAAGATTTTGATTCCTGCTAGCAAGGCAGATCTACAACAGTTTTCCAGAGAGGACATACTCAAAGATCAGCACATTCAGGTCCAGGAAATACTTTGTTATATTGGATATCTATTCCATAGGAACAAAAGAAAAGGTGAATAGGTCTACACTGAATTTATTGATAAAAAAATTCTATCATATCTTTACTAGCAATGATTAGATGTTACAGTGTTCTTAGAGATCTCTGTGGTTAAGTGGTTATGTTGTATTGCGCTGGAAGGTAATTAGTTGGAATATGAACTGCATGGTTATGTTCGCGAATGAATTTTTTATCTCTAGGATTGTTGCCGGAGATACAGAGTTCGAGCTTTGTGCAATATTCTTGGCATGTGGGTGTCATTTCTGCGTAGAGGGACCGAACCATAAGTAGCAAAACCCGGCGCAATTAAGTCAATCCGTCTTCTTTAGGCCCTCTAGTGTTCATATGGGCATCTATAGCTTAAGTGGTGTGAGCTTGATCACAACCCATGAGTACTTGGTTCAAACTCTGCGGTAGGCAACATGAAAGCAAATTTGCTTTCATGGAATTTAGAAACTGTTAAAATAGACCTCACTATTCAGTAAGCATTGGCAAACTACTGAATGTATATGTTGTGCCTAGAAAATCGACGACTCGTTTACTGTGGTTGATGGTGAATTCCTTGAAAGGATATGACATAATTTCATTCACTCAGTGTTCATGTAATATATTAGCAATATATCTCTCATACCAATACAATATATTTGTTGTATTTGTATGTTCCAAAAGAATCTTTCCCTTTTTATTTCTCACTCTACCTCATTTTTTCTCTTTTCTATCTGTGCATTTCTATTTTAAAAATGTTTAAACAGTTCTGTTATTTGCATCTATCAGATTATTGAAGAACTGAGCAATCACCATGACAACACTGAGCGCCAACACTTCCCGGGTGCTATTAGGAATAGTTGGAGGTCTCACATTTTGTTGGTTGTGGAAAAAGTCCAGACGTTTCTACGCTATTTACAAAATCCCACCTTTTCCTGTCAAACCGTGGCCCATTGTTGGAAATTTCTTTATGCTGTGGGGAACTTGAGACATAATGAAAGGATGGAGACAAGAAGTAGGTGATATATACAGTTTAGATCTGGTAGGAGACCTTCATATCTTGGTCAATGACTTCAATGATATTAAAGAAATTTGGAGCAAGCATGCTGACCAGATTAACAACCTTCAACATACTTTTGTTGATGAAATTCTTGGTGAATATGATAAGGGCTTACTTGCAGGAAGGGATGAGAACTATAAAGAACAGAGATCAATATCTGTGTCCATTCTTCGTTCTTTTGGAATGGGAAAGAATATCATGGCAGATAAAATTCAAGAAGAGGTGTTAGTTACAATTGAAAAACTAGCTGCTTTAAATGGCCAACCGAAAGATGTCAAAGTGCTTCTTCAGGTCAGTGTTTCAAACATCATTTGCTCTATTGTAATTGGAAAAAGATTTGAACATGACGATCCATTTTTTGTGGATTTAATTAAACAATTAAATATCACGATACAGTATATGATGTATGTGGGTCTGTTAACTCCATTTAAACAGTTAAGTTATCTCCCTGGAGACTTGTTTTACGTAAAGAAATGGTCAAAAGCTGCAATAAAAGTAAATGAAATGTTTAGCAAAGCTTTTATCAAAACACTCAAAGACACTCTCAAAGACGACGAAGAACCGGACAACTTTGTGACTGCTTATCTACAAGAAATGAAGAAACTAAAAGACAAAGGTATTCACTCGAACTTGAGTGAAGCGAACTTAATAGCAATTATTAGAACATTATTTCTTGCTGGAACAGAGACCTCTGGCAGTACTATTTTATGGTGTATTCTTTACATGTTGCACTACCCAGAGATACAAGAGAAAGTTTTCAGTGAAATAGTAACCAATGTTGGAACTAATCGTGTCCCCAACATGGCTGACAGACCCAAACTGACATATCTAAATGCTGTTATTATGGAAACCCAACGGATGGCAAGTCTTGCACCTGTTGGATTACATGAGAAGTTGGTACAACATTTGAATATCGAGGATTTACTTTTCCCAAAGGAAGCATACTTTGGCCTGTACTGGACTCTGTTCACTATGACAAGAAAATCTGGGAAGACCCAACAAACTTTCGACCTGAGAGATTCATTGATCACAATGGAACTCTCATCCACCGGCAGGAACTCGTTCCATTTTCTATTGGTAGACGATTATGTCCAGGAGAATCTATGGCCAGGATGGAGTTGTTTCTTTTTCTGTCTGCCATGTTCCAGCGTTTCAGGTTTGAGACACAGGATAAAACTGGTATGTTGCCAACACTAAAAGAAATTTATGGAGCTACAGTAGCGCCGCAACCATTCAAAGTTCGATTTGTTGAGCGCAACGTCTAATTGAGATATGTAACTTTTCTTGTAGCGCCGCAACCATTCAAAGTTTGATTTGTTGAGTGCAACGTCTAATTGAGATATGTAATTTTTCTTGTAGTGCCGCAACCATTCAAAGTTCGATTTGCTGAGAGCAACGTCTAACTGAGATATGTAACTTTTCTTGTAGTGCCGCAACCATTCAAAGTTCGATTTGTTGAGCGCAACGTCTAACTGAGATATGTAACTTTTCTTGTAGCGCCGCAACCATTCAAAGTTCGATTTGTTGAGCTAACGTCTAACTGAGATATGTAACTTTTCTTGTAGCGCCGCAACCATTCAAAGTTCGATTTGTTGAGCGCAACGTCTAACTGAGATATGTAACTTTTCTTGCAGTGCCGCAACCATTCAAAGTTCGATTTGTTGAGCGCAACGTCTAACTGAGATATGTAACTTTTCTTGTAGCGCCGCAACCATTCAAAGTTCGATTTGTTGAGCGCAACGTCTAACTGAGATATGTAACTTTTCTTGCAGTGCCGCAACCATTCAAAGTTCGATTTGTTGAGCGCAATGTCTAATTGAGATATGTAACTTTTCTTGTAGCGCCGCAACCATTCAAAGTTCGATTTGTTGAGCGCAACGTCTAACTGAGATATGTAACTTTTCTTGTAGCGCCGCAACCATTCAAAGTTCGATTTGTTGAGCGCAACGTCTAACTGAGATATGTAACTTTTCTTGCAGTGCCGCAACCATTCAAAGTTCGATTTGTTGAGCGCAACGTCTAACTGAGATATGTAACTTTTCTTGTAGTGCCGCAACCATTCAAAGTTTGATTTGTTGAGTGCAAAGTCTAATTGAGATATGTAACTTTTCTTGTAGTGCCTAAAAATTCAAAATTCGATTTGTTGAGTGCAAAGTCTAATTGAGATATGTAACTTTTCTTGAGCGCGCAACCATTCAAAGTTTGATTTGTTGATTACTACACATAGGTTACATCTCAGAAAGAATAATGACAATCACAATACGGGAGAACGACATGGACACGACCTACATTCAAATTTACGCGCCGTGTAATAGTGCTGACAATATAGAAGAATGTGATGAATTTTATGACGTCATTAGCGATACTATAAATAGAATCAAATCAGGGGAGACTACTTTCTATTGGGTGATTTTAATGCACATTTAGGTTCTGATAGGACAGGAGTTGAGTCATATCTAGGACACTTCGGAGACAACACTAATCAGAGAAATGGAAACGGCATAAGACTTCTGGAATTGTGTAACCAGCATGACCTAATTATTACCAACACACAATTTCAACACCGTCAATCACACATTTATACTTGGTACAAATGGAACAACTTAGACTGCAAGAGCCAAATAGATTTCATTCTAGTCAAAAGATCAAAAAGAAGGTCAGTGGTAGACGCTAGGACTATACCAAATTTATGCATAGACACGGACCACAAAGCGGTAGTTATGACTATCAGAACACACAAGAAGAGTACCAGAGGACAACACACGACTACAAAAGAAATAATCAAAATCAATAAATTAACAGATGTCAACACACAAGAGTCATATCTTCAAAGAGTCACAGATAATTTTGCTAAACTAACTGAAGAAAGCAAGTCAGTAGAAGAAGAATGGACAGTATTTAAGAGAACTTTATTAGAAGCAGCCAAAGAAACATGCGGAACAGTAAAATACAGAGGTACCCGACCAAAAATCACAACTTGGTGGAATGACGAAGTAAAACTAGCGGTAAAGGAGAAAAACACAGATACAACTTATGGGCAAAAAACAAACATCAAACGACCTCACTGAGTATAGAACAGCTAGAAAACAAGCCAAGGAGATAATAAAGAAGTCTAAAATACAAGCATGGCAAGATTATGGCAAAACATTAAATTCAGACTACAAAAATTCAACAAGACATTTTTACAAGAAAATTAAAGCTATGCGGAAAAGACAAGAACAATATGACCCAACTGAAATTATTAACGATGAAAACGCCCAAGCTCTTAATGATCCAAAATGATAATGAACAGATGGCGACAATACTTTAGTGAACTTCTCAACCTACAACAAGAGGACCAACCGAACACTCAAGAACACACAGTAAATGTAACTTCAGAAGTAGAACCAAGCATAACACTATCAGAGATCAGAAATGCTGTAAATATGGCCCCACCTAATAAAACACCAGGCCCAGACAATATCCCGGCCGACCTAATCAAAGCAACTAAAGAGGTAGGAATCAGCTGGCTCCATAGACTATTCAACCAAGTCTGGATCACACAAGAAACACCAGAAGATTGGAGGAATGCTACAATTGTTCCCATCTGGAAGAAGAAAGGTAGCAAGAGGGACTGTACAAAGTATAGAGGCATAGCGCTACTGAGCCACACTGGGAAAATATTCTGCAAAATACTTGAGAAAAGGCTCCGCCACATCATCGAGCCACAGCTTAATGACTCCCAAATGGGATTCAGGAAGAACAAAAGCTGTACAGACGCAATATTCACCCTCAGACAGTTAGTAGAAAGGACTATCGAATCCGACAAACAGTTACACGTTGCATTTGTAGATCAGGAAAAGCGTTCGACACGAGATAGGCACAAGTTGTGGAAAATACTAACAACCTATGGGGTTAATGAACACCTAATCAACCTTTGCAAGAACATTTATACTGACAGCCAATGTACGATTAGAACTAATACAGGATTATCAGAAAAGTTTCACGTAGGGTCAGGAGTAAGACAAGGTTGCGTACTATCCCCGCTGCTATTCATCACGACATTGACCACATTTGTAAAATAGCTAACACCAGCGAAGGAAACAACCTCGGAGAACTCTTAAATGAATTTCTTTTTGCAGACGATCAGGCAATCATATCAACAACAGAAGAACAGCTACAACAACACATCAACAGACTCCAGTTAGCATGTAACAATACAACATGAGAATTAACATCGACAAAACAGAAGTAATGACATTCGCCAGAGAGGAAAACACTACCAACATCTCCATCGATAATCACCTACTAAATCAAGTAAAAGATTTCACATACCTGGGGAGCATTTTTTCAGCAAATGGAAGAATAACTAATGAAATTCAACACAGATGCAACAAAGCAAATCAAATGATAGGGCAAATGGCGCCAATTTTAAGATGCAAACACGTCACCATGAACACAAAAAGAGCAATGTTCAACACAATATTTCTCCTCACATTATGTTACCAGTGCCAAACCTGGACGCTGACAACAACGATAGAAGAAAACTAGTCACAACAGAGATGAAGTGTCTACGCAGAATGCTGGGTGTAACAAGAAGAGACCGGGTTGAGAAATGAAGACATCAGGAAAAAGTGGGTACAACATCAGTACTAGACTTCATCAAGAAACAACAAATTAAATGGTTCGGTCACGTAAGCAGATTACCATCAGACAGTGCACCCCAAAGAGCAATGCTGCTCCGATACAATGGGTACAAAGCAAAAGGCCGGCCACGCAAAAGATGGACCTCAGAGATAACAGAGGCGACGAAAGAGACTATCTACGAGCGCATACTAGGGCCCTTTTAGAAATCTCTTCCTGACCTGACGCTGTGAGGCATACAGGATTAGAGAAAGAAAGAAAGAAACGTCTAATTGAGATATGTAACTTTTTTTAGTGCGCAACCATTCAAAGTTTGATTTGTTGAGTGCAAAGTCTAATTGAGATATGTAACTTTTCTTGTAGTGCCGCAACCATTCAAAGGTCGATTTGTTGAGCGCAACGTCTAATTGAGATATGTAACTTTTCTTGTAGTGCCGCAACCATTCAAAGTTCGATTTGTTGAGCGCAACGTCTAATTGAGATATGTAACTTTTCTTGTAGCGCCGCAACCATTCAAAGTTCGATTTGTTGAGCGCAACGTCTAACTGAGATATGTAACTTTTCTTGTAGTGCCGCAACCATTCAAAGTTCGATTTGTTGAGCGCAACGTCTAATTGAGATATGTAACTTTTCTTGTAGTGCCGCAACCATTCAAAATTTGATTTGTTGAGCAACGTCTAACTGAGATATCTAACTTTTCTTGTAGTGCCGCAACCATTTAAAGTTCGATTTGTTGAGCGCAAAGTCTAATTGAGATATGTAACTTTTCTTGTAGTGCCGCAACCATTCAAAGTTCGATTTGTTGAGTGCAAAGTCTAACTGAGATATGTAACTTTTCTTGTAGCGCCGCAACCATTCAAAGTTCGATTTGTTGAGCGCAACGTCTAATTGAGATATGTAACTTTTCTTGTAGCGCCGCAACCATTCAAAGTTCGATTTGTTGAGCGCAACGTCTAACTGAGATATGTAACTTTTCTTGTAGTGCCGCAACCATTCAAAGTTTGATTTGTTGAGCGCAACGTCTAACTGAGATATGTAACTTTTCTTGTAGTGCCGCAACCATTCAAAGTTCGATTTGTTGAGCGCAACGTCTAATTGAGATATGTAACTTTTCTTGTAAAAATACAATCTGTCAAATTGGATCTATCATAAAACACCCATTTTTATTGTTTTACAACTTGGCTTCCTTCCTTTTGTTCCTTGAAATATTTCCTATGTATTCAATGTTGTAGAAAGATGAGATAGCGCAATGGTTAGAGAACTCGCTTCTTAAACCAGGTTCAATTCTACAGCGAGAGTTACAACTTTTTCTTACCCTAACGGCTCTCAAGCCTACCAATCTTCATTTGGATACCAGAAAAGCACTGGGAAGTAAAGACTGCTGGCATGATGGTGACCACATCCCCCATGGTGTGTATATTATCATCAAATAGCTTGTCATGAGCACAACTTTGTCATCCAACAGTCTTCCGGAACTTCTCTCTCATAAGCCAGATGTTCCGCCTCTGCAGCTGTCTTCTCCATGGTTTTCCTCTTCCCCTCTTTGCTGGTATGCCTCCTTCCATAATGGTCTTCTCCAAACCGTTGTTTCTCTTTATATGTTCAAAATACTTTAATTTTCTCATTCTTATTTTCAGCATCTGCCAGATTTCTTTGATTTTGAGTTCTTTCTGGATAGATCTATTTGTGGGGTCAAAAGGCTCATGAGGTCATGGTGGTAACATGAGCCAGGGTTAGCGAGGGGCGCGCTAACCAAGACCCTGCCCTAACCTCCACGCGGTGACCCTGGAAACAGACTCTGGTTCTGGTCTGGCTAAGAGGGGCAGGGATCGGGAGAGGAAACTACTGGTAGTGGTAGCAGTGCAATTACGAAATACGATAAAGATACATACAAATAAATGCACAATTCTCCTGACCGATGTCCAACAAGATAGTGCCCAAGTCCCTGAACGCAAAGAAACAGCAACGAAACGTCTCAGACATGGATGAGAGGTGCATCCAGTGACCAAACGTATGCCCACGTAGGGCGAAGCTCGAGCCCTGAGGGAGGGGCAAACATTGCCAGCCCGTCGGCAAGAAAAAATAAGTCAGGACCGTAACTGAATGAAAGTCTACCCTCGTGTTGGTGCGAGAGAAGATTGCAGCTGACCCGCATTGGTAGCCTGGTGCAGATACATGTACTGGGCAAGGTTTGCCGAGCACAAAAGAACAAGTTGCGTTTAGTGCATAACGAAACTACCGCCCTGGGAAAACCGTGCAAGGTACTGTGCGATTAAAATTAACATCCCGGAAGAACTGAGGTTGGTGATGCCTAACGGAACTGCCAGCCTTGGGGCAACTAGGCAAGGTTCGATTGCTGTCGTAACTAACATCCCCGGAATAACTGGGGCGGGTGATGGCGGCGAGCGCAAAATCCTCAGTTACGCTTATAGTGCCCACTGAAACGACCCTCTACATTGTTTGTACTCGGCCCCATGCCAGTGCTTCGAGGTTAATTGCAAATTGCCACGTACCGATACGCGTCTAGAAAAGGCTGAGAATGTTCCTTCCCGGATCAAACTCAAAATGTACGGTAAAGCAAGGCCGACAATGTACGGATCAAACAGGAAGCCCGGGTCCTGAACATTGGCGAAGGCCGATACTTTACACGGTGTTTTATACGAGTAAGACGCCGTCCGAGGACAAGCTGACAAGCCCGAGAAATATTTCCCAGTCAGAACGGGTAAAGCAGCGTAACTCACTGTCTTGGCGTAGATCACAAAGCCCAAATATACGGCATAGTTGATCGAAAAGGCGTAGATCCGAAAGGATCGACCTAGGAAAGTTACCCTAGTAAATCAAAAGCTGGCAAAAACGGACGGGCGGCCTAGTCACCATGGGCGACTAATCGTCCCGACGTAGATCACTCCGTTCTTGCCAGTGGACCAATTATACATCACAATAAGAATGATCAAATTGGCCGTGAAGAACGTTCGCAGAAGAAGAAGAAGAAGATCTATTTGTTTTATTCTCCGTCCATGATATAGAGAGGACTCTTCTATAACACTTATATTCAAAAGCACATATTTTTTGTGCACTGTCATCGTAAATGTCTATGCTTCACACCTATACGTCTGAACTGGGAATATGCATGCTCTTAGTATTCTGATCATTGTTTTCGTATCAGTTCCATTCCATACTGTTTTTAGTTGTTTAATTTTTGTACGGTCCTGATTTTTTTCTTCATCCCATTTTCATCTTTAGTGTGCAGTGAATAGAGGTATTCACAACTATTCTATTTTCCCTCCATTTATTAACATATCTTTTGCCATGCTTGTCTTATTATTTTTGTCCTTATTTTTGTTTTTTGATACAATGAGATATAGATAACAGAGATAACAGAGGCAACGAAAGAGACTATCTACGAAGCGCATTCTAGGGCCCGTTTTAGAAATCTCTTCCTGACCTGACGCTGTGAGGCATACAGGATTCGAGAAAGAAAGAAAGAAAGAGATATAGATTTTGCTTTCCATTTTCTCGCACTTCTTTATTAATTTATTAATCTCTTGTTGCGATTTTGACAGGTGTGTCCTTGGTCACAACAAAAATACAGACCTAACACTGTATTCCCCAATATATCTGAGGTATTAATTTTCCCTTTCTTATTAACTTTTGTTGCTTGTATTTTCTTATTCTTTGTGTTCGGTTTCGTATGCTTGTCTAAACTCATGAGATGGGTTGTCTCTATGAAGCTGCATGTCAGTTGGAGTTCCTCAAGAGTTCCCATAGCTTGCTCTGTAAGCTTTGTTCATGAGGCCATGTTTCATTTCGTTGGTGTATGTGTGATGGACATGACTGCAGGATGTGCTCTGGAGTCTGTGTTTCAGTCTAACATGCGCACTGTGCAGTCTGAGCAGGCATTATTCTGTGCGTGTGATGGTTGAGCCTGCAGTGTCCTGTTATTAGATAAAAGATTTATGTTTTCTGTTTAGTCTGCTGATGGGATCTTTGTCTCTTGTATAAACTTGATTATCTTTTGTAGCTCATATAAAGATCCAGATAGTTTTCTTTCCAGTATTGTTTCACTAGACCAGTTAGTTTGCCTTAGTATATCATATATAGAGCAATGAGCGTGCAGAATTTCTTGCAAACAATGCCCCGACTCAAGCGAGCAGAAGTATTCTTCACGCATTGAGAGTCTTTCCGAACAGAGGAGTTTCAGGGCTGTGAATCCCACTCGCTGACCAGATTGAAAGAGATGGGTGTCAATATTGGTGCAGCCGAAAAGAACGACATACTAAATATGCAAAGAGATTGATTAATCAACATCGAACTGGCGTGTTGGGTCGCTGGACGCTGCTGGATTTTCTGAGGCGGAGATCGGAGCACCTATGGACATGTCCGAGTGCTATGACGATAGTCCTCATATAACTGATAACTGATGGACATAGCCGATGTCATTAATGCGGTATGCTCTCATTTATGTGATATGGCGAGTCTCGACCTTGGAACGAGTCTGAGAATTAGGGTTAAGTTTGGACATGCCAGTCAGTGTTGTCTTCGTGGCAGAGAGAGAAGGTATACTAATCACCTTCTCATGGGTAGGGTGAACAAACGGACTTTAGGATGGTTGCTGCAGCGCAGGACAGAGCATGCATGGGAATGCACAATGTACCATGATGATGATCGCATAATTTATTTAGGGCAGTCTTTGAAGTATGTTCTCTGCAGTTTAGATTAAACTTAGCTGATCGGTGAAGAATAATTCTTTTATGTGTGCATTCTAAATTTATATTCATGAAGACACAGATTATTATATTTCGTCACTGCTTTATTCATATCATTTTCTTATCATTATTCTCATGTTTTGTTTTATTCCGAACAGAAATATGCCGAAATATTTCATATGCAAAATAAATGTTTGTGAAAATACCTAACATGATATTCTGCAAACTAGATATCGTAATTTGATATTTTTAATATATTTTTCATGTAAATTTTGTTTACAAACACCTTGTATTTTTCTAAGTAATAAATTTAAAGTAGCATTTTACTAAAGAGTCTTCTGTGTTAAAGTTGTAATCTTGTTATGTGAATATACAACGAGTGTTGTGATTTACACGGATGGATCGGTTGTTTGTTACAAAAGTGCATGGGTCTTCTGTGCAAGCTCATACACTTGAAAGGTCAAGGAAGTCAGTGATGCATTTAGTCGACAAGTAGCATTAATGAGCACTAATGGAAGCACTGGCTGTGACTAATGGAGTACACTGGTTGCAGTCACAAAACTACACTCATGCGTACATTATGAATGTTCATTGAGAATGATCTGGTTGGGTGCGCATACAATGGGCAACAAGCGTCAGCAATTTACAGAATTACATTTATCTTCATTCAAGGAAACATGGGTGTTGATGACAATGAGACAGCAGACAGGCTGGAGAATGCAGCCTTATCCTGGAAAGCTATAACAAAAACAACCAGATTACACAAAGAGGAGAGCACCTGTTCAGACTATGCTACACATAAGTGAGAAAGAATAAGCAATCAAGCAATCCCATTAATGATTTCATGTGCTTTTATTATCACAAGATAAAAAATACATCATCTATTAACAAAGTGAATATTTATATGTGTTTTCTTCACAATTCCATATCGACCACTTGTTAACACTATGTGATTTGTATGTGATCCAAACCTAATAGCTATTGTATGTTGTGCCAGTTATGCTCTTACAAGTAGGCCAGCACATTCGATTTATGTGTGCTTTTTATTTACTAGGGTAGCTTCCCTAGGCACATACCTCAGTCGCTTCTTACGTCATGCTTTGTAGGTCACTGTGTTACTATTCTTTGCTCCCCTTGTGAGCCCTGCAACACACGGGGTATGTGTATTCAAAAGGTTACATGCAAATAAGAAAACATAAAACAATGGATACTTACCCAAACTCTCGGACAGCAGCAGAACAAAGAACAAGCTGGACATCTATTAGAAGTGCTTTACTCTTCTCATCATCATCAGAGTTGGGTTTGCTGGAGAAGTGTACAGAAAGGAAAACACTAAAATCATTCAGTTCAGTTTTCCTGATCAACATCCTCACAAATGTAATAAATGTTCCTACATTCACTATACCCAAGAGATGTTGGTTAGCATATCTTCTCTCTTTACCTTGCAGACAACATCAGTGTGCTTGTCTGCGCTTAACAACCCTCCCCTATTCAATCATTTGAGTGGTAGAGCAGAAATGTGCTTGTCTATGTTCACCATTTCAATTAGTTGGTTCAATGTCTCTGATTATGTTTTCTCAAATGTGGAACAGAAGATATGATTATATTTTCACAACTTCCTGTGTGAGAAAGAGATTGGAGCACACATGTTTATTCACCAAAGTGCAATGCTGATCAACCAATCAATCAATCAATCAATCAATCAAGTTTAATAGACAACAATAGTGCACAACAACTAGTACAACACTTCAGAACCAAATGTCGCCCGAGTGGTTACCGGGCCCAAATTTGGGACGTAAAGAATAGAACCACTGTTGCCTGCCATGCATGTCGTAAGAGGCGACTAAGAAGGTTTGGCTGAAATCGGATGCATGTGTCCTAAACGTGTAGAAGTCTATGCGTTTAGGGGCCTACAAACCAATGTGCAACGTATACACGTTCTTGGCAGAGATCAAACATATCACAAAGAGTGATTGAAATTGGTCGTAAAGAATGAACGCAAAGAAGAAGAAGAAGAACCAAATGTGAAGGTCATGTAATTTTCCAGAAAAGTAGCAAAGATAAATAACATATGTAATTTGAATGAAATGAAAATCGTGGCATATCCTTTACAAGACCTTGCCATCAACCACGGTTAACGAGCCGTTGATTTCCTAGGCCCCACTTAGACTTCAGCAGTTTGTCGTTGCTTTCTGAACAGTCAGGTCTATTTTTACCATTTGTAAAAATCCACTTGCAAAAATTTTCTTCCTAACTGCCCACTGTGGCTTTTTAACCAGGTACTCCTGGGTTATGATTGAGCCCACTACAGCTAAGCCACAGATGTCCACATATGTAACATAAATATGTAACATAAATATGTAACAAATATCTCAAATAGAAAAAGTCAAGAGCGATACAAATGGCTAAAATAAATGACGCTGTATAAACACAACCACATACCTTGAATAATGGTATATGTAGAAAGCGTGTTTGACTTTATTTTTTGTATATGCAAATACCTTACGAAACACACAAGTAAGACAATAACAAGAATCTTACATTCTCAATACTACATCAAAGAAGTAGCTTCATAATGGTTCCCAAGCAAACACTAACATAACAGGAAAAGATAGTGTCCAAAACAAATGTGGGTGAATTACTTTTTTTGTGGTTGAATTACTAGGGAAAAAAATGTGGGTGAATTACTATTATTTATATATATATATTTTCAACAAACAAATGTGGGTGAATTACTTTTTTAAAAATAATATAAAAATAAAAAATGTGGGTGAATTACTTTTTTTTTAAATATACAAATACAAATGTGGGTGAATTACTTTTTTAAATAAATAAAATACGTGGGTGAATTACTATTTAACAAAAACAATTGTGGATGAATTACTAAAAAAAAAAATTTTAATAATGTGGGTGAATTACTAAAAATACAAAAATACAAATGTGGGTGAATTACTAAAAACAAATTGAAAAAGACTAATAAAGAATAATGAAAATAAAACTATAATAAAAGCAGAAATTTAAGAGATAATATAAGCAGATACATCAAACAGCAGACACCAATAATCAGTACTAATTATATATCTGAAGTCAGAGAAGGCCTGCCTGTATGACAGGGGATACCGATAAGGAAACCAGCAATTCACGTAAAAATCAGTCTTACCAGACGCCATGACTAGGCCTGAATTTATAGCAGCTGAGCGCAGAACAAAAAGAAGTATTAATTATTATCAGGTAAGGAACAAATCATTATCTTTCGATTTTAAACAGGAAGTGACATTTCAGTAGAAGTGGTACATAATCAGACAGTTCATTTAAACTACTGAAACTGTAGTCTGATGAAACTACTGAAACTGTGGTCTGATGAAACTACTGAAACTGTGGTCTGATGAAACTAGTGAAACTGTGGTCTGATGAAACTACTGAAACTGGTTTGATGAAACTACTGAAACCGTGGTCTGATGAAACTACAGAAACTGTGGTCAGATGAAAATACTGAAACTGTGGTCTGATGAAAATACTGAAACTGTGGTCTGATGAAACTACTGAAACTGTGATCTGATGAAACTACTGAAACTGTGGTCTGATGAAACCACAGAAACTGTGGTCTGATGAAACCACTGAAACTGTGGTCTGATGAAACTACAAAAACTGTGGTCTGATGAAACTACTGAAACTGTGGTCTGATGAAACTACTGAAACTGTGGTCTGATGAAACCACTGAAATTGTGGTCTGATGAAACTACAAAAACTGTGGTCTGATGAAACTACAGAAACTGTGGTCTGATGAAACTACTGAAACTGTGGTCTGATGAAACTACTGAAACTGTGGTCTGATGAAACTACTGAAACTGTGGTCTGATGAAACTACTGAAACTGTGGTCTGATGAAACTACAGAAACTGTGGCCTGACGAAACAGTGGTCTGACGACAGAAGAATGACAGAGAAGAAGAAGCAATTTTCTTGAATGCTTACCTCAAGTTACGTCTCTGTATATTTGTGGCTAAATTGCACATAGTCTCTGTCAGTCCAATGTCTAGTAGCAGGGTGCTCATTGTAGAGTTTGCTTCCAGGAGCTGGTGGAAAATGACAAGTAATATATCAATTTTACAATTTACTTGCATGTTTTTATATATATATATTCCTCTCATACCATTATACTTTACATAGGGTTTGCAAGTAATTTCTCCATATCACTCTGTCCAGGGCAACTCGCTCTTATTCTTCAAACGCTCCCTATCGACAACTTGTTAACCACTCTTTGTGATTTGTATGTGATCCGAGCATAAGAGCGATTTACGTTGTGACAGTTATGCACCTACAAGTAGGTAAGCACATCTAATTATTGCTAAGCTTTTTATTTACCAGGGTAGCTCCCCTAGGCCCCTACCTCAGTTGCCTCTTATGACATGCCTTGCAGGTTGCAGTGTTACTATTCTTTGCTCCCCTTGAGAGCCCTGGCAACACACAGACAGGCAACTCGCTCAATCTCTTCCATGGAATTGAGTTTGATATTTCTGGCCTCTCTCTGTAAACTATGTATTGATTTTGAAGAAACAAAATGCACTAACATCTGACAAATTGAACTTTAACTTATTTTGAAAAATCTAACAACCAAATACAAAAGAAAGAAATTGAAAACAAATATGAACTTTGAAATGTATGATGAACAAAAAATGTTAAGGCAGATACAAAACATATGAACAAATAAATTTCATTAACTCTTAGTGGACCAGGGCGAAAATCATGTTTTTACAAGCCATTTGTTTTTAGAATAAAAATGTCCTTTAGTGTTGCTCCTGGTAAAAAGGCATCCAACCCAAAGTCACATACTGTGGCGTTTGGTCCACAAAGAGTTAATGCATGAAATGAAAGTCAAGAAATCAAATGAAAAAACAGAATAGATGGAAATATAACAAAGATTACAGATTAAATACCTGGGATAAAAGCATAAGCGAGTTCCTACACAAGTCTGGATTTGAAGCTGTTCCATCCAAAAGGGACAGCAACAAAATGGGGGCAGTCTGCTGCACACTGGATAGTTCTCCAAGGTCATCAACAATGAAACTAGAACATAATCCATCAAAAGTGTCAAATTTAATATTTAAATTCACAAATATTAAGTGACAAATTTATTGTTTTAGAGTCACGAACATAAAGTGGAAAATTTAATGTTTAAATTCACAAACATTAAGTGTCAAATTATTAAAAACAAACTGAACAATAATTCACATCATCATCATCAGTCAGCTTGTCCCTTCAGGTACTTAGCTCCCATCACAGCAGCCCTGAAAAACTATTCTCTGCACGATGACCAGTGTCAGCAGCAGTTATTCTCAGCTCGTCATTGACATCCGGCACCCATCGTCTTCTAGGTCTTCCTCTCATTCGTCTTCCAGGCACCGTTCCCTTCAAAATTATCTTCTCTAGGCTCTCATGTCATTTGATGTGTCTGAAATGTTTAATTTTCCTGGTTTTTATGTTCTTTAATAACCAACTCTCATTCATATCAAGCTGTTGCAGAACAGAAGAATTTGTTCTCCTCTCTGAACAGTATTTACTAGATGATAAAAGTCTTAGATCTATTTTTCTCTAATCCTGTTTTGTCTCACAACTTCAGGATAATAAGAGATTTCTAGAACAGGCTTTTGTGTGCGCTTCCTAGTGTTTTTCACAATTCCACCTTTTGTGTGGGAATGGCCTTTTGATTAGAAGGAGCATTGCACTTTGAGGCGTAATGTCTGTTGGTAACTTACATATGTGTAAGAATGCTGCTCAAGAGAGATCAGCCTGGCGCACACTTCTTCGACACGGTTCCTCGGCCTGCGAGGCAGATAGAACAGCACGGATGGAGCAAAGACGTCAAAACAGAAAGGCAGTAAAATTTCCCACAATTGCAAGTATACCTTGCCCACACTGTACACGAACATTTCAAGCCCGTATCAGGCTCACTAGTCATCTATGCACACACAGACAAACATAGCGCAACTACATTCCCTTGGATGAAAATTTGTGTGGTCATCATCACCCGTGATGGACGAGCATCATGTGTAAGAACCATTTAATTTGCTGTTTCGTGATGAAATTCGGTACTGATGTTGTACCTACTTTTTTTCCTGATGCCTTCATTTCTAAACCAGTCTCTTCTTGATACTCCCAGCATTCTGTGTAGAAATGTCATCTCTGTTGTGACACGTTAAAGTATATATGCTATGTATATATTGATTTTTATTTTATGCTCCTAGTTTTTCCACATTTATTTAGTTTTTCGTTTTAGTTACATATTTTCATTTTAAGGCCATTAGGGATTTATTATCTAATTGTATATGTTATGTCTGCCGTATCAGAAGGAAATTTCTTCATTTCTGTTGTATCCTTTGCTTGATAAAGACCTTTTGGTCGAAATAATGCTGTGTATTGTTATTTTTTGTGTCCTTTTTAAAACTAAAGTAATTGTTTAGTACTTGTAAAGTACTTTTACATGTTTCGCTACTGCAACATAGTTTTATTGCAGTTTACCCGTATATCGATAATAGCAATATTTACTAAGGATTTAAGGTGAATCTAACAACATTAACTAGATATATCAAAATATTGACTCTATTATCAAACTGATGTGACTTACTTATCATCAAATGTAAACTCTTGTCCTAGTAAAATAGACACTGCAGTTTCAACATGCTGGCAACAGACAGGGAATGATCGAAGTTGATTAGCCAAAAGGTAAAAGCCATCCATCTTGATAAATGCATCTACCAGATTAGATGGTGCTTTGGAAAGGTAAACTCCCAGAAGCTAAAAAACAAAATAGTATGTCATTTGAGATGAATCTGTAAAAGAAATCTTTATTGATATGCTTATCCATATGTCTGCTATCCAGAATTAAAGAAGTGATCATTATTGATATCCTTAGTTGTTCCATCTTTTACCCTGGGGTATAGTAAAGTAATTAAAGAAACCCTTTTTATACCATGTGGTATATAGGGCAATACTGTGTTGGGCCCGTATTTTTTATTGACCGTCAACACACAATGGGTGATGTGGTCAACATCACGCCTGCCACCTTTACTTCCAAGTGCTCTTCCTGGTACTCAATTGAGGCTGGGTCTACCTGAGAGCCGTTACAGTCTGAAAAAATTCCTCGCCTATTGTGGAATTGAACCTAGACTACTAGCATAAGAAGCGAGTTTACTAACAACTACACTACTGTAGCTTTTCCTGAGGTATAAAGGAGCATATTTAACCCTTGGGTATAGAGGTAATTTTTTTATGATATGCCTATGTTCTTCTTTTTCCCAGGGATATATGGGTAATATATTATGATAAGCTTAGCTGTTTATCTTTTACCCTGGGGTATAGAGGTAATATTTTATGATATGCTTATCTGTTTATCTTTTACCCTGGGGAATAGAGGTAATATTTTATGATATGCTTAGCTGTTTATCTTTTACCCTGGGGAATAGAGGTAATATTTTATGATATGCTTAGCTGTTTATCTTTTACCCTGGGGAATAGAGGTAATATTTTATGATATGCTTAGCTGTTTATCTTTTACCCTGGGGTATAGAGTTAATATTTTATGATATGCTTAGCTGTTTATCTTTTACCCTGGGGTATAGAGGTAATATTTTATGATATGCTTAGCTGTTTATCTTTTACCCTGGGGTATAGAGGTAATATTTTATGATATGCTTAGCTGTTTATCTTTTACCCTGGGGTATAGAGGTAATATTTTATGATATGCTTAGCTGTTTATCTTTTACCCTGGGGTATAGAGGTAATATTTTATGATATGCTTAGCTGTTTATCTTTTACCCTAGGGTATAGAGGTAATATTTTATGATATGCTTAGCTGTTTATCTTTTACCCTGGGGTATAGAGGTAATATTTTATGATATGCTTAGCTGTTTATCTTTTACCCTGGGGTATAGAGGTAATATTTTATGATATGCTTAGCTGTTTATCTTTTACCCTCAGGTTAGTTAGTTAGTCTTTCCTCTTGGGCCTGTGGGCGGCGCATGGGGCAGAGGTCATAGCTCTCCATGTCTCGCGGTTCGTTGCTATTTGCTTTAAGTCTTTGATGTTTACTAGGCCCATCGTTGAGCCTTCTCTGGTGATGGTTCTACGCAGAGTCTCTCTTGGTCTTCCTCGTTTTCTTTTCCCTCTGGTGTCCATATGAGGGATTGGTAAGGAGTCTTCTCTCATCCATTCTAAGTGTGTGGCCGATGTAGTTCCAGCGCGCTTTCTTATAAAATTTGATACATTTTCTTGCTTGGTCTCTTGTCTTATTTGTGTATTGGGTCTGAAATCTGACCATTTGAGGTTCAGTATTCTTCTAAGACATTTATTCTCAAAGTTATCTAATTTTCTTTCTAGAGCTTTTGTTGCTTTCCAACTCTCGCATCCATAAGTTAATACTGGAATCACACAAGAGTTAAAGATCTTTAATTTTAAGTGCTTGCTGAGTGAATTGGACTTCCATATTTTGACAATTTGTTAAAAGCACTTGATGCCAATGCGATTCTGTGTGGAATTTCTGGTATAGAGGTAATATTTTATGATATGCTTAGCTGTTTATCTTTTACCCTCAGGTATAGAGGTAATATTTTATGATAAGCTTAGCTGTTTATCTTTTACCCTAGGGTATAGAGGTAATATTTTATGATAAGCTTAGCTGTTTATCTTTTACCCTGGGGGAAAAGAGGTAATATTTTATGATATGCTTAGCTGTTTATCTTTTACCCTGGGTTATAGAGGTAATATTTTATGATAAGCAATGGACCAGGCTGATATTCTGAAAATATGTGTACCTTCATGACTGCCAGTCTCATGTCCCCTGATGGATTCTTGGCCAACACAAGCAAACTCTTTGGATTGACTACTTTGCTAAAGACATTATCCAACGATGCCTCAGGAAACTCTTGAATAATCTGGGTCAGGTACTCAATCAAACCTGAAAGTTATAATAAGGTCACTAAAACTTAATTCAGATCTTACTCTATAATTTAAATGCAAATGTGAATGCAAACTTTAAAACTGATTTTCAAAATCAGAAGCATGGATGTGTCTTTATGAGTGAATGCCATCTACAGATACTTTCAACCTCCAGGGTCTTAAATGGATCAACTGTCCTGGACATATAGATGCTCACTGTATTGAGATGGAGTTCCTAGTCCTATCGGAGACAGATGATAAAATGTTGGTCCTATGTTTAAGTTGAACATATAAAGGAACACTTGGCAGTTCAAAATCAAGAAGAGCAGGCTGGAAAATCATTGTCCAGGGAAAGTTCAATAGCAAAATTCTTTTAATAAAATTCCTACAAAATATTTTCACAATCTCTAAATAATATCGGGACCATCGCGTGCTATGGAGATTGTGCACTGTCGTTGAGAACTTCCTATGTAAGAAAGAGATCGGAGCACACATGGTTACTCACCAAAGTGCATTGCAGATTGTCCTATCAATCAATCAAACAAGCAGGTTTGTATTAAAAGTACTTATGCTCATGGTGTTGGAGAAGGAGAAACGGGATATACTGCAGTTGCTTGGTAACTGTATTTTGGATAAGACACATTCATTATTGATGAAACTTTACAGTAATTGTTTAGTGAATTTATGTTGGATATTGAATGAGGACACATTAATTAATAACCCCATTATCATTACTATCATTATTATTATCATATGAACCTTCTTGTTCTTTCTTTTCTTTTCTCTAATCCTGTTTTACCTCACAGCCAGATAAGAAGAGATTTTTAGAACGAGCCCTTGTGTGCGCCTCATAAATAGTGTCGTTTGTCGCCTATTTTCTCTGAGCTCCACCTTTTGCGTGGCCTGATTTTTGCTTTGTATCCATTGTATCGGAACAACATTGCTCTTTGAGGTGCACTGTCTGTTGGTATCTGATAATGTGGCCAAACCTCTTAATTTGTTGTTTGTTGAAGTTCAGTACTGATGCTGTACCCACTTTTTTCCTGATGTCTTCATTTCTCAAGGGTCTCTTCTTGTTACCCCCAGCATTCTGCAAAGACATTCTTGAATACATGGTTCTTTAAAAAATTATTATAAAGATTTACTGAAGTAGACTTTTGCAGAGTTTGTTTTAAAAGTACAACTATGCAGGTGAAAAAAGATTCATAAAAACTACATTATAAAACACTACTTACTGACACAAAGCACCATAAGACCCTGGTCTGCATCCTCTTCATCTGATTGACTAGAATAAGGATCTGCTAGTCCTTCCAATTTAACATCTGTTTGGTCCTCAATACTTGTATTGTCATCATCTTCTGCAGCATTTATTGTAACTCCTATAAGTTTTGAGTTAATGTTGTTAAGGATATCTTCAGGGTCAGATTGTTTATCAGATACATCAGAGCTGAGATACATAATGGTTTCCTTTTTAATCACTGTCTGATCTTGAGTGTTATGATTTGAAATAGTTGAATCATTCATAGTTTCAACATTGCTTCCTTCATTTCTCACTTCTATTCATTTTCTTCTTCAGCTTTCTCTGTGGAGTCTTGTCAACACTGTCATCTTGTGAATCTCTATAACTACTAGCAATGTCTGGTGTAGCTTTCAGCAATAAGGTATTTGCTGACTGTACAGCAGCATCAATAATAGTTTTTGTGACATTGAGATTTTTTGGCACGTTAATCTTGCCACCACTGTCACTTTCTTCATGATCAGCATCCATGTCTAGACTTTGTTCAAATACAGCCTTGGCGGCCTTTAGTAGAGGGTATTTGTAAATGCCATCATCCTCCTGGGAGTCTGTGGAACTGTTGCTGAATGTTGTTGTAGATTTAAGCATTGCTTGTGAACTTGAAGGCTTGACTAAATCCTGTTCCGGCACTGTTTTTGGTTCTACAATAGAACAAAGCAAAATATGAACAGATCATATGGTTGTAAAAAAATCACAAGAATACTAGCTTGTACAAGATACAGCAATAAAGAAGACTTATAACAATTTACTACACTAATATATATTTTATGGTCATCCACTAGTTATATCTGTTATAAAAGGAGAAGATGAAGATATGTTGGGCATACCTTGAGAAAAATGATCAAAGAATACTAAAGCAGGCATTGAAGTGGGAGGCAAAAGTTCAAGAAAGAAGGACACCTTAGGGAAACCCTGAAAAGAATTTTGCTGAGAGAGGAAGAAATTTCGAGACTTAGTTCCATGGAAGAGATTGAGCGAGTTCCCAGGACAGAGCGGTACGGAGAAATTACTTGCAGGCCCTATGTCACGTACAATGGTACAAGAGAAATATATATATATATAATATATATTTTAAGTTTTTGTTTCATTTTTGATATTACTGTCTATTTCCTATTGCTAACTGTACTTTTCCTCCCATACCTATTCTTTCTTTGCAATTAAGTGTCATCTCTTCCCTCATCTATTAATGTATTTCCTTGGTATAACAAATGACAATTCTTTCTTCTTTTTCTTCTTTATTTTCTCTAATCATGTTTTGCTACTTCAGATAGAGATTTCCTATGAAAAATGCTTTTTAGCATGCTCTTTCCCCTAAATAGTTTTTTTTCCTGTTTTCTCTTATTTTTTTGCTCTTCAATGAGTTTTTCCGCTATTTTTCTTACTTTCGTATGTACGTTTTTAACTTTGTATCCACCGTATAAGTGTAGCATTGCTCTTTGAGGCGCACTGTTGTGTGGCTGAATCTGCTTATGTGGCCGAACCATTAAATTTGTTGTTTCTTGATGAAGTTCAATACAGATGTTGTATCCAATATCTTGGAATAACAGCAACAGATGGTGGAAGAGATGACATATAATGGGGAAAAGGAACAAACGATACAACAGTACAATATCAAAATACAAATTTCATAAAGTCACCTTTCTCTGCAGATTCTCTTTGTGCTGCAGACTCACTAATGGTATGCTTGTTAACAATTCTCATTTTATCTTGGTTAGTACTGGAAGCTCGTGATCTTGCACTTTCTGAAATACCACAAATACTATTGAACAATACATTGGTACAGAAAGAAGGAAATATCAAAACACAAAGTAAGGTAGTTTTGCATGTACAAAAACGTGTGACTCGTCTAACAATATTTGTTTCAAATTTTTCTTTCCTTTTGTGAGTCACTTCTACTTCTTCACCTTTCAACTCCCAATGGAGCACAGGCCTTATAAAACTTCTTGCCATCTCTTCTAATTCACAGATATTAAAAAAACTTCTTGCCACCACTAATAATTCTTTCCTAGCAACATGCTCACGTTCCAACAACCAATTCTGGAAGTTATCAGACAGGAAAGAACATTATTCAGCATCACCGGATCCTTTCGGCTTTCTAGACAATGTCATTTGCTTCCCTGTTGTGGCATCTTCCCATGGTTCAGGTGGTTGAGTTAGGTTTTTTATTTTAGTTGTACTTTCCATGTTTGTTGAAGTTTTTTTGGCTATCTTTTCTACAGAGTGAGGTAGCCAGCTCCACACCCATTTTATGAGTCATGCTTTTTTCTAAGTAGAGACATTTCTTAATGAATTTCTCAGTGATATTTTTTCAACTGTGCTATTATATTATTCTTAAATTGTATCTTACTCTAGATCGATAAATGTCTTTTAATGATAACTGTCAATCTGGTGTTGTAATTTGTAAAGCTTAATTACTTTGTGTTTGGATATTGTCATCTTTAGTATACAGTTTTAATTCTAGTTTTTATATCTTTATCTGTGCCTCCTGCATACAGTTTTACATCTTTATCTGTTCCCTAGCATTCAGTTTTACATCTTTATCTGTGCCTCCTGCATATAGTTTTATATCTTTATCTGTGCCTCCTGCATACAGTTTTACATCTTTATCTGTGTCCCCGCATGCAGTTTTACATTTAGTTTTTACATCTTTATCTGTGCCTACTGGGCAGTAACTAGGATAAAAAATATAGCAAGAGTGGGATGAGACTTGCACATAATATGTGAGCTATAAAAACTACCAGGAGGAATACACTTCCCCATCTGCTTTAAAAGACTGAGCACCTATAAGTCTGTCATTCAAAGTGCAGCAATGCCAATTATGCTAACTACCAAACTTGAAATCAGCGATTTAAAATATTATACAAAATTTGGAGACCATAGATGATATCTAAACTTACCCCACCACAACTTGAAGTAGAAAGAAGATGGTGTGAAACTGATGAAACCACTGGCTGCAGGATGGACCAGCAACAAGAAGTCCATTACTACCATCAGCAAGTGAAGATCTGGGGGTGATCCTAGAAGACCCATAATGACTTTGGATGCTGACTGCTAACTTTCACGACAAGGAATGCTGACCTTCTTGGATTCTTTCCTGTATGTTAGAACAGTCAAAGTAACAAATAAATATATATTTACGATAGGGTAATACAAATTTGTATACTTTTCATAATAACAATGGGTGTTGTCTCATACCTCCTGTAATGACTCTCATTGTACCCTTGAAGTTGGAGAAGGCATTCCTGTATGGCGAGGACACTGAAAATAAGGAAAGCAGCCCTTTACACAAAAATCGGTCAGAAGCGACATACTACGCTTGAATTCATAGGGAGGGGGGCACTGATAATAAGAATAGCAGGCCTTCATGCAAAAATCAGCCAGGGGCACCACACTATGTCTGAATTCATAGCCGGAGACACTGATAAGGAAAGCAGGACTTCAATCAAAAATCAGTCAGAAGCGCCATACTACTCATGGATTCATAGCGGGGGACACTAATAATAAGGAAAGCAGGCATTTATGCAAAAATCAGCCAGAAGCGCTATACTATGCCTGAATTTTATAGCGGAGGGCAATGATAATAAGGAAAGCAGGTCTTCACAAAAATCAGTTTAAATTGTCATACAACACCTGAATTCATAGCGGGAGGCGACCACTGATAATAAGGAAAGCAGGTTTTCATGCAAAAATCAATCAGAAGCACCATACTATGCCTGAATTCATAGACTGATAGGGACCCCTGATAATAAAAACGAAAGCAGACTTTCATGCATGCAAAAATCAGTCACAAGTGCACATAAACTACATCAATCAATCACATACATAATTCATCCGTCAGTCGCATCAAAACGCGAAATATACGCTGTCTACTATAGGGCCTATCAAGCAAACTTTCTCCATGCTTCGCATCTATCCCTGACGCTAAGCCCATGCCATCAATCTCTTCTCCCTATGGAGACTGAGAACCTAATATTTGCACTTAAGCCTCTCTCATCAGAAGGCAAACGCTGAATTTACGAAAAAGCCTCCGTCTAGGGTCTACCTATAAGAACAGCTTGACAATGACCTATAGCCTGAATTCATCGGACACTGATGAAGAGCATGCCGGGACACCCGAAAAAATAAGGAAAGCAGGCTTTCATACGCAAATATCATCAAAAAAAGCGATCAATACATACTGCCTGAATTCATATAGCAAGTGAACACAGAAGAAGAAAACTCATTGTTTGATTTTGTAACTTGTTTATTTTAGAAAAAATTGACTAAGTCAACTGACATGCTACAAGTACTATTTTTTAGAACTAGTCTCACTTGTCTAGTATGTAGGGTGAAAATATATTTACAGACTGAGAAGAGGTTAATCATGGATGGACTATGTTGAAGATATCATATTAACAGATTTTTATGAGTAATATAAATATGGGGAAGATTGCAGATACTTTGTTATTACGTGTTTCACCATGAGTAATATACCATTTTGTAGGAAATGAATTTTTTTTTTAAGATCATTCTAAAACAAATAAATAGCGGCGCTCATGACGGCTTATTGGAACCACTCAGTTAGTTTGGTTATTATTTATATAAATGACATACCAGATAAATATTGAAGATTTTGTTTATAACTCCACCAGCTTGCATTTGCTTGAGGTTGAAGTTACGAAATGGATGTCGGCTGCATACCAGAATCTCAAGAGCCCCAAACAGCATGGCAGTCACATCATCTCCAGCTTTATGCCAGATCCTCCAGTGAAGCAGAAGTTGACTGAGAATATCTGTGTCTCTGATAATGGCTTCAGGATGGTTAAGAAAAACTAGACAAGATGGGTTCTGAGTCGTCTTGAACACAGACTCTGTTGTACAAGCATCCATCAAGACCTACATTACACAGACAATAATTATCAGAAACTTTAGACAGTAAAATTAAAATAGTACAAAATATACACATCAACACAAACATACACTGTTTATGTTTAATCCTTTTAGAATACAGCAGACTATTGTATACAATTAAGCTTTTAACTCTGCATATTTTAACAAATGAAATCATGTTCTGGTACTTCACATTAAGAAATATATCATAGATTTTATTAGAGCACTGTCCACTAAAAACTGTATTCTGAATATTGGTGCATAGAAATGTGGTTTTAGTCTGCGTATCTTTCTCTATTTTTGCCTTTGATGATGATGCTCGTCCATCACTGGTGATGATGACCACACAAATTTTCATCCAAGGAAATGTAGTTGCGTTATGTTTGTCTGTGTGTGCCTAGATGACTAGTGAGCCCCATATGGGCTTGAAATGTTCTTGTTCAGTGTGGGCAATATATACTTATGGGAAGTTTTACTGCTTTTCTGTTTTGACGTTTTGCTCCATCCGTACTGTTCTACCTGCCTCGCAGGCCGAGGAACCATGTCGAAGAAGTGTGGGCCAGGCTGATCTGTCTTGAGTAGCATTCTCCCAGTTGTTGACATCTATGCCAAAAGATTTAATCGAGTTTTTGCCTTCAAGCTCCCAACGGAGTACAAGTCTTCAACAAATTTCATCCAGCCCTTTCTCTCTCTTGGCATCCCTTCCAATTCTGTCCACGTCTTGCCTATCCTTTCAATATTAGTCTTCAGCTCTCTTTTCCAGGTATGACTAGGCCTTCCTCTACTGCTCTTTCCTGCGGTTCCACAACTGTGTCAGTCTTGAAATGCTTCATCAGCCTTCTTAATGTATGTCCTATTGATCGCCAACCCCTCTTACTTGGCTCTTTTTTCACTAGTATCTGCTTAGTTCTTTCTCTGAGTTCATCGCTCAGTCTGCGTTTACTAAGAGTTAAATAGAAATATTAGATCAGTATCAGCCATGTTTCCATGGAAACAAGAAGAGTTAAGTACACTAATAAGTATACCTTAAGCAGTTGATATCCTACAATGCTCTTGGAGCTTTTCAACACCTTTGCAAGCATAGCATAGCCGTTGGCATCAATGAATGCCTGGGAAAGTGTTGGAAACTTGTGGACAAGTTGAAACAGGATGTGTGTAGCTTTGCTTTGAAGGTATTCTGCCATCCCAGGGTTGCCGCTAGTGACTGATGTTTTCATACTGTCTTCAAAGATCTAGATTCAAACAACAAAAAACAGTTACTTTGATTTGTTTGTACGATTAAATCGATTAATTAAAAAAACTGTTTAAATCACATTCTTTTTTGTTTATTTGCATAACTCAACTTGGTTATTTGTTATTAGTTACTGAACTGACATCACAGCACTTCGGGTAGACCCATAGGTGCTCAGTCTCCTCCAGCAGATGTCAAAACGCATGCATACTGATGGTTCTTGTGGCTCACTGGTTAAACAGACTTCTCTTTCTGCCCTTCAAGCACCAAGCTCTACTTGTACAACCTGTAATTCCAAACTCCTTAAATCGTTCGACAATATTTCAAGCGATTGAAAAGATGGAGGGCGTCATCAGTTTCTGGTCAAAGTTAGTGAATGTGGGCACCATTTTCCTCAGGTCTGAATGCAGTGAACTGTCTTGTAGGACATGTTCTGCCATCACATTTGTCAATTGAAAACCATCTTGGATGGGAAGGTAGTAGGCAGGAGAGCAAGTGGAAGACAGGAAAGCAAGGGGAAGGAAGCGATACAATTGGGAAAGAAACATTAAACAGTGGACAGGTCAATGTTTGGCAGTCTACTGTCAGGGCAAGGGACAGAACTTCTTGGAGAGTCCTTACAGCCAACCTTTGATGTTTGATGCAAAGACAGCACATGATTGATTGTTTGTTTGATGATTTTCTTGTCTGATAAACATATTTTTACCAAACATTGATTTAGTCTGTTCTTATACTTTAATAACTATTGAAATTTGTTTTCTCATATTGGGAACATGTTAGACCTCAAAAGGGTCTAAAGTCAAAGTATTGACTTCATTGCACTGGGTTTTACCCCATTTGGCTCGGTCCCTCTCCGCTGAAATGGCACCTCATCTGCCGAGGATATTGCACAGAGCATGAACTCTGTAGCTCTGGCAACAATCCATGGGTTCTATGGAAAAAATGAACACATGAAAAGAATGGTGCGGTTCAGGTTCCAAACCACAACCTTCGGAACGCAAGGCAAACACTTAACCACTTAGTCATAAGATTCAATACGACATGATGGATTGTATGTAACACTGAAGAATGACTTTCTTACTTCAAACATCAGTCATTTAAAAAAATATATGTGTAGAAAGATTCTGTAACAGCAAAGTTTATCATCCTACCTTAGCAACCAGAAAGAGAAAAGCTTCAATGCCTCCAGCCTGTTCAATAGCTTTCTCAAGTGTGTTGACCACTCTAACCTTGACCCTCCCTCTAAGTCTTGCAGACATGACTACTTGTTTCTGGGTCAAAAGGTCAGATAAAGATCCTGATTGTGGTACCAAGCCAAGGTCAGCATGAGAAGAATCAACAGGTGCATGCTGGGCAGTAAAGACTGCGTACTGTTCTGATTGGTTTACTTTGTAGACTAGAACCTGTGCTGCCTAGAACAAAAAGCACATTTAGATCATATATACTTAAATCACATAAACTTAGATTACGTATGCTTATATTACCTGAATGTGGCCTTTTTCATGTTCACAGTCGGTCAATTGGCAAGTGTTTTACTGTAACAGTTTCAGAGTTTGTGCTTGCCTTTAATGCCTTTCAGCTCATCCTTAAGTCTCTTTTCGAATAGATTATGCACCTTTGACTAATGTTGTTTTCCACATAACTCGGTCATCAGCTAGTTTTTACCATTTGTTGGGACCGATACAAAAGTACTTCATTGAGACCTTGCATACACCCTCACATATCTGAGCAGTCTCTTTATTTATGTCTAGCATGGTCAGCTGATATGGGGAATATGCCTTGCCCATATTGCACAAACTCCCTCTCTACCCTATTATCCAAAATAAAGACAGTCCACAAGTTTGGAATCGAGCAGGGTCTGCAGGGGATGCCAGAAGATGGAATGGAATACAAAGATAACAATCAACTGCCTTAGTGTCCTTCCCTCCGGATTTGTGGTCAAGGTTTACTCCTCTAGCCGCCTGCATAACCACGCTGATTCACAAGGTGTTGGGGACTTTCGATCAGAGTTTAGTCCTCTAGTCTTCAGCTTTCCTGAGCCACAAATATGACTTGTAATATAGATGAATTCTTTCCCAATCAGTTCAATATAAAATCTGCAACACAATTCTGACCAATACATGAATATATGTGTGTGTGTATGTTTGTACATCTATGTGTACCTATAGCAAATAATGCAGATATTACCATGGAATCCAAAATGATGAAAATGACAGAGCAGTTCACATATTTGGGTAGTAATTTAGATTGTGCTGGAAATTGTTTAAAAAATTAATTATGCTATGAACTGTCAAAGCAACATCACCAACTTTGAACAATCTAAATAAAATATAAAACTCTGAGCTACAGTTTTAAAACTAAATTACAAATTTTCAATTCAAATGTTGTATCAGTCCTAACATATGACAGCGAGAGTTGGAAAATGACTAAAGATATAGAAAGTAAGTTGAATGCAATTGAAAATAGATTGCGAAAAATAAGGAACATAAATGGGATGAATTCAGGAGAAGTGATGAAATCAGAAAAATGTCTGGTCAATCACTAGTAACAACTGTTATAAGAAAGAGAAGATGGGGGTGTGTTGGGTATACATTGAAAAGCACAATCATGAGGCTGATATTTGATATGAAGTGGCACAAGTCAGAACAGACAACTATGAGGATGGATAAGATGTGTGTTTAACAAGAGAATTATAAGATGAAACATCATGCATACCGTTGAACATCTATTGAGACTGTGAGCCTACAAATCTGTCAGGTGTGCAGTGACAATGATTCTGACTAACTAACCAACTCAAAAATAAAACTGTCATTACTGCTTTTAGTACCGCTTTTAGGACGTTGTAGGGCAAGGGGGACGAGAACCTGCGGAATTTAATGGATGCATGGCTAGTCCAGTCGCTGAGAAACTGTTCAGGTTAAACTTTTTCTTTTATGTCTCCGACAGAAAAAAAAGTGTTGGCCTTACCATGGATTGATCACGGGTCTCCCGCATGAGAACAATCAACTGCATCACATAAAACAACCATTTCAAGTATGAGGATGTATTCAAAGTCCATTATTGCTGCCCTCTTATTAGCTCTCGCAGATTTTGAACCAGTAATCAATAAAACAAACAAATTGATGAACATTCAAATATTTGAAAAATATTTTCATACCCTAGCTGCATCCAAATCAGGCAACTGGGATACGCCAACTAAAACATCCCAGGTGAGGTTTGTTACACCTGCCATATGCTTCTGCATAGCTGGTGTATAACAGGCGCGAAGATCTCCACAATCACATTTACTTATGCCCTCACAGTTTGGGCCTAAACAGTACAGGTGAAACAACAAGTCATCGCTCATTCGAACATCTGAGGAAAAAATATTAGATAAACGTTAAATCTCTTTTTAATAATTTGTTCCAATTCTGAAAACTGGTAACTTTTGCCAATTACTTAAGCACAGAGAGTTGTTAATTCTCTAGTACTTCTTCTTTCTTTTGTTGTCACGATGCTGCCGGGTTGTTGCCCAGTCTTGCGGCTTTCTGTTTTTGTCTTGTGATGCTCTAGTGGTTTGGGTGATATGTTTTTCTCTTTTGATAGGATTCTGCTATGTCATCTAACCATCCTTTTCGTGGTCATCCTCTCACCTTCTTTCCTGATGTTCTGTTGTAGAAGACTCTGTATATAGTGAAGTTTAGTTGTACTCTTACCAGCACAATAACTATCATTTCCATATTTATTAGTTAATGAGAATATAACCAGAAGTCCAGTTCATTGAACTCATAAGTGAAAAGAAGACCAAGTATTGTCATACAAAATATATGGATAGAAATATTATAATAGATTGGTTAAAAAAACAAGTGGAAAACTAAATCCTTCCTTTGTTTCATTCACTTGTAATATTGTCTATATATTCAATGTTCTCTCTTGTAGCTAACACAGAGGCCCAAGCAGTTATTTTTCCACCGTTGTTTTTTAAGCTGGTGAGTTTTGCCTCAATTTATCATATTTGGGGCAGTCTTTTAGTATGTGCTCTGAAGTCTGTTCCCCATTTACACAAGACTGAATTGCCACTCTTTGAGTTTTGTATATATGTGGTTGTAAGGTCGATTGTGTCCTGTTCTGAAGGTCAAGACGAGAATATTTTGATAGTAGTCATGTGTTCCAATCTGGGAGGCAGGAGAGGTAGAGGGTGACCTAGAGAGACATGGAGACAAACTGTAGGCAGAAAAATAGAAGAGGAGAAAGACTTGGACTGAACTAAGTTGGCTTGCTCAAGACAGGATCCAGTTGGAGAAATTTGTTGATGCCTTATGCTTTAAGGGGAGTTAAGAGAAGAAAATTGGGAGTGGTTGGCCAAAGACAGGCAGGGATGGCAAGCTGCAGTGAGGGATGACTCAAAAGAGAAAACTCCCATAACATATGGAGGAAAAAGAGAGTGCACAGTGCGAGAGACCATTCTATGATCTAGTCTTCAGTATCATCAGCAAATGTGGCAAGGATTGCCACTCCAGAATAGGGCATTACAGCCACAAGAGATGGGATTTAGGCCTGAACAAACTACATGAAGCAAAACCTATTAGGTCAAAGATGATGACAACTTACTACACCCAACAGTGTGCTCAATGCACAGAGAAAGGTCACTGACAAGATAAGAAAGAAGTAATAATAAACATTTTTCTGGCAGATCATGAGAAAATAAAAATTTAGACCATATTATAACAACCAAAAAAATTAAAGAGGAACGAGACAAAGGATGACAGAGAGAAATTTCTAAACAGCATAACCTCACGGCATGAAAAAATGTCAATATTAAAACTGATAGCCAGTAGTACTCAAAACATACATTTGTGGAGACCCATGATTGTCTATGCCAGTCAGAATGGCACATAATGATGATGACCTCTTTATTTCTACAATTACATAGAACACTTCACACTAACAAAACTGTCATTACAATCTTGCCAAAAATTGAAATAAATTATCACCTCTAAACAATCGAAGTGTTCCAAGTTTCCAAGTCCCATTGTTGAATTTAGTAGCTCCACGATGAGCATCTCCAATACACAGATATGGATACTGGTATTTCTTCCTTCGTCTCATTGATGCTGAATGATCTAGTATAGCTGTGTGCTTTTGCCAACCATCAAGTAGTATGCAGAGCTAAGAACAATTATACAAAAATATTAAATGATTAATGTGCCAACCATCAAGTAGTATGCAGAGCTAAGAACAGTTATATAACAAAAAAATTAATGATTAATGTGATCTTTCTTATATTGATGATAAAACACAGAGAAAGCTTATCATTAATATAAGAAAGAGGCAGTCATCATTTTTCGGGCATGTGATTAGGAGGGGAGGTTTAGAACACATTGTGACAACTGGTAAAATTGAGGGTAGATGAGACAGAGGAAGACAGAGAGAGAAAATTTTGGATAGCCTGACTTCATGGCAGGGTAGAGCGTCAACATCTGAGTTGATAGTAAACACCAACGACGTAGATTTGTGGAGATCCATGGTCCCCTACGCCAGCCGGCACGGCACCTGATGATGATGATCTGTTGTGGAAACTCATGGAATTGTCAGATATTTTTTGCCTCTCTCAGCAAAGTTTATTTCAGGGTTTCCTAGGCGTCCTCTCTTCTTGAACTTCAATGCCTGCTTTATAAGGTATTCTCTGATCATTATTTCTCAGAGTATGCCCAACATATCTCCATCTTCTCCTACTTATAACAATTGTTACTAGTGGTTGACCAGACATTTTTCTATTTCATAACGTCTCCTAAATTGCCCATTTTATATTCATTATTTTTCGCAACACCTATTTTCAAATGTGTTCTACTTAATTTTCTATATCTTTAGTCATTTTTCAACTCTCGTTGGCATATGTTAGGACTGATACAACATTTGAATTGAAAATTTGTAATTTAGTTTTAGTACTATATAACTTGCAGTTCCATATTTTATTTAGACTTTTAAAAGCTTATGGTGCTTTGACAATTTGCAGCATAATTTCTTCTTTAACATTTTCTGTGCAATCAAAGTTGCTACCCAAATAGGTGAACTGCTCTGTTAATTTCATCATTTTGAATTCCAGGGTATACAAAGTTACTATGTTCATATACAAAATAATATTTTTGCAATTTTAAATATTTGTATGTTTTTACTTGTTCTTACTTTCACACCAACTTAAGTACTTGTCTTACCTTGCCCATAAATGTGCTACCGTCCAATGACTCTGAATATGTAACTGACAGAAGATGCCAGGTGTTTGGTGTCAGCAAATGTTCAAAGGTGTAGTCCTTTAAAACACCTGGCTCATGAAGACTGGTGGTTAACCTGATAAAAAAATGATCATGATTTCTTCTAGTATTTTACTTTTTGTTACATATTTGTTTGATAAATTAACAAATAAATACAGGTACACACACACACACATGCATGTTCACATACACACATGCTATCTTCTCTACACCTCTTGCCATCTCCAAACCTGTCTGGGAACTTGGTCACTCTCTCAACATGTGCGACTCATCACTTATGTAGTGCTGATGATAGTTTTTCTAACAGGGAATAAGAGATGCATTCTCTTCTGCAGCCATCTTGTTCAGTGATCAGTTGAGGATCATCTTCACCGCACATGTCTATAATTGCTTTAACCTCCTCTCAAGCATGTATTTCAGTGTGTTTAGACTAATAACTCGCTGAGTGGTTACCGGGGCCAAATTTGGGATGTAAAGAATAGAACCACTGTTACCTGCCATGCATGTCGTAAAAGTTCAACTCAATGGATGTTTGGCTGAAATCGATGAAGTCTATATGTTTAGGGGCCTACCAAACCATGTGAACGATCACGTCTCTGGCAAAGATCAAACATATCACAAAAGAGTGATTAAAATTGATCGCGAAGAACTAACGCAAAGAAGAAGAAGAAGAAGCAGACTAATAACTCCCGTTCTGTGCTAGTTGATGTATCTACTGGGGTTTCTCTCATGGTTTTCCATTTTGCCGCACCTTTTGGTATGCATAACTTTCAAAACCGAGATAGAGAACACCCTTTATCTTCTTTGTTCATATCTTCAGAGAGTATGTTTTCTCTTACAGCACTGGTGTTACTTTTGTCCATAGAAGGCCCATTCTCAATCACAGCATTACCTATGCCCTGACAGCATTCTTTCCCTTGCTACGCTTCAGTTTACAAATATCTCTTGCAAAGATGCTCAGATCAAGAAAACAAAAAACTTCCTTCCTAACAGGGTTATACTTGCTGTGACTTTTCATCCACATAGTCAAAACAATCTGGTTAATAATCTTTCACTTCTTCAATCTGGTGACACTTTCGTTCATCTAAAATTTTATGTTCATTGATTATAGATTTGACAAATATCTTAAGGACATGTTGGTTTACATACACCTAAGAACCAAGACTTCTAAACAGATAAAAATTCACATCTAAACAGTCATCACTTTACTACTAAACAACTAATTCTTCACATTGAAACAGTCATTACTTTACAATCTAAATAATGAACACCTCACATTTAAACAGCCGTCACTTTGCTACTAAACAACCATCACTTTAGATCTAAATAACCAAGATTTCACTTCTAAACAACCACCCTACTCAAACCATGAAAGTTTGTGAAAAGTATTTCCTATTTTCTAACCTGCAATGTAGAGAAGCAGTTCTTGGATGTAGCCAGACTTCAAACACCTTCTCTTTGTTTCCAATAGCAAACACCAGCAGACACTCTGCCAAAGAAAGTTTGTGTCCAGCTGTGAACATCTTTTCATATTCCTCTGTTCCTGAATATGGTTTAGTACCTAGTGAAAAAGTATATATATAGCTCAGAAATAAATAACAGAATAAACCACTCGGAAACAGTAGTGTGTTTACATGCAACACATTGTTTATGGCAGTCAAACAGAAAGTTATCCATAGTTATATAGTCAGTACTAATGGCTCTAAAGCCGAAGGATTAACTTCATTGTGTCGGGTTTTATCCCACATGGCTTGGTCCCTTCTCAGCTGAAATGGCATACCGTCTCCAGAGAGTATTGCTGCACAAAGCATGTACTATATAGCTCTGGCAACAATCATATAGATCTTCTAAACTTCTGAACCAAACAACCCTGTAGAGATAAGAACCCATGACTATGGAATGCTAGACAAACGGTTTAACCACTACGCTAACGAGACCTCCACAACAACAACAAATTCTTAGTTTTTGCAAGGAGTGATCAAACCATATGGGGAGAGTACAATGAAGTCAATCGTTGACCATTAAACAAACTTTGCCTAGCCATGAGTCTCAAGTGCAATCTCTGTTGCCTGACACAAATTAAAACTAACTCGGAGATCATAACAATTGCAACAGTAAAGAAAAAACTATGACACTACACTCTGGCTAGACATCATTCAGAGATATAAAAAATGACTTGGCTATACACATCTGGACATGCTGGAGTGCAGGATGATGAGCCTGCTGACTTCCTTGCAAACAATGCCTCGACTTAAGCAGGCAGAAGTATGGACAAAGCTGACATCAATGCGGTACGCTCTCATTTATGTGATATGGGTGTGTCTTAGACACTGGAATGAGTGCAAGAATTAGGAGTAAGTTTTGATATGCCAGACATTGTCATCTTCGTGGTAGAGAGATAAGGTATACTAATCAACTTCTCATGGGTACGGTGAGCAAATGGACCTGAGGATGGCTGTTGCAGTGGAGAACAGAGCACGCATGGGAATGCCCAATAAGCAGTGACCTCAATCGAAAAACATAACTCTGGTCATAAAACTACACACATGCATGCATTCTGAATAATTCATTGAGTATGATCCAAAAGGTGGAGGCTGGTTCGGTGTGCTGATAGTGGACTGAATCACTACAAGTGTAAACAATTCGCAGAATTACATCCATCTTCGCTCCGGGTCACATGGGTGTTGATGGTAATGCAAAAGCAGATAGGCTGGCTGATTCTACTACCATATCAAGGAGTCAGTCAATGGATAGAGCTGACATTCTGAGCGCCCTCATAGAGTAAGGCTGCAAAGAGGTTTTTCATCTAAACCAATCCATGTCAACTGCAAGATTGCAAGAAGTTTAGATTGATGATTGGAGTGGCCAGAAAAGAACAGCACAACAGGTATATGAGTAGGCACATCAATCAACATTGAACAGGTATGGCTAGTCACTGGACACTGTTGGAGTTATTGCAAAGGAGATTGTAGTACTTATGGAAATGTCCAGAGTGCAACGAAGATATTCCAAACTGAAACTGAACCTGAACAACGAAGATATTCCAAACTGAAACTGAACCTGAACTAGAAAAAACTTACCTCTCTCTTTGCCAATTTTGTTGTCACCTTCTCTCCTTCCATAGATCTGATACTCATCCACACATAACCAAATAGTTACTGTAAAACCAGTTGGATTTGGTGGCCAAGATATGCCAGGGACATCTAACTCAATTGCTGCATGATGCCAGACAGCCTGTTCTGTGGGTATGTTCTGACTGTTGCCTGTTACAAACATAACTATAATAAGTTTTATACAGAAAACAGAGAACTTCTTGATGTTAATGACATTCTGTGATCTGTAGTAGAGCTCTGGAAACTTTTCCTGTCAGATAGTGACTGGCAAAAAAACAAAAAAGGCATAAAAGATAAAAATACATAACTCATATTGCTCAGGGATCATCAACAATAGAGGATTTCTTTTTAAATAGTGTATAAGATGTCATTATGGGGAATTTTAGGCATAGTGTATAGCTATATAAGATGTCATTATGGGGAATTTTAGGCATAGTGTATAGCTATATAAGATGTCATTATGGGAAATTTTAGGCATAGTGTATAGCTATATAAGATGTCATTATGGGGAATTTTAGGCATAGTGTATAGCTATATAAGATGTCATTATGGGGAATTTTAGGCATAGTGTATAGCTATATAAGATGTCATTATGGGGAATTTTAGGCATAGTGTATAGCTATGCGTACTATCCCCGCTGCTATTCATCACGTACATTGACCACATTTGTAAAATAGCTAACACCAGCGAAGGAAACAACCTCGGAGAACTCTTAAATGAATTTCTTTTGCAGACGATCAGGCAATCATATCACCAACAGAAGAACAGCTACAACAACACATCAACAGACTCCAGTTAGCATGTAACGAATACAACATGAGAATTAACATCGACAAAACAGAAGTAATGACATTCGCCAGAGAGGAAAACACTACCAACATCTACATCGATAATCATCTACTACATCAAGCAAAAGATTTCACATACCTGGGGAGCATTTTTCAGCAAATGGAAGAATAACTAATGAAATTCAACACAGATGCAACAAAGCAAATCAAATGATAGGGCAAATGGCGCCAATTTTAAGATGCAAACACGTCACCATGAACACAAAAAGAGCAATGTTCAACACAATCTTTCTCCCCACATTATGTTACCAGTGCCAAACCTGGACGCTGACAACAAACGATAGAAGAAAACTAGTCACAACAGAGATGAAGTGTCTACGCAGAATGCTGGGTGTAACAAGAAGAGACCGGTTGAGAAATGAAGACATCAGGAAAAAAGTGGGTACAACATCAGTACTAAACTTCATCAAAAAACAACAAATTAAATGGTTCGCCACGTAAGCAGATTACCATCAGACAGTGCACCCCAAAGAGCAATGCTGCTCCGATACAATGGGTACAAAGCAAAAGGCCGGCCACACAAAGATGGACCTCAGAGATAACAGAGGCGCGAAAGAGACTATCTACGAAGCGCATACTAGGGCCCGTTTAGAAATCTCTTCCTGACCTGACGCTGTGAGGCATACAGGATTCGAGAAAGAAGAAGAAAGAAGAAGAAGTATAGCTATATAAGATGTCATTATGGGAAATTTTAGGCATAGTGTATAACCATATAAGATGTCATTATGGGGAATTTTAGGCATAGTGTATAGCTATATAAGATGTCATTATGGGAAATTTTAGGCTAACAAAAAATGATTGGTAGTCTGTTTTGCTGTCAGACAGTGTGTATAAAATGTTACAGACAAGATATAAGATGTTACAGACAAGATATAAAATGTTACAGACAAGATATAAGATGTTACAGACAAGGTATAAAATGTTACAGACAAGATATAAGATGTTACAGGCAAGATATAAAATGTTACATACAAGATATAAGATGTTACCACTGATAGAACCATCTTACTATCAGTAGGGGCTTCATCTCATGATATTTTATTCTAAGATTGGGAGTGATCTACAATGTATGTTCTGTGCCTGGCTCTGCCTCCAACATAGTTGGTGGTCACCTAGCCTCTCTTACTTACTTATTTCTCTCCACTCCTTGTGAAGCATAGAGCCTCTCCTAGGAAAGGCAAAAGGTGAAAATTAGTAGCCACCTGATGACCTGTAGAACACACAAGGTAACCCCCGTCTCCCAGTAGTGTAGAGCAGGAAACTTCGGCCGCGAAGACCTCATGAGTCAAGATTCCAAGAATACAAACTCTGTTGAAGTAGGCCACGGTGAGATAGGCTTGTGATATTGCAGACCCAAATGCATACCAAAACAGCTGATGTACATCAAGCTAGATGGGGGGTAAACGACCAGTTGGTGAACAGAAAAACATGTTTCAAAGACACCCGTAAAGTGTCTTTAAAATACATAGTTTCGATATAGACAGAAATATATGGGAAACCCTTGAAAAAATCACCATATGTTGCATTGCAACACCATGAGAGGAACTCGCATAGCTGACAATTGTCATACTGCTGAAGCGCAGATAAAAAGAATTGCTAAATAAAAATGATGAATGCACAACACCCACACGTCCAACATGCATGCCACACCTGTAGTACTGGGTTGTGTTACAGGATTTGCCTTTGCAGTCCCCTCCATGCGCAATAATCCTTTCATCTTCCAGGGCACAGGTCTTCAACAAATATATGCAATACTTTTCTGTTATGCATTATTCTTTCCGTGTCGTTCCATGTTTTTCCAGTCAACTTGCAATATATTTCCAGTGCTTTTTTCCATGTATTATTTAGAAATCTTTTTCTCATTCCCTGCAGAGTTTCAGAAAAAGAAATGTTTTGCTATACAACTAACTGCTTGTCTTAATGTTTGTTCCATCCAACACCAGCATTAATAAACCTTTTTTAAACTCCTGTTCCACTGGTTGGTTTTTATTTTCTTGCTATGTATCTCTTACTAGTTATCTTGTCATACCATTTTTAGCTGTTCTATTCTGTGCAAGAAACCATTTATGAAAAATTGTATATTTTGGTTATAGACTGATTGACTGAATCATCATCACTGCACTTTCATGAGTAACCATGTGTGTTCCGATCTTTGTCTTACACACAGGAAGATCTCAGCAGCAGGGCAAGACTTTGTAGCACTGCGTTGATCCTCAACGTAATTTAGAAGATGGAAAAATATTGTGTAGGAATTGTATTTGTTAAACTTTCTAAAGAATTTTGCCCAAGCAGCAGTTTTTCAGCCTGCTCTTCTCAATTTTGAACTGCCAAAGGTTCTTTTATGTCCTTAACTTGAAAACTGGACCTACGTTTTATCGCCACTCTCCGTAAGAACTAAGAACTGGATCTCACCTACACTGGGATCAGGAATCTCTGGAAAAATATCCTGATGGCTTCATGAGGGAGTGAACTGAGTACCTTTGGAACGAGAAGAGAGCACCTAACCTCTACGCTACAGAGAACTCTGAATATATTTGGTAATTGTTGTTGAAGCCCATGTCTCAGAGCTGTACCGAGATTAGATATTTGTGAGAAATCCGGCTGGGGTTTCTTGGCTAATGCGCATGGTAGGGTTGTTGCAGGCGAAGTGGGGCATACAGGACAACTACTTCTAGTATGAGGATGGAGGTTGAGGCGTTACTGCTGCCCTCCATTGGATCTCTGGGACTTCATTTACTGGGGCCGTTGTTGTATCTGACTCTCAGTCGATGCTTCACAAGATCCAGAAGGGCAGGTTTCGGTATGAGTGGATGTCGTCTATAGAAGTTTCTAACCTCCAGCGCTTACGTGGATATACTGTCCTGGGCATGCGGGTGTTTACGGTAATGAGAGAGCGGACAGGCTTGCATCAACAGCATCGATTGTTGGGGAGTTGAAGATGGATAAGGGGATATTCTTCGGTCTCTTTGTGACTCTCTGTTGGATGAGAACACTAAAATCGATGTTGAATCGATCCAAGCGATTTAAGCAGTTTGGAGTTACCCGTTGTTCAAGTTGAACTGGATGCCTGAGAGGCAGAGTGAGAGGTGTATTTAATCAGCGGGCCACAGGAACCATCAGTATGCATACTCTTAGATATCTGTTGGGGAGACTGAGCATCTATGGTCTGCCCGAGTGCAATGCGTCAGTTTAGTAACCAATAACCAATAGATATTTGTGTTCAGAGTTACAAAACAAAATAGTATTATATATTAAAATGTACAACTATAACAACATAATGTACTATGTATACCTGCTGCCTCGGATGAACCTGCAGATGTCTCTACTGCCAACACTGTTTTCACTGGGAAAGATGCTGAATAATTTGGACAGATTTTAGTCTTCTCTATGATTGCAAGTAATGTTGACAGCAACGAGTTCTGGAAGAAAATTGCAATAATTTTATGTGTGAAGTAAATCCTTGATTTCATAGACTTCGATACAACAGATTTTAGTTCAACCATGGCCTCTAATAACATACTGGCGGCGGCTCAGGTAAAAATTCTAGGAAATAAGATCACAACCTGTAGTGTGATCCTCGCGTTCCAGTGTTGATGTATAAAGACTAATTTATATTAAAAACAATACAATATGCTAAGTAAAGGTTATATTATGTTACAAATTAAAAACACTAAGGAATATCAGTATGATTAACATTTTTCATCAATAAATAGCCATGAACACATAGAATTGAGTAAAATTGCACAAAGACATACAGTGTTCTATCAAACACATACAAAACCAGCCCCATTAAACAGGATTTTACTATTTCTGTTTAAGCTAGTCAGCCTTCTGTTTCGGGGCCACGATTTAACTGACCGGACAAATAATAACAGAGGACATTAATTGATAATAATTCAAATAAAAGACTTAGCAATGACTACAGCACAACCAATACTATGCTTATAACAAAATACTATTCAAAACAACATCAAATAGCTTGTCCTGAGCAGAACTTTGCCATCCCAACAGTTCTTCAAAATTTCTCTTTTTCATAGGTCAGATGAACCATCTCTGCAACAGTCATTCTCAAATCATCAGTTACATCCTGAATCCATCTTCTCCGTGGTCTTTCTCTTCTCCTCTTTGCCCGGGGCCTTCTTTCATAATGGTCTTCTAAACCCTTCTTATCTCATTCTTCTTCTTCTTCTTTTGTCGTCACACTGCTACCGGGTTGTTGCCCAGTGTCGTGGTTTTCTGTTTTGTCTTGCGCTGTTCTGGTGGCTTGTGTGATTGTTATCTTTGCTCTTTCACAGGATTCTGCTCATCTAACCATCTTTTCCGTGGTCTTCCTCTTGCCTTCTTTCCCATGTTCTGTTGTAGAAGACTCTGAACATCTTATCTCATTATATGTCTAAAATGTTTCAGCTTTCTCATTCTTATTTTAATCATCAGCCAGTTTTCTTTGATTTTGACTTCTTTCTGGATAGATCTATTTGTTCTCTTCTCTGTCTATTATATACAGAGGACTCTTCTGTAACACTTATATTCAAAAGCACATATATGTTTTTCTACTGCCTTGTTAAATGTTCATGCTTCACACCCATTCACTGCCACTCGGAATATGCCTGTTCTTAGTATTCTGATCTTTGTTTACCTATCCGTTCAATTGCATACTGCTTTTCACTGTTTAGTTTTTTTGTAAGGCTATGTTTGTTCCTCTTTTAATTTCCTTCATCCCATTTCCATCTGTTGTTAGCAGTGAACCGAGATATTCAAAACTGTTCACATTTTCTATTTTTTTTTCATTTATAAAAATATCCATTATCATGCTTGTTTTATCTGTTGTCAATGTTTTTGTGTTTGCCATATTGAGACATAGATTTTGTTTTTCGCTCCTGTCCAGGGTATGTCAAAAATCCACAGACACCCCAACACTTAAGTGTTATATACAACAAAAATACTACACAGCATTGGGTCAAAGGGCAATCACTGCTGGATTAATGAAGAAGAAACATTGAAAACAATTTGTTGTCCATTGTGAATTCAGGCGTAGTAGTGGTACCATTTTCTTCTTCAAACGTTATATATTAACCCTTTGTTAAACCACTCCTCTGATCTGTATGTTATCTGAGCCTAAGAGCGGTTGTACGTTGTTACAATTATGCCCCTAAAAGTAGACCAGCACATCCGATTTCTGCTATGCTTTTTTATTTACTAGTTTAGCTTCCCATGGCCCCTACCTCAGTCCTCTCTTATGACATGCCTTGTAGGTCGTAGTGTTACTATTTTTTTTTACCCTTGCAACACAATGGCGAGTATGGCACCTAAAATGGCACCTCTGAATGATTTTTGCATAAAGGATTTCTTTCCCAATCACCAGAGTCAATCGTGATTGAGGCAAGATTTAAAACATGTTGGACAATATTTCTAAAACAAAGCATTGATTTATTTTGGAACACAAGTCAATTTCTCCAGAAAATCTTACAGTAGTTTCTGTATTGTCTTGAAACATCCTAAGGAACTGTTTAAGCTCTGATGTTGAGATCTCGCTCTGAGCTGCAACCTGCACTAGGGACAGAATGATCTCTTGTAGTGTAGACTCTGTAACAATAATTATCAAACAAAGTTGCTACATAGATTCTTCAGTGAAATCAAGAATTTTAAAATATGCAAGTAAGTTAACTAATGAAATACAACATAGATGCAATAAAACAAATCAAATCATAGGACAAATGGAGCCAATTTTGAAATACAAACATGTCACCATGAGCACTTAAAAAGCATTTTCAGCAAATATTTCTCCCAACACTATGCTGTCAGTGCCAAACCTTAATGATGACATCAAATGATAGAAGAAAACTAGTTACAACAGAGAGAAGTGTCCTACGCAGAATGCTGAAGAGTATCAAGAAGAGACCTGTTTAGAAATGAAGACATCAGGAAAAAAACACAGACAATGGACTCACACATTCCATCTTTGTTGTCAGTGATGTAATGTGTAAACAAATGTAATATTGTATAAAAGACGACAGATATAAATGACTTTCAGTGATTATTTAATGGTTACCATTATTCTTCAAACAAGAGCTACCACCATCCATTTCCTACAAACTTTAGTCAAAGTGTTCCTTGATTGATTGATTGAATGAAAATTGAATTGATTGATAGGATCATCATTGTTTTTTGGTGAGTAACCATGTGTACTCTGATCTCTTTCGTACACAGGAAGATCTCAGCAGCAGTATCACCACAAAGGCCCATGATGTAATTTAGAAGATGGTAAGAGTACTTTGAAATTTTTCCTCATGAAATGTGGCCTGGCAGCAGCTTTCCAGTCTGCTCTTTATGATTTTGAACTACAAGGGTTCTTTTACATGCTAAACTTGAACACAGAACCTAAATTGTATCATCCATCTCCGATAAAACTAGGAACTCAATCTAACCTACACTGGGATCAGGGATCTATGGGAAAATATCCAGATGGCTCTGTGAAGGAGCGAACTGAGAACTTTTGGAATGAGAGGTGAACACCTAACCTCTACACAACAGAGATCCCTTAACTGTTTAAATGATTCACCAATACTCACGTTTTCCACTAGAAGGACAATGAACCAAAACTTCTCTAAAGCCATCCACCAGAACCTCTAGAAGATGCTCCGAACAGAAAGCTTGAACAGCCCTTTTACTTGATCTCAAAGTCTGTAGCAGACGCAAGGCAACTGTATGTAGTATTACTCCTCTAGAAGCAATTCGATGACAGGTTATCATTAGCTCGACAAACAAACGGAACACAGCAGGAAAACATGGCCAGGATGATGTACCAGAGTTGGGCATTGCTTGGTTTTCAAGACTGTACTCCAAACCTGCAGCAGAAATAAAGTGCACGCATTATCAGTAATTTTATACTGTCATATAGTAATGCAAACATGTTTCATAAATCAGTAATTGTATAATAGTTTCAATTTTGACTAGCAAATATGACAAAATATAACAAACCACTAAAATGTGACATAGTAATGTACCCAAATTCATTTGGTATTGTGCAGTAGTTTGTCAAGTGGCAGTGTTTATACCAAAAGTTGTTAGTGATGTCTAAAGCGTGTCTTTGAAATGTGGAATTTTTTTGGGCCGCTGTGGAAGCGTTTACCTTTCTGCAGTTCACCAAATATGTGATTTTATGTCAGAGTCTGGTCTGGCATACAAACTACATGACCTGTCCAGTAGGTCTGTGACTGCATCAAGTAATGCATTGAGTTAAAGATATAGTCTATCTTAGAGCTGTGATAGTGTAGTGGTTAGTACACTTGCTTCCTAGGCACATGTTCTCGATTCAATTCTACAGTGGGAGTGGAATTTTTTCAAATCGTAATGTCTTTCCAGTCGACCCAGCCTTAATCAGGAAACGCACTAGGAAATAATGGAGGACGGCATGAATGTTGACCACATCACCCAGTGTGTGCCGATCGATGATCAATGACAAATAAGGACCTCACAGTATTCTTCAATATACCTCATTGTATGAAAAATGGTTCTTTTGGATTTCTCAACTTATTTTAAAGTTTATCTTAGTGGAAATAATACAATAAAATTTCCTGCAGCCTTTTCAGACCTGTCACTTCATATTTCTAGACCCTAGTGTGCATAAGGTAGTAGAATCAATTTCTTTCCTCATGGATGGTACATCGAGTGTGCGATAGAACCCACAACCCTCTTGTGGCCGAGTTGATAGGCGAACGCTTACGTATTACGCTAATACATCCCATATCTTAGTGGGTAACTTCAATAATATCAAAGGTATATTTTCTTCTTCTTTGCGTTTGGTTTCATATGCTCGTCTAAACCATGAGATGGGTTGCCTCTATGGAGCTGCATTTCAGTTGGAGTTCCGCAATAGTTGCCCCATAGCTTGCTCTGCAAGTTTTGTTCATGACGTCATGTTTCATTCAAAGGTATATTAAGTCTCTGTAAACATAAAATAACGAGTGAAATATGGATGGTACAGTGTGATCCCTAACTGATGGCAAGCAAGTGAAATGAGATCATACACCCACCCGAGTGGTTACCGGGGCCCAAATTGGGTGTAAAGAATAGAACCACTGTTACCTGCCACGCAAGACGTAAGAGGCGACTAAGGAGGTTGGGCATGGGCTAGCTACCCCACACCGTAAAAAACACTAGATGGCTACAGAATGGAGAGTGAACCAAGTAAACGCTGGCTGAAACCGGACACATCACCGAAGGATAAGCACCAGAGCTCCAGATGTTGCTGAAGATGTGACGTAAACACACCAATGCTAAGGATGCATGAATCAGATTTCCACATGAATGGAATTTATGGGGAAATCTGATACATCGGTCTGACGGTGATCGCGGAGAGAGAGGAGAGGAGAGAGAGAGAGAGAGCAAGAGAGAGCAAGAGGAGAGCGAGCAGAGAGAGAGAGAGAGCGAGAGAGAGATCATACACCGACTGATTCTTAATGCTAAGAAGAAATGTATAAGTATATGCAGAGATGTTTACCTTTCTTCCAATCAAAACATACTGAACATTCAGTGTCCCCTTCATATCCATGTTCTGTAAAGACTGCATCACCAACATCCTCCAAACCCTGCTGTAACAGCTTCTTTACTTCATCTTCATCTGCTATGTCTTCTCGCTCCCTGAGGTTCTGCAAGAGAAAACATTTAGGATGTGTTTAAAAAGTCATTGTTTCATTATCAGATTGCATGTATATCACTTAATCCTTTCATTCCATAGCATTTTAGACTTCGGGGAACAATTATTTTCACATAGTAAAACTCCCCATACATGCCTTTGCCTTGCGTTCTAAATCCTTTGGGTTTGAATCCGGACCGTGTCGTTCTGTACAAAGTGCATTTATTTCCAGAGATCCCAGGATTGTTGCAGAAGCAACAGGTTTGTGCTTTGTGCAATACTCTCAGCAGGTGGTGTTCCATTTCGGCAGAGAGGGACCAAGCCATATGGAGATAAACCCTGACACAATGAAGTTAACCTTGACTTTGACCGTTTTTTTAATTATCTTCTTTCCAATTTATTCTTTGACAACTTTATCACTCTTGTATATGTTTGATCTTTCCAAGCACTAACTCTGACATTGGTTTAGGCCCTTAACTGATAGATTACATGAGTGATTTTTCCAGGATCCGATTTTCAGCAACACTCCTTGTGCTTTTCTACTACATGCGTGGCAAAGGACACATTCTTCAGGTTTCAGCCGTTTTAATTCTTCATTTCCAATGTTTTTATTTCACATATTCTAGCCCTGTAAGTTTTTCTCTCGCTAACTCTGCTTCTTTGTCCTGTTCTTATAATCCCAAGAAAATATGCTTTAATCTCTCTCTCTCTCTCTCTTTATCTCTCCTCCCTTCTCTCTCTCTCACACATTTTGGGTGTCATCATAGCTTTGTTCAACCCAGAAGACTCTTACTTTCAACAGTGTGTGTAATCCCATGTAGTCTAAAAAGTGTCTACAGTCGAATGATTGACTTCATTCACCGGTTTTACCCCATAAGCTCAGTCCTCTCCACAGAAGTGGTTTGCCACCTAGCACATATTGCACATAGCATGAACTCTATATCTCCGGCAACAATCGTAGTAGTCTCTGGACTTGTCTTGTGAACAGAACTGCATGGTCTGGATTCAAACCAATGATTTTCAGATAGCAAGGCAACGGCTTAACCACATTTAGCCACAGAGACTGTCAATCTCATGTGGTATTGTCTCCCAATAACAGGGAGATGAACAAAAATGAAACATTTCATATACATTTGAAAAATGAAAGCACAAATCTGGAAATAAGAAAAAAATATACTTTGTGGCAACTACAATCAACGAATCACTCACAAGCATGGATAGAATCTGAGAGTATGAGTACTCCAAAATAGATGGGCAACGTGGAAGAGCAACATTGAGCAACATATGAAACACAGCAGACAGTTTGGAAGCTTCCAGGTGAATGCAACTCTTGAGGGCTGCATTAAGACGAAGCCATAGCTCATCTTCGTGTCCTCTCTGAAAATAAAAGATACATAAGGTGTGTAAAAACAAATACAATAAAATCTTAAATTCTCTCACATTTTTCACAACAAATTAATTTAGATAATTTGGTTATTGGTTACTGAGCCAACATCATAGCGCTCCAAGGAGACCCATAGGTGCTCAGTCTCACTTAACAGATGTTGAAGGGTATGCATACTGATGGTTTCTGCCACGCTGGTTAAACACACCCCTCACTCTGCCCCTCCAGTTCTACATGTACAACAAATAAATCTTAACTCCATAAATGCTGGATCGCTTCAACATCTTCTCTCCATCCAAAAGCAAGTCCTGAAGAAACTGAAGAACATTTCTCCTTATCCATCCTCAACTCCCTGACAAACAATGTTGATGCAAGTGTGTCTGTTCTCTCTCTCTCATTGCCGCAAACACCTGCATGCTCAGGACAGTAGATTCACGTAAACTTCTGGAAGTTGGAAACTTCAAAAGACGAAATCCACTCATACCGCAACTTGCCCTTCTGAAACATTGAATGAGAGCTTTATACAACAACGACACCAGTAAACAGAGTTCCAGAAGTCACTGGAGGTCAGCAGTAATGTCTCAAACTTCATTCTCATACTGGAAGTAGTTGTCCTGTATGATCTGTTTCACTAAGCAAAGATAATTGAAATAAGACAAGCTCTAATTGTTCATAGTAAAGAAAAACGATCAAATTTTCTGGTAAAATAATGTACCATAACAGATTTAAAAAGTCATATTTATTGTCTCATCACCATCAAATACCTTGTCCTGAGAACAGCTTTGTCACCTTAACAGCCCTTTGTAATTTCTCTCTCATAGACCAGATTTCCCACCTCTGTAGCCATCATGTTCAAATCATAAGTTACATCCGGAATCCATGGTCTACCTCTTCTCTTCTTTGCAGGGATGTCTCCTTTCATAATAGTCTTCTCAAATCTTCAGCATCTTCTTTTTTATGTCCAAAATATTTCAATTTTCTTATTCTTATTTGTTGAGTCAGTCAGTTTTATTTGATTTTGAATTCTTTCTGGATAGATCTATTTGGTCTCTTTTCTGTCCATGGTATACGGAGGACTCTTCTGTAACATGTATATTCAAAAGCACATATATATTTTTCCACTGCATTGTTAACCCTTTCACGCCGTAATTTTTTTAAACTTTGGATGCATTTATACTGCAATGTATACTGAGTTAGCCAGTGTAGTGACTGTGCAATCTTAAAAAATACTTTGAGCCAGTATTTCAGCTTAGAAGCATGAAGGGGTTAAATGTCCCAAGTTTCACATCCTTCATCATAAACTTTCAATAAATACACAATTTATAAAAACAAATCTGATAGATAAATTTGGGACTAACCTTTTGTAATGGAGATATGGTATGACATGAGAAACAAACCATCATGACAGCTTCGATAAACTCCAGTCTGGCCTCATGGCTAAACAGAATATTGGATTCATCTTCTTCTTCTTCATCAAGGACATCAGCAGCAGCTGCAATCGCATCATTACTGTATCCACGACTGACTCTAGTACTTTCAACACTGACACTCCTACTAAAGTGTACGCTGCTTGTACCACTAGCACAGTTAGTAGACGGTAAAGTGGTTATGATGCTGGATGGTGGACAGACGTCAACATTGTCAGCTGACCACCGTTTGTTGTCACTAAGCTCCCCAAGCAAGCTGAGAGCCAGAACTAAAGTTTCCTGAAGTAGAACAAATATCTAAAATGTAACCAGACTACAAGAACTAATATACTTTATTAACCGTACTCATTTTGAGAAACTAAAGATGTACATATATTATGTGGACTAATATACTTCATTCATTTACCAAGTTCTTGCTCATGTGGTGCCGGGGCCTGCAAGGGAAGCAAAGAATAGTACCACTGCAACCTACAAGGTAACTGATGTAGGATCTAGGGAAGTTATGCTAGTAAATTCTTCGTTTTTAGACTAATTTTAATCATTCTTGTGATATATTTGATCTTTGCCAAGAACATGATATGTTGCATATTGGTTTGGTAGGCCCCTAAACGCCTAGTAAATTAAAAACATCGCAGAAATCGGATGTGCTGGCCTACTTGAAGGCTCATAACTGGCACAACATACAAGCGCTCTTAGGCTCAGATCCCATACAAATCTCAGAGTGGTTAACAAGTGACCGATATGGAGAGTTTGAAGAAGACAAAGAGTTTACAAAGTTCAAATATTATGGTCACACAGTACAAATGTTATTGTGTCAAGGTTCAAGGATATTGTGGCAAGGTTCAAGGATATTGTGACAAAATCACATATCATGATAAAAGTTCAAATGTTATTGTAACATAATTCAGCATGTCTAAAGGATGTTTCTCTTTAAATAAAATGAAAGAAATAATATTTTATACATTAACTACAAATTTTGTAAATAGTTTTTATTCACATTTTTGATAATTTTTATTTAATTTTATAATTGTGTTTTGTTATTATGAGTGGTTCACATTTCAGTATACTCCTAACCCTATACAAATTTCAGTAGCTAGCTTTGTTCTGGAATTTTGCTATTTTTCTGAAGTATATCTCTCCTTTTCATACGCAGAACTTTTTGTCTACACCATTGCCTGGTGATTGTGTAATGATGACAATGTGTTTCTCATCACAATGTTCAAAGATCTGACATTTTTCTTTAAACCTTCAGAGTGCTGTATAAATTTGGATTTGAAGCAAAATCCATTAAAGTGAAATCACATAGTTGAAAGATATACAAAATTTTTTTACACTGCATAGATACAAATATAGACTAGGAATAAGTCAAAAAGCTCTCTGCCAGTGTCAACAGGAGGAGGAACACCGTAGAATGTTCTACAAGACTGTCCTTACTTAGCTCAGTCGCCCGAGTGGTTACCGGGGCCCAAATTTGGGGTGTAAAGAATAGAACCACTGTTACCTGGCATGCATGTCGTAAGAGGCAACAAATGAGGTTTGGCTGAAATCGGATGCACGTATCCTAAATGTGTAGAAGTCTATGCGTTTAGGGGCCTACCAAACCAATGTCCAAAGTATGCATTTCTTGGTAAAGATCAAACATATCACAAAGAGTGATTAAAATTGGTAGTGAAGAAGAACGAAAGAAGAAAGAAGAATTAACTCAGCTGAGAAGCAACATGTGGCCACACCCAGTTGACCTATAAACTAAGCTTTGGGGAAACCTAAAGCTGACTGCCAAGTTTGTGATCCCCAGTGGATTAAACTCTTAACTAGAGATCGTTAAAGAAATTTGACATGTAGAGGATATAGATCTGTGTTAGCTCATCTTATTTCTCTCTCTACTAAAAACTTGTCTTTTAATACGGTCCATCATCAACAGCATTGATCATCAAAGAGTTGAGGAGGGATAAGAGGGATGAAGATCGGTCTCTTGATGACCGTCTTTTGTATGAGAACACTAAAATTGGGATTGAATCTATCCAGCGATTTAAGCAGTTTAGAATTACATATTGTACACAGAGAAATGGATGCCTTAAGGGCAGCGAGAAGAGTGTGTTTATCCAACGAGCCACAGAAACCATCAGCATGCAAACTCTTCTACATCTACTGGGGAAGACTGAGCACTTGTGGGTTTGCCAATGAAATTTCTATACATCTGGAACAAAATTTGGAAATATTCAATACAACACAAATACCACACAAAGGATATTTGAAATGAGTATAACTTAGTGCTGTTGAAGGATCTTAATGGAGAACAACAGAAAAGAAAACAAACTGTCATCATTGCATTGAGCTTTGTAAGGAAAATTTTTATATACTGACAGGGCAAAATAGCAGCCAAAAACTGTTTAGCTCTTTCGCGTATGGCATTATTATACTCAGTTAGAGCCAAAAGTTAATTCAAGGAGGAAAAAAGCCATTTAAAAAAACATTAACTTGTCAATAAATAAACATATATATCTGATTATATACTAATTTAAGAAACTGACAACCTAATAGAATAACAAGGTAAAAAGTAAAAATAGGAAGTAAAATAGAGAAGTAAAACTAGAAAGACTTTTATAAACAAAACAACTCGAATGCCGCAGTGTACTGTGAATGGCATTCAACGGAATATGCGATGGCACAGTGTGCAGCGAATGGCGTTCAACAGAATGATGGTGGCCAATTTTGCGTGATTGTTGTGGAAAGAGTTAACAGGTGTAACCAAGAGGGAATTTATACAGTGATAAAAAGGCAGACGGAACTAAATAGGTCATGTATTCAGAAATGATATGTAAACTTTGAACAGTCATGCAGAGGATTCCAGAGGGAAAGGTGCATAAGAATCAGAACAAGGACAACTCTGGGTATAAATGACTTGGGACACTATACAAAGGAATGTTACAGATCTTCAATGTAGATATGGCACTTAATCTGATTTTTGTTCTCAAAATGGGACCAATACATAACCACATAAAGACTTGAAGATAATGTTGTGTCACACATACCTGTACTACGTATAAACATAAAGGTGTTATATTATACATACCTGGACAACATACAAACATGGAGACTCCCTGTAATATGCTCGAAACATACGACTGTTCATGCAGAGTTTGGCGCATGTTTTCCACATGTCCAAGAGTACAGGAAGTGTCTCTACCATACTAGTGGATCTCAGCTCATCTGGTCTGTTCTCTTCTGAATTGGATGTTGGCAACGTGTTGTCAGTAGCAGCATTACTACCGTTTTCACTGTTGATTGAGGCTGTATATACTTTAAGAAACTCATCTTCTGTAAGTAATGTTGACGAGTTTTGAACTTTCCTTTCCTTGGAGTTCTGCAGGCTGATTTGCTGCAAGGTAGCAGTAACAGTACAAGTTCTTTTAGCCAGGGTATCAATGAAGGTCTGTATGACACCCCCTCCTTCGTAGGCAGATCTGTGGTCTGAATGACTGTCCCTGAGCCGATGTTCATCAATCATGACCAGGGCTTCAAAGACACTCATAACTGGTGCTCGAAGTTGCTCATATTCCAGAAGATCTGTCAGTTTGGCTAATCCTTTCCTTGCAAGAAATATCGACATGACTTTATCCACTTGAAGAACATACGGCAAGGCAGACACACATAAAAGCATTATGGAACTTGGAACTGACCCAACAAAGGATGAGTCACCAGTTGAGAATATTTCTGTACGAGTTTGAGAACTGTTCATGATTAGTGAGTCATTCAGAGATTCTTGGGAAGTCAAAAGAGAAGTGGGGTCTGACACAGACAATACATCTGAAGAACCACATGGCTGACTTTCAGCAGGAAAAACTTTTTCTGAAGTTGCGGTATCTTGGTTCCCAAATTTTTTTGTTTTATCCCACAGAGTTCCTCCTACAAATGAACATCTTCTAGATTGTTCTGAAAAGCGTCGTTGCATGCGGACTTTCATAAAGAGAACATGTAAATAAACTCCAAAAAATAACTCCTCTTTGATTTCACTATTACCCCTAATGGCAAGGGTCATCAAATGCTTAGCACATGTGAAAGCTAGATTTTCATCTTTTGAAATGATAATCTTCTGGAGAAGTCGGAGAGATTTCCAACGTTCAAGAAGTTTTTGTCTTCTCATCTCTTCAATATCACAACTGGAAAAACCAGAATCCATTGTGGTTGGAAGTCCAGCTAACAGAGGGCTGGATCCTTCCAGATAACAATGCACACATCGGCTAGAATCCTGTGAAAACATTGAATGATCTCCAGATTTTAACTTTTCTGAACCTTTTGTGTTGGTGGCAGTGCCTGTTGATAATTTGTTTGCCTCTTTACTCTCCTGAGCACCCTGAAAATGATCTAACAGTATAGAGGTTAACGTATCCAAAGCATAGCTTCGAACTGCATGGGAAAAAGTTGGAAGCTGTGGAACAATCGCAGAGATGACTGCCTCTGGTTGAAGGCAACAGCAGACACCAACAGAGCGAAGAGTTGACATCAAGTGAATACGACTAGCTTTGAACTTTGCTTCAGAAATGTAGTCGAGTAAAATAGTGGCTAGTTCTGAAACCACACAGGTAAGAGGTGCAGATGAGCTATCAGAAGGTGATCTCATTGATTGACTGTGATGAAATCGACTGTTCCCATGACTTTGCTCATAATCAGCATCATTATTATAAAATTGACTCGACGCTGTACTTGCATAGTGAGGAGTCCCTAAAATATCATGATGATGGTCATAGTACATGCCGTACTCACAGTTCCTGTGCCGACGTTTCAGACATTTCATGGAGTGGATGTAGTTAACTTTAACACTCTTAAGAGTTGTGATAAGAGTGCCAATACAACGGATTGGATCTGCAGTTGTATCCTGCATAGAAGATAAACAGGCATCATCTATACTTCCAGTGCTGGTCATATTTCTAACTGTACGTGTAACATGTGGACTGCGTTCTGAAGATTTCTCCTTTAAATTGTTATCAGAATCTGAAGATTGATCTTGCTTACTAACTTTCAAATCTAAATCTATATTACCAGACTGATCATTTCCACGGACCTCTTCTTTCTCAATGTTATTTACTGCAGGTGATTTTTGTGTATGCTCCTCAAACCTACAATTCTTTTCCACCACTTTTGAGGCTTGTTTATCAGTTTTGTCCTTATCATCACAGATATTTGTAAAAAGTCTGGAACTGTCTATAGCTGACTTAAAAATATGTCCCAAATTGTCAGAGATAGATGGTACTTTCTCTAGTTGGTGTATCCTCATTTCTGAATACTCAATGAGTCTATTTATTCTGTTGATGGTATCTGGTTTTGTCATTTTGGATGTAAGAAAATTTGCATCGTTAATGTTTGATGGGTTAAATGGAAGATTTGTGTAGATGGCTTGCATAAGCTGCATTAGACCACACACCATCTCCATTGCTACAGTTGCAGCAACACCAAATGTCTCATTTACAGAGTTGTGGCTGGAGTTCAAATCTTTCTCATAATCACATGGTATCAACGAATCCAAAATTCTCCTGTTAAAAAAATCAAATGAAACAAAAATATCAGAAAATTGTAAACTGTCACTAAAGTACTTATGTTACACACCTATCTAGGGTTATTAGTTATTGTACTAAAGTACCTGTATTACATACCTATCTAAGGTTATTACTAAAGTACTTGTATTACACATCTATCTAGGGTTATTATTTATTGTACTAAAGTACTTGTATTACACACCTATCTAGGGTTATTATTTATTGTACTAAAGTACTTGTATTACACACCTATCTAGGGTTATTATTTATTGTACTAAAGTACCTGTATTACATACCCATATTAGGGTTATTAGTTATTGTACTAAAGTACTTGTATTACACACCTATCTAAGGTTATTAGTTATTTTACTCTGTAGCTCTGACAACAGCCCTAGGGATCTCTGGAAAAATGCACTAGTGAACAGAGCGGTGAAGTCTGGATTCAAACCCTCAACCTTTGGATCGCAAGGCAACGGCTTAACCACTTAGCCCCCCAAATGAAAGTATAGCAATCAAGGGAGAGTAAGAAGACAGCAATAGAATGAAGATAGCATGAGTGGGGAAGTAGTAAGTGTCGTGAATAGGAAGAAACAAATAGGAGAAGACATAGGGGAGAAGGAATAGATAGAGGAAAGGAAGTCAATGATCTGTGCTAATTAATTATTTTTAAATGATAATAAGTTTAAGAGTTCTGAAAACAACAAACAAAAGTTCTTAGAACATCCTGGACAGTGAAGAGAAAAAAGCAAAGCCATACTACAAGGCCTGTACATCAAGGAGCATTGGTTCATAAATAACATCATGTCCCGGAAGATGAAATACTTTGGCCCCATTAAACATCACAGTGGTTTGGAGAGAATGGTAATGGAAGGAATGGTTCCTGGAGTATGAGGCAGGTGAACGATCTAGTCGAAGGTGGCAGCAGGAGATATCAATGTAACCTTGAACATGATGCTGGAGGAGGTGGGAGAACTTGGAAGAGATAGTGCATTTTTTATGTGGGCTGTGATGAAAGTGACGTTCCACAAGGGATATGCTACTACTTGACATGACAAACAACATGTATCTACTTGACATGACAAACAACATGTATCTACTTGACATGACAAACATGTATCTACTTGACATGACAAACATGTATCTACTTGACATGACAAACATGTATCTACTTGACATGACAAACATGTATCTACTTGACATGGCAAACAACATGTATCTACTTGACATGACAAACAACATGCTACTACTTGACATGACAAACAACATGCTACTACTTGACATGACAAACATGTATCTACTTGACATGACAAACAACATGTATCTACTTGACATGACAAACAACATGCTACTACTTGACATGACAAACAACATGTATCTACTTGACATGACAAACAACATGTATCTACTTGACATGACAAACAACATGTATCAAGAATAAATAAATAATAATGACTAGACAAAAATGATATAACAGAAAAATCAAATGTATGACACAATATTTAGGAAGTTGAGAACAACTTACAGATCTAGCAAGTGCTCCACCACTTTCATATGCATGAGAATTCTAACACCATTCTGTTGAGTGGCCACTATGCCAGACAGAGTCAGCACAGCTCTCACCACTTGTCTCAGCAGCCGAATCCTATGACATCCATGCCAGGGTACAGTTTCAACATCATCAACATCCTTGTTTGAATCTCCTCCCTCAGTACTGTTGGGAGTTGCAGCACAGGCCCCTGCTGCATCCCCACTGGAAGCCTTTTCGTGATGCATGCGACTGCTCATTGGATTCTTAGTCAAAGAATCTTTTGCACTATTTTGATACTGAGAGCGGTGCCATTTATCTGCTTTCTTGACATGGCTACCTTCATCAAATCTAGAATTGTCTGGTCTGAACTGGCTGACAAAGTACAGAAGACTTGGAAGAATAGTGGCTGATAATGTTCTACCACGCACGTTCTGATTCATGTCAAGCTCTCCCAATGATAGAAGCAACTTAACAAGAATCTGAGCCAGGTGATACGCAGTGATAGACATATGTGTGTCATCTACTCCGACTGTTGATCCTACAAATTCGTCATCTGTTTCTGAATCTTCATCTTTTATAAATGGTGACCACATTTGGGCTCTTGAGCCTCTCTTGAACCGTGGTTGCTTGGACTTGCGCTCATCTCCCTTCTGTGATCCTGCAATCTCATATGGATTTCCCTGTTCCTCCTCTTCTGTATCTGACAACTTCAAAGGAACTTTTCTGGAATAAAATAAAAAAAAGAATATATGATCCTATACTAAAGCACAAAACTACTAACAAACATATATTAACATGTCCACATGTGCAGTGAGAGCTGTGGTAGTGTAGTTGTTAGAGGACTCACTACTTAGGCTAGTGGTCCAGTTCAATTCCACAGAGGTTGTGGAATATTTTTCTAACTGTAACAGCTCTCAGGTCGACCCAGTCTTAATTGGGTACCAGGCAAGCACTGGGAAGTAAGGGTGGCAGGCATAATGTTGACCACGTACCCCATCGTGTACCAACGGTCACTGAAAAATACGAGTCTATTGCCCAATATACCTTGAGGTATAAAAAGGGTTTCTTACTATTTTTTACCACATGTGCCGTGAAGCGTGGTGGTGGAATCATAGTTTTCTATCTTGTGTGCCGTGAAGCGTGGTGACGGAATCATAGTTTTCTATCTTGTGTGCCGTGAAGCGTGGTGCTGGAATCATAGTTTTCCATCTTTGTGCCGTGGAAGCATGGTGGCGGAATCATGTTTTCTATCTTGTGTGCCGTGAAGGTGGTGGGGAATCATAGTTTTCTATCTTGTGTGCCGTGAAGGGGTGGCGGAATCATAGTTTTCTATCTTGGACCAGATATGTTGATTCTCTAGCTGTTAGTCAATGTTGTCATAAGATCTTTGTGATGTTATCTATCCAGCAACCTGATGGCATGACAAAGTACAGCTGATAGTCATGATAAATGACTCTGGACAATACAAATTATTGCTGGTAAATTGTTCATTTGAGGATCATTTTTAATCCCACATCAGTCATGTCCATAATTGCTCTGATCTCCTCCCAAGCATGTATTTCAGTGTGTTTAGACTAACAACTCCCATTCTGTGCTGGTTGATGTATCTACCGGGGTTTCTCTCATGGTTTTTCCGTCTTGTTGCACCTATCGGAATTCATAACTTGCGCAACCGAGATAGAGAATACTCTTTATCTTCTTCATCCATTGCTGGTAAATAAACCTGACTATGTACTAGGATTAAAATATTTCTTACTTTTTAGATGGGGTACTCCTAGTCAATCGCCTTTTTGCTTTCTTGTCAGAATTTTTTACTCTGCTATTATCTGTCATCAGGTTCATCTGGGACTGGTGCTCTCAACTCTCTTCATTTTCCTTGTCTGCAAGGTAGGACAACCAAGCTGCTTCAATTTGTTGGATTTGTTGATTAAGCAGAAACAAGAGCTTAACGGTTGAGTAGTATTGTATGTATCTGGAAGATAACAAACAACATAATTATAGTTACTTATGTAATTATAAAATAATTATAGTACTACTGTTGGTGGCTAGTACATTCTCTCATTGTGCATTCTTTCATAGTGCTAGTGTTGGCATCTTATGCATTCTCTCATAGTGCTACAGTTGGTAGCTAGTACATTCTCTCATAGTGCTACAGTTGCAGCTAGTACATTCTCTCATAGTGCTACAGTTGGTAGCTAGTACATTCTCTCATAGTGCTACAGTTGGTAGCTAGCAATTTCTTCATAGTGCTACAGTTGGTAGCTAGCCATTCTCTCATAGTGCTACAGTTGGTAGCTAGTACATTCTCTCATAGTGCTACAGTTGGTAGCTAGCACATTCTCTCATAGTGCTACAGTTGGTAGCTAGTACTTCTCCTCATACATAGTGCTACAGTTGGTAGCTAGTATGTTCTCTTTAGTACTACATTGGTAGCTAGTACATTCTCTCATAGTGCTACAGTTGCAGCTAGACATTCTCTCATAGTGCTACAGGCAGCTAGTGATTCGCTAGCTCAGTTTGCAGCTAGTATGTTCTCTCATAGTGCTACAGTTGGTAGCTAGTATATTCTCTTATAGTACTACAGTTGGTAGCTAGTACATTCTCTCATAGTGCTACAGTTGGTAGCTAGCACATTTTCTCATAGTTTTACTGTTAGTGACTAGAAAAGTCTATCATCTAATGACCAAACATCTCATCTTGTTCCTCTTCCACACTTGTGGTGTCAAGATGAAGTATATGGTGCAGAAGATGGTCCTCTTAAGTGCTTCGTATATAGAGATGATCAGTAACTCTGCTATTTCATCAGTTTAACTCTTGCATGGCAGTCCTCTCCCTCTGCTTCCACTTACTCTGTGCATAACTGTGGTATAATATTTGAAGGTAATCATGTTATATGATTGAACTGGCACAGTTAGTTGCTGGACACTGTTGGAGATATTGGAAGAAGATCGAGCACCAATGGACGTGTTCGAGTGCAACAAAATATTCCCAAACTGTAACTGATGTTAGACAAAATATTCATCATCAAAAAAGCTTGTCCTGAGCAGAACTTTGCCACCCCAACAGTCCTACAGAATTTCTCTCTGTCATAGGCCAGATGTCCTGCCTCTGCAGCTGTCATGTTCAAATCATCAGTTACATCCTGAATCACCTTCTCTGTGCTTTTCCTCTTCTCCTCTTTGCTGGTATGCCTCCTTCCATGATGGTCTTCTTCAGCCCTTCGTGTCTTTTTATATGTCCAAAATATCTCAATTTTCTCTTTATATTTGTAGCAACACCAGTTTTCTTTGATTTTGAGTTCTTTCTAGATAGATCTATTTGTTCTCATCTCTGTCCAAGATATATGAAGGACATTCTGTAACACTAATATTCAAAATCACATATATGTTTTTCCACTGCCTTGTTAAGTGCCCATGCTTCACAACCATACGTTACCACTGGGAATATGCATGCTCTTTGTTTTCTTATATTTTTAATTCAAAGACAAAATATTATATGAAGCAAATATGAAAAAGTAGATACCATTCAGCCATCCTTGAAGTTTCACCATACTGGGACCATCAGATTTGTTACTCCCTTTGTCATCTTCACTAGAATCAAGGTTGATGTCATCAATGGAACTGCTTGGTTTCATGTGTAAACAATAGGGCAGAAGATTGATGAGGACTTCACACAAGTCGTGTCTCTGACTCACACACTGAGGAGAAACAATAAAACATTACTTTATGTATACAGATATTCAGTAAAACACTACTCAATACAGAAGTTCAGCCAAACACTACTCCATACATACACACACAGTACATTAGTTGAGAATATGCTCTTCGCAAATGTAAAGGCGAAACACGTAAAAACAAAGTACTATAGTTTTACAAAGTACAAAAACAATATACAGCAACGTTTCAACCAAAAGGCCTTTATCAAGCAAAAGTATACAAAAGAAGCAAAGAATTCAGACTTCTTATATGCCAGACATAACGTATTCAGTCAGAAAATAAAACCTCTTTACGGTCCTAAATAAAAAATGTTACTAAAAATGGAAAACAAAATTAATGTGAAAAACTAGCAATGGAAAAAAAGGAGATAAAACAATAATAGCCAACATGAGGTTGCAAAGTACCACACACAAATACACCACAACTCAAGCAGACCTGTAAATTCACTGCCATGAACTGAAGTTGACTAGCAAATGTTCAGGTGATTGTTGGATTAGAAAACTAAACTAAATTAACCCATTTGTTCTTCTGAGCTGATATACCAGCTTGCTGTATTTTGTAAGATGACAAAAAAGCTACTATACTAGCTGATTCAGTATGTCTGCCTGTTTGTCTTCATCTTTCACCCCTAGGGAGGCATAGGTCCGCAACCAAGGTTTTACAAGCCCTCCTTTTTTTTTTTTTTTTTTTTCTTTCGTCCGCTTTCAACTCAGACGAAGTTTCATCTCTGAAACTGATTTTTGCGTGAAAATCTGTTTTTCCAATTTCTTACAATGGCAGCAGCGTGCACATTGTAAATTACTTTACACTGGCAGCCGTGTGCTCAATGTACTCGTAATTAGTATTCCTCGCCATACAGGCAGATTTTCTCCGACTTCAGAGGTACTCACGTTATCGTCCTGAGTAAGACCAGGGACTCTAACAAATGCCGGACAGTAGGTTCGAACCCGAACTATGAGGCGTCTCACAAGCTAGCAGGCCGAGCTACTATCAACTACTCTAGGCAGTCCCCCACAAGCCCTCCTATCCAAGGTCATCTTTTCCAGATCTGTCCCCATTTTCTTGCATTATGTTTCCAACTCCCGCCTCCATGTGTTCTTGGATACCTTGCGGAATCCTTCTTCTTCTTCTTCGGGTTGCGAGCTATGAATTTCCTTGGTTGTGGTTTCTGTAGCTATCTAGTGTTTTTACGGGGCAGGGTAGCTAGGCCACGTCTAACTTCCTAAGTCGCCTCTTGTGACATGTGCGGCTTGTAACAGTGGTTCTATTCTTTACAACCCTGATTTGGGCCCCGGTAACCACTCGGGCATAACCCAGTATACATTGCAATATAAATGTGTCAGGAGATGAAAACTAAATTATGGAGTAAATGGTTAAACTATGAAGTATTCAATGTGTGGTCAATCATCCCACATTAAATTACGAGTTTAATTAATCATACATACCTTGATGCCCACCCTGTCCACGGTGTACAACAGCCTCCAACCTCTACCTCTAAGCATGTAGTCTTCCAGAGAATGTGTGGCATCTTCCTCACTCAGATTTCTGGTCACTGCATCAACATTACGCATAAACTCCTGACTCAACTCATTTCCAATGTTCCTCATCTCCCTGATAGAAACATAGATCTATACATTAATACCATGACACGATGAATACCGTTACATAATGAATACAGCTACACAACAAATCCCTTACACAACAATCCGTTACACAACGAATACCATGACACAAGGAATACCATTAAAAAATGAATTCCGTTATACAATGAATACCGTTACACAATGAATACTGTTACACAATGAATACCGTTACACAATGAACACTGTTAACAAGCGAATACCGCTACACAATGAATACTGTTAAACAATCAATACCATAACACAACGAATACCATGACACAACGAATACCATTACAAAATGAATACCTAAAATGTTTGTTATTAAAAACAAAAGTTAGTAAACATAATGAGTAAACAAAGATGTGAATTTACAGAAGAACAAAGAGAATCCTGTGGATTGATAAAATAACTAATGTTGATGTTTTGAAAGTGGTCAAGATACAGAGAAAGTTCATTAACAACATAAGAAAGTGCATTCATCATGTTGAAAACATACAATGATACAAATCTATATGACTTCAGCCATACAATCACTTACACAAAGATATATATATATATATATATATATATATATATATATATATCATATATTTTTCATCTGCTGGTTTCAATTCACAACCACCCATACACATAAGATCAGTGGCGGCTCGTCGTGATCATTTTTGTTGGTGGGGCCAGACAGAAATTTTCGGAAAATTCATGGTTTCGGTTAGGATATATTTTAATGTATAAAATAATAAATACAGGTTACACCTTTCTTTGGTAGGGCCCGGCCCCACTGGCCCTTAATAACGAGCCGCCATTGCATAAGATGATATTGAGTGATTGTGTGACAGACCACATGACACAAACAAGGGACATAACTTACCCAATAAAGTTATCCTCCTTGTTTTCCAGAGATATCATTATGAAAAGTCCAAGAAACTTATCCAAGATGAACTGTCGCTGCTAAACAAGAAAACACACATCAAACATTACTACTTGTAGTAATAACCATTTTTAGTTTCATAGTTAAATCTGATCACCTATCTGAACCAATAAACACAATAAGAACATATAGGTTATGTTGTTGAGCGGGATATGTTTCAGGAGGTACCTGATCACAATGTAGGTGAAATCAAGTTCCTAGATATATCGGAGACAGGCGATTAAAAAGTAGGTATCATGTTCAAGTTGTGCACGTAAAAGAGCATTTAGCAGTCAAAAATTAACAAGAGTGGGATGTAAAGTCATGTATAGAACTATTAACTTCTTATTTATGTTTCAACCATAGCTAGTTAGCAATAATCACACTGTAACTAGTTAGCAACAAACACCATAGCTAGTTAGCAACAAACACACCATAGCTAGTTAGCAACAAACACACCATAGCTAGTTAGCAACAAACACACCATAGCTAGTTAGCAACAAACACACCATAGCTAATTAGCAACAAACACACCATAGCTAATTAGCAACAAACACACCATAGCTAGTTAGCAACAAACACACCATAGCTAGTTAGCAACAATCACACCATAGCTAGTTAGCAACAAACACACCATAGCTAATTAGCAACAAACACACCATAGCTAATTAGCAACAAACACACCATAGCTAGTTAGCAACAAATACACCATAGCTAGTTAGCAACAAACACACCATAGCTAGTTAGCAACAAACACACCATAGCTAGTTAGCAACAAACACACCATAGCTAGTTAGCAACAAACACACCATAGCTAATTAGCAACAAACACACCATAGCTAATTAGCAACAAACACACCATAGCTAGTTAGCAACAAACACACCATAGCTAGTTAGCAACAATCACACCATAGCTAGTTAGCAACAAACACACCATAGCTAATTAGCAACAAACACACCATAGCTAATTAGCAACAAACACACCATAGCTAGTTAGCAACAAATACACCATAGCTAGTTAGCAACAAACACACCATAGCTAGTTAGCAACAAATACACCATAGCTAGTTAGCAACAAACACACCATAGCTAGTTAGCAACAAACACCGTAGCTAGTTAGCAACAAACACACCATAGCTAGTTAGCAATAATCACACAATAGCTAGTTAGCAACAAACACACCATAGCTAGTTAGCAACAAACACACCATAGCTAGTTAGCAACAAACACACCATAGCTAGTTAGCAACAAACACACCATAGCTAGTTAGCAACCAATCACACCATAGCTAGTTAGCAACAATCACAAACACTGTTTTCTCAAACAGCCATTTTCCAGGGATGACACTTCCCCTTTTAACTTATGGATTCCCAGGAATTCTTATTTTTCGAATGTTACATATCGACCACTTGTTAAACCCTTCTTTGTGACTGTAGCTTAAGCGATGGTGAGCTCGGTCACAATCCAAGAGTACGTGGTTCAAATTCCACGGCAGGCAATTTGGAAGCAAATTCGTGTCCCTGGATTCTTACGAACGGTAAAAATAGGCCCCCACTGTTCAGAAAGCAATGACAAACTTCATTCATCAAGGTGTATGTCCTTTATAGGACGTTGCCCTTATTTGCAGCGCATCTGAAATTCACTCTGTCTCTAGCCAGTCCACCCACTTCGTCGATGGTCATATTCATTGTTTCTTTAATATCTTGTAGCCATCTTCTTCTTGGTCTGCCTCTGCGTCCTGGGACCCTGCCCTCTAATATTGTTCTCTCCAGGCTATCGTGACGCTTGATGTGACCAGAGTATCTAATGTTTCTGTATAGTATATTGTTTATACGCCAATTATCTTTAACAATGGCAAACTACTGAACGTATAAGAGGTGCTTAGAAAATCGACAACTTGTTTATTGCTGTTGATGGCTAGGTTCTGTAAAGAATATGCCACGATGTTCATTTCTCATGTGATCATAGCCTAAGAGCAACTGAACGTTCTACCTACAAGTAGGTCAGCACATCCGATTTCTGCGACGCTTTTTAATTACTAGAGTAACTTCCCTAGGCCCCACCTCAGTCACCTTTTACGACATGCCGTGTAGGTCACAGTGTTACTGTTCTTTGCTCCCCTTGCACGCCCCAGCAACACACGGGTGGTCCCATGAATTCAGAGAGTTCCCATAACGTTACAGACGGCTCGTTCAATTTTCTAAACAGGTTTTGTAAGACAAGTTAAAATAACAATTAGCACAAGACTCCAAGCAAAGATAACAAAGTATATAAATAGCAGCCGGTGGTAATCAACACTATCTAGTGCCATCGCCGGTATCTATTTACACAACCTGTTTCAGAGATATAACGTTGTAACAAATAACATTGTGTATCACATTCTCCTTCCTATTCCACACATTCTACAAGGAAGTATAAAAATGCGTCTGAAGTTGAAGGATTGACCTCTTTGCACCGAGTTTCCCTTCAGGGCAGAAAATGTCCCGACACCTGCTGATAGTGTTGTACAAATAAACAACTCCGTAGACCCGTAATAATCATAGGGACCTCCGGAAAAAAGTGGACATGTGACTCGGTCCCGATTTTTTTTTTTTCCGATCCAGAAGCACTTGAGCTTTTCAGCTCTTCGGCTCGGTGCCATGGACATCGTAACCCTTCGGTTCGGTGCCACAAACACCGTAAATCTGGGGAATCTGTGGCTTTTTCTGCCATCCCGAGGAATTGAACCCGCACACACAGAGGGATAGTCACCCGTAGTCCAACGCGCTACGAACACGCTGGGCAGACGGGCAACTCAGTCCGGATTCAAACCTACAACCTTCAGATGGTCACACAAAGATCTTAACCACTTCGATATAGAGGCCCCCTTTCAAGGAAGTAGAACAACAACTATATGAATCCTAAACCGTACACTGCACTATTACCAGATTAAGCAACCTCAGATCTAACCAAATCCCAAATACATAAACGTATTACTTGTACGTACATTGTTCTCGTGTCTTCACACATTTATGATCAATAAATAGACAATTTATAAGTATTAGGGGGCTTCTTGCATTGTTCTCGTGTCTTCACATTTATGATCAATAAATAGACAATGTATAAGTATTAGGGGCTTCTGGAAAAACAAATTACCAAACACAGGACTCGAACCACTTTTCTTATGGCACCCATCGCCTAGCCCAGCAATACGAGCGCTTTTACGAACACAACAGGCGAGCTATTCAAAAATAGCCCAGGAATAGCTCGTATTGCTGGGCTAAGCAAGAACAAAGCACGAACTCTGTATCTATGGGAACAATCCTAGGGGTGTCTGTAGAAAAAATACACATGTGAACAGTACGGTGCGGTTCGGATTGGAACCCGCGACCTTCGGAACGCAATGCAAAGGTGTAACCACTTAGTCACACAGAGACCCACGTTAAACGTCACATGGTTTGGAGAGAACGGTAGTGGAAGGCACGGTTCCTGGAGGCAGGGAACGACCAAACGAAAGGTGGTAGCAGGACATCAAAGACACCTTGAACATGACGCTGGAGAAAGCAGGAGAACTTGCAAGCGACAACTAGCTTTTTAGCTGGGCTATGATGAAAGCGAAGTTCCGCAAGGTAGATGCTACTACTTGAATTTACAACAACAAACACGTCGTTATGGGATTTATTTAATGTTCTTTGAAACAATGAAATATTTGCAACTTTTGAAGAAATTTACCAGGAAGAAAAACAATTTACAACTAATCCTTCATTGCATCTTACTTTGTTATAATGTAGCGTCTTGTGATTCTTCCTCTTATCTACAGAGATTAGGAATTGTAAACTGTATTTAAGAAGGTTAGTTAGCTGATACCCACTGTGACGGGATCGGTAAGCCGAGAGGTGTAATATTGCTAAATTAATTTATTTATTCACGGAGCGACAATGACAACAACTTCGTTACCAGTGCCCAAACTTGGTCTCTCACAGCAACACACCACGGAAATTTCAGCAACACTTTGTTACCAGTGTCAAACTTGGTCTCTTACAGCAACACATCACGGAAATCTCACGACGTGTGAAATGAAATGCTTGAGAAAGGCAATGGGAGTCACCAGGAAAGACAGACTATGAAATGAGGACAATCAGAAGCAGAGTGGGCATAACTTCATGCATCGAATACATCGAAAGACAACAAATGCAGTGGTTTGGAAACGTAATGAGAGTGGAATACAACCAACCACCAATAACAGCATATAATGATCAGGTACTAGAGCTAAGGGAAGACCAAGAAAAGATGGATAGACAATATCAAGACCACACTACATAAACACGGTTATAACAACAAGGGCGACGCCCGAATGGTTACTGGGGCCAAAATTTGGGGTGTAAAGAATAGAACCACTGTTACCTGCCATACATGTCGTAAGAGGCGAATAAGAAGGTTTAGCTGAAATCGGATGCACATGTCCTAAACGTGTAGAAGTCTATACGTTTAGGGCCTACCAAACCAATGTGCAAAGTATACACGTTCTTGGCAAAGATCAAACATATCACAAAGAGTGATTAAAATTGGTCGTAACGAAAGACGCAAAGAAGAAGAAGAAGAACAAGGTCGACTCATCTGGCCCTAGAACGCAAATTAAAGCTCCCATCCCTACGCTTAACGGCAAGAGTGAACAACCAACTCCATCTTCCCTCTGAGAATAGACAATAGACAATTAAACGATAGAAGAAAACTAGTCACGACAGAGATGAAGTGTTACGCAAAATGCTGGGAGTATCAAAAAGAAACTGATTTATAAATGAAGACATCATGTAAAAAAGTGGGTACAACATCAGTACTGAACTTGATCAAGAAACAACAAATGAAATGGTCATATAAACAGATTACCAACAAACAGTGCGCCTCAAAAAGCAACGCTACTCCGATACAGTGGACACAAAGTAAAAGGCCGTCCACGCAACAGGTGGATCTCTGAAATAACAGAGGCGGTGAAAAACACAATTTATTAAGCGCACACAAAAGCATATTCTAGAAATGTCTTCTTATCGTGCAGCTGTGTGGAAAAACATGAATGGAGAACACAAAACTCTAAGTATGTATCTTGGAAGGTTACTCTAATTAAGTATGTATTGTGGAAGGTTGCTCTAATTAAGTATGTATTTTGGAAGGTTATTCTAATTAAGTATGTAATTTGGAAGGTTATTCTAATTAAGTATGTATTTTGGAAGGTTACTCTAATTAAGTATGTATTTTGGAAGGTTACTCTAATTAAGTATGTATTTTGGAAGGTTACTCTAATTAAGTATGTATTTTGGAAGGTTATTCTAATTAAGTATGTATTGTGGAAGGTTACTCTAATTAAGTATGTATCGTGGAAGGTTACTCTAATTAAGTATGTATTGTGGAAGGTTACTCTAATTAAGTATGTATTTTGGAAGGTTACTCTAATTAAGTATGTATTTTGGAAGGTTATTCTAATTAAGTATGTAATTTGGAAGGTTACTCTAATTAAGTATGTATTTGGAAGGTTACTCTAATTAAGTATGTATTTTGGAAGGTTATTCTAATTAAGTATGTATTTTGGAAGGTTATTCTAATTAAGTATGTATTTTGGAAGGTTACTCTAATTAAGTATGTATTTTGGAAGGTTATTCTAATATAATATAATAGAATCTAAGTAGGTTTTTAAATAGCATATATTTTTGCCATAGCAAAGTATGGAATTTTGGGGGGTAAACCAGTTAAAAATCGATGAACACATTTGAATGCAAGTGAAATAGAAGAGTAATTAGAATACGATGGACATAAAAATCTCAATTTTACAATAGCTTTAAATTGAAGAGGAGGGGAAGTGGTCGGGGATAAAAATAAAATATGTTGGGCATTTCTTCTTCTTTGCGTTCGTTCTTTACGAGCAATTTTAATCACTCTTTGTGATATGTTTGATCTTTGCCAAGAACGTGTATACGTTGCACATTGGTTTGGTAGGCCCTAAACGCATAGACTTCTACACGTTTAGGACAAGTGCATCCGATTTCACCAAACCTTAGTTGCCTCTTACGACATGCATGGCAGGTAACAGTGGTTATATTCTTTACACCCCAAATTTGGGCCCCAGTAACCACTCGGGCGGTTGGGCATTTAAAACGCCATGATTCTCTGGAGAAAACTGTAATAAGTTGGATTCTCCAAAGGAGTTAATTTATATCTTCATGTTTGTTGGCCTACACGTTCTAATATAACCAAATCAAGGTTTGTCCTTAGGTTGAAAGAACGTACTTCGGCTTAAAGAAGATTTAATCCCCTACTTAACAAACAAACAACAGGACAATTAATTATGGGATGCATTTAGCGGGCAAACGAGGGAGAGGAAGACCAAGGAGAAGATGGCATATATGAGTTGAGTATGACTGCGGCAGACGCCGGACACCTGATCCCGAACAGGAAGGCATTTAGAGCTCCTGTCATGTGAGTCAAATTTCGATAATGGCAAGCTAGATAATGATTCTAACATATTCCATTACATTTAGCATGCTCCTTATTTTTGATTTAAAATGAAAATGAGTTGAAACCCGTTACACCGTTAGATGTGCACACACATAGACATTCCCATATACACATATATATATCTATCAGACATACTATTATCGATATAAGAGAAGACTGCAGTAAAACTATGTAGCAATAGCCAAACACGTAAAAACAAAGAAATTTAGTTTTACTTAGTACAAAAACAATATGCAGTGACATTTCGACCAAAATGTCATTATCCAGCAAAGAATTTTATGGATTTATTGTCTGCCTGTATATGTTATGCCTGCCGTATAGGAAGTCTGAATTTCTTCACTTCTTTTGTATTCTTTGCTTGATAAATGCATTTTGATCGAAACAATGCTATATATTGTTTGTGTACTTTGTAAACTACGATACTTTGTACATGTTTTTCTAACCGATAAACTAAACACATGCACATAATACCTAGTGACAACAGAAGATATAGAACTTCCAGTAGTTGACAAACACAACAATTCCGCCATCTATAACACAGCTAAGTGGCACACCGTAAGCAAAAATCAATGAGTCGTTATCAATCTCTGAACACGCACGTGATTCATATCCAATCAGTTACGTACGTTTTGATAACACTGATGTTATCAGTCAATTTAACATAACTATGAAATAGATAACAATTTAGAAGATAGACAGTAAGGGATATGCTTGTTCAAAATGTGGGATAGGATAAGTTATACACTCGTATCCCACTTTGTAATGATTCATTCATAGTAGGAAGATTTTACATTCAAACAAATTGGACGTGATACGACGGTGGACAAAAACCATTTACAATCGAACCAAAATGTTGCCGATGTATAGCGCTGACATTCTTAACGCCCTCATAGAGTGTGGCCGCAAATGGGATTTTCATTTAAATCAATCAACGTCAACTGCAAGATTGCAAGAGCTGGCATTAAAGATTGGAGTGGCCAGAAAATAACAGCACAACAGGTATATGAGTAGGCTCATCAATCAACATCGAACTGGTACCGTCAGTCGCTGGACGCTGTTGGAGATATTGCGAAGGAGATTGGAGCACATATGGACATGTCCGGAGTGCAATGAAGATATTCCAAACTGAAACTGAACTGAAACCAAACTGTCCGTGATATGACAGTGGATCGCTCATAAAACACTTTACAGCAGAAAGAAATTGTTCGGGATACGACAGTGGACAGCTCATAAAACACTTTACAGCAGAAAGAAACTGTTCGGGATACGACAGTGGACAGCTCATAAAACACTTTACAGCAGAAAGAAACTGTTCGGGATATGACAGTGGCTGCTCTATAAAACACTTTACAGCAGAAAGAAACTGTTCGTGATACGACAGTGGACAGCTCATAAAACACTTTACAGCAGAAAGAAACTGTTCGGGATATGACAGTGGCTGCTCTATAAAACACTTTACAGCAGAAAGAAACTGTTCGGGATATGACAGTGGACGCTCATAAAACACTTTACAGCAGAAAGAAACTGTTCAGGATACGACGAGTGGACCTCATAAAACACTTTACAGAGAAAAAACTGTTCAGGATACGACAGTGGACCGCTTATAAAACAATTTAAGCAGAAGAAATTGTTCGGGATACGACAGTGGACCGCTTATAGAACACTTTACAGCAGAAAGAAATTGTTCGGGATACGACAGTGGACCGCTTATAGAACACTTTACAATAGAAATAAACTGTTCGGGATACGACAGTGACGCTTGATAGAACACTTTACAATAAAATAAACTGTTCGGGATACGACGTGACCGCTTATAAACACTTTACAGCAGAAATAAACTGTCCGGATATACAGTGACGCTTATAAAACACTTTAAAGAAATAAACTGTCCGGGATATGACAGTGGACCGCTTATAAAACAATTTACAGCAGAAATAAACTGTCCGGGATATGACAGTGGACCGCTTATAGAACACTTTACAATAGAAATAAACTGTCCGGGATATGACAGTGGACCGCTTATAAAACAATTTACAGCAGAAATAAACTGTCCGGGATCTGACGATGGACAACTAATAAAAAAAACTTTACAATAGAAAGAAATCGTGATATGACAGTGGACCGCTCATAAAGACCCTTTATAATCCTGTATATAGTGCACCACAACGATCACGACTATTCAGATACAATGATTTCAATGCTAAAGGTCACCCACGCAAACGCTGAAGCGCACACAAAGATCAGAGTCGGTAGGAAACACCATACACTGGGGCACTCGAAGACACTTGTCAAAACACTTCGCATACACTGAACGCTGAAAGCCACAACATAAATACAGTAAAGAAAGAAATAAAAATTGTCAAAACACTTCGCATACACTGAACGCTGAAAGCCACAACATAAATACAGTAAAGAAAGAAATAAAAATCCTCTACTGCAAATTTTTTTCAAAGACAAGACTATAATTTTTAAGACGAAGTAAAATTGACATGGCAATTTGAAACGACTATGTCTGCAATATATTTATATTTATATATATATATATATATATATATCATCATCAGGTGCCGTCTCCACATCGAAGGTTGACTGCAATGAATCTCCATCATCCTCTGTCTTTCGCCTTGGTGTTGCACACTGCCAGACTGTAACCTGTCCATTTCTTAAAGTTTCCTCCAACTTATCTCTCGGTCTTCCTCTTTCCCCTCAACTTTCCCCTTAGTAAATGTTTTATCATGGTGTCATGTCTTTTTATGTGCCCAAAATACTTTACTTGTCTGAATTTTATTTCTCTTAATAATTGTTTCTTCATGCCTAGTTTTCCTAAAACTTGTTTATTTGTCTGTTTTTCTGTCCATGAAACTCTGCCTATTCTTCTATATATCCACATCTCAAATGCATCAATTATGTCTTCTAACTGCTTGTTCATTGTCCATGTTTCGAGCCATACATTAATATAGGATATATATAGCATTTGATCATTCTATTTTTTAGCCTGTTTGTGATTTGTTTGGATGTCAGTAACTTTCTCATACTATTGAAATTATCCTTGGCCATTCCTATTCTCTTTTTAATTTCTGTTATACATCTGCCATCATCTGTTATCATCTGACCGAGATATAAGAAGCTTTTTACTTGATGTAGTAATTCTCCATGTATTTTTATATTTATTTTAGGTTTTCCATTCCTTGTTGATCATCATAGTTTTTATTTTCTATATGTTAATGTCTAATCTCTCTCTCTCTCTCTATATATATATATATATATTAATACATTTAAAGATAAGAAACGATTAGAAAGGGAGAAAATATTTTTAACTGTCAATGCATGACTTCAATGCACCGGGTTTCGCAGAAATGAAAGGTCTTGCTGAGAGTCTTGCACTAAGCACGAACTCCAGCAATAATCCTAGAGAGAGAGAGAGAGAGAGAGAGAGAGAGAGAGAGAGAGAGAGGAAAAGAGAGAGAGAGAGAGAGTAAAGATTCCGTCTCCATATCATGCTATATATCGGATAATAGATTGTTCGTTCCATATTTTTGCTTTGAAATGGTAAGATTATGATGATAAGATCTCTTGAAATAAGATTATGATGATAAGATCTTTGAAATGGTAGATTATGATAAGATCTTCTTCGAACGCTCCATATCGACCACTTGTTAACCACTCTGTGTTATTTGTATGTGATCTGATCTTAAGGGCAATTGTACGTTGTGCCAGTTATGCGACTACAAGTAGGCCAGCACATCCAATTTCTGCGATGCTTTTATTTACTAGGGTAGCTTCCTAGGTCCTACATCAGTCGCCTCTTACGACATGCCTTGTAGGTTGCAGTGGTATTATCCTTTGCTTCCCTTGTGGGCCGCGACATCACACGTGCGATAAGAAGATATAAACATCATCATACTGGCAACTGACTGTCTTCACTTTCCAGTGTTTTTCTGGTACTCATTAAGAGAGTTTTTTCTAAAGGAAGAGTTTCAGGGTTGTCAGTCCCAGTCACTGACCAGATTGAGAGAGATGGGTTTCGATATTGGTACAGCTCTGTTGCCACACATTTCAATGGAACGTACCATTTGGAGCTGCGATGAAATCCAGGTCACAGCCGTCGATCACGTTCCTCGATGATCGAAGTCGATTTACTCTAGAGAATCGTTTTATACCTGTATAAAGTACCTTGTGTCCTCATGACTCAACGCACTACATTCATGCTTTATATTGTGTATATGTTAAATGTTTATATTTAAATTATATTGATTTTATTGTTTAATTTCATTATTGTTACTTTGTTTATCCTTTAGTTCAAACTTCAGTTATTAGCTGTTGATATTTACTGTTATCGTTTTGTTACGAATTTTTTCATTTTACAGGTTTTACTGCGATCTTTTATCTTGCTCTATACTGTAGTCTCTTCATTGTACATAGTATGATTTCTTACATTTACATGTTTTACTGCATCTTTACTTATAAAGTTTTACTCATTTCTTAATCTACATAGTTTTACTCAGTTACCCTTCTTCATAGTTTTTGCAGTTTCCTTACATTGCTACATAGTTTTACTGCAGTCTTCCTACATTGCTACAGTTTATGCAGTCTTCCCTTACATTGCTACATAGTTTACTGCAGTTTCTTACATTGCTAATAGTTTTACTGCAGTCTTCCTTACATTGCTACATAGTTTTACTGTAGTCTTCCCTTACATGTGTCCGAGTTTTACTGCTAGACTCTTACATTGCTACATAGTTACTGCAGTCTTCCCTACATTGCTAGCATAGTTTACGATGTTCCAGTGCTATATACACTCTATGACATAACTGATCCTCGTACAAAGTTTTACTGAGTCTTCTTTAACGCCAGCACATAGTTTACTGAAGTCTTCTACATTGCACAGTTTACTGCAGTCTTCCTAAAACCATTGTAGATGAGCTCAATCTCATATAAATCGCTTGACAGTCCTGCATCTACTTGATAATCATGAATCATATTTTAATGCAGAAATTTTATTGTCATGCTAAGTTTCTGCAGCTCCTTATTCCTCCATGCACAATCCCCCTTACGACAGGTTCGATGTTTTACTGCAGTCTTCTCTACTTTGTACAATTTTGAGTCTTACATTGCTACATAGTACTGCATTTTCTTACAGCAGAAGACGAGTCTTCTTAATTGAGTCATAGTACTCAGTCTTTACTTGCTACATAGTTTTACTGCAGTCTTCCTTACATTGCTACATAGTTTTACTGTAGTCTTCCCTTACATTGCTACATAGTTTTACTGCAGTCTTCCTACATTGCTACATAGTTTTACTGCAGTCTTCCCTTACATTGCTACATAGTTTTACTGCAGTCTTCCCTACATTGCTACATAGTTTTACTGCAGTCTTCCTTACATTGCTACATAGTTTTACTGCAGTCCCCAAAAGAAGGAGATACCAATCATGCTAAAAGACTGATTAATCAACATCAAACTGGCGTGTTGGGCCGCAGGACGTTGCTGGATTTGTTGAGGTGGAGATTAGAGCACCTACGGATGTGTGCGGAGTGCTACGATGATAGACCTCATATAACTAATAACTGATCACTCTGGTAACCCAACAGAATCTGGTTCGACCTGAGTAAAATTAACGGTCGGAAGACGGCAGCAGCAGCAGTAGTAGTGAAATCTTTACATGGCGCCCACGTCTCCATAACCATTAGGTAGATGTGCTCAATACATAAAAACGTTGAACAGCCCCGATCTACTGAATAATCATGAATCATATTTTAATGCAGAAATGTAGTTTGTCATGGCGAAGTGTCTGCCTCCTTACTGCCTCCATGCATAATCCCCTACGACAGGTTCGACGTTTTACTCACTACTTCTCTAAATGCAAAATTTTGGAGTTACACATTGTACACATAGAACTGGATGTCTGAGAGGCAGAGAGAGGAGTGTGTTTAACTGGAGAGTCACAGGAACCATCAGTATGCATACCCTTCGACATCTGTTGGAGAGACTAAACCCTATGGGTCTGCCTGGAGTGCAATGACGTGTTTCACTAACCTTCGTCTTCTTCTTGTATTCGTCCGCAATACATTCAGACGTAGTTAGGGCGCTTAGCATGGCGCTAGTGACTGATTTTTGCGTGAAGGTATGCTTTCCATTTTATCAGTGTCCCCCGTCATACATGCGTGCTTCTATGACTTCAGAGATAATTCTTCTTCTTCTGCGTTCTCCCTAGATTGGAATTTCGGATTCTCTAATAAAGGCAGCCGTCTGCTTCAGATTATCAGCCCGGCCATAAAAGTTTGTCTTGCGTGGAGGATCTCTTATAAGTCTATATGGTCAGTCTGTGATATGCTGTGTACTGAGGCTAAGTACTACCCTGCATGTCCTAAAAGTCAGTTCTGCTCCCTCGTGCGAGGAAGCCATCTGGAATTTTTCAAGATTCCTGTCTCGAGAGGTGAGACTCGCCGTTCCTCAAGTCCTTTCTCGGAGACGACGATATTTTCTAGATTCCTGTCTCAAGTGGTGAGATCATTATAAGAACCCTTGAAGCTGATATAAAACGAGGTGAAAGTGAGATGAAAGCCCTGCAGGCAAAACTCATTACACAAGTTAAACAATAAAATTCCTACAAAATAGTTTTACCATCTTTCAAAATTACGTCGAGGACCCTCGCCTGTGCTACGGAGTTCGTGCACTGCCACTGAGGCCTTTCTGTGTAAGATAGAGATTGGAACATACATGGTTACTCACCGAAGTTCAATGATGATAGTTATATCAATCAGTAAACCCTATACTACTACACATTGTAAATGAATTAACACAGACTCAATAATGTAGAAAACAAACTGAAGTCTAACCTGTAGTTGCTGTTTTGAATGCTTGTCATTTCTTCGTCTGATTAGCTGGGCGTAGGATTCCCAGATGGCGGCTAAGGCCCCCATCTTATCTGAGACGGACTCTCTTTTCATTGTTTACCTGCAAAAACAGAAAAAAATCTTATAGATAAACTTTGAATAATTAATCAGTTAATTGTTAATGTCTTTTCAACCTCTTTCTTTCTTCCTACTGCTTGTGCTGCAGACTGGTGGTATGTCGTGTGTTTTTGGGGTCGTCCGGTGCTTAGCTTCGGCTGCTGTCATGTTGAATTTATTTAGTGTCTTTGACTCCTCCTATTCATCATTTTCTGGTCTCCTCTTGTCTTGTAGTGGTTGTTCTCATATGGTATGCTCATGCTTCAGTTTGGTTTAGCACGATCAGTACCACATGAGAACGTCAGATGTTTTTAACAATGGGGTCAAGAAACGAAAATTGAGTTTTTGTTATGACCGTACATTTCACCAGCAGCAGTGTCTGTCACCAAGATTTTAGTATATGCACAAAAGTTAAATTATTTAGTTCATGTGTGATTCCTGTACTGACCTACGGTTGTGAAAGTTGGAAATCAACAAAGAAAATTGATAAGAAACTGGACAGCTTTGAGAATAAATGTCTACGAAAATTATTAAAAGTAAAATGGAGTGATTTCGTTTCTAACAACACAGTGAGAGATAGAACACACCAACAACCCGTATCAAATATTATAAGGAAACGAAGGTGGAAATATTTAGGTCATGTTCTTAGATCAGACGAAAGAGACTAAATCGACAAGTCCTTATGTGGTCACCAGTTGGGAAAAGAAAACGTGGAAGACCAAAGACCACTCTTCGAAAAACCATCCAACAAGAAAGTAAACTATTGGGATGTAAAACCATACAAGATCTCCAACTGCTAGCAAAGAACCGCATCACATGGAGATCTAAAACCTCTGCCCTATGTGCCGCCTTTGGCTCGAAAGGAACAAACTAACTAAGTGTCTGTCAGGCAGGTTACAGGTAGGCGTATGCGATAAACAATCTACAGTAGGGTATGAGGGTCTCTGTGGCTAAGTTGTTACGCCGTTGCAAACGTTCCGAAAGTCGTGGGTTCGAAACCGGACCGAGCTATTCTGTTCATAAGTGAATTTTTTTCCCAGAAACTTCTATGATTTTTGCCGGAGCTATAGAGTTTGTGCTTTGTGCAATACTTTTGGCATGTGTCGGGCCATTTCTGCGAGAGGGCCGAACCATATGGGGTAAAATCGGTGCAATGAAGTCAATCCTCCGGCTTTAGACCATTCTGTGTTTGTTCTCATATGGTATGCTTGTGTCATATTTTGTATTTAGTACAAGCATTACTCCATGATAACTTCATACATCTTCTTTAACAATAGATAGTACTAAGAAATGAGAACTCAGATTTTGTTGTTATGACCTTAAACCTCATCATCGTTGTTTTCCAGGGAGACTAAGGCAACAATGGATCTGGAGCATAGCCCCCCAGTGGGCGCTGAAGAATTCTAGGAGAGCAATAAATGGTTCAGAAGCAGCTGCGGGGCGTTCAGTCGGTCTAAGGGTCGGTGGCTCCTTATAGAAGAAATTAATAATACATACATTTTAAAATAAATTATTTTCGTGATTTTGCGAATGAATAAATGTATTCAAGATGAAACACATATTGACCACTACTTTTCAATACTTTAACAACATAAGCAGTAATGTATCATTAGTTGATATTTACGTCGTAAATATCAAACTGCTTGAACGAGGGAAGCTGTTATATTTTTTGGGGAGGGAGGAAGGGCGTTACAAAATGTATGTCTCGCAAAGTGGGTGGTGGCCCGAAAAGGTTTGGGAACCAATGATCTAGAGCAGCGTTTCCAAAGTGGGCGGAACGCCCCCATCCCCCGGTGGGCGCTGAAGCGTTCTAAAAGGGCGACAGTGGGTTCAAAATAATTTTTTGTGGGGTGTTCAGGCGATTATGGGTCGGTGGCTCCTTAAAGAAGAAATTAATAATAAATATTTTTAAATAAATTATTTTCGGATTGAATAATCAATTAAAATTTGAATGATGCATTCCTCCTTTGCCCGTCTTACAGGATCCATTTTTTCATCAATTTTCTATTTCATGCATATAATCATTTGAAAATTGACCATACATATATTATAGAAATATATATCAATTTTCTATGTCAAAGAGTAAACAGAGCATGTATATATGTGGGGGCGTTGGCAAACTGTTATAATGTGGAGGGCGTTACAAAGTTTATGTTGTGCAAAGTGGGCGGCAGGCCGAAAAAGTTTGGGAAGCTATGATCTAGAGAAAAGTCTGTCCTGGGTATTGACTATCAATTCTGACGTTGACAGCACAGCTACAAGAAAATTAATTCACGCACTACTAAAATATAATAATAATAATAATAAATGTACTGTACTAAATTCTGTGTAAATAAAGAGACAGTAAACAAGTATTAAAGGCCTCAAAACAATTTACCAAACACGGGAGTCTAACCACAACATTACTTCTCACTGCACCCATTGTCTAGCCCTGCAGACGAGCGTTTTTCAGATAACAGCCAGCTGCCTCTCCTATTTTAAAAAAGAGCTTCACTTAGTTGTGTCTTTTTCAAACAGCATCGACTGCAGAACACCGAAAGATTCCACTGGGGTTCTTGAAAAAATTAATTATTCCTAGATTAACAAAATAATGAAAACCCAATCTCTCTAGGTGAAACTAGCCTTCAAAAGATAGAACCATACACATACTTGGGAAGCAATATAGACAAAGAGGGAGGAACATTTTAGAGATGTCAGAATAAAAATATAGAAAGATAGAGGGTTTTTCTTCACAATGTAAAATGTGTGTGAGTCTAAAGTAATCAAATCTAGAACCAATATTATAATATATTCAACTTCAATGTTACAGCAGTTTTGTTGTATGAATCAAATCTAGAACCAATATTATAATATATTCAACTTCAATGTTACACAGTTTTAAATTGTATGAATCAAATCTAGAACCAATATTATTATAATATATTCAACTTCAATGTTACAGCAGTTTTGTTGTATGAATCAAATCTAGAACCAACATTATAATATATTCAACTTCAATGTTAAGCATTTGTTGTATGAATCAATCTAGAACCAACATTATAATATATTCAACTTCAATGTTACGCAGTTTTTGTATGAATCAAATTAGAACCAATATTATAATATATTCAACTTTCAATGTTACAGAGTTTTGTTGTATGTGCCCAGAAACATAAAGAACGACCAAAACAAGTACTAATAAATTTAAAATACATCACTAGTCTTGCAGAATAACGACTGACATGGTACGATTGAGACATATGATGAGTTTATATAGAACGACAACTATATAAATATAAACATCTGATCAGACTTTATTTCAACGATTTCAGATGAGAATAACAAACTATGAATCAATGTATTTTAAGTCTTAATGCCTTTATTAACTTTCATATCTTTGGGCAATCAATAACTGAAGATGTCCTCTATTAAATTACATCGTGATTCAAGTGTAAGAACTAAAATCTAAAGATAATGACTAATTTGTTTAAAATTTAGCAAAATATCACATGCAAGTATAAAGAAGATAGTTGAGTTTTCAAAGACGACGTTAAATAAATTAAAATAATGCATTTTAGAAAGAAAGAATACCAAAAGATAAGTTAACATTTGAGATAGCAAAGAGCTAAGTAAAAATAAGGCATGGCAACGAGAACGAAAGAAACTACGAAAGAAACTTGAAAGAAATAACACATAGAAGAATGACAAAGACAATAAAGTGAAATGTGGATGTAGATGACAATGAAAGAAATTATAAATCTATAGAAGAAAGAATTGAAATAATACATGAAGAATATGAAATTAAATCTAGAATATAAAGGAATAAAATCAGAACAGGAGTAAGATTGATTAGAAAGAAGAAATAAGACGCCGATATCAGACGAAAGATAGAAAATAATGTACTTAAGTCGCCTGTGTTAGAGACAGTAAACAAATATAGCTATTTGTCCAAATTTAAAATTTAGTTATTTGTAGCCAACTTTAAATTTAGTTAATTGTCCCCAACTTTAAATTTAGTTATTTGTCCCCAACTTTAAATTTAGTTATATGTCCCCAACTTTAAATTTAGTTATTTGTCCCCAACTTTAAATTTAGTTATTTGTCCCCAACTTTAAATTTAGTTAATTGTCCCCAACTTTAAATTTAGTTATTTGTAGCCAACTTTAAATTTAGTTATTTGTCCCCAACTTTAAATTTAGTTATTTGTCCCTAACTTTAAATTCTAGTTAATTGTCCCCAACTTTAAATTTAGTTATTTGTCCCCAACTTTAAATTTAGTTAATTGTCCCCAACTTTAAATTTAGTTATATGTCCCCAACTTACTATTTGGTTATTTTTCCACATTTTAATCGTTAGTTGTTTACATTTTAACTTTTAGTAACACTTCTTTATCTTAATCTTACCTTTCCTAATAATGACGATGGGATCACTAAACTGAATAAAAACAACCTTGTGACGCTGAATGGATACGTAGTACGTGCTTGGTACCATTAAGCAGCGAAAAGTGTCACATGCTGTTCCGATGGCGATAACGAATTTTGTTAGTAACTTAGTTCATCCTAGGTACCCATTGTTAGCTGAGTGACAGAAGAATAAACAGTCGGAAAATGCTGCTAGTGTGCCTATTCCTATCTCTTTTGTGTTGCATGTTCTTTGCTGAACGTTGCTCTCATCCAAGCAAGACTGAAAGACTTTCCATACCTATAGAGTCAAGTGTTTTCCTACTTACCCCACCGCTGTGTTTACAATTTCCTTAAAGTCATGTTGCCACCGTCGTCTTTGTCGCCTCCTGCCTCCATGCCTTCTAAGAATAATTATTGCCTCTCTAAACTACTGTGACAATAGTAGAATAAAAACAGTTCGGTTTTCGAGATATGATATTGTTTATGAGCCAATGTTCCTCGACGTTCAGGTCTTAAAGGGTGTATGTATTTATTCTCTCTTTTCCCGGTGGTTCCAAGAATTTTCTGCATCTTTGTTTATTCTTCTTCTTCGACAAGCTCTGGTCATGCGCTTAATTCACTGTGGAGTACAAACTGGGTAGTCAGCATCAGGTCTGTCAGATTTCCCCAAAGCTTAGTTTAAGGTCGACTGTGTGTACCCTCGAACCAACTCAACCAGGAAAGGACAGTCTTGCAGGATAAGCTCCGGTGTCTGTTCCTCCTGCTGACACTGGCAGAAAGCTGTTTGACTTATTCCTAGTCTATGTAAGTGTATGTTGAGTCTACAATGTCCGAAACGTAGGCGGAATGTAATAAATCTGGTCAGTTCTGCTGAGGTCTATGAGGAGGTCTTTTCCATAATCATATCCAGCGTTTGCCTTCAAGTCTACTGCATAATTTCTTATGCTACTTTGTTCAAAGGACCCAATTTGTTTATGTAATGCGGTTGCGAGCGTCAGTGGCTTAGTCGTAGTGAGCTCGATCACCATCCAAGAGTACCTGGTTTAAACTCGGCATCGGGCAGTTTGGAAGTCAAATTTGTCCCGACTGAATTTTTAGGAACAGTAATAATAGACCTCACCGTTCTGGAAAGCAATGGCATACTACTGAACATATAAGTGGTGCCTAGAAAATCAACTATTCCTTTACTGTGGTTGATGGTGATGTACTGTGAAGGATATGCCCGGATTTTCATTTTTCAATGATGTGGTAATTTTTCAAGATTCACATCCAAACGCTTCCACATGAAAAACACATGTCCTCAGAAGTTTCTCTTATGTTATCGTCTCTGATTTAAATCACTGGCATTGAATTACGCAAAATTTCTAATTTATACTACTGGCCGTGTACAACATACATAAAATATATCAAAACACACACAAAACCATACCTAATGTTGACAACATAGCAATAGTTGCCAGTACTCGTTAGATTCTTTCACAAAGATATACATTTGAGACTTCACATGTAGTGTTTTATCTATCGTTGTGGTCACGTTGTTGTGTTGTTGATGATAAGAACATACGACAAACACAGAACTAGGTCACTGCTTGCTAACACAAATCAAAACTGACATAGATACAACGAACAAGATAAGGCAGAGGGATGGTTCAACTTAAAGACTTTAAACATTAGAAAGATAGTATCTAAAGAAAGTTTCAAGTTACAATATTTAAAAAATCGAAACAACAGAGAAATAGGTAAACTAAACCACTAAGATGCAGGTTAAATTTTGAAAAACTAGAAACAACGGAGAATTACGTAAACTAAACTACTAAGTTTCATGTTAAATTTAGACGAAACGCGTAAAAATAGTAATGTAGTTCTACAAAGTACAAAACAAGATACAATGCCGTTTTTACCAAAAGACGTTATCAGCAAAGGACATAGAATAGCAGGAAATTCAGACTCTATGACCAGACATCACATAAAATCGAACGATCAATCCTCATGGGCTTAAATTAAAAATATGTGACTAGCAACGAAATGTGAAAAACTAGAACAGGATAAAAGAAGATAAAACAATAATAAACAAATATATACATAGCATATATACATTTAACATACGCATATATATATATATATATTATGGGGCGTGAGACAAGACAGTATTAAGGCAAATAAGAATTTAGTACGTGAAGTCCATAGCAAAATATCATATAAAGATTTTTGTTAAAGATTTTCTAGAACAAACTAACTCCGATCATCAGAGGAATATGATCGCGTAGCTATGACCTGGATAACACGGGCTACCAAATGGTCAGTTCCATTGTAATGAGTGGCTAAATGAGTCACAACGTGTTTGCGTATATCACGTAAATGTTGGCCGAAATTGTCACTAAGCTTTTTGCCAGTTTCGCCTACATGTGATTGCCAAGGTTTAGCAAGTTATAATTTGACTATGTGGTTGAAACTTATTGGCTTCTCAGAAAAAGGTGTTAATTGTTATTTTTCACGTTTTCTGGCCTACACGCTCTGATATAACCAAAACGTGGTTCGTCCTTAGGTTGAAAGTAGCGTGCCTCGGCTTTAAGAGGTTTTAAACCCTTACATAACAAACAAACGAACAATTACAAGTGATGGCGTAGATTATGCCAGTTAAATTGAGAAAACTAGAAACATCAGAAAAGTCAGCAAACTTTAAGTTTCAAATTAAATTCGTTAAAACTTGAAACATCAGAAGTACATAAACTAAATTCAGTTCAAAATTAAATTTAGAAAAAGATTTTTTAAATAAAATAACTTTATGTTTCAGTTTTAACGTTGACAATGAGAAACATGTGAGAGATAGTAAACTTAACTAAATGTCATGTACAACAATTTAGACAACAAGGTAAACTGAAGGGATAAGAAATCGGTAATCTGCAGATTAAATATAGAATGGAAATATCTGAAAGTTAAGTCAAAAGTTTCACGTATAGATTTGGACAAGGTCAATCAAAATGGATAAGAAAAGGTTGCTTCTAGTTACAAATAACCATCGGGAAGGGGGTGTATCTGTGGCAAAGTGGTCACGGCATGATTTCCATCCTCCGATAGGACTAGGAACTCAGATCAGGCATCTATGGAAATACAGCACGAAAGATTCACGGACCGGTATCTTTTAGCGAAAGACGAGCATTTTACCTCCACATCACAGAGTCCAGCATTTTTTCAGCAAATGGAAGAATAACTAATGAAATTCAACACAGATGCAACAAAGCAAATCAAATGATAGGCAAATGGCGCCAATTTTAAGATGCAAACACGTCACCATGAACACAAAAAGAGCAATGTTCAACACAATCTTTCTCCCACATTATGTTACCAGGACGCTGACAACAAACGATAGAAGAAAACTAGTCACAACAGAGATGAAGTGTCTACGCAGAATGCTGGGTGTAACAAGAAGAGACCGGTTGAGAAATGAAGACATCAGGAAAAAAGTGGGTACAACATCAGTACTAGACTTCATCAAGAAACAACAAATTAAATGGTTCGGTCACGTAAGCAGATTACCATCAGACAGTGCACCCAAAGAGCAATGCTGCTCCGATACAATGGGTACAAAGCAAAAGGCCGGCCACGCAAAAGATGGACCTCAGAGATAACAGAGGCGACGAAAGAGACTATCTACGAAGCGCATACTAGGCCGTTTTAGAAATCTCTTCCTGACCTGACGCTGTGAGGCATACAGGATTCGAGAAAGAAAGAAAGAAAGAAAGACCACAGAGTTCTTCAATTTCAGCTGGTAGACAAAAAAAGCCGAAGAGATATCGTTGATGTCCGTCTTGTCGAGCTGCTTGATATGATGATACTAATACCATCATGCCCAGAAGGAGTTGTGTGTTGTCTCTGAGGGCCTGTACAACATCTTTTATATCCAAAGATGTGGTCTCTGTGGCGTAGAGTTTACGTGCTCGTCTCTCATACCAAAGATGTGATCTCTGTGGCGTAGAGTTTACGTGCTCGTCTCTCATACCAAAGATGTGATCTCTGTAGTATAGTTTACGTGCTCGTCTCTCTACCAAAGATGTGGTCTCTGTGGCGTAGAGTTTACGTGCTCGTCTCTCATGCCAAAGGTACCAGGTTCGCTCCTCGTGGAACCATCTAGATATTTTTCCAGAGATCCCTGATCTCAGTGTAGGTGAGCTAGAGTTTCTAGTCCTATCGGAGATGGACGATAAAACGTAGGTCCCGTGTTCAATTTGAGCACGTAAAAGAACCCTTGGCAGTTCAAAATCGAGAAGAGCAGGCTAGAAAGCCGGTATCCGGGTAAAAGTAATTATAAAACGATTTTTTTAATTCCTACATAAATATATTCACCATATTCAAAATTACATCGGGGACCATCGCTAGTGCTACGGAGTTCGTGCACTGCCGCTGATATCTTCTTATGTAAGAAAGAGATCGGATCATACATGGTTACTCACCGAAGTGCAATGATGATGGTCCTATAAATCAATCATAACCACACAACAGACATCATTACCATTATGAAGAACTTTACACACATCCTTATCATCATTATTAGATGAGAACAGATAGGTTATTTTTGCAAGAACCCCAGAGGAAGCAACGGAAGCAAAGAATATGATCAACAAATAAACAGTGTACACGTATTAAGAGCTTTCGAAAAAACAAATTTATTATCAACCTTCTTAAGTCAGTGCGACATGAAAGAACCCTTGCCTTTTCTGAAACACGTACAAACAAAGTACTATAGTTTTACAAAATACAGAAACAGTGACGATAAACAGCAACGTTTCGACCAACAAGGCCTTTATCAAGCAAACGAACAAACAGGAGTGACAAATTAAAATGAAACACAAATGGACGACCAAATACCAACGTATCTAAGGAAAATCTGGAATAAAACGAATAACGAAATAAATGTAACACAAAAACACACATAAAAACTAGAAATAGAACGGAAAAGAAACAATGAAACATCTAGTAAATATATAACTTGAATACATGCTACATATACACATATAGATTACAACGGAAATGCACATACACAACAAATATAACTATTAAATCTTACCTACTACGTCAAGACGAATAGTTGCAACGAAACGTTGCTGTTTATCGTCACTGTTTCTGTATTTTGTAAAACTATAGTACTTTGTTTGTACGTGTTTCACTATTTACCAAGTTTTACTGCAGTCTTCCCCTATTTCGATATTCCTTGCCTCTCTTTCTGCTTCCGTCAAGCAAGCGTCACTTGACGAAGCTACACATCATCTTCGCGCAAAAGGATTCCGGCTACAGCAGATACTGACTGATAACACTTTTTTTTTGTCTTTCAAATCGAATCTGACGTAAATGAGTCACATTAATTCGTTTACAGAGGGGAGGGAGAAATGAGATGCACTAGAAATATGGAAAAATTGTATCCGTCTTTGAGAAAATAAAGATAACATTGGTTCTTGTTTTAAAAAAAACATATAATGTGCAGAATAGTATATGAGTTCCTATGTAAATATGGGTGGAGACTGCAGTAAAACTTGGAAAAATAATTACTTTGTTTTTACGTGTTTAGCTATGTAAATATGATATGAGAATTATTAAATTGAATGTGATTATTGACATAAGAATTTATCAATAAATGTTGCTAATGTTATGTATGTGATTTCATACATCACTTAATTAAACATCGCTTTTCTTAGCAATATCAGTTACATGAGGAATATCATCATAGCACTTCGGATGTCAATTGGTGCTCTCTGATGCCCGCCTCAACAAATCCAGCAGCTTCCAGCTGTCCAACACACTATCATGCCCAACACAATATCTCGATGTTGATTAATCAATTTTCAATCTGGTCAATGCGTGGGATTCACAAACCTGTAACTCCTCTGTTTGGAAAAACTCCCTCAGTGCGTTCAGACTGTTATTTCGGTCCATTGGAGTGCTCTCTGATATCGTAGCCGTGTCAGCCAATAGTGTTAGCATCTTTCTGACTAGTTGGTTTGTTCTAATGCATCCTAGATACGCATTCGAATAAGGAGTTCAAAGAACCCCAGGTGAAGCACCGGAGACAATGATTATGGTAAATAAATAAACAGTAAACAAATATGAAATATGCCAGCGAGAGTTGGAAAATGACTAAATATATAGAAAGCAAGTTGGATGAACGTGAAAATAGATATCTGCGAAAGATAATGAACATACAATGGGACGAATTCAGAAGAAGTGATGAAATCAGAGAAATGTATGGTCAACTATTAGTAGCAACTGCTATAAGAAAAAGATGGAGATATGTTGGGCATACCTTGAGAAGAAATGATCATAGAATACTAAAGCAGGCATTGAAGTGGTAGGCAAAGTATACATTGAAGTGGGGGGAGGGGGCAAAGGGTTGAAGAAAGAGAGGACGATCTTGGGAAATCATGAAACGAACTTTGCTGATAGAGGAAACAAATATAGGACTCAATTCCATGGAAGGGATTCAGCGAGTTGCCCAAGACAAAGCGGTATGGAGAAATTACTTGCAGGCCCTATGTAACGTACAAGGATACGAGAGGAATTATCACTAAACAAGTAATAGGGCCTCGGGAAAACAATTTACCACACAGGATTCGAGCTACAAACCATTTCTTACGGCACACATTGCCTAGCCAACCAGCTATCTCTCCCAATCCATATAGATCCACATAGCAATTGAGGAAATCTAGTAGATGTGGCTGGGTCCTTTCGAGATCAAGGTTCCGTACTGCATCTGTTCGAGTTTAACATACATACATTTTTATTGCGTTATTGCGTGGTTTCCTGATTGCTATTGTGCGAATCTTGGCTGGATGCCTTCGCTTCAAACACCACTGAGCAGACTATGGTATAGCTGGAAGGAACTAATGTGGATGTCACTTTTTCATAATACACTGCCCTTACATCCCCACAGCACACCCCATGCCATAGTCTAACTCAGTAGATGCAGTACTATAAAGTGGGGTTTAATGTTCATAAAATCTGATCAATAACCAATCTGTACAAATAGATATCCTTTTGGACAATATTCTCGCGGCTTGCTAGAGCTAACAACCCAAATATATTAAAAGTATCGTTGCTACAGAAACTGCATAGAGTTGTAATATAGTATATGTATCAGAGAGTGACTTCAAACACCCAGCAATTAAAATAGAGACCACAAGACATATAAATGCAATCTTCATACCAACACTGTGCTACCTGTGTCAAATATGGTCACTGACATAAGAACAAGAAAGGAGAATGACCACCTCTGAAATGAGATGCTTGAGGAAAGCAGTAAATAAAACAAGAAGAGACGATATAAAGAAATTAGAAATTAGAAGAACAATCGGAACAGCACCTGCTATTAGATTTATTGAAAAACAGAAACTCAAATGGTTTAGCAACTTGGCGAGAATGAACCAGAATACACCAGTTGCAAGAGCGTTCAACCTGAAAATTGAATCAAGAAGGGGCAGACCAAGAAAAAATGGGTTGATGAAGTTACAGACATCTTAAAACTCCACAATACCACAGCATAGCAAAGACCGAACGTGCACTATCTCGGAAACCGATCATCGGCTAAACCTGCTACGCCTAACGGCAAAAAAGCAGAGAAGGACAAAAGAGAAAAGAAAAGATCAGAGAGTGTAAGTGCAGAAGGATGTTGTAAGCATAGGCGTCCATGCGTTATGGCAATGGGTGGGGCAAGAAATCTCCTAGAGAAGATATGGGAAGATCATGTGACTGGAAAGACAAAAAAGTATAGCGCGACAAAATAAACAAGTTGACTTCTTGAAGAAGACATCTGATCCTGGTGGATCTGAAGGGATTGCGTTTTGTATACACAAAACACTACAGTAGAATTAGTACAGATACGATACACTGCATGAAATAAATATTTTGTTATTATACACAAAACACTAGAGTAGAATTAGTACAGATACGATACACTGCATGAAATAAATATTTTGTTATTATACACAATACACTAGAGTAGGATTAGTATAGATACGATACACTGCATGAAATAAATACAAACAAAATCCCTGTTTGAGATTGCAGTTTTTTTTTAATACTGCACTTATTTAACACTGCCATTTTTTGTGTAAACTGCACTGTTTTTAACACTGGTCTGTTTTTAACACTGCTTAGTCCAGAGAGTAAACATGCTCGATAGTCTTAGTAAATAAAATATTTAAAAAAACACCAAACAACACGTGACACTGAATTGCTAAAAGTGCTAACTATCTTCTTATCATTAACTGGAAATATAAGACATCTTGTCTTCGGCAATGATTCTTAAACTATTCAGCAGATAGCAAAAATACATTTTTAAACAAAAGGTAATTATTTTTTCCAGTTCGTCCACTATGAATTAGGTAGTAGACCACATAACATGTCCTGCAAGACTGTCCCCTGTATGTTCTCCTTAGAAGAATGCTGGCCTACAATCAACACTATATTCAAACCTACATGGCACAGAGATGAGCTGTAAACAGTTGGCTTCATCATAAGAACACGTCTAACGGTATAATCATCAAAATAGCGATCGTAAATAAGAAGAATTAAGGCGCAGTCAGCGCAACTAATATGATACCTCTGACTGATTTGTGCGTGAATGATTGCTTTCTCTTACTCTGACTTCTGAACAATATGTAATTGTTTTCGGTCGTCCACTGTGAACTCAGGCGCGGGTCAAGGCAACTAATAAGGTACATCTGACTGAATTGTTCGTGAAGGATCAAGGCAACTAATAAGGACTCTGACTGAATTTTTGTGAAGGATCAAGGCAACTAATAAGGTACTCTGACTGAATTGTTCGTGAAGGGTCAAGGCAACTAATAAGGTACCTCTGACTGAATTGTTCGTGAAGGATTGCTTTCATTATCATCAGTGTCCCTCATCATTCAGGCGAGCTTTACTTCGACTTCTGATCAACATGTCAATGATGACTCAATAGTTAGATTGAAAGTCTGTTCAAAGACAAATTGATTTGTGAGCTACCATTTGAACCTTCGCTGGGCAAAGTAAGACAGGTATATTTATGTGGGCAAAGTAAGAGGTATATTTATGTGGGCAAAGTAAGAGGTATATTTATGTGGGCAAAGTAAGAGATGTATATTTATGTGGGCAAAGTAAGATGTATATTTATGTGGGCAAAGTAAGAGAGGTATATTTATGTGGGCAAAGTAAGAGAGTTATATTTATGTGGGCAAAGTAAGAGAGGTATATTTATGTGGGCAAAGTAAGAGAGGTATATTTATGTGGGCAAAGTAAGAGGTATATTTATGTGGGCAAAGTAAGAGAGATATATTTATGTGGGCAAAGTAAGAGGTATATTTATGTGGGCAAAGTAAGAGAGTGTATATTATGTGGGCAAAGTAAGAGAGGTATATTTATGTGGGCAAAGTAAGAGATGTATATTTATGTGGCAAAGTAAGAGTGTATATTTATGTGGGCAAAGTAAGAGATGTATATTTATGTGGGCAAAGTAAGAGAGGTATATTTATGTGGGCAAAGTAAGAGAGGTATAGTTATGTGGGCAAAGTAAGAGGTATATTTATGTGGGCAAAGTAAGAGATGTATATTTATGTGGGCAAAGTAAGAGGTATATTTATGTGGGCAAAGTAAGAGTTATATTTATGTGGGCAAAGTAAGAGAGGTATATTTATGTGGGCAAAGTAAGAGGTATATTTATGTGGGCAAAGTAAGAAATGTATATTTATGTGGGCAAAGTAAGAGAGGTATATTTATGTGGGCAAAGTAAGAGGTATATTTATGTGGCAAGTAAGAAGGATATTTATGTGGGCAAAGTAAGAGAGGTATATTTATGTGGGCAAAGTAAGAGAGGTATATTTATGTGGACAAAGTAAGAGAGGTATATTTATGTGGGCAAAGTAAGAGAGGTATATTTATGTGGGCAAAGTAAGAGGTATATTTATGTGGGCAAAGTAAGAGATGTATATTTATGTGGAAAAGTAGAGAGGTATATTTATGTGGGCAAAGTAAGAGTATATTTATGTGGGCAAAGTAAGAGAGGGATATTTATGTGGGCAAAGTAAGAGGATATATTTATGTGGGCAAAGTAAGAAAGGTATATTTATGTGGGCAAAGTAAGAAGTATATTTATGTGGGCAAAGTAAGAGAGGTATATTTATGTGGACAAAGTAAGAGGTATATTTATGTGGGCAAAGTAAGAGAGGTATATTTATGTGGCAAAGTAAGAGAGGTATATTTATGTGGGCAAAGTAAGAAGTATATTTATGTGGGCAAAGTAAGAGAGGTATATTTATGTGGGCAAAGTAAGAAGTATATTTATGTGGGCAAAGTAAGAGATGTATATTTATGTGGGCAAAGTAAGAAGGTATATTTATGTGGGAAAGTAGAGAGGTATATTTATGTGGGCAAAGTAAGAGGTATATTTATGTGGGCAAAGTAAGAGAGATATATTTATGTGGGCAAAGTAAGAGAGGTATATTTATGTGGGCAAAGTAAGAGAGGTATATTTATGTGGGCAAAGTAAGAGAGGTATATTTATGTGGGCAAAGTAAGAAGTATATTTATGTGGGCAAAGTAAGAGAGGTATATTTATGTGGACAAAGTAAGAGAGGTATATTTATGTGGCAAAGTAAGAAGGTATATTTATGTGGGCAAAGTAAGAGAGGTATATTTATGTGGAAAGTAAGAGTATATTTATGTGGAAAGTAAGAAGGTATATTTATGGTATCGTTCATGAAGTAACAAGCAATATAATTAATAATCACTTAACAAGTAATGAATAATCCTAAACTTATACAAGTACATGAAATAATCCTAAACTTATACAAGTACATGTAATAATCCTAAACTTATACAATTACATGAAATAATCCTAAACTTATACAATTACATGAAATAATCCTAAACTATAAAGTACATGAATAATCCTAAACTTATACAAGTACATGTAATAATCCTAAACGTATACAATTACATGAAATAATCCTAAACTTATACAATTACATGAAATAATCCTAAACTTATACAAGTACATGAAATAATCCTAAACTTATACAAGTACATGAAATAATCCTAAACTTATACAAGTACATGTAATAATCCTAAACTTATACAATTACATGAAATAATCCTAAACTTATACAAGTACATGAAATAATCCTAAACTTATACAAGTACATGTAATAATCCTAAACGTATACAATTACATGAAATAATCCTAAACTTATACAATTACATGAAATAATCCTAAACTTATACAAGTACATGAAATAATCCTAACTATACAAGTACATGTAATAATCCTAAACTTATACAAGACATGAAAATGGTACTGTACTATCAGTATTACATGAAAGTGTACTGTGCTATGCTACGACAAGACAATTCCTATTAAGTTGAAAATGAAAATTGTGGCATATCCTAAAGGACGAGCCATCAACCTGACAAAACTAGTCGTTGATTTTCTAGGCACATAACGTTCAGTAGTTTGCATTGCTTTCTGAACAGGTGAGGTCTATTTTACCTTTCGTAAAATCCACTGGAAACAATTTGCTTCAAACTTGCCCACCGTGGGGTTTGAACCAGGTACGCTTAGGTTCGTGATCAAGCTCACTACCAGCTTGAGCTAGGCCTTGAGTTACACACCGAAATAAATACATGACCCACTAATATTCTTCATTCTTCACACTTTGAGCAATATTCTGTACTACACATCAATCAAATATTACTTTTTTCGTCAATAACTTTTTTCAAATGTTAGGAAACAAAAGTGGGGAGCGACTGGTCGAATCGATTAGAGTGAGGGCTCCCATTCTGGAGACCCGGGTTCAATTCCTGGTGAGGTCAATTAGGTTTTTTTTTGCTGTTGGTGGCATAAAGAAAAAATGCTACCATGAACAGTTTCAGCTGTCACTGTACTAGCAAGTGACCTCAGGCACCCATCGTTAGTTTAATTCTCCATTTCAAAAAATGTTATTTCACACTGAGATGCATCATTGATGAGGTTTAGAATAAAATGGTACAACTTAATGACAAACCGGACCATGTACTTGACTTACTAGATCTGACAGGTTTCAGTCTGGAACTGTTTCAATAAATTGGAAGTAGGACACAGTTTAATAACGGTTAACGCAATCTCAAGGTCAAATTTATATGACGAGTTGCTAATATAATAATAATAAATGTTTCTACTGCCTGGAATACCGCTTAATCTGTCAATCAAATGTGAAGTCCGTGATGTTCTATGGTTCAGAAACAGGGAAGACAATAAAAGAAACCACCAGAAAAACTACATACATAAATAGATGTTTACGTAGAATAGAGGGACTGCGATGGTATGATAAGATTACGAACGAGGAACTCAGAAAAAGAACTAAGCAGACACCAGTGGAGAAAGAGCTCAGGAAGAGACGCTGGCGATGGATAGGACATACATTGAGAAGACTGACCGGAGGCCTTGCTAGACAGGCACTGTTTTGGAACCCGCAGGAAAAGATGAGCAGAGGAAGGCATAGTCAGACCTGGAGAAGAGAGCTGGAGGCTGATATTAAAAGGATAGGTAAAACATGGAAAGAATTGGAAGGAATGGCAGGAGAGAGAAAGAGCTGGAAGAAGTTTGTTTGAGACCTGTGCTCCGTTGGGAGTTGAGATGTAAAGAAGAAGAAAATACCGCTTTTTATGGCGGTGTAGAACAAGAGGAGGAGGGCGCATGAGCCTGTGAAATTTAATGGCTACTACAGTCGCCGCGAAAATGTTCAGGTTATGGTTTTTGTTTATGTCCCCGAAAGAAAAAAAATATGGCCTTACCGGGATTGAACCTGGTCTCCGAATGGGAGCCCGCACCGTAATCCATTCGGCCAGACCCTACATACGAGGTAAGTAAAAAAAAAAAAAGTAAAGGAACCCTTTCATACCTCGTGGTACATAGGGTAATACAGTGTTAGGCCTGTATTTTTCATTGACCGTCGGCACACGAGGTAAGTATAGAGATCATTATTCTAGGCAACTTGTTAGCTAATCATTGTTATATGACGAGCCCATCTTAGCATACCGTTGTGAGAATGTTGTGTTGTAGTTTGTAGCGAAGACTTTCTAGACAAGGAGCATGTTCAGAATATATGTTACTTTTTCAGACACAGATCGTTTACGTCTCCCCAATGAATTATAAGTTTTCATTTGGTATTATTTTCTGACGGTACGAAAATTACATGAAATTCGGACACAAGAGCGGTGTGGGTTCAATCCCACCATCGACGTTCACGCGTGAGAAAGAATTAGCCTTCCTACATCATGCACTAAGGCTTATAAATGAAGTTCTCTACTTAGATCTGAAAGGTATTTGATTTAAGTTACGAAAACTGCAGAAACTGACTAGATTCTGATCAGTCCAGGACAGATTCAACCAATCGGCTGTCGTCGCCTCGCTACACTGTAACGCATATGATACGTATCTCATCCGATACAAAACTTGGAGACAATGAGTCTCCAGGTCTGAAAGTTCTTTTCGTATTGTTTTCCTACTGAAGTACGGTAAGGGCAGCTACTGAAAACTGTCAGAATCAAGTATTCTGAAACTATCAGTTAACATAAGAGGAGCGTTGCAGGCTTGATATTTAGATGGCAGAACTCGTATAAACATAAACACTGAAATGTTCGTCTGGTATGCAATCAAGTCTCATACTGCAAGCAGCTGCAATTACACTACTACCTACACTAAAACGGATGACCAGCACATGCGTGGCGACAGCCTCGGGAAAGCGGCCTTAATGTCTCTGCCCTATAGAATCACCTCAGCGTACTCTCAGAAAATGGAAAAATAAGAATAAATTAAATGTAAGATATCTGTTTCTATCAGAAGATAACAATGCACCAATAGATAACCATAACAGAAAGATAACTTATCGTAAAGAAAAATCTACAGCAGAAAGCCAGAATCACAACAAAAACAGTTAACACAAAGAAAAGATAACACTCGAGAAAGTGAATTGGAACACAGAGTAAACAACACACCAAAAAAAAGAGTAGTGATAACTAGAACTCGCAAGAAAACAAAAAAGATGACGTCCTAAACAGACCTGGAGACGGAATCTTCTAGAGAAACTGCGGATGCTGGACTATTGAGCAACAACACAAGAGAAATGAAGCAACGTAACAAGGTGAAAGAAAAATCACAAAACAAACATAACTAAATAACAGCATATAATCAAAACGATAAAAGATAATAAAAGAACAGAAAAACAACGCAACATAAACACAATAATGTTACTGGACACAATAATACAAATGCTTTAACATATATAGAAAGACAATAACGTAAAATAGCATAAAGAAATGAGGACACCAGAAGCAGAGTGGGTATAACTTCATGCATCGAATGACAACAAATGCAGTGGTTTGGACATTTAATGAGAATAAATACAACCAACCACCAATAACAGCATACAATAAAAAGAGATCGGAACTAGAGCTACCGGGTACTAAGGAAAGACCAAGAAAAAGATAGATAGACAATATCAAGACCACATTACATAAACACGGATACAACACAAGGGCGACTCATCTAGCCATAGAACGCAAATTAAAGCTCCTATCCCTACGCTTAACGGTAAGAGTGGACAGCCAACTACATCTTCCACCTGGGAATAGACAATAACATAAAAGAAAGACAGAAGCTTAGAAGCATGCACTATGTACGAAGCATATCTATATGAATACTCCTGGATATATGTTTATCAGTGCTTATAAAAATGATTCATTCATTGCACTTCTGTGAATAACCATGTGTGCTCCGTTCAGTGAATAGCCATATGTGTTCCGATCTCTTTCTTACATAGGAAGATCTCAGCGACATGCACCAGCTGCTTCCCATATGTCAGTTTTGCGTACGCTCTCAATTATGTGACATGGGCGGTCTCAGACACTGGAACGAGTTCGAGAATTAGGAGTTAAGTTTGGACATGCCAGACAGTGTCGTCTTCTGGTAAGAGAGAAAAATATATAATCAACTTCTCATGGGTACTGTGAGCAAATGAACTTTAGATGGCTGCTCAAGGGAGGACAGAGCACGAATGGAATGCCCAATGTGCCATGACGTCGATCGCATAACATTTTTTTTCCCGATCCAGAAGCATTTGAGCTTTTCAGCTCGGTGCCATGGACATCGTAACCCTTCGGTTCGATGCCACGAACACCGTAAATCTGGGGACTCTGTGGCTTCTTCTGACATCCCGCGGAATTGAACCCGCACACACAACAGAGGGATAGTCACCCGTAGTCCAACGCGCTACGAACACGCTGGGCAAGAACATGTAATTTTGAAGATGGGCAAAATTTCTTAAATAGAATATTTAAATAGAATATTTTTAATGAATGATGACCAAGCAGTGGCTCGGCAGCCTAATCTTACTATTTTCAACTGTCAAGGGTTCTTATAGGTGTTCAACTTGAACATGGTACCTGGGGTTTTATCGTCCGTCTCCGACAGAGCTATGAACCAAGTTATCAACTAAAATGAGATCATGGATCTGGAAAAATATCCCGATCTCTGACCGCAGGGAACGAACTAAGTACCTTTGGAGCGAGAGGTAAGCACTTTACCTCAACGTCACAGAGACCCAGATGATAAAATGAGTTTAAACTACTATTTATATACATGGAAGTCAACAGTTTTAGAACCACTGACATGTTCGGCTTATTATTATTAGTGATAAGAGAATGGGTCATGGAATCCCTCACTGACATATGAGATGCGTGATCTCTTCAAATTTAAACAGCATTAACGTGGAATTAATCACAAAGCAACGCAACATCAACTGCTTTCTTTCTCTTTCTTTCTTTCTCGAATCCTGTATGCCTCACAGCGTCAGGTCAGGAAGAGATTTCTAAAACGGGCCCTAGTATGCGCTTCGTAGATAGTCTCTTTCGTCGCCTCTGTTATCTCTGAGGTCCATCTTTTGCGTGGCCGGCCTTTTGCTTTGTACCCATTGTATCGGAGCAGCATTGCTCTTTGAGGTGCACTGTCTGATGGTAATCTGCTTACGTGACCGAACCATTTAATTTTTGTTTCTTGATGAAGTCTAGTACTGATGTTGTACCCACTTTTTCCTGATGTCTTCATTTCTCAACCGGTCTCTTCTTGTTACACCAGCATTCTGCGTAGACACTTCATCTCTGTTGTGACTAGTTTCTTCTATCGTTTGTTGTCAGGTCCAGGTTTGACTGGATAACATATTGTGGGAGAAAGATTTGTTGAAACATTGCTCTTTTGTGTTCATGGTGACGTGTTTGCATCTTAAAATTGAGCACATTTGCCTATCATTTGATTTGCTTTGTTGCATCTGTGTTGAATTTCATTAGTTATTCTTCCATTTGCTGAAAATGCTCCCCAGGTATGTGAAATCTTACTTGAAATCTTTATCAACTGCTGACGTGGTTTAAGTGGTTACGGATATGATTGCATAACAGAGTAAGACAAGGATTGCTTCCCGTCATATTGTATAACATGTTCCCAGGTTGCAGTCGGTTGGGTTAGGACTAACAACTCAAAACATATAACAATTACTACTGCAATGAAAATAACTAACATAGCGTTAAGATAAATTTTAACACAATGCTACATTGGGTGCACTGAACTGAAAATTAAAATAAATGTTAGTCATAAACTGTAGCCCTGTGCCCACACCCACATACGCCTCTGTAAGAAGCAAATACAAGCTTTATTTTTTAATAATACACAAATATCAATAAAAATTGTAATTAAATTTCTACCAAAATTTCGTCGTTTTCAAAAATGAGATCAAGATCTCGCCGGTGCTATGAAATCCGTGCACTGTCGATTAGATACTATATCCAGTCTTTTTTCGAGTATTTTACCGAATATTTTTCCTGTGTGACTCAGTAGCGCTATTCCTCTATATTTCGTAAATCTCTCATTCTATCTTTCTTCTTCCAAATAGGAACTATTGTTGCGTTCCTCCAATTTTCTGGTGCTTCCAGACTTGGTTGAATAGACTGCGTAGCCAGACAAGTTAACAAGACCACAATATCACAGAGACATCATGAAAATAAACAAGCAACAGCAAACTTAGTGCAAGAATAGAAAACTAAAACATGTACTTACATTTAAAAAGCACTTCAAATGATAATTATCAAGAAACCATCGCATTATCTATTAGATTCCATTTATAAACCGGATACCAGAGTGACCAGGATCTGATCAACCCTGCAAATATCTAGCATTATCTATTCTTGTCACAAACGCCTCATCACTAGTTAGCCAGGTGTACGTGTAAGGGAAACAATACATGGTTAGTCTTCTTCTTCTTCTTTGTCGTCACACTGCTACCGGGTTGTTGCCCAGTGTCGTGGTTTCGTTTGTCTTGCGCTGTTCTGGTGGCTTATGTGATTGTTATCTTTGCTCTTCACAGGATGCAGCATCTGGTGTTAGTCTGCCATTATTAAAATGATACTACATTTAACTGTACGGCGCGTCTCTACATGAATAGTAATATTTGATTATTTGAGCAGGTAACCGGGCGAGGTTAAACTTTAAGGTTATAATATGGACAAAAATATACCATGTTATTAGTAATATGTGTCTTGGGTCATTGCTAAATAACAATAGAGACGCAATGAAGAGATCCTTCAGCTTTTCGAGCCTTTGATGTACATACTTGCAGATATCACTATCAATCCATATCTGTTCTTAGCATTCTCTTCCCAGTTATTGAATTTTAGTATTTCTATTCATATTTCAATTATATTTTTACATTTGTTTTTGGTCTGTGTCTCAATTTGTTCACCTTCATATTTTGTTGTATTTTATGCTCATGTACAATATTTTCTAGACATCCTATTCTATTAATCTTCATGATGGTGGTAGTTAATGTTGATTTAACACAAACTATAAATATCCACATTATTTCTCATTTTCTATTATTTTCATTCTTTTTTTTTCATTTCTCCAATCCTGTTTTACCTCACAGCGTCAGGATACGAAGGGATTTCTAGAACGAGCTCTTGCTTGCACTTCATAAAGTGTCTTTCGTCGCCTCTGTTATCTCTAAGGTTCATCTCTTACGTAGCCGACCTTTTGCTTTGTATCCATTGTATCGGAGCAACATTGCTCTTTGATGTGCACTGTCTGTTGGTAATCTGCTTATGTGGTTGAAACATTTAATTTGTTGGTTCTTGTATTGTTTCTTGATGAAGTTCTGTACTGATGATATACCCACTTTTTTCCTGATGTCTTCATTTCTAAACTGGTCTCTTCTTGTTACACCCCAGTATTCTGCGTAGACACTTCATCTCTGTCGTGATGTCCTGATATGTTAGGGTCCAGGTTTGATACTGGTATCATAGTCTGGGGAGAAAGATTGTGTTGAACATTGCTCTTTTTATGTTCATTGTTGTTTCATTCCTTTGCAGCCAAGATACTCGTCTTAAAACTATTTTCAAAGTTCTGTACTATTATTTCATTTTGTTTTGTTGTATACTCGTCTTAAAACTATTTTCAAAGTTCTGTACTATTATTTCATTTTGTTTTGTTGTATACTCGTCTTAAAACTATTTTCAAAGTTCTGTACTATTATTTCATTTTGTTTTATACTCGTCTTAAAACTATTTTCAAAGTTCTGTACTATTATTTCATTTTGTTTTGTTGTATACTGTCTTAAACTATTTTCAAAGTTCTGACTATTATTTCATTTTGCTTTGTTGTACTTAAGTTCTATCCATGTAGAATAATTAGTATTATTACAGTTTTGTATATTGTGATCTTGATGCTCGGACAGACACTTGTATTTCAACATGTGTTTGTTGTAGGGCGGGACAGACACTTGTATTTCAACAGGTGTTTGTTGTAGGGCGGGACAGACACTTGTATTTTAACAGGTGTTTGTTGTAGGGCGGGACAGACACTTGTATTTCAACAGGTGTTTGTTGTAGGGCGGGACAGACACTTGTATTTCAACAGGTGTTTGTTGTAGGGTAAAGTATACCTTATTTTTTAAATTGTATTCTAGACTTGATTTCTTCTCTTATTATGTTGGAAGATATTGAAGCTCACATTTTCTCTCTCTCTCTGTGTCTTCCTTTCTGTCTACCTCGATGTTACCAGTTGTTACAATGTGTTCTAAACCTCCCTTAATTTTTTTGGACATGTGATGAGGAATGGAGGTTTAGAACACATTGTAACAATCGGTAACATCGAGGGTAGATGAGACAGGGAAGACAGGAAAATTTTGGATAGCCTGACTTCATGGCACGGAAGAGCGTTTGGGTAGCGCAAAAACCTGAGATTTGTGGAGACCCATGCTCGCCTACGCCAACAGGCACGGCACCTGATGATGATATTGAAGTTCATACCCAAGTACTTCTGTTCGCGAAGAAGTGAAACTATGTGTTGGCCAGATTGTTAATGACCCAGATAGACCGCTCGCGTGTAACAACCACTCTATATATCATATTGGATTTTGTGTGTACGTTCAACAAGCATTCATGTACATGTCACCAATAACTATAACAAAAACAAATGAGGTTCCATAATTGCAACTGCTTGCTTTGTTTGTACAGTTAATCAAGCACAGTAATGCATGACTAGCAGTTACCACGACTTAAGACGTGATATTGGAGACCAAAGTTTGGGGTCACAAGAGCATGGGTCAGAAAGACTATTTTATGTCTGTCAGTTACATCATGTAATCAAGAACGATGCATCAGATCAAAGGACCTGGTGTGCGATTGCATATAATATAAGGTGAACTAGACTTTTTTTTAAAACACAAACATCGAAAAGATATGTACATCTGTAAATAGTATATGCATAGTATCATCCAATAGCTAGTCCTGGGACCACCTTAACATCATCTTCCAATAGCTAGTCTTGAGCAGAACTTTGTCACCCTAACATCATCATTTAATAGTTTGTTCTAAGCAGAACTTTGTCACACTAACATCATCATTTAATAGTTTGTTCTAAACAGAACTTTGATACATCATCAAATTGTAGATTGTTTTTTGACAGCTTTTTAAACACTAACATCAGATATTTGTAATAGTATTGCATATATATCCAATAGCTATCTGGGACACCTTAAATCATCTTCCAATAGCTTGTCTTGAGCAGAACTTTGTCCCCTAACATCATCATTTAATAGTTTGTTCTGAGCAGAACTTTGTCCCCCTAACATCATCATTTAATAGTTTGTTCTAAGCAGAACTTTGCCACACTAACATCATCATTTAATAGTTTGTTCTAAGCAGAACTTTGTCACCCTAACATCATCATTTAATAGTTTGTTCTGAGCAGCTTTGTCACACTAACATCATTATTTAATAGTTTGTTCTGAGCAGAACTTTGCCACACTAACATCATTATTTAATAGTTTGTTCTGAGCAGAACTTTGCCACACTAACATCATCATTTAATAGTTTGTTCTGAGCAGAACTTTGCCACACTAACATCATTATTTAATAGTTTGTTCTGAGCAGAACTTTGCCACACTAACATCATTATTTAATAGTTTGTTCTGAGCAGAACTTTGCCACACTAAAATTATCATGTCAGGGAGTATTGGGAAAATTACTAAAGATATATAAATTAAGTTAAATGCATTTGAAAATAGATGTTTGCGTAAAATAATGAACATAGCATGATACGAATTCAGGAGAAGTGATGCAATCTGAAAAATATATGGTCAACCACTAAGAACTGTTATAAGAAGATGGAGATATGTTGGGCATACGTTGAGAAGAATTGATCAAAGAATACCAAAGCAGGCAGAGACAGGCGAGAGTGCAAAAATCAAATGCTGTAACCTACCAGCTAGCTACCAGTTAAGGCACCAAAATATCTCACCGACAGCTAAACAACATGATCAACAGCATTTTAATGCCTACTTTGTGTTACCAGAGTCAAACATGACAATGAACAAAGCAGTCAGTCGAACAAAAATAGCTATATACGACATGCAATGCCTACGTAAAGTTACCAACAGTACCAGAATAGACAGTCACCAACATCAGCATACAAGAGAAATAACCTTGCTTGAATTACATTGAGAAACAAAGAATGAAGTGGTCTGGCAACGTAATGAGAATGCAACCAAACTCTACGGTATACAGTCTTCTACTACAGAACATCTATATTTTATGGTGAGCTGCAAAGTGGTAAACGCTTACAGGGGAGGGGGGGCCAGAAAAAGCGATTCAAAGATACACTCAAGAACTCGATGAAATCTTTTGGCATAGATGTCAACAACTGGGAGAATGCTGCTCAAGACAGATCAGCCTGGCGCACACTTCTTCGACACGGTTCCTCGGCCTGCGAGGCAGATAGAACAGCCCGGATGGAGCAAAGACGTCAAAACAGAAAGGCAGTAAAACTTCCCACAAGTGCAAGTATACCTTGCCCACACTGTACACAAACATTTCAAGCCCGTATCGGGCTCACTAGTCATCTACGCACACACAGACAAACATAACGCAACTACATTCCCTTGGATGAAAATTTGTGTGGTCATCATCACCTGTGATGGACGAGCATCAACAGAACATCAGGAAAGCTGGCAAGAGGAACACCACGAAAAATATGGATGGCATAGCAGAATCCTGTCAAAAAGTAAAATTAACTATCACCCATACCACTAGAGCAGCGCAAGACAGAAACAGAAAACTACAGCACTGTGCAACAGCCCGGTTAGTATGACGACAAAAGAAGAAGAAACTGGCATTTGTTCGGAATGAGACAACATTGGAATTAAAAGTCATAATTTATTTTTCAAACTATATAACATGATAGATAAGAGTTCAAAAACTCCATGGATACGGAAAGAAGCAAACAGGTGTGTCCAACAAGAATTCAGAATTGAAGACAATTTGTTGCTGTGTAAAATAGTACTAAGAAAAGTGAAGTATTTTGGACACATAAAGAGACAGGAAGGTTTAGAAAAGACAGTTTTGGAGGGAGTCATCTAAGAAAAGCGGAAGAACAATACAAAGATGGATACAGGTTGTGCTGCAAGAATTGATTAATTGGACCATCATCATTGCACTTTGGTGAGTAACCATATGTGCTCCGATCTCTTTCGTACACAGGAAGACCTCAGCGACAGTGCATGAACTTTGTAGCACCGGTGAAGGTGCCCGATGTAATTTTTTAAATGGTGAAAACATTTTGTAGTCATTTTTATTTTTCTAATCAATTTTGCCCGGGCAGCAGCTTTCCGATCTGCTCTTCTCGGTTTTTGAACTTCCAAGGGTTCTTTTACGTTTTCAACTTGATAATGGGACCTACATTTTATCATCTGCCTCTGATAGAACTAGGAACTCGATCTCACCTACACTGAGATCAGGAATCTCTGAAAAATATTCTGATGGCTCCACGAGGAGCAAACCGAGTACCTTTGGAGCAAGAGATGAGCATCTAACCTTATACCACAGAGATGCCGATACATGACTTGAACATAACAGCAACACAGTCAGGACATCTGGCATATGATAGAGATAAATTGCTACATAATGTCATGGTTGGAAAGTTCTGAACAGAACAAGCTACTAGATGCTGATGAATATTTGATATCAGTAATGTCATTCTTTGCTTGCATGGCACAATTTTCTGTAGTATAAAGGACAAATTCCTGCTACTCAAACAATTGTATATGAAGCTCTTACGCTAGATTTGGTTACGGTATATTTAAATATATTTTTAATCTAGAATTGATCATGGTTGCAGTTCCATCAGCAGATATTGTTTCCTAGTTCCCAAAACAAAACAACAACAAAATTGTTTCCTAGTTGCTAAACAACTGCAAACACCCTATACAAACAATACAACACAACAGTCACAGAACACATACAGTTTACTGAACTTGATATTGTAAAGGACAGACCATCTCAGTAGTTCTAGTTTACAACAATAATAACAACAGCATAAGGAAGTAAAATATAACAATATGAAAAGCAATATCAAATTTATAAATACAATTTGGCAGCTACAAATTAACCTTTCATATCACAAAAACGAAACTAATGAAAACTATCCAAAAATTAGATAATCCAATTATGTTCATCATCATCATCAAATAGCTTGTCCTGAGCAGAACTTTGCCTGCCACCCCAACAGTTCAAAATTTGTCTCTCATAGGCCAGATGCCCAGCCTCTCCAGCCGCCATGTTCAAACCATCAGCTACATCCTGAAGTCATCTTCTCCATGGTCTTCCTCTTCACCTCTTTGCCGGTATACCTCCTTCCATGATGATCTTCTCCAGACCCTCATGTCTTTTTATATGTCAACAATACCTCAATTATGTTACTAAATGAAATCATAGAGGAAGTTCAAGATTTTATACACCTGGGAAGTAACACTTTTGCATGATGGCGATTCAGAAAATGACATCACTGGAAAAAACATGAAAGCAGGTCAGACTTTCGCCTTGTCCAGCGAAATCTGGAAATCTAAAGGATTAAATATAAGAACAAGACTTAATATATATAGGACTGTCCTGAGAGTGTTGATCTACAACATCATAAATGATTCACAACATCGTACACAAGCTGGAAACATTCCAAAATAAATGCTTAAGAAGAAGTATCCTGAAAATTTTCTGGCCATAAACAACAGCACTTCCGGTTGAGAAATGAAGACATCAGAAAAAGTGGGTACAACATCAGTACTGAACTTCATCATAACACAACAAACTAAATGATTTGGCCACATAAGCAGATTACCAACAGACAGTACACCTCAAAGAGCAATGGATACAAAGCAAAAGACCGGCCATGCAAAAGGTGGACCTCAGAGATAACAGAGACAATGAAAGAAACTGTTTATGAAGCTCACACATGGGCTCGTTCTAGAAACCTCTCTTCCTACCCTGATTCTGTGAGGCAAACCAGGACTGGAGAAAAGAAAGTAAAGAAAAACAGCATACGAAGAGAACAAAAAAGAACAATCTGTATCATTGAAACCATCAATAAAAGACAAAGATGGATTGAGCATGTATGTAATATACCAGTTCGGACATTGACTAGGACAGCTCTCCAGTGGGCAAGGAAAGGAAAAAGAATACCTGGACATCCTATGGAAACAAAGAGAAGAAATGTTGAAAGAAGAGTTGAAAGGTTGTGGCCTGAGGTCGGAAAAACTTGATAGAAAGGTGGCAGAACAGCAACAGTGGAAATCTAAGACAGGCAGACCAGAGAATCCAGAATCCTAGTCTTCTTCTTCTTCGAACGCTCCATATTGACCACAAGTTAATCACTCTGTGGGTGAATTGTATGTGATCTTAGCCTAAGGATGATTGTATGTTATGCCAGTGATGTGCCTACAAGTAGGCCAGCACATCCTATTTCTGCTATGCTTTTATTTACTAGGGTAGCTTCCCTAGGTCCTACATCAGTCGCCTCTTCGACATGCATTTTAGGTCGCAGTGGTACTATTCTTTGCTTCCCTTGTGGGCCCGGCATCACATGGGTGGAATCCTAGTCTAAAATGAATGATAGCCACAGAAGTATTTTCCCGCGCTTTACATTATGTATAAAACATACACCGAATGCATCATTAATTCGCAACATATTTTTAAAATTATCCTCAGAAAAAAATATGAACTGATTCCAATACCTAAACAGATTGGTCATCCTATTCATTGCAGTTTAAAAAACCTGGTTTGATACTATATGACAGCGCTGTCCAACGCTGAAGCCGTGTGATACATCCCTTGCGTCCTATTTTATTCATTCAGCTTTGATGTTAATCAGAATTTCAAGGAAAAAACATTTATTTCTGAATAACAATGATTCAGTTTTTTTGTAAGCACAATATTTTACAAAATTAAACGCTTAGTCGTAATTGTATTTTGATCAGTTATTATTTTTCATTCATGTTACTATTATTATATTATTATTAGTAGTAGTACTATTGCAATTATCACATGGTGCCTGCACCTCCAGTCATTAGTCAGATACACCCTAATATATAAAAATGTTGGATAGCACTGCCATATAGTATTCTGGGAAACACTATGTAAGTTAACATTTTTCATTGATAAATAACACATGGCGGTGATGTGGCCAACATCAGGTCAAACTCCTTTACTTCCCAGTGATTCTCTGGTACAAATGATGTTGAATCAAGCTGACAGTTGCAGCAGTCAAAAACATTCCACAATCGTCAGTGGCAATGTCAACATTAATGCGCTAATGTGACTTCAAAGATGAAATCATGCGGAAAAATGTCCACAAATGAAACCAATAGCATATCATTTTGTAAAATAACATTTGTTATTCAGTTTCAGTTTGGAATATCTTCATTGCACTCGGACATGTCCATAGGTGCTCCGATCTCCTTCGCAATATCTCCAACAGCGCCCAGCGACTGACCGTAGAAATTCTATTTTGATTGATGAGCCGACCTGTACATTTGGTAATAACAATGAACAACAGGTATTTGAAATATGTTCTTCTTTGACTTCAAATGTTGCTTTCTCCATCAAAGGTGATCAGTTCAATTTATCAGTTCTGTTGCTAATAATAATCCATGCCAAGCTGACAAAATTTATTTTACCTTTTTGTCTCTTTTCTCACTAAAGCCTAAAGGGTCTAAAGCCTGAAGGATTGACTTCATTGCAGCGGGTTTACCCCATATGGCTCAGCCCATGTCCGCAGAAATGACCTGCATCTGCCGAGTATATTGTATTAAGCACAAAATCCGTAGCTTCTGCAACAATCTTTGGGGTCTCTGGATAAAATACACTTTTGAACAGAATGGCACAGTCCAGATTTGAACTCCTGACCTGCAAAATGCAAGGCAAGGGCGTAGCCCAGAGATCTATCTTTTCTCACTATCTTTACCTGTTGTTATAATGTGCACTGAAGTGATTCTGTGAGATGTTTGTCACTTCTTCGATCCAGATATTTTCAACAAGCTATATACAGGAAATTCTGAAACGTCCAATTATTGTGGTTCTAATAAAATAACGGCAAAAGCTGCTACCAACTACAGGGTGTTCAACTTAAAAGCAGCCTCAGTGATAAATAGAAATTTGCCAGGTACGCATTGCATCTTGTCTATTTACTATTTAAACCAGTTCTGACTAGCTTGTCCTACGTCACATTTGGTGTCCCTTCCCGCACTACAATTACACACCATCACACAACCTTGACCTATACTACGTCATAACTGAACCTTTCCATTTCAATACATATATTCCAGATTAGCTCCATTCACAGGCTGCTTTTAAGTTTAACACCATGTAGAACCCCAACCCAGATGCCCAAACATCTTTCTGTCAGCTAAACAACAAATTATAAAAACTGAAATCTTATCAACACAAGAGAGTCACAAATATCATCATCAAAGAGAAGGTTAGAGAAGAAAATAAGAAGTTTTAAAACCCCAGGGAAGCACTAAAGACAATAATATGATCAATAAATAGACATTGAACAAATATTAGAAGCTTTCGCGCCCGAGTGGTTACCGGGCCAAAATTTGGGGTGTAAAGAATAGAACCACTGTTACCTGTCAGCATGTCGTAAGAGGCGACTAAGGAGGTTTGGCTGAAATCGGATGCATGTGTCCGCTAGGGAATGCTAACCAAACAAATGCTTGCAGAAAACAGATGCACCAGGCCATAAGGTGCATAACATGGTGCAACAACCCCTCACAATGTGGAATGGGATAACAGATTCTATGGTCGCCAATCTGCCTCGTAGATTTAGTTACGCAGTAAGAATGTCAAACCTACCATCACAAGGGTGGCCAAAACTTACTGCGGGAAGAGGTTGGCACAAACGGGAAGCAGAAATCATAGGAATTATATCCTACAGAACTGCCCCAGTATGCAGACCTGAGAAGAGGTGGCCCACTTACACTAGCGTCCAAGACAAACTGTATGGCGTGGCTGATAATCTGAGGCAGATGGCTGCCTTTATTAGAGAATCCGAAATCCCAATCTAGTGAGAACGTAAAAAATTTTTAAAGAAGCTTTGAAAAATACTAATTCTCAAACACAGCATTCCAAGCACAAACCCCTTATTTCTTAAGGCAACCATTACCTAGCCCTAAAGATAAACGTTTCTATGAACACAACTAGCTAGTGCTCCAAAAATAAGAGCCTCACTAAGTTGGATCTTTAAGAAACAGTATCATCTGTTGAACACAGAATAATCGTAAGTTCAGATGTAGGTTATGTATTCTCAACAAGTTATATACAGGAAATTCTGATAGATCCAAATATTGTGATACTAAAAAAACTAATGGCATAGGCTGTTCCCAACTAGCATCTCAACTTAGACATCCAAACATCTTTCTGTCATCTAAACTAATAAATGATAAAAACTGAAATGTTATCATCAACACATGAAGAGACAAGAGTCACAAATATCAGCATCAAAGAGAAGGTTGTAACAAAACCTTGCTTGAAATACATTGGAAAATGGTAATTAATTTTATGTAACTTTTATTAAGATCATTCCACAACTTTGAATTGCCTTAGCTTGCTTCTGTGTTCATAAAATTGTATTATTAAGTTTAGTAGAAAGGTCTTTTTAATGAACGCTGACATTAAACAATAGAAGAAAATTAGTCATGACAGAGTTGAGTTTAGTATATATGTTACATTACATGACATGTACAGTGTAGGCTACTTGTTTGTATGTATGTGAATACAGAATAGTGTATTTGTATAGTGTATAGTCAGTATTTGTTCAATCATTCATTTATTTGAAATGGAGAAATTGTCAAATGGTGACAAATAAAAATGATTAAACTTAAGTGAAACCAATCCGCTCAAAATTTAACTGTGACTATTTATTTTCTGCTTACTTGTACGCTGTGCAAAAGACATAAGTGGTGTAATTTACTTAATAACGTTGAATTATAATTGATATCGCTAGTTTTTATACTGTTCTATAATCAATAATATTATTAATAATGCCATACTATATGTTCTGTTAACTTTCGCATGGGAAGATGATCCAGGCAGACCATTGTTTGGGTTATAATGATATATGCAAGGTCTCAATGACTTTTCTATCCGTCCCAACGAAAAACTAGCTGATGACCGACATATATATCAATATGAATATGGAAAGCAACATTACGCAAAGGGATAGAATCTTTCGAAGAGAGACTTGGGGATGAGCCTGACGGCAAGAGAAACAAGCGGAGACACAGAAGTCGTCATCGTTAGTTATACGCTTGCCAAATGACCGTCTGTAAAGACGAAAATGGCCATATAATAATAATAATTATAATAATGGTAAAATTTGTGTTCAATTCCCTTCCCAACAAAATGAATCTGTTCGCAAAAAAGGTTCTGTAACACGGACAAACTACTTCTAACAATGCACATACAAACAGATGAAAGTATTATCATAGCAATTAGCTAATTTTTTTTAAACACTTACGCATTAACTGTAATCTTTTTCTTGACCTAGAGATAGTTTAAACTATCTCAACTATCCTGGTGAGAAAATCAACAGCAGTAAACAAACCGAGAACACATTTCACGTGATCGGTGTTTCCTGTTCACAAATACATGGGCTATAAATAACGCACGATATTTATAGATAGAAAAGTCGTGAAAGGAGAATTAACAATTGTTGTGAATATTCAAACTATACAGCGCGGCAATAGACTTCCACTGCCATGTTCACATCTCAATGTTGATACACTCTGACAACTTGATGTTTATCTATTCTAGAAATCAGCCTCCTTTTTACAGTTCTCGTACCAGTGTTAATCATTTCTTCTCTTTTATAGTATGATCTTCAGCAGTTGCCACGCATTTTTATATGGTCAAACTATTGTACTTAATTAAGTACTTCTCTCTCTGCGATCCCCGTACTTAAGTACAAGAATCAAGCGTTTAAGAAACTGCGTTTTTTTCCTGGGCAACATATGGTTGTGAGACATGGACCATTGTCAAAGCGGCGGAGAAGATCATTAACACCTTTGAATGCAAATGCTACAGAAGAGTACTTAGAATCAGTGGCGGCCCCTTTTTAAGGGCCAGTGGGGCAGGACCCCACCAAAAATAAGGTGTAACGTGTATTTATTATTTTATACATAAAATATATCCTAATTAAATCATTTCGGAAAACATGATTTTTCCGAAAATTTTTGTCTGGCCCCACCAACAAAAATGATCACGAGCCGCCACTGCTTCGAATAGCATGGACAGAGAAAAGAACAAATGCTTCTGTTCTGCAACAGCTTGATATTAAGGAGAGTTGGCTAATAAATTAAATATTTCGGACACCAACATGAGTGCCTGGACAAGATACTTTTGGAGGGAATGGTGTTGGGGAGAAAAATGAGAGGAAGACCTAGAAGACGATGGGTGCAAGATATCATTGACGATCTGAGAATGACTGCTGCTGGTGCCGGCCAAGTTGCACAGAACAGAGAGTCTTTCAGGACTGCTGTCATGGGAGCCTAGTTCCGGAAGGTACAAGCTACATGATGATGATTGTACTTAGTTTTTCACATTTCATTCAGCAAACTTCATGCGTTCGATCGACTGTGCAACGTTCTATCACCTCTGTATTTAAAAAATGAATGCCCAGAATAACACAAAATGTGAACTAATTTGATTTTCATTTTTTCTCTAATCGTGTTTTGCATCAGAGCAGCATGATAAGAGGAGAGATCTAGAACAGGCTTTATTATTTGCTTTATAAATTATGTTGCTCTGTTATTTCTGTGGTCTACCTATTACGTGGACAGCCTTTTGCTTTGTATCCACTGTATCGGAGTAACATTGCTCTTTGTATCCACTGTATCGGAGTAACATTGCTATTTGAGTCTGTTGGTAATATTGCTTATATGGTTGAAGCATTTAATTTGTTGTTTCTTGGTGTCAGTACTGATGTTGTACCCACTTTCTTCTCGATGTCTTCATTTCTAAACCGATATTTTCTGCATAGTCTCAGCATTCTGTGTAGACACTTCATCTCTGTCGTGACTCAGATGATGATCTAAAACGGGAAATATCGAAATAGGGGAAGACTGCAGTAAAACTTGGTAAATAGTGAAACACGTACAAACAAAGTACTATCTTCTTCTTCTTTTGTCGTCACACTGCTACCGGGTTGTTGCCCAGTGTCGTGGTTTTCTGTTTTTGTCTTGCGCTGTTCTGGTGGCTTGTGTGATTGTTATCTTTGCTCTTTCACAGGATTCTGCTACGCCATCTAACCATCTTTTCCGTGGTCTTCCTCTTGCCTTCTTTCCCGATGTTCTGTTGTAGAAGACTCTGTATACTGTGGAGTTTGGATGCATTCTTATTAAGTGGCCAAACCACTTCATTCTTTGTTTATCTATATAATTCAAGCACGGTTTTGTGCCAACTTTCTTTCTTATGCTGATGTTGGTGATTCTGTCTTTTCTTGTGTTGTTGGTAACTTTTCTCAGGCAACGCATTTCACATGTAGTTATTTTTGTGACTGCGCTTTGCTCAATGTCCATGTTTGGTTTCTGGTAACACAAAGTAGGTATAAAAATGCTGTTGATCATTTGTTTCTTAGCTGCCTGTGAAAGAAACAAATGATCAACAGCATTTTATACCTACTTTGTATAAAAATAAGTACAAACAAAGTACTATAGTTTTACAAAATACAGAAACAGTGACGATAAACAGCAACGTTTCGACCAACAAGGCCTTTATCAAGCAAACGAACAAACAGGAGTGACAAATTAAAATGAAACACAAATGGACGACCAAATACAAACGTATCTAAGGAAAAGCTGGAATAAAAACGAATAACGAAATAAATGTAACACAAAACACACACATAAAAACTAGAAATAGAACGGAAAAGAAACAATGAAACATCTAGTAAATATATAACTTGAATACATGCAACATATACCCATATAGAGTACAAAGCATAGGAAGAGAAAGTACTAAGAAGCATAAGAATGTAATACGTTGAGCCCGCGTGGTCGCAAGGTACCATACAAAGAAATCAACCGATTCTCCAGAGCAAATCGACTACGATCATCAGAGGAACATGATCGGATGGCTGTGACCTGGACATCGCAAGCTCCTGAATGGCCAGTATCATTGAAATGGGTAGCTACAGGGTCACAGAGCATTGGCGTATATCGCGCAAGTGTTGGGCGAATCGGTCACTGAGTCTCCTGCCGGTTTCCCCAATATAGGCCTTGTTGCGCTGCTTGCAGATAATGGCATAGATAATATTACGGGACTCGCAGTGAAACTGTCTTCAACAACGAACGTGGCTTTTGGAAAAGACACCGTGCGGGTCTGTATGACATAAGCACAAGTGTTGCAGCGCCGACGGCCACACTGGATGGTGCCAAAATGACTCTGGATATTAGGCGTGAGGCGACTGTGAACCAACATATCCTTAAGGCTTCTGTCCCGTCTGTACGCCACCAAAGGATAGTGTTGGAAGATTGAACGTGTCTCAGGATCAGACTGAAGAATGGAGAGATGACGGAATAAGACTTTTTCACAAGGGAACTATGAGGGTGGAAAGTTAAGACAAGTTTCACCCTGTCAGAATTGGAAGTTCTATGCTGGTTAGAGAGAGCCTCCTGGCGAGAAATTTGTTGAACGCGCCGCATAGCAGAAGCAAGCACCGTATCCGGGTATAAGCGCTTACGAAAGAAATCCAGCATCTCGTGAGCTCTATCGAGAAAATCGTCGTCCTCGCTACAGAGGCGACGAAGGCGCAAGAGTTGAGAGAATGGTAAAGAATCACGACAAGCCTGGGAATGGGAAGAGGTATAAAGAAGAAAACTATGTGCATTAGTAAGCCTACACGTTCTGAGACACGTTCAATCTTCCAACACTATCCTTTGGTGGCGTACAGACGGGACAGAAGCCTTAGGATATGTTGGTTCACAGTCGCCTCAAGCCTAATATCCAGAGTCATTTTGGCACCATCCAGTGTGGCCGTCGGCGCTGCAACACTTGTGCTTATGTCATACAGACCCGCACGGTGTCTTTTCCAAAAGCCACGTTCGTTGTTGAAGACAGTTTCACATGCGAGTCCCGTAATATTATCTATGCCATTATCTGCAAGCGGTGCAACAAGGCCTATATTGGGGAAACCGGCAGGAGACTCAGTGACCGATTCGCCCAACACTTGCGCGATATACGCCAATGCTCTGTGACCCCTGTAGCTACCCATTTCAATGATACTGGCCATTCAGGAGCTTGCGATGTCCAGGTCACAGCTATCCGATCATGTTCCTCTGATGATCGTAGTCGATTTGCTCTGGAGAATCGGTTGATTTCTTTGTATGGTACCTTGCGACCACGCGGGCTCAACGTATTACATTCTTATGCTTCTTAGTACTTTCTCTTCCTATGCTTTGTACTCTATATGGGTATATGTTGCATGTATTCAAGTTATATATTTACTAGATGTTTCATTGTTTCTTTTCCGTTCTATTTCTAGTTTTTATGTGTTTTTTGTGTTACATTTATTTCGTTATTCGTTTTTATTCCAGCTTTTCCTTAGATACGTTTGTATTTGGTCGTCCATTTGTGTTTCATTTTAATTTGTCACTCCTGTTTGTTCGTTTGCTTGATAAAGGCCTTGTTGGTCGAAACGTTGCTGTTTATCGTCACTGTTTCTGTATTTTGTAAAACTATAGTACTTTGTTTGTACGTGTTTCACTAAAACGGGAAACATACACATAGTAGCAATGGATGAAGAAAAAAAATAACACTTCAAAACACAATTCATTGAAACATTGACTTTAAGTTTGATATATGGAGATACAATAGCGCACACTCCCTAAATGTGGCACGCGACAGATGTACTATAAAGCTAGACACTATAAAGTTAGAAAGTATAAAGATTGACAGGTCACTAAATCAACTTATCGTAGATGTTAATGCTTCCAAAATTAAGGAGATTACCGTGTGTAAATAACTCGAAAGCTATTTCACAGAATATGGCAGATTTGGCTGGAGAAATCATAATAAAATGCTGGAACGTCAACGCATTGTGACATAACAAATTAAACCATTACTCAAACACCCGAACATCAGTAGGCAAGTTAATGGGTCAGTATCGTTTGAGGCCTTCCATGTCGGTAACAAGTCAAACATGGATGCATACTGGCCGCAACACTTTTCTAGCATGATGTTTGGCGCTATGCTCAATGATTTCTTTTTAGAATGTGATGGAAAAATATGATAACGACTTCATATATGACAAATGGTAATCTATTCAATCTCAGGAGGTTAAATTCTTCTACTACAGTGAAGGAATCAACCATCTCAGACATGTTGTTTGCTGATAGCCGTGCTCTCGCTACCAACTCTGAAGAAGATATGCAGACCAACAACTTTTCTATGGCATGTGAGTTGCCTGCCTGCCCAGCGTGCTCATAGGGCGTTGGACGACGGGTGATAAGCCCTCTGTGAGTGTGGGTTCAATTCCGCGAGCTGGCAGAAAAGCCACAGGTTCTCCAGATTTATGGTGCTTGTGGCACCGAACCGAAGGGTTACGATGTCCATGGCACCGAGCAGAAAAGCTGAAAACTCAAGTGCTTCTAGATGGGGGAAAAAAATCTCAAAGCTAGTCTTATGCATGTCTTGGAACTCTGCTTCAAAAGTTATCCCCCATACATGTGCTACTAAGCGTCTCTTTTCTCCGCTGTCCCTGCGGTGTCCACTGAATTGCATGTATTGATCGTCGTCCTTTTCTCATTCCAATCCAGAGAACATGTTCAATCCATCGCCGTTTTTGTATCTTGTTATTTATGACTTCCAGACTAATTAATTCGTGAAGGCTTATATTGCTAATCTTACCCTCCAAGCTATATTCAAGTATTCTTCTAAGAAGTATATGCTCAAATCCTCTTAACATACTTTGTATGATCAACAGATCACTACATACTAAGATACCATCTATACCACAGATTCAAGATCGATTCAATAGATTTGCGTACCCTTCGTACCAGTCCATGACAGTGTAAAACCTATTGCAGACCTGTCCAATATGCAAAACTTAAGTAGTCTAGTGCTACAAGAGGAACTCAGATAGCTGAGAATCGTTGAAGCACAGAGAAAGCGAGCTGCGCAAAAAGACAAAACACGAAACACACACGTGTCTAACCTCAATCATGTATGCCCCACCTGTGGTAGTAGATTGTGGTCTTCTTCTTCTTCTTTGCGTTCGTTCTTTACGACCAATTTTAATCACTCTTTGTGATATGTTTGATCTTTGCCAAGAACGTGTATACGTTGCACATTGGTTTGGCAGGCCCCTAAACGTATAGACTTCTACACGTTTAGGACATGTGCATCCGATTTCAGCCAAACCTTCTTAGACGCCTCTTACGACATGCATGGCAGGTAACAGTGGTTCTATTCTTTACACCCCAAATTTGGGCCCCGGTAACCACTCGGGCGAGATTGTGGTCGAAGATTTCACTCTACAGTCCCCGTCGCATACACCATAGATGCAGCAGCACACGTCTGAGACTGTTGTCATCATCGCTTGCAATTGATATATATTATTAGTCTAGTGCTGACGACTACCCTTGTCAAAGTAATTAAATTGGAATTATGAAAGCGAAAGAAAGAAAATAAATATAAGTGCATTTTTACTTATTGTTTCAAATGTGCCCTCTTTTGTTATTGCGTGTCAGATGTAAGATGAGAAACCATCAACTCTATAAGCAATTCAACCTTTCACTCCGTATAAAACCTTTCTCATGTTATGTTATTTTATTCGATTGACGTCATGGCACATTGGGCATTCCATCGTGCTCTATCCTCCGTTGCAACAGCCATCCCAAAGTCCATTTGCTCACCGTACCCATGAGAAGTTGATTACTATATCTTCTCTCCCTCTACCACGAAGACGACACTGTCTGGCATGTCCAAACTTAACGCCCAATTTGCGAACTCGTTCCAGTGTCTGCAACTTGCCCATGTCACATAATTGAGAGCGTACCGCATTGATGATATTGGCTCTGTCTATACTTCTGCCCGCTTGAAAAAACAAAACCTTTCTTGTTTACCATCACGCCTTTGTGTTGTTGGGGACCATACGAGAAGCAAAGAATATTAACACTGCAACCTACAAGGCAACTACATTGTAAGAGGCGACTTAGGTAGGGGTCTAAGGAGGCTATCCTAGTAAATAAAAAGTGTTGTAGAATTTGGATGTTCTGGCCTACTTGCAGACACATAACTGGCACAAGGTGCAATCGCTCTTAGGCTCAGATCACATACAAATCACAAAGAGTGGTTTAACAAGTGGCGGATATGGAGCGTTCGAAGAAGAAGTTTACCATCAGATGCATTTATATTTCAATGTTTCAGTTTCAGTTTGGAATATCTTCATTGCACTCCGGACATGTCCATAGGTGCTCCGATCTCCTTGCAATATCTCCAACAGCGTCCAGCGACTGACCGAACCAGTTCTATTTTGATTGATGAGCCTACTTGTATACCTGTTGTACCGTTCTTTTCTTGCCACACCAATCTTCAAACCCAGTTCTCGCAATCTAGTAGTTGACTTGGATTGGTTTAGATGAAGGTCTTCTCTGCGGTCACGCTCTATGAGGGCGTTCACGGTGTCAGCTCTGTCCATTGGTTGGCCCTCTGATATAGCGGCAGAGCCAGCCAGCCTGTCCGCTCTATCCAACGACACCCATGTGCCCCGGAACAAAGACAAGTGTAATTCTGTAAAGTGTTGACGCCTGCATTTCAATGTGTACTGATTTAGCAGGTATCATCTTCTTATCATCTTAAAAAATAGCACGAGCCAGTAAGTCAGCGCGGAAGAGAGACGAAGTTAATTAATCCCGATATTTGTTTTTTAATATTTCTTGAATAACCTTTTACAGCTTATATTTTCTGTATGCTATTCTTATAAATAGCATAATAACGCAATCTTTCTCCCATCTATTTTGTGAATATTTCGACTTTTTTTTCTTAATTAGAAACATTTGTTTTTAGTCGTCCATTTGTTTTTTTAAATTTGTCACTCCTTTTGTTCGTTTGCTTGATAAAGGCCTTGTTGGTCGAAACGAAATCGTCCCACTTATAATGGTCATTATTTTTCGCAGACATCTTTTTCAAACGCATCCAACTCACTTTATATATCTTTAATAATTTTCCGACTCTCGCTAGCATATGTTAGAATTAATACAATGTTGTAATTGACAATTCGCAGTTTTAGTTTTAAAACGGTACTTGTATGTTTTTATAAAAAAACATACAAGTACCGTTTTCAATGACCAGTGCCATTTCAATGACACTGGCCATTTAGGTGCTCACGATGTCCAGGTCACAGCCATCCGATCATGTTCCTCGGATGATCGCAGTCGATTTGCTCTGGAGAATCGGTTGATTTCTTTGTATGGTACCTTGCGACCACGCGGGCTCAACGTATTACATTCTTATGCTTCTTAGTACTTTCTCTTCCCATGCTTTGTAATCTATATGGGTATATGTTGCATGTATTCATGTTATATTCCATTCTTATGCTTCTTAGTACTTTCTCTTCCCCTGCTTTGTAATCTATATGGGTATATGTTGCATGTATTCAAGTTATATATTTACTAGATGTTTCATTGTTTCTTTTCCTTTCTATTTCTAGTTTTTATGTGTGTTTTTGTGTTACATTTATTTCGTTATTCGTTTTTATTCCAGATTTTCCTTAGATACGTTTGTATTTGGTCGTCCATTTGTGTTTCATTTTAATTTGTCACTCCTGTTTGTTCGTTTGCTTGATAAAGGCCTTGTTGGTCGAAACGTTGCTGTATTTTGTCATTGTTTTTGTAATTTGTAAAACTACAGTACTATGTAATTACGTGTTTTGCCAATCAAATAGTTTTACTGCAGTTCCATATATATATACTGTATGTTTTTATAGCTATATAACTCCTTCAAAAATAAGTGAAATCTATTTTCACGATTAATGTTCGTGGATACATTGGGATTTCCCGAGCTAATTTTTTTAGTCATGTTTGGACTTACCTGTTTTCGATTTCACTTTTCTAGGAACCTTTGATAACTTAGAGAAATTCAATATGGCTTCGTTGACAGGTAGATTATGTTTTAATTATTTACGTTATCGACTGGTTTACTGACAACTATTGGTGCCAAGTGTGTATTTTGCGCTGTTGTAATAGTACTACTACTAACTTAATAACTAAACTACTAATAAATAATAGTAATACTAATTAACTAATACTAATAGACTAATAGTAATAGTTAATAGTAGAAGACTAGAAGTAACTACGTCTACTAACTTGTAGTTAGTTAGTTATTAATACTAATAATAATAATTTAAAACTTATTCTTATTATTAATTATACTTATTTTACTACTATTTAACTATATTCTAATGAACTACTTGTTTATAATTTTTAACAATACAATCACAATGCATCAAACAACAGATTAAGATAATAAATATTAGAAAGAAGCAGCTTAGAATCGAACCAATTCCAATGACTATGACCCGTCCAGTGGCGGTAACTATCATGAGAACTTGCACTTGTTCAAGAATTAGAAACTTACTTACTAATTACTAAGTGCAACTTATGAATACGAACTAGTATTAATTATTAACTTATGCACTTCCAGTGCCATTATTAGTCACGCAGTTTAAATTCTAACTTCCATGTCAAGCATACCAATCAATCACTGACGGAAATGCCGTTCTGTATAATATAAATATTCCTATATTACTATTGACTATTGCATGATGATAGTCGAAACAATTATGGACATCCATAGTGGTAGCTTCTATTAAGAAGCAAGGTAATGCAAATGAATTGCAAAAATTCAATAGAAACTTTCAGTTTCAGTCTAGTACAAATAAGTAAATAATAGCAGAACATATGCTAGACATGTACATATAACAATTCGGATATGTTATATGTACAGAACAAAAGAGAATAGTAATTAATTACTAATAAGAAAAAAGCAATGAGGAGTTGAATACCAGACAATGCCTCATTGTGTAATACCTCGTTATTGATGCAAATATTTTTTTAAATAAAAAAACTCATCGGCACTATCAATTAATGTCCATAGTCTTTTTAAATAGTTATCTTTGAACAGCCATCGTACCTCCTTGTGTAGGAAAAGATGTTCAAATTCTTCACCATTATCGCAAAAAAGTTTACGCATAATCTATTGTTCAACAAATGCACTGTAATTTTGTTGATAACACAGTTCAATGATTTGCGGAGTCGATCACTAAGATGTTTGCAATTAAATGTTGCAGACGAATAATGCAATGAATTGCTAAAGCACCTGGTACCATATTTTTTAATTATATCAGACACCCACAATGACAACCAATCATAGCCAGTGCTCTGCCTGTTACACATGCAACAACATTGGGAAAAGGAATATGTTTTTTAGCAAAAATGTTTCAAAGATTGATGACATCTTTGTATAAGCTGTCAGTAGTTTTGCAAATAATGTATCCTCTGTGATGTTTTTATACTTTATGTGTCTCACATATTCGTGCAGAAAAGCTTCACTATCGTGCACGATGCTTTCGTTCAACAACAAATCAGTACACATCTGATTTTCTACCATTTCATCTATTCTACTTGAAACAGTATCATTGCTCAATATAAGTGAATGTCACTTGGATTTCTTGCCATCATTATGCTAATTACCTCCCGTATAGCTGGTACAATTAACAGATTGGCTCCCATGAGCCGCTAGGAGTGCCACATTGTATTTCTTTTAGATCTATTTGAAAGAAAATTCATTTACCTTCAAAATGGTATATTACTCATAAAAACCGGTTAATAATTAAGGAAACTGCAGCTGAATTTGTGCATACACCTTAATGGGAAAATAGGACATAAATTCAATTCAACCACAACCCGTTTTTTTCAATTCAGTAGCCAATCAGTTAAGTTTTCTCAAATGTTGTAACGTTTCCCACAATTTGCAATCTTTAGTAGAATTTTGTAAGATAGGCCTTTGTCATTATGATTAGATGTTTTCTGAAACATGCTAGTAATAGCCGTCCATCGCAAGCGAGGATGACAACAGTCTCAGATATGTGCTGCTGCACCTCTCTGGTCAACATGCTAGTAACAGTGTTGCGGCTGTCAAACTTTTGTTTTAAATCATGGAAGTCAAAAATATATTTGCCAATTTTCTCTGTTTCTTGGTAAAATGATTTTGTAGCCGTGACAGTTTAATTGCTTCTTTAAAATACGCTTTCCTGACAAAGCAAACAAATTGATAATTTTTCATTTCTTCTTCAAACGTTACATATCTACCACTTGTTAACCACTCTTTGTGATTTGTATGTGATCCAGGTCTAAGAGCAATTGTATGTTGTGCCAGTTATGCGCCTACAAGTAGGCCATCACATCGGATTTTTGCAATGCTTTTTATTTACTATGGTAGCTTCCCTAGGCCTCTTATGACATGCATTGTAGGATGCAGTGTTACTATTCAGTGCTCCCTTGCAGACCCTAGCAGCACACAAGCGATTAAAACTTCAAGGCATCAAGACATCAAAGAAACCTTGAACAAGATGCTGGAGGAAGCGGAAGAACTTGCTAGAGACAGAGAGTTTTTCAGGCGGACTTTGATGAAAGCAACGTTCCACAAGGAACGTGCTGCTACCTGAAATTATAGCAGCAACCATCATCACTACTTGTTGCATTTATTATTGTTTACTGGTTTCTTTGTGACAACAAAGTGTATAATAATAATAATACCTCTTGTACTGTTATACGTTACATTGGGCCTGCAAGCAATTTCTCCATAATGCTCTATCCTGGACAACTCGCTCAATCTCCTCCATGGAACTGAGACAAATATTTCTTGCCTCTCTCAGCAAAGTTCGTTTCAGGGTCTCCTTAGGTCATCTTTCTTTCTTAAACCCTTTGCATCCCACTTCAATGCCTGCTTTGATATTCTTTGATTATTTCTTTTCAAGGTGTCTCCAACATATCTCCATCTTCTCCTTCTTATAACAGTTGTTACTAGTTGTTGACCAGACATTTCTCTGATTTCATCACTTCTCCTGAATTCTTTCCATTTTATATTCTCTTTGTAAAATGAGTGTTATAAACTTTTTTTTTTCTCTTTCAGATTCAGAAGGTGAAGCTGATCAGCGTCCTTCGTTTGGCAATTCTTCACAAAAGATGGCCACATCTTATTCCTCAGGGTCTGAAGGGGTGACCAGGAAAGGTACCAAGCGCCCATACGTAGCTATTTCATCTGATGGTGATGCTAAGAAGAATGGTGGCCTTAAGAATGCCCATGATCCCACAGAATATGTCAAGTTAAAGGATAATTCCCAAGTTGAAGTATCAGATGCTGCTCGAAATATGATGGTAATAATTTTATTCATTTTTGGTCTGCAAGGTGTGTTCTGCACCTGGCTCTGCATTCAGCAGAGTTGTGGTTGGCTAGTCATTTTTAGGAACAAAGAAAAGTTGAAATTAATGATCTGTACCATGGACAGAAAAATACCATGATAGAAAAAGAAAGAACACTGATGTCCTGAAAGAACTTAATGTTAAAGACAATTGGCTGAAAAACAACATACTATACAGAAAAATTAGATACTTTGGTCACATAAAACATCACAATGACCTGGAGAGAACAATATTAGAGGGCAGGGTCTCAGGATGCAGAGGCAGACCAAGAAGAAGATGGCTACAGGTTATTAAAGAAACCATGAATATGACGATCGACGAAGTGGGTGAACTAGTTAGAGACAGAGTGAATTTCAGATGCGCTGCAAAGAGAGCAACGCCCTATAAAGATACGCACCGTGATGATGATGATCCGTAGAACCTCCTTCCCAGTTGTGTGGACTGTGAAACTTTGACCAAGAGGTCAAAGGCAAACGTGGTGTCTGGTTTGTCTAGAGAAATAGTCTCCTCTATGTAGTTTATTTTTTTGGGGTCCTACGTATGGAGGGGGAAACCACCCCCCCACCCCCAGCATGCAGAAATTGAATGTGCTGGTCTACATACGTACACTTTTGGCCCAAATCACATACTGACCACAAAGAGTGGTTTAGCAAGGGGTTGATATAGAGCAGTGCTGTCATGCCCTTGTAATACATCTCTGACGTCCTATTTTATTTTATTGCTGCAACTATTCGTTGTGACGTAGTAGGTAAGATTTAGTAGTTATATTTGTTGTGTATGTGCATTTCCTGTTTCTACCTCTTTTTCATTAGATACATTTGCATGTTTCTGTTATCGTCCATTTGTCTTCTCTATAATTCGTCACTCCTGTTGTGTCGTTTGTTGATAAAGGCCTTTTGGTCGAAACGTTGCTGTTTATCGTCACTGTTTCTGTATTTTGTAAAACTATAGTACTTTGTTTGTACGTGTTTCGCTATTTTACTTGTCTGCCTTAACGCTAATTAGAATTTCAATAGTATTTCTTAACGGCAGTTTGTTTCATTAAAAAAAAAATTCTTGTTTTATTCTTCTACTTCGAGCACTCCATATCGACCACTTGTTAACCACTTTGTGTGATTTGTATGTGATCTGAGCCTAAGAGCGATTGTATGTTGTGTCAGTTATGCGCCTACAAGTAGGCCAGCACATCTGATTTCTGCAATGCTTATTATTTACTAGGGTAGCTTTCCTATGTCCTACATCAGTCACTTCTTACGACATGCCTTGTAGGTCGCAGTGGTTCTATTCTTTGTTTCCCTTGTGGCCCCGGCATCACACGGGCGGTGCATCAAAATTAAATTCTGTAAGTATTTGCCAGGAAAATAAAATTAGGCTGTTCTTCTTTAATAAATCAGCCATGTTGGGGGCTTTACAATTCAATAGAAGTAATTTCTAGTGTCGTAACTACAATCCAGACATGTTTGAGGGCCCTTTACATTTCAACAGAAGTAAGTTCTAGTGTTGTAACTACAAACCAGCCATGTTTGAGGACTCTTACATTTCAGTAGAGTTCTAGTGTTGTAATTACTAGCCATGTTTGAGGCCTTTACATTTCACATAAGTTCTATTTGTAACTACAATCAATGTTTGAGGGCCCTACATTTCAAAGAAGTAATTCTAGTATTATAACTATAAGCAGGCATGTTTGAGAGTACTTTCAACAAGTAAGTTTAGCATTTAACTATAGCAGGCATGTTTGAGGGCTTTACATTTCAGAGTAAGTTCTAGTTGTAACCTATAAAGCAGCATTTGAGGGCCTTACATTTCAACAGAAGTAAGTTCTAGTATTATAACTATAAAGCAGGCATGTTTGAGGGGCCCTTTACATTTCAACAGAAGTAAGTTCTAGTATTATAACTATAAAGCAGGCATGTTTGAGGGGCCCTTTAAATTTAAACAGAAGTAAGTTCTAGTATTATAACTATAAAGCAGGCATATTTGAGTGATCCTACATTGCAGTTATGTCACTTCTAAGTTTAAATTTACTACAGTTGCTTAACTAATGTTCTCTTTCTAATGATAGGCTAAAATGGGTCACAAAGAAGGAACAGGTCTTGGTAAGCACAGTCAGGGCAGAACACAGATTATTGAAGCATCCACCCAGCGAGGTCGACGTGGTCTGGGTATGGTCGTTTCTGGTCTGGAACCTTCAAACATTGACTGGGACTTCAGTAAGGAAGAAGTAAGTCTATAGTTTATTTTATTTGAAGTTTGCACTTGAAAACTTTTTGAGAAAATAATATTGAAAATTGTTCTTTGTGACAGTTCTATTTCTCTTTCTGCTGTGTACGGGGTCTCTGTGACAGAGAGGTTAGGTGCTTGCCTTTCATTCTAAAGGTACTTGGTTTGCTCCTCGTGAGCCATCCAGATATTTTTCCAGAGATCCCTGATCTCAGCGTAGATGAGATCGATTCCTTTTTCTATTGGAATTGGACGATAAAATGAAGATCCTATGTTCAAGTTGAGCATGTAAAAGAACCCTTGGCAGTTCAAAATCTAGAAGGGCAGGCTGGAAAGCCACTGCCCTTGCATAACTCATTAGAAATAGATTAAAAATAAAATTTCTAAAAAATACCTTCACTATCTTCTAAATTACTTCAGGACCCTCGTTGATGCTACTGAGTTTGTGCACTGCAGCTGAGATTTTCCTGTGTAAGAAAGCGATAGGAGCACACATGATTATTCACCAAAGTGCAATGATGATGATCATATCAATCAATCATTCTTCTGTAAAACCGAAATGTACAGCTGGTATTAATGATACTTTTGAGAAGTACACTGTAATCATTATTGATCATAATAGAATTTATAATGAAATCATATAAACCATTGATGAGTACACATGAATCTACTGTCAGGGAACGGAAAGGAAAGGAATCTACTGTCATCAATTATTACTGATAAGATTACCAACGATGAACTCAGAGAAAGAACTAAGCAGATACCAGTGGAGAAAGAGCTAAGCAAGAGATGCTGACTGTGGATAGGACATACATTGAGAAGACTGATCGGAAGCATTGCAAGACAGGCACTGTTTTGGAACCCGCACAGAAAGAGTAGGGGAAGGCCATTACCTGGAGAAGAGAGCAGGAGACTGATGTTAAAAGGATAGGTAAGAAGTGGAAAGAATTAGAAGGGTTGGCATAGGGAGGAAGAGCTGGAAGAAGTTTGTTGAAGACCTTTGTTCCGTTGGTAGTTAAAATGTGAAGAAGAAGAAGAAAAATTATTACAGATTTAGGGTAATTTGACTTGTGCATCTTTATTATTTTATTTGTTTCATTTCACTTTCAAATTTCCTGTTCTTCATTTTGGTAGGTTATAATAGATGAAGTTGTAGAGTGGCTTCCCTTTATAAAAGCCAGTTCCTTCATTGGAGGAAATGCTGGGGTGGAAGGTTGTAGGTCAGGTAAGTTCAACAGCAGTCGTTGATGTGCAGAATCGAAGATTTCATCTGCTTTTAAGCAATTTGTTTTAATTTCTTTTGTCTACAGTAAGTGTGGAATAGTTTTTTTTCAGTCAATCAAGGGTTATGCCTGCCAGTGTCGGCGATCATGTCTCCGCACAACTCTTTCCTTTGTGCATTTAATCACTTCTTATGTTGATCTTTTCTCAAACCACGATGTCAGATCATCTTCTTCCATGATCTCTTCTTTCCTGAATTTTACCTGTTGTCACCAAATGTTCTAAACCTCTTCTTCGCATTATATGCCCGAAGAACCTTGATTATCGGATTCTTATTCTTTTGATAAGATTTCTTTGTGTACAGACCTGTTTTAAAACCTCATCATTTGTTGTTGTTTTTTTACTTAATTTGTTTAAAATATGTAAGAATAAATGGAAGTTTGTTTTTATTCTGCAATCAGTTTCTTGTGTTCATAAGTCCTGATAAGGGGGATATTCTTCGGTCTCTTTGCGACTGTCTGTTGGATGAGGACACTAAAATCGATGTTGAATCGATCAAGCGATTTATGCAGTTTGGAGTTACCCGTTGTTCAAGTCGAACTGGATGCCTGAGAGGCAGAGTGAGAGGTGTGTTTAATCAGCGAGCCAAAGGAACCATCAGTATGCATACTCTTCTATATCTGTTGGGGATACTGAGCACCTATGGGTCTGCCCGGAGTGCAATGACGTCAGTTTAGTAACCAATAAGTCCTGAGTCATGAGCTCATCAGTCGTCTTCGCTCCCAAGGGTACATAAAACAGAGACAACAAATTTTCACTTAATTCAATTTTGTGCCTTTATTTCTATCTCAAACCTAGTCTTATACGTGTCTTTCAACTCTGCTTCAAATGTTGTCCTTCATGTGAGAGTGAGGATTTACTTTCATGAACCGGTAATATTCACAGTGACACCCCAACTCATATAAGATATCTAAGCATAGTCATTAACTATGTGATGCATTTATGTTCTATTTACATTGTTGGGTCTCCTTGCATATTATGACTGACTAGTTTCATTTTCAGTGGGAGAAGCTATGGAGTCCATGTTCTTGCATGTCCTAAGTCTACTTGTTAAACATCAGACGTTTTTTTTCTTTGTTTGCCTGCAATGAATTCAGTCGTAATCATTGCTCTTAATATGGCACTTCTGACAGATTTTGGGGGGATAGCTTGCTTTCCTTATCACCAGGGTCCTCCCCATTCAAACAAGCCTTACTCTGATTTCAGAAGTAATTGTAATTTAGATTCTCATGTAAAGGGTCAGGGTTTCTTGTAGTCTAACTGTGTACCTTGTGCACATCAAAAAATATTGTCCCAAGCTGGCCGTGAACCCCTGACTTTCAATGACACATGATCACTAGCACCTCATGTTATCAATTTCGCCATCATGACCGCATCAGAGGTTCATAGAGTAGTCTTCTTTCAATTTGTATACCCTGTATGTGCTTCCTTCGAATATCTTGATGGGGATTGGGAAGTGTCCACATGAGGGTGGGCCCAGCTGTATCTATTTTCTATTGTAGGTTTGTGTAGGGTTATCTCACCATAGTCTAGAATTTGTCCCCGGTATACTTTTGGGGCAGTGGAGCGTCTGGTCGAATGGATTAGAGCACAGGCTCCCATTCAGGAGACCCAGGTTTAATCCCTGGTAAGGCCAAGTAGTTTTGTTTGTCGGGGCATAAAGAAAAACTCCTAACTTGAACAGTATTGTGGTGACTGCACTATCCATGCAGCCATTAAATTCCTCAGGCTCATGTTCCCCGCCCTACACTGCCCTAAAAGCAGTTTTGAAAAAAGGGTAAGACTGCAGTAAAACTTGGTAAAGTAGCAAAACACGTATTGCAGGTAGTAAAGACATTTAAAAAAATATACTTCTGGGGTCTGGCTTTTGACATCAGATGATTTCCGTTCGCTAGAGCCAGGTTAATCAAAACAGAAGAACCAAATGTAATGATTGGTTGATAGGACCATCATCATTACACTTCGGTGAGTAACCATGTGTGCTCTGATCTCTTCCTTACACAGGAAGATCTCAGCGGCAGTGCACTAAGTCTGTATCACCAGCGAGGTCCCTGTGTAATTTTGAAGATGGTGAAGATATTTTTGTAGGAATTTTTATTTTAATGAATTTCTTTTCTAATGAATTTTGACGGGCAGCGGCTTTCCAGTTTGCTCTTCTCAATTATGTACTGTCAAGTGTTCTTTTACATGCTCAAATTTAACACAGGACCTACGTTTTATCGTCAGTCTCCGATATGACTAGGAGCTCGATCTCACCTACCTGAGATCAGGGATCTCTGGTGTCGCCCATGTGGTGGAGAGGCCCACAAGGGAAGCAAAGAATAGTACCACTGCGACCTACAATGCATGTCGTAAGAGGCGACTAATTTAGGCACTAGGGATACTACCCTAAGTAAATAAAAAGCAGCGCAGAATTCGGACATGCTGGCCTACTTGTAGGTGCAAAATTGGCACAACGTACAATCACTCTTAGGCTCAGATCACATACAAATCACACAGAGTGGTTGACAGGTGGTCAATATGGAGCATTCGAAAAAGAAGAAGGGATCTCTGAAACAATATCCCAATGGCTCCTCAAGGTAGCGAACCTGGTACCTTTGGCACAAGAGATGAGCACCTAACGTCTACGCTACAGAGATCCCCGTAGATTATGTTTTGTTGTTTCATATTTTCTCATTACATTTCTTGTTCATTTTAAACATTGTTTATTTTTGTTTGCAGAAAAAGAGAGAAATTGATGATGAAATCAGTTTCTGCTCGGAAGAAAGTCTGAAGATGGTACTAAACGGCAAGGTAATGTCTGTCTGCATACGTGAGATATTATTGTCATGTTTATTTGTTTGTTTTCTCCTTTCTTTTTCCTGGCGTGTTTACTTCTCAAGTTCAATAGAGTTGGGGAGGGGGATGGAGAGAAAGGATGTGTGTTGACAGCATAATTATCTTCTTTCTCTTTTCTTTCTCTAATCTATTTTACCTCACAGCATGAGGAATACAACAGTCACAGCAGTACTTTGTTTTTACGTGTTTCACCTTTGCTACATAGTTTTACTATAGTCTTCCCTTATATGGATAATGTCTTATCTGTCAACAGAGTGTCTTTGACAGATTAGAACCTGAGGAAATGAGAAGAGCCAGAACTCGTTCAAATCCTTATGAGACAATCAGGGGGGCTTTTTTCTTAAACAGGTATTTTATTAATACTTAAAGGTGAATACCCTCAGCATGCATTAGTAGTACCTTGAAGGTGTTAGTACTCTAATGTTAGTACATTAGTTTGAACTCTAGATGGGTAGGGCATGTGAGAAGAGTGGACAATAGCCGCATACCCCAACAGGCATTGTGCTGTAAACTTTTGGAAGGTAATAGGCTCCAAGGCAGACTACTGGTCAGATGTAAGAATGTCTGCAAGGCCTCAGTGGAGAACTTTTCTATCGGTTCCAACAAATGGTAAAGACTAGCTGGGGGTCGAGTTATGTGGAAAACAACATTACGCAAAGTTGCAGAATCTTTTGAAAAGAGACTTAGGGATGAACTGAGAGACAAGAGAAAACTCAGAAGTTGTTACAGTAAAACACTTGTCAATTGACCATATGTAAAGATGGAAAAGTCCATATACATACATATATATACTCTGGAAATAAATAAATAAAGAATCACAAAGCTGGCATTAAAGTAGGAGGCAAATGGTTTAAGAAAGAAAGGACACCCTAAAGAAAACCCTGAAATAAACTTTACAGAGATAGGCGGGAAATATCGGACTCAATTCCATAGAAGAGTCTGAATGCTTTGCTTAGGATAGTACTGTATGGGGAAATTGCTTGCAGACCTTATGTAACGTATAATGGTACGAGAAAAATAAGTTTGTATATATAAATATATATATTCTTGACAGTCTGTTTCGTATGCATTGTTGTGAGATTATAGTGTTTTTTTTCTGTGTCTATTTCAGGGCAGCTTTGAAAATGGCTAACATGGATGCAATTTTGGACTTCATGTTCACAAATCCTAAAAAAACAAATGGGGTAACACAATTTAATATAATTTACAATAATAACTCATCGGGTTATTGATTAACAGAACTAAACTATCTACACTCAATGCAGACTCATAGATGCATAGTTACTTTAGCAGATTATGTAGAGCATACAAAATCCAACAGATGCAACAAAGTAAATCAAATCTTAGAAAAATAGTGTCAATTTTGAAATGCAAATGTCACCATAAACACTGAACACTGTTTACTGAATTAGTCAGTATAAAGGCCATGCAACATCTTAAAAAATACTGCCAGCCAGTATATGGTCTCAGAAGGGCGAAAGGGTTAACAAGGGAGCGTTGAAGAGAAGAAGAAGTAATCATTTCATGGCCAGACATTAAAAGATAGATAAACATTCAATGTACTAGCCAAGTAATGGATCTATCTATTCTATCTATATCCTCTCTGTGTCCCAATTGACACATAAGGCTTCCACTGTTGCTGTTCTTCTGCCGTTCTACCAACCACCTCCCATGTCAGGCTACACTCCTTCAACTCTCTCTCCACAGTTCTTCTCCATGTTTCCTTTGGATGTCCAGGCCTTCTCTTCCCATCCGATGTCCATCTGAGATTTGTCCTAACCAATACCCCTACTGGCATACGACATACATGTCCAATCCAACTCCATCTTCATCATTTAAGATGGTCTCCAAAGATGCACAGTCTATTCGTTTCAAAAGCTCCTCATTTGTTATGGCATTTGGTCAAAAAATATGTAGAATTCTTCTTAAATTCCAACATGTGTATTATATATTGAGTACTTAAATAATAGATCATTGAAATATTATTTATTTTTCATATCAGTTGTAGTAATAGTATAACAATCCTATTACTTTTTTATGTGGTGTGATCTGGTATCTTGCAGGAGCCACAAGTGGGACCAAATGATCTGCTGTATTTTGCTGATATTTGTGCAGGTCCAGGTGGGTTTAGTGAGTATGTTCTATGGAGAAAGAAAGGAGAATCCAAGGGGTTTGGTTTCACACTGAAAGGATCTAACGACTTCAAACTTGAGGACTTCTTTGCAGGCCCTCCTGAAATGTTTGAGCCTCATTATGGTAAGATAATTACGGCAGTTATAGGTAATTATTTATTTATAAGTTATAAATAATATCATTTTGTTAATATTGATGATATCATGTGTTGCATTTACTTGGTATTTTGTATGGTTCAGAAACTTAAACAATGGACATTTGGAAAATAGAATTAATGCCTCTAGCTGTGGATCTACAGAAGGATAAGTCGTATTTCCTGGAACAATAAACAGAATAATAAAATTCTAGAAAAACTAGTAAGGGCGATAGAATTACTACTTGAAATAAAAATCAAGCAAATAAAATAATTTGGACACATAAAGAGACATGACACATGGATTAAGACCTTATTAGAGGGAAAAATTTGAAAGATGGCGAGCAGGAGGAAGCCCAATACACAAGGGAGAGGGAAACATCAAGAGACGGATTAATTGCAGGTCGCAGTGGTACTATTCTTTGCTTCCCTTGCAGGCCCCGGCACCACACAGGCGTAAAGTAGGGTCAAGGAGTGGCTAATGATAAAGGAAGCGATAAATGTAAATAGTTTATGACTATTCAAACGTTAGAAGAAAACTAGTCACGACAGAGATGAAGTGTCTACACAGAATGCTGGGAGTATCAAGAAGAGACCGGTTTAGAAATTATGACATCAGGAAAAATGTTGGTACAACATCAGTACTGAATTTCATCAAGAATAAATTAATTGGTTTCTGACACATAAGCAGATTACCAACAGACTGTGTGCCTCAAAGAGCAGTGCTGCTCCAATACAGTGGATACAAAGCAAAAGGTAGACTTCAGAAATAACAGACACTGAAAACCACTATTTATGAAGCACACTCAAAAACTCGATCTAGAAATCTCTTCTTATGATGACGCTGTGAGGCAAAACAACATTAGAGAAAATGAGAAAGAGTTCAATGGCTGGAGGAAACCCCAACTATCCTAACTAGAATTACATTCAAAACTTTGGTTATCCTCTTGATGTAAGTCTGCAGTGCTAGGGTCTATGCATATTTCCCCGTAACTTTGGTTACTCATATCTGAGCATTGGCCATGCACACTCACTGTTGCCATTTTCCTTGATACGTAACATAAGGCAGGTGGGCTCAGGTAAATATTCTAAGAAATAAGACCACAACTGTCATGTGATCCTCGTATTCCAGTATTGTTGTATAAAGAACAACATTTTAAGAACAACACAACATGCTTAATCAATGTTGTATTATGTTACAAATTAAGTTTCAAGCTAAGGAATATCAGTATTATTAAAACTAGTCATCAATAAATAACCATGGCCTCATAGAATTGAGTAAAATTGCAAAAAAAACTTAGTGTTCTATCAAACATATATAAAAATCAGCCCCCATTAAATAGTACGTTTCGATTTCCATCTGAGCTAGTCGGCCCTATATTGCTGGCGGCCACACTTAGAGGTACTTGAGGAGTTCCTAGTTAGTTGTTTAACTGGTATTTGCGCAAGAGCAGAATAGATATCTTAGAATCCCACTTTCTCATAACTGATTTCCCTATAAATAATATTGGGAGGCGGACATTATTGGGAGGGATAATCCACATATGCGCAGATTGCCACCTGAAGGTTAAAAGCATGTACTTCTTCTTCTTTGCGTTGTTCTTTACGACCAATTTTAATCACTCTTTGTGACATGTTTGATCTTTGCCAAGAACGTGTATACGTTGCACATTGGTTTGATAGACTTCTACACGTTTAGGACACATGCATCCGATTTCAGCCAAATAAAAGCATGTACTGAAATTCATGATTTGAGATAAGCTTGCATCTGTAATTGTGTGTTTCTCCAGGTGTTGGTGGACTTGATGGAGACGGAGACATCTTCAAACCTGATAATCAGGCAGCATTCACCAAGTTTGTTCTGGAAAACACTGATGGCTTGGGAGTACACTTTGTCATGGCCGATGGTGTAAATACAGATTTGACAGACTAAATTGTTTGCTTTTCTAATTTTTTCTTTTACTTTCTCTATTTATACTCATTGATATTGTTGATTATAATTATTGTCTTGTGTCATATTTGCTATGAATATTTCATTTAAAGAGAAGGGGTTTATAGATTGGTTGATTGATAGGACCATCATCATTGGACTTAGGTGAGTAACTACTCTGATCTCTCTGATCTCTTTCTTACAAAGGAAGATCTCAGTGATAATGCCCGAACTCTGTAACACTGGCAAGGGTCCCCGATGTAATTTAGAAGATGGTTAAAATATTTTGTCGGAATTTTATTTTTTCAATCTTTCTAATGAATTTTGTCCAGGCAACAGCTTTCCAACCTGCTCTTCTTGATTTTGAACTGTCAAGGGTTCTTTTACCTGCTCAACTTAGCATGGGACCTACATTTTATCATCCGTCTCCGATATGAATAGGAACTCGATCTTACCTACACTGAGATCAGGGATCTCTGGAAAAGATATTCGTATGGCTCCATGAAGAAGCAAACCAAGTACCTTTGGAACTAATCTACAATAACAATCAAAGTTTGGGGAGGGGAATGAAGATAAATAATTATAGATGTTTTGGTCGTAAAATATTCAGAAAATTGGTTATTAGTTACTGAACTGACGTCACAGCACTCAGGGCAGATGAATAAGTACTCAGTTTCCACCAACAGATGTCGAAGGGTATTCAGGGAAAAAAAAAAGAAAGAATGCAATTATTGAACCCACTTTTTGTAGTTATGAGCTATATAGTGTGTCTTGTGACATGTTTCTTTATTACATCAGGGTTTCTCTGTGGAAGGACAGGAGAACATTCAGGAGGTTCTATCCAAACAGCTATACTTGTGTCAGTTTCTGGTAGCCGTCTCAATTCTCAGACCAGGTAGAGATTAGTATACAATTCTGTATATCAGCAAATTCAATATGTTTAAAAGCTTATGTATGTGATGTCAAATGGAAGCCATGGTTTCTAAAGTACAAGGCAGAGGATGACCGAGACAAAGGTGGCAGCAGGACATCAAAGAAACTTGAACATGACGCTGGAGGAGGCGGGAGAGTTTGCTAGAGACAGAGAGTTTTTCAGGCGGGCTGTGATGAAGTGACATTCTGAAAGGGATATGTTACTTGATGATGAGATGTTCTAGTTTGTACAACAGATTCATGGATGTTTCATATTAAAATGTGAGGACTTCTATCTCTGAAGTCGGAGAAGGCACGCCTGTATGATGGAGGACACTGATAATCGCCCATGTGTTGCCACAGCCCACAATGGGAGCAAAGAATAGTACCACTGTGACCTACAACGCATGTCATTAGAAACGACTGAGGAAAGGGCCTAAGGAAACTACCCTAGTAAATAAAAAGCATTGCAGAAATCAGATGTGCTGACCTACTTGTATGTGCATAACTGGCATAACATGGCCCAACGTACCATCGCTCTGAGGCTTAGATCACATACAAATCACACAGAGTGGTTAACAAGTGGTTGATGTGGAGCATTCAAGAAAGACCATTTAGGTATAATAAAACATCAGATATATTTGTTTAACAACGAACCCCATTCTTAACCTCACAATTCAATATTAATGGTTTGGTTTTACAACAATTTTAGGAGGTCATTTTGTCTGCAAGCTGTTTGACCTCTTCACTCCATTCAGTGTTGGGTTAGTCTACTTAATGAACATGATCTTTGACAGTGTAGCCCTCTTTAAACCTGTCACAAGCCGTCCAGCAAACTCAGAGAGGTTAGTCATATAGTGTCTTTTGATGACGATGCTATTTGTTTCCCCATTATGATACTATGTTGGTCCTTATGAAATGGTAACCATGTAACACTAGTTCACAAATGTTGCTATCATGAGTCCATAGTCACTGCCAGCCTTTCTCTTGACACAGAAATCAACGCTCGAATAGGTAGTGCAGCTACTACATTTGGCAAACTATCTAGGAGAGCGTGGGACAACTCAAAATGAATATTGCAGACGAAGATTAAAATCTAACGAGCCTGTGTAATTAGCTCTTTACTATATGGCTCTGAAACATAGACAGCCTACTCAAGGCATAAGATGAGACTTAACATCTTTCACCTGCGATGCCTCCGCAAGATTATGAACATCAGGTGGTACGACAAGATAACCAACTCTGAAGTACTGCAACGTGCAAATCTGCCTTCTATCATGGCCATGCTCAGCAGTAGATGACTAAGATGGCTATGACCTGTGAGAAGAATGGACAATAGGCGCATACCACAACAAGTGTTGTTCTGTGAAATTTTGGAAGGGAAGAGGCACCATGGCAGACCACTGCTCAGATATCAGAATGTTTGTAAGTCCTCAATTTAAGAACTTTTCTTTTGGTCCCAACAATCTGGAAAAACTAGCTGATGACCGAGTTATGTGTAAAACAAAATTGTGCAAAGGTGCAGAATCTTTTGAAAAGAGACAAGGGATGATCTGAAAGACAGGAGAGACAAACACAAACTCAAAAATTGTCACAGCAAAACAATTGCCAACTGACCGTCTGTAAAGACATAAAAGGTCATATATACATATATATGTAGCGACATCAGACACATACTGGCCAAGACTTTACATCACCTCCCAGTGATGTGTTCTGGTAACAGACTTGTCTGGCTAACTTCAATATCATTTATCTGTGTTTTGGACATTTCAATATTATTTTTCTTCCTTCCTTAACTTTCCTATCATTTATCTTTTCATGAGATTCATAGGATTGTTACTGGGGCTATGGAGTTTGTGCAACACCCTAGGCAGATGGAGTAACATTTTTGCAGACAGGGACTATTACCGACATCAATAAAGTCAATTCTTCGCATATAGATCTTCAGTGTGGAATCTTCAGTTTTCATTTATCTTCAGTCTGGAATCTTGAATCTTTCAGTTTCATCTTCTCAGTCTGGAATCTTCACATCTTCATTAATCATCTTGTCTTCAGTGAATCTTCAGTTTTCATTTATCTTCAGTCTGGAATCTTCAGTTTTCATTTATCTTCAGTCTGAATCTTCAGTTTCATTTATCTTCAGTCTGGAATCTTCAGTTTTCATTTATCTTCAGTCTGGAATCTTCAGTTTTCATTTATCTTCAGTCTGGAATCTTCAGTTTTCATTTATCTTCAGTCTGAATTCAGTTTCATTATCTTCAGTGTGGAATCTTCAGTTTTCATTTATCTTCAGTCTGGAATCTTCAGTTTTCATTTATCTTCAGTCTGGAATCTTCTAGTTTTCTATTTTATCTTCAGTCTGGAATCTTCAGTTTTCATTTATCTTCAGTCTGGAATCTTCAGTTTTCATTTATCTTCAGTCTGGAATCTTCAGTTTTCATTTATCTTCAGTCTGGAATCTTCAGTTTTCATTTATCTTCAGTGTGATTTCAGTTTCATTTATCTTCATCTGAATCGTTTTCTTATCTTATGAATCTTCAGTCTTATTTAGTCTGAATCAATATGATTTATCTTTATTCTGAAAACTTCAGCTGAGCACTGGATGTTCTCAATTAAAATTAAAGGTACACCTATTTTTCGTTAGAGAAAACTTTTAATCAATATATGTGCACCCAATACTGGACACCTCAGGCGCAGAGTGAGAAACGCTGTTTAACTTGCAAGGCATAGGAACCATCAGCATGCATACCATTCAATATCTTTTGGGGGAGCCTGAGCCACCATGGTTTTCCCAGAGTTCTGTGATGTCCCCATACATACGTTAAAAAATATGCATATATGTGTATTATTTTTGGTTTTACAGAAGAATGCTTAAAACCCCATGAATTGCTAACATGCTAAAAGATGTGTTGAAAGAAGTAAATGCACAGAAAAAACTTATCAACGTAAAAATATGTAATCATCCGTTTTTGTGAGGATGTCTTGAGAAAAGAAAGATAAGAACACACAATGATAACCAGCAAAATCAACGAGGGATGAGACAACAGAAAACAGAAAAAGAAAATTCTGAACATCCAAACTTCCTGGCATGGTAAAATATAAACATTTCAACTGATAGTCAATAATCAGGATAGACATTTGTGGAGATCAGCCATGGACCAACCGACACAACACATGATGATGATGATATTTAAAAAAATTTGTATATTCATATTGTTGTACATATATAAAATACAGCTAGAAGAAAATTAATCATGACAGTGATGAAGTGTCTATGCAGAACACTGAGAGTATCAAGAAGAGATCAGTTTAGAAATGAAGACATCATTCAAAAAATTGGGTACAACATTAATACTGTACTTCATCAAGAAACAATAAATACAAATAAAATGATTCGGACACACAAGCAGACTACCAACAGGCAGTGTGCCTTAAAGAGCAATGCTACTTAGATACAGTGGATACAAAGCAAAAGGTTGTCCATGCAAAAGGAGGACCACAGAAATAAAAGGCAGTGAGGGACACGTTATGAAGAGCACACAAAATCCTGTTCTAGAAATCTCGTTTTATTCTGACACTGTGAGGCAGAACAGGATTGGAGCAAAGAAAGAAAAAAGAAAGATTGTTGTTGTATTCAAGTATATATATATTAATCACCAAATATGACACACCAGATGTGCAAAAAGATTGACTAATCAACATCGAATTGGCATGTTGGGCCACTGGATGCTGCTGGATTTGTTGTGATGAAGATCAAAGCACCTATGAACATGTCCGGAGTGCTATGATGATAGTCCTCCTATAACTGATATACTATTTGTTGCTCATATATATTTATATTGTTTTGTTTTATATAGGTATATTGTTTGTAAACACATGAAAAATAATAAGGAGTCTGTGCAACAGTACATGCATTCAATCAACGTAGATCTGTGCCATTATATGTCAGCGATATCACACAAGGACTTGTTACATGTAGTACCCTTGGAACTGATGACCAGTGATGACCCATTCTTCACATACATAGTAGACTCCAATGAAGAGTAAGTTTAACATTCATTTTGAAATATCAAATCATTGTTAAGTAAAAATAAAACTTGTCAGTTAACAATTGATAAGAGTAGCCTGCAAAGTTGCTGCCCGAGCAAAAAATTCATTAGAAACGAATAGACATAAAATTCCTCAAAATATTTTCACTATTTTCAAAATTACATTGGGGACCCTGGCCTATGCTACTGAGTTTGTTCACTGTTGCTGAGATCTGTCTTCCTTGTATGAAAAATGTCGCAGAACACATGGTTATTCAATGATTAATGTGCATCAAATACCATATCAACATTAAAGAAAAGATGTAATGGATTTTCAACAATTGTTGTCTCATTGGTAGTGTATTTGGATAGACTGTTTCTAGTTGTGTGTCTATCTTCTTCTTCAATCACTGATCCAGCAGTGTTTGGAATCTTGCCCTTTGACCCAATGCCATGTAGTATGTGTGTTGTAGATAACATTGAAGATAATTTGGGTGTCCCGTACAGTAATTTCACATAAGACTCTGAAGGTTGGAAACTTTCGTGGACTACATCCACTCGTACTGCAACCTGTCGTTTTGTGGAAATTCGGAAGCATTGATTGAGAGTTGGATATAACAGTGGCCCAGTAAACAACGTCCCAGAGAGCCACTGGAGGGCAGTAGTAATTGCTTCACCTCCTTCCTCATACTGAAAGTAGTTGTCATGCATGCTCAATTCCTCTCTGCAACAACCCTGCACGCTAGCTAGAATTTCCATGCCTGATGCACAGACCCATCAATATCTACAACATTAAGTAAAGTAGTCATATCTCATTTCAATTAGAATTGTTCTTTTGGTACATTAGTTATTGGTTACTGAACTGACGTCACATAGGTGCTCAGTCTCCAAACAGATGTAGAAGGAAATGCATACTGATGGTTCCTGTGGCTTGCTGGTTAAACACACTTCTCTCTCTGCCCTCAAGCATTCAGCTCTTCTTGTGCAGCATGTAATTCCAAAATCCATAAGTCGCTGGATTTACTCAACTTCAATTTTAGTGTACTCATCCAAAGAACATCACCTTATTCATCTTCCAGTGTGTTCATAGCACGTTGGACTACGGGTGATAAGTCCTCTGTGAGTGCGGGTTCAACTCCGCGGACTGGCAGAAAAGCCACAGATTCCCCAGATTTATGGTGTTCATGGCACCGAACCGAAGGGTTACGATGTCCATGGCACCGAGCAAGAGCTTTCAGCTCAAGTGCTTCTGGATCAAGAAAAAAAAAAAAAACTCCCCAACAGCAATGATTTCGATGCAAGCATGTCCGCTCTCTTGTTGCTGGGAATACCTGCATGATCAGGAAAGTATGCATTATATCACAGGATGCATTGTATCAGATCTATCAACCAGATTCATATGTTTCTCTTTGAATTTGAGAGATATTAGTTGTAGATGATACTTGTTGTCTTCACTCTAGTACAGATTTATTCAATCATAAAGGTAACTAAAGTGATGGTCTGGCTGGAGTGGAGTCACAGACTTTTATCCATGCTTGTTTTCTCAGTGACTCATAACTCAAGAAGATTGAAACCGGCTGGGCTCAGAGACAATGGTTGGAATCGCTGAAGATGTCTAGACTGACAAACATCAGTTTTATTTTTGTGCCAGGGCATGCAGATGTAAGGGAAAATAAATGCGCTGATAGGATTGCAGGTATGACTGCTGTAAAAATCAGGTGAACAATGGACCAGGCTGATACTTTGAATTCTCTAAGGGAGAGAGGACATGTAAATAATTCAAGAAATAGTGGTGAATCTACAACACTAACCAGACTGCAAAAATACCAAGTTAAATGTGGTATAGCTAGACAAGAGCACTATACTGGTAGCCAAAGAAGAACAGTAAACCAACAAAGAACTGGTGTCATTAGTTTCCACCTGCTGAGAGATATACTGAGGAGATCGGAGCACTTATTGACTAATTGGTTCGCTGCACAGTGATAATGATCCAACAACTAAACTAAACTGTTTTTACTGCCAGTAAAACCACTTTTTAAGGTAGCATGGGACAGCAGGGACATGAGCCTGTAGAACTTAATGGATGCATGACTAGTGCAGTCGCCCCGAAACTGTGCAACTTTTTGCCCTGTCGGGATTGAACCTGGGTCTCCCAAATGGTAGCCCGCGCTCTAACCAATTCGGTCAGATGCTCCACTAAACTAAATAGATTTATTATAGACTGTTTCTTGTGCAATGTTTACTTAGTTTTTCTTGATTCCACAGTATGGCTAAAATTCAAGCCATTAATCTAAAAAAGATTGAAGTGTTCACTAAGAACAGGTAAGTCTAGTAGTTATATATCTGCATCATACGATGGCGCATCGAAAAGTAATGCCTCCAAGTCCATAACTTTGTTAATATACATAATTTACAAATGAAACATACATTTTCAGAAAGCTTGAGATGTCCACTACACAATAGTCATTATTTTTCGACATAGTCACCTCCACACACACACGCCAACGTCGAACTAGTTGTTGCATCCCGTCGAAGAAAAAATCTCTAAATTTTTTTCTTTGAAACCAATTTAGTACTGCAGACTTCGCCCTCATCACAGCTGAAATGCTGGCTTTTGAAGTGTTGCTTTAGTTTTGGGGCAGGTAAAAATCACTAGAATCCAGGTCTGGGCTATTCGTTAGATGTAGCAGCACTGAAAAGTTCAGGTATTGAGTTTTCATCCCTTGTTGCTGCACTGTGGGAGGCCTAGCATTGGCATGTTGAAGAAGTGTCTGATTTCTTATTCCAGTTCGTCTGATTTGTCTATTTTAATGCAGCAAGAGTCACTTTTACATTCAGAGTTTAATTTCGCTAGTTTTTCAAGAAGTTTTGTAGGAGCTACAAGTTAAAAATTCCAAAATACAATCAACATTATTTTCCCAGCTGTGTTCTGAGTTTTGAATTTTTTTGGCAGAGGTGATTGTTTATTATGGTATTCAGGTATTCTCCATTTTTGAAACGCTTTTTCCACATTTTATTATTCTCTTCTCTTCTTCTTCTTTGCATGCTTTTTACGACCGATTTTAATCACTCTTTGTGATATGTTTGATCTTTGTCAAGAACGTGTATACGTTGCACATTTGTTTTGTAGGCCCCTAAACACATAGACTTCTACACGCTTAGGACACGTGCATCCGATTTCAGCCAAACCTCCTTAGTCATCTCTTATGACATGCATGGCAGATAACAGTGCTTCTATTCTTTATACCCCAAATTTGGTTCTGGTAACCACTTGGGTGAATTATACTCAGATCAACACACTGGTCACAATAAACGACTTATACATACGTCTGTGAATTTTAATTGCAGAAACATGCTCTGCGATTTAGAATTAAATAACAGAGAGCTATTTAAAACGCATATTTGAGCACTTTTCCATTTCAATGTGCACTGGGAGGGAAAATGTTGAGTTTTTGTGTACACATTCAATCATGTTGGAGAGGAGATGTCATGTGATTGTAGAGAATTGGATTTATCCAGGTATGTCTCCTCCTCTCTCTTTAGCCTGTTACGCCCCTGGCGTTTAGGGCAGCAACAAACGTACACCATTCTTCCCTGTTCATGGCCTTCCTCTGTATTGTGTTCCAGCTATGATTCATTTCCTTCAGCTCTTGCTCTATCGTTCTCCTCCAGGTTGTCTTGGGTCTTCCACGCTTTCGCCTACCCTCTGGAGTCCATCTCAGTGCAGTTTTCGTGTCGGAGCCAGTCTCCATGCGCATCACATGTCCAATCCATCTCCAGCGTGTCTTCGGATGATAGTGTCCATATTCTCTTGTTGGCATCGTGTAAGCAATTCTTGGTTCGAGATAGTAGTCGCCAGTACACCGTAGATTTTGCAGACAAGTTGTATGAAAGGCGGAGAGTCTGGACATATCCTGTTCTGTCATTCTCCAGCATTCCGATCCTTACAGCAAAGTTGACAGCACACAGCTGTTATAGATACTAGTCTTGGTTCTGATGCTGTATTGGGCAGATTTCCCGGCGGTCTGAAGGGTCATGAATGCACTGTGTGCTTTACTCAGTCTGTTTTTAATGTCAGCAGGTATGTCTGATGTTACTCAAAATATAACAGTGAAGGCAAAACTCTTTAACCTGCCACCATACATATGTAGTTGGTGTAAGACTTGCCTGAATGGCAGGGGAAACTGGTGATATAAAAAATAAATCTTAGAGAAAAAAATCAGTCAAGACATTAAGGCTACGTGTGAATTCGTAGCGATCATACAGGGGAAAAACACCTAATGCAGTTAGGATTTTTCCTTCTACAAATGTTCTGTCCTTACCTAGTGCTTCTATACTTTATATTCCTTTTTCAATATATTTTGTTCATTTATTCAGTAACTTGTATGAACACCGGCAATCTGAGGTCAGATCAAAATGCCTGAACAAATGGAAGGTAAGAGACCTAAAATACAGAACCATTTATCATTCATTTATGTCTATGGTTATTACTCTTTTCCAATCTCCTCTTTCACATTACATTTTCATTTCACTTTTTTTTTACGCAACATTTATGTTTATGTCTCTGTTTATGTCTCTTTTCCAATCTCCTCTTTCACATTACATTTTCATTTCACTTTTTTACAACATTTATGTTTATGTCTCTGTTTATGTCTCTTTTCCAATCTCCTCTTTCATATTACATTTTCATTTCACTTTTTTTTACGCAACATTTATGTTTATGTCTCTTTTCCAATCTCCTCTTTCACATTACATTTTCATTTCACTTTTTTTTTACGCAACATTTATGTTTATGTCTCTGTTTATGTCTCTTTTCCAATCTCCTCTTTCACATTACATTTTCATTTCACTTTTTTTTTACGCAACATTTATGTTTATGTCTCTGTTTATGTCTCTTTTCCAATCTCCTCTTTCATATTACATTTTCATTTCACTTTTTTTTACGCAACATTTATGTTTATGTCTCTGTTTATGTCTCTTTTCCAATCTCCTCTTCTACATTACATTTTCATTTCACTTTTTTACGCAACATTTATGTTTATGTCTCTGTTTATGTCTCTTTTCCAATCTCCTCTTTCACATTACATTTTCATTTCACTTTTTTACGAACATTTATGTTTATGTCTCTGTTTATGTCTCTTTTCCAATCTCCTCTTTCATATTACATTTTCATTTCACTTTTTTTTACGCAACATTTATGTTTATGTCTCTGTTTATGTCTCTTTTCCAATCTCCTCTTTCACATTACATTTTCATTTCACTTTTTTACGAACATTTATGTTTATGTCTCTGTTTATGTCTCTTTCCAATCTCCTTTTCACATTACATTTTCATTTCACTTTTTTACGCAACATTTATGTTTATGTCTCTGTTTATGTCTCTTTTCCAATCTCCTCTTTCACATTACATTTTCATTTCACTTTTTTTTTACGCAACATTTATGTTTATGTCTCTGTTTATGTCTCTTTTCCAATCTCCTCTTTCACATTACATTTTCATTTCACTTTTTTTTTACGCAACATTTATGTTTATGTCTCTGTTTATGTCTCTTTTCCAATCTCCTCTTTCAAATTACATTTTCATTTCACTTTTTTACGTAACATTTATGTTTATGTCTCTGTTTATGTCTCTTTTCCAATCTCCTCTTTCACATTACATTTTCATTTCACTTTTTTTTACGCAACATTTATGTTTATGTCTCTGTTTATGTCTCTTTTCCAATCTCCTCTTTCACATTACATTTTCATTTCACTTTTTTACGAACATTTATGTTTATGTCTCTGTTTATGTCTCTTTTCCAATCTCCTCTTTCACATTACATTTTCATTTCACTTTTTTTTTACGCAACATTTATGTTTATGTCTCTGTTTATGTCTCTTTTCCAATCTCCTCTTTCACATTACATTTTCATTTCACTTTTTTACCAACATTTATGTTTATGTCTCTGTTTATGTCTCTTTTCCAATCTCCTCTTTCACATTACATTTTCATTTCACTTTTTTTTACGTTAACATTTATGTTTATGTCTCTGTTTATGTCTCTTTTCCAATCTCCTCTTTCACATTACATTTTCATTTCACTTTTTTTTACGCAACATTTATGTTTATGTCTCTGTTTATGTCTCTTTTCCAATCTCCTCTTTCATATTACATTTTCATTTCACTTTTTTTTACGCAACATTTATGTTTATGTCTCTGTTTATGTCTCTTTTCCAATCTCCTCTTTCACATTACATTTTCATTTCACTTTTTTTTTACGCAACATTTATGTTTATGTCTCTGTTTATGTCTCTTTTCCAATCTCCTCTTTCACATTACATTTTCATTTCACTTTTTTTTTACGCAACATTTATGTTTATGTCTCTGTTTATGTCTCTTTTCCAATCTCCTCTTTCATATTACATTTTCATTTCACTTTTTTACGCAAACATTTATGTTTATGTCTCTGTTTATGTCTCTTTTCCAATCTCCTCTTTCACATTACATTTTCATTTCACTTTTTTTTTACGCAACATTTATGTTTATGTCTCTGTTTATGTCTCTTTTCCAATCTCCTCTTTCACATTACATTTTCATTTCACTTTTTTACCAACATTTATGTTTATGTCTCTGTTTATGTCTCTTTTCCAATCTCCTCTTTCACATTACATTTTCATTTCACTTTTTTTACGAACATTTATGTTTATGTCTCTGTTTATGTCTCTTTTCCAATCTCCTCTTTCACATTACATTTTCATTTCACTTTTTTTTTACGCAACATTTATGTTTATGTCTCTGTTTATGTCTCTTTTCCAATCTCCTCTTTCACATTACATTTTCATTTCACTTTTTTTTTACGCAACATTTATGTTTATGTCTCTGTTTATGTCTCTTTTCCAATCTCCTCTTTCACATTACATTTTCATTTCACTTTTTTTACTAACATTTATGTTTATGTCTCTGTTTATGTCTCTTTTCCAATCTCCTCTTTCACATTACATTTTCATTTCACTTTTTTACTAACATTTATGTTTATGTCTCTGTTTATGTCTCTTTTCCAATCTCCTCTTTCACATTACATTTTCATTTCACTTTTTTACTTAACATTTATGTTTATGTCTCTGTTTATGTCTCTTTTCCAATCTCCTCTTTCACATTACATTTTCATTTCACTTTTTTTTTACGCAACATTTATGTTTATGTCTCTGTTTATGTCTCTTTTCCAATCTCCTCTTTCACATTACATTTTCATTTCACTTTTTTTTTACGCAACATTTATGTTTATGTCTCTGTTTATGTCTCTTTTCCAATCTCCTCTTTCACATTACATTTTCATTTCACTTTTTTTTTACGCAACATTTATGTTTATGTCTCTGTTTATGTCTCTTTTCCAATCTCCTCTTTCACATTACATTTTCATTTCACTTTTTTTTAACGCAACATTTATGTTTATGTCTCTGTTTATGTCTCTTTTCCAATCTCCTCTTTCACATTACATTTTCATTTCACTTTTTTTTTACGCAACATTTATGTTTATGTCTCTGTTTATGTCTCTTTTCCAATCTCCTCTTTCACATTACATTTTCATTTCACTTTTTTTTTACGCAACATTTATGTTTATGTCTCTGTTTATGTCTCTTTTCCAATCTCCTCTTTCACATTACATTTTCATTTCACTTTTTTTTACGCAACATTTATGTTTATGTCTCTGTTTATGTCTCTTTTCCAATCTCCTCTTTCACATTACATTTTCATTTCACTTTTTACGAACATTTATGTTTATGTCTCTGTTTATGTCTCTTTTCCAATCTCCTCTTTCACATTACATTTTCATTTCACTTTTTTTTTACGCAACATTTATGTTTATGTCTCTGTTTATGTCTCTTTTCCAATCTCCTCTTTCACATTACATTTTCATTTCACTTTTTTTTTACGCAACATTTATGTTTATGTCTCTGTTTATGTCTCTTTTCCAATCTCCTCTTTCACATTACATTTTCATTTCACTTTTTTTACGTAACATTTATGTTTATGTCTCTGTTTATGTCTCTTTTCCAATCTCCTCTTTCACATTACATTTTCATTTCACTTTTTTACGTAACATTTATGTTTATGTCTCTGTTTATGTCTCTTTTCCAATCTCCTCTTTCACATTACATTTTCATTTCACTTTTTTTTTACGCAACATTTATGTTTATGTCTCTGTTTATGTCTCTTTTCCAATCTCCTCTTTCACATTACATTTTCATTTCACTTTTTTTTTACGCAACATTTATGTTTATGTCTCTGTTTATGTCTCTTTTCCAATCTCCTCTTTCACATTACATTTTCATTTCACTTTTTTTTTACGCAACATTTATGTTTATGTCTCTGTTTATGTCTCTTTTCCAATCTCCTCTTTCATATTACATTTTCATTTCACTTTTTTTTACGCAACATTTATGTTTATGTCTCTGTTTATGTCTCTTTTCCAATCTCCTCTTTCACATTACATTTTCATTTCACTTTTTTTTTACGCAACATTTATGTTTATGTCTCTGTTTATGTCTCTTTTCCAATCTCCTCTTTCACATTACATATTCATTTCACTTTTTTTTACGCAACATGACAAATTAGAATAGTTTTGAACTAAGAATATTGCATTTGTATGGTGCCGGGGCCCACAAGGGAAGCAAAGAATAGTACTGCATGACTTACAAAGCATGTCATAAGAGGCAACTGATGTAGGACCTGGGGAAGCTACACTAGTAAATAAAAAGCAGCGCAGAATCGGATGTGCTGGCCTACTTGTAGGCACATAACTAGCACAGCGTACAATTGCTCTTAGGCTCAGATCACATACAAATACACGGAGTGGTTAACAAGTGGTCGATATGGAGCGTCAAGAACTAAGAATATTGAAGTTTCTTTGTAATGTGTCATTGCAACAGTAATATTAAAATTGATTATACAATTAAAAGAATGGCGAGTCTAAAGCCAAAAGATTGGCTTCATTGCACTGGTTTTACCCATATGGCTTAGCCTTTCTCTGAAGAAATGGCACGCCACCTGCGGAAATTATTGCGCAAAACAAGAACTCAGTAGCTCCAGCAAAATCCTAGGGGTCTCTGGAAAAACGCACCATGAACAGAAAGGTGCTGTCTGTATTCTAACCCAAGACCTTCTGAACGCAAGGCAAAGACTTTAACAACTTCGCCACAGAGACTCCCAAATTCAAAGAAGAGAATATGAATGATGAACCGAGATGTTAATTTGCACAAAATCTAAATGGAAAATTAGTTTGGATAAGAGGACACATTGACAAATCTAAATGGAAAATTAGTTTGGAGGACACATTGACAAATCTAAATGGAAAATTAGTTTGGAGAAGAGGACATATTGACAAATCTAAATGGAAAATTAGTTTGGATAAGAGGACATATTGACAAATCTAAATGGAAAATTAGTTTGGAGGACACATTGACAAATCTAAATGGAAAATTAGTTTGGAGAAGAGGACACATTGACAAATCTAAATGGAAAATTAGTTTGGAGAAGAGGACATATTGACAAATCTAAATGGAAAATTAGTTTGGAGGACACATTGACAAATCTAAATGGAAAATTAGTTTGGAGAAGAGGACACATTGACAAATCTAAATGGAAAATTAGTTTGGAGAAGAGGACACATTGACAAATGCGAAAAGGAGTAAGAGTAGAAATAAGAGATTGCCCGCCCAAGTGGTTACCAGGGCCCAAATATGAGGTGTAAAGAATAGAACCACTGTTACCTGCCACGCATGTCGTAAGAGGCGACTAAGGAGGTTTGGCTGAAATCAGATGTGCTTGTCCGCTAGGAAATGCTAACCTGAAACAAATGCTTGCAGAAAATGGATCCACCAGGCCGTAAGACGCATAACATGCTGCAATGACACCTCTCAATGAGAAATGGGATAACGGATTCTATGGTCGCCAATCTGCCTCGGAGATTTAGCCAGGCAGTAAGAATGTCAGACCTACCACCACGAGGGTGGCCAAAACTTACTGCGGAAAGAGGTCAGCACAAATGGGGAAGCAGAAATCATAGGAATTATATCCTACAGAACTGTCCCCAGTATGCAGACTTGAGAAGAAAGAGGTGGCCCACTTACATTAGCGTCCAAGACAAACTGTATGGCATGGCTGATAGTCTTCTTCTTTGCGTTCGTTCTTTACGACCAATTTTAATCACTCTTTGCGATATGTTTAATCTTTGCCAAGAACGTGTATACGTTACACATTGGTTTGGTAGGCCTTTAAACACACAGACTTCTACACGTTTAGGACATGTCCATCCTATTTCATCCAAACCTCCTTAGTCACCTCTTACGACATGCATGACAGATAACAGTGGTTCTATTCTTTACATCCCAAATTTGGGCCCGGTAACCACTCGGGTGGCTGATAGTCTGAGGCGGACAGCTGCCTTTATTAGAGAATCCAAGGTCCCAATCTAGTGAGAATGCAGAAGAAGAAGAAGAATAAGAGATTGCCAAGAAAGAGACGGGTAAATAAAGGTAAGAAGAATGAGATAGATTTTGTCATAGACAGAAGAGAGTGCTCCTCTATGTGAATGCGGAAGGCAGGGAGAGCCATCTCAATTTTTCCTAAGAAAGAATCTAAGATATATGTATTAAAAAAGGAGGGTCTGAAGATGAAGGATTGACTTTATTGCACCGGGTTTCCCATATGGTTCTGTCACTCTCCGCAGAAACGGTGCTGCACCTGCTGAGAGTATCGTGCGCAGCGCAGACTCTGTAACTCAAGCAACAATTCTGACAGAGTGGTTACCTGGGCCCAAATTTGGGTGTAAAGAATAGAACGACTGTTACCTGCCACGCATGTCGTAAGAGGCGACTAAGGAGGTTTGGATGAAATCAGATGCACATATCCTAAACGTGTAGAAGTCTATGCGTTTAGGGGCCTACCACACCAATGTGCAACGTATACATGTTCTTGGTAAAGATTAAATCACATCACAAAGAGTGATTAAAATTGGTCGTAAAGAACAATGCAAAGAAGAAGAAGAAGCAACAATTCTAAGTTATCTCCAGAAAATATGTGATCAGTGGGATTTTTCTGCCCAAGTGACTCAGGTTGACCCAGTATCATTTGAATACAAAAGAAACAATACAACCATTATGTGTGACTGATCAAAGAAAAAAGTAAGATACCAATCTAACATTGTATTTTCCAAAAATACTACATGGTATAAAATAGTTTCTTTACCTTTTTTTTTTTTGTATAGATACCAGATCAGGTCAGGACAGCACCTGGGAGACCTGACCCAGTTAAGTTGTTTCAGAATCTCATGAAAGTAAGTCATTGTACATCTCATTTTAATGTGATAATTTTTTGAGTATTTACACACAGAAGAAAACTACTCACAACAGAGATGAAATATCTGCGCAGAATGCTGGGGACAACAAGAAGAGACTGGTTTCAAATAAAGACATCAGGACAAAAGTGGGTACAACATCAGTACTGAACTTCATCAAGAAACAACAAATTAAATGGTTCAGCCACATAAGCAGATTACCAACAGACAGTGCGCCTCAAAGAGCAAAATTACTCTGATACAGTGGATACAAAGCTAAAGGATGTCCACGGAAAAGTTGAACCTTAGAGATAACAGAAACGGCGAAAGACACTATTTATGAAGCACACACAAAAGCCCATTCTAGAAATATCTTCTTACCCTGAAGCTGTGAGACAAATCAGGACTGGAGAAGAGAAAGAAAGGCAAGGCTTGTTCCAGGTGTTTAAAGTTTCAACCTGACACTGAAAGGCAAAACAGGATTAGAGAATAGATAGATAGATAAAACTATGATATGCATGAATATAAAGAAAACAGAGGTAATGGTTATCTCCAAGAGACAGGAAACAGCAAAATGTAATATCAAAATAAATAACACAACACGGAAACAAGTCCACTGATTCAAGTATCTGGGAACATTCCTAACATCAGATGGAAGATGTAAAACAGAGATTAGGAGTAGAATACCTTTAGCGAAAGCAGCTTTTATGAAAATGAAAAACACACTATGCGGGAATTCACACTACCAATAACACTGAGAAAGCGAGTACTCCAGTGCTATATTGAACCAATACTTATGTTTGGCAGCGAATCATGGACAATGAACAAACAATCAATACGATCATTGGAAGCCACAGAGATGTTGTTTTACAGAAGAATGCTGAAAATTCCATGGGCAGCGAAGAAAACAAATGATTAGGTTTTTGATCAGGCCTGCACACAAAGAAACCTTATCAAAAGAATAAGAATCAGACAATCAAGCTTCTTCTGGCATATAATGCAAAGAGAAGGCTTAGAAAATTTGGTGACAACAGGTAAAATTCAGGAAGGAGAGATCGTGGAAGACAAAGGGAGAAGATACTGGATGGTCTGACATCACGGTTCGACAAACGATCGACGTCAGAACTGATTACCTGCATCAAGGAGAGAGAGTTGTGGAGAGATGATCGCTTGACATTAGGCACCTGGGTGTTGTGTCTTTTTGCCCAACTCACTTTTCTTCCCAACAATGTGACGATTCTCAGTATCCTCTACTGCAGTTTTTCTTTTTCACCTTTTTATACCACCTGGTATATAGGGTAATGTTGGGTTAGTCTCGTACTTTTCATTGACCGTCGGCATATGATGGGAGATATGGTCAATATCACACAGGCCGCCTTTACTTTCCAGTGCTTTTCCTAGTACCCAATTGAGGCTGGGTTGACCTGAAAGCTGTTCCACGCCTGCTTGTAGAATTGAACCCGAACCACTAGCCTAAATAGCATGCTTACTAACACCTACGCTACTGCGGCTTTCACTGTTACATAACAATTTGTGTATATAATTTTACTAGATACCTCTAGCACAAATAGTAGTACTTATATATTTGTATGTTTTTAAAATGCTAAAATGTTCTATTTTTCTTGTAATATTCTCTGTTTTAGGAAGACAATTATCAAGAAGTGTGTGAGAAGAAATTGGAAGCATTAACTCCAGACACGTTGCACAAAATCAAATGTTTGTCCAGTTACAACTGTCAGGTCCGTGGAGATGGGGCCGTATTCTATCTCCTGGGATGTGGGGTAAGAGTTCATATCTTAAATGCTTTATTCTTTCTTAAAATGTTTCTGGGGTTGGCGATAGCAAAGTTTATATCACATCACTAGTTTGGACATGCTAGACAGTGTTGTCTTTGTGGTAGAGAGTGAAGATATACTTATCAACTTGTCATGGGTACGGTGAGCAAGTGGGCATTAGGTTGGCTGCTGCAGCGGAGGATGGAGCATGCATGGGAATACCCAATGTGTCATGACGTCAATCTAATAAAATAACGTAAGTCTTCACTAGTTTGGACATGCGAGACAGTGTTGTTTTCATGGTAGAGAGAAGATATGCTAATCAACTTCTCATGGTTTTGATGAGCAAGTGGTTGGCTGCTACAGTGGAGGATGGAGCATGCATGGGAATGCTCAATGTGCCATGACAGCGATCGACTAACATAACTCTTCACTAGTGACTACACGCCTTGAAAATTTTGAGGTTTGAGGACAGCTTGGCTAAAACTCTCAGTGTCCTACAAGACCTGCATAAGTAAGGAGACCCTGATCCTTTACTTGGGGATCTAAATTACAAGCACCTCTGAAGTCAGAGTAAGGTTTGCCTGAATGACAAGGAACATCAATTAGAAAGTGATTCTGAGACTGTAGGAATTTTAAATGAACATCAAAGACTTCTGTGAGAATAGATGAGACTTTTTATTAGCCAGTGAGCTACAGGAGCTATCAGCATGCATGCAAATTACTGTCTGCTGAAAGAGGGTGGAGCAGGTTTGGATTTTCTTAGAGTGCAGGAATATTGTTTGTGTAACTTATATAAATTATATATATATAAATTTGTGTTTCTTTGTTCAGATTGGTTTCTCATGCTCATAAGTCCAAGCATAGAGATGAGTTACCTTCATGAATCGACAGTAACAGCCCCAACATTCATCAATTCACAGTAACAGCCCCAACATTCATCAATTCACAGTAACAGCCCCAACATTCATCAATTCACAGTAACAGCCCCAACATTCATCAATTTACAGTAACAGCCCCAACATTCATCAATTTACAGTAACAGCCCCAACATTCATCAATTTACAGTAACAGCCCCAACATTCATCAATTTATAGTAACAGCCCCAACATTCATCAATTTATAGTAACAGCCCCAACATTCATCAATTTACAGTAACAGCCCCAACATTCATCAATTTACAGTAACAGCCCCAACATTCATCAATTTACAGTAACAGCCCCAACATTCATCAATTTATAGTAACAGCCCCAACATTCATCAATTTACAGTAACATCCCCACCCTTCATGAATTCACAGTAATAGCCCTATCCTTCGTGAATCCACAGTAACAGCCCCATCCTTCATGAATCCACAGTAACAGCCCCATCCTTCATGAATCCACAGTAACAGCCCTATCCTTCGTGAATCCACAGTAACAGCCCCATCCTTCATGAATCCACAGTAACAGCCCCATCCTTCATGAATCCACAGTAACAGCCCCATCCTTCATGAATTCACAGTAACAGCCCTATCCTTCATGACTCTACAGTAACAGCCCCATCCTTCATGAATCGACAGTAACAGCCCCAACATTCATGAATCGACAGTAACAGCCCCAACATTCATCAATTCACAGTAACATCCCCACCCTTCATGAATTCACAGTAACAGCCCTATCTCTGTGTAAGATATCAAAGTGTAGCCATCAAATAAATGATGTCTCTTGCCTGTAATGATGTGTACATGTCCAATATCTATATATTCTAACACTACATGCAAGACATTAAGGTTCTAAAGGCGAAGGATGGACTTCATTGCACCGGCTTCCCATAATGACTGTCCCTGTCGGCAGAAACGCAGAGAGTGTTGCACAAAGCACAAACTCATTAGCTCCAGCAACATTTCTAGTGATCTCATGAAAAAAATTATACATATAACTTAGTCTAAATTTGAACACACAACCTTCAGAACAACAGGCAACCATCTTAACCACCTTGCCATAGGTACCCCTCATGCAAGACATCATTTTTTAAAATAGTAGCTGTCTCTTGTGTTTATTCAAGTTGACCATTTCTAATATCGTGTTGTTATATTTTATTCTAAAAACTCTTTATAGAGATTTAATACATTCAAGTGGGATTGTGGATCAAAAGTTAAGTGGCAGAGACTAGATGAGAAAAGCAGAATAGAACTTCCCAACCGGACATTGTTGGAGGTCCAGTTTGTTTCTGAACTCAGAGGGGAGGTAATTTACATACCTATCTTATAGTTTCTTTAATGATTCTGGAATCAATTTGTACTAAAGGTTTGCACAATAAACATACAGATCGAAAATCTCCGAGGGCCTCAAAGATGTGGTTTTACAGAAGAATGATGAGAATCACATGGACTGCTAAAATGACTAATGTTGAGGTGTTGAATGAGATCAAGACACAGAGAAAGCTTATCAGCAATATAAGAAAGAAGCAGTCATCATTTTTAGGACATGTGACGAGGAAGGGAGGTTTAGAACACATTGTAACAACCGTAAAATGAAGGGAGATGAGACAGAGAGAGAAAATGTTGGATAGCTTGACTTCATGGCATGGATGAGCATCAACATCTGAGTTGATAGCAAACACCAGAGATTTGTGGAGATCCATGATCGCTATGCCAGCCAACACGGCACCTGTTAATGATGTTGACTAAATGGTAGACAGTTTTTCTAGCATGTCCATAGAAATAAAACAGTTTCAACCATGTTCATAGATCATTGTCTTACACAAACATAGACTCTATCTCTTTTTTCTCTCTCTCTTGCTGTTATATTTAGAGGCAATCAGTTATATAAGGACTATCATCACAGCACTTCAGACAAGTCCAACGGGGCTCAGATCTACACCTCAACAAATTCAGCAACGTCCCGCAGCCCAACATGCCAGTTATCTGTTATATGAGGACTATCATCACAATACTTCGGACAAGTCCATAGGGGCTCAGATCTGCACCTAAGCAAATCCAGCAGCGTCCCGCAGCCCAACACGCCAGTTATCAGTTATTTGAGGACTATCATCATAGCACTCGGGCAAGTCCATAGGTGCTTCGATCTCCGCCTCATTAAATCCAGCAGCGTCCAGTGGCCCAACATGCCAGTTAAATATTGATTAATCAATCTCTTTACATATTTGGTATGTTGTTCTTTTCGGGCTGTACCAATATCGACATCCCAATGGATTATATCCATCTGATTGAAAATTATTGAAAGAACAAAAGCTTTTGAAATAAGGTGTTACAGAAAAGTTCTTAGAATAACCTGGACAGAGAAGAGAAAAAACATAGACATCCTGCAAGACCTGCATATCGCGGAGCATTGGCTCATAAATAACAGCATGTTCCGGAAGATGAAATATTTGGGCCACATTAAACATCACATTGGTTTGGAGACAACTGTAATGGAAGGCATTGTTTCTGGAGTACTAGGCAGGGACGACTCAAGACTAAGGTAGCAGCAGGACATTAAAGAAACCTTGAACATGATGCTGGAGGAGGCGGGAGAACTTGCTAGAGACAGTTTTCCAGGTGAGCTGTAATGAAAGCAACGTGTTGTAGGAGGGGGTCTCCTATGGCCCTCCACCAGTTTATGTAGGAGGGGGTCTCCTACGGCCCTCCACCAGCTTATGATGAATGTTAGGATGGCAGTGGTGTGACAGTTCTGTGGGGTGGTATTTTCCTGGTGTGGTTAGTGTTACTATTATTTATTGATTTTAGCCTTCACGGTTTAGGTTTCTTTCCAGTGGTACTGACTGTTTATAGATGTTCTTGATGGTCCATTGTTTATTGATTGTATCGCAGTTCAGGTTTATTTATTTCTGGTGGTACCATTTTTTCTTATATCGTTGATTCGGTTTCGCTTTCATTCTCTATATCTTCCTTATCCTAGGTTTATGTGGTTGATTTTATGATGTGATTGTGGTGGAAGCTAGATGGTAAACCACACCAACGCTAAATGATACAAACACTGTTTTTCAATTTATATTCCTTTTATTTTGGATGTTAACTTTTAGAGTGTATCACAACACGTCCATTCGGTCCAAAGTTTATGTTGTCTCTCCCTATATTTACTAATTACATTAACGTCACTATTTTACTACACAAAACGTCGTGTCTTGAGTTATGTGTTGCACTTCTGCATAGAGAGTGCAACACATAGTCTCAACTATTAAATAATCTAATTATACTACTCTAACTATTTGGCTAACTGTCCATTCCTCCGCTGCCATCTGGGGAACTATGACACCCCTGAGACCTCGCGCCGCCGACGGCGAAATGCCAAGAAAAAATCGCACAGGTAGTGTTCAGTAGGGTGATTAGAGTGGTGAGAGCTGAAAGGGAACAAGTCACCTCACGTGATAAACGTGGCTCCACGACAACTAACTATAACAGCCAACCATGGTCGAAAAGAAAAAGAAAATCCTGACGGGATCTCAGGAAGACCCAGTTGAACGAGCTACATGGGAACTAGTCACCACACGTCGTTGAACGTGACTCGTCAACTGGTCATAGGTGACCATGGTTAACAACAACAGTAAACCCTCTGTGCGTGTGCTGAAATCATGTAATATAGAAATTAATCAGCATTATTGCATATCAAAATATGAAACATCAGCCGTGTAACTCCGACGGTGACCCAACAGCATAACACTTGGCCAATATGAGGTGGCTGTACTGAGACATCCAATCCTCACATGAGGTAGTATGGGTTTGGTGGCAGCGTGCATCATTATGTCACTATCACTATGTCTTTCTTGCATGTCAGAGTCTTGTCACACTATCTGAAATCTCAAACAAAAAAACAAGTTACAAATCGAAACAAAAGGAAAAACATATATATAACGTTAAACTTTTCACGTTATATGTCCTCAACGAGGTAATATCAACCAACCCCAAGCCCAGGGAATTAATAAACTCCCAAGATTTAACATATGACCAACCAATATGGAACAACTTATATATGATGCCTAATAGCCAACATCATATATTAATATTAACCAACCCCAATCCCGGGGCATAAATAATTCAAGAATCCAAAATACTCGGATCGACATTATATAACCATATCTAGCAATGAACGGTGAAAAGTTAATGTCTGCCATCAACATCAACCGACCTCAAATATCCCCACTATTATCAAATATCAAATAATTAATGTTTGCCATCAACATCAACCGACCTCAAATATCCCCACCATTATCAAATATCAAATAATTAATGTTTGCCATCAACATCAACCGACCTCAAATATCCCCACTATTATCAAATATCAAATAATTAATGTTTGCCATCAACATCAACCGACCTCAAATATCCCCACCATTATCAAATATCAAATAATTAATGTTTGCCATCAACATCAACCGACTCAAATATCCCACTATTATCAAATATCAAATAATTAAGTGGGGTGATTATCAAATATCTGCAATTTACCAACATGCAGCCTCAATAATGTATCACAATCCACAATCCTCCACATATAGCAATCACATTGAAGTTAATGAGACTTCATTGTCCGTTCAACCAACAAACGGAATCAAATAATATTCAAAATTTGACTCCACAATATATGACCACAGGTATTATTAAAATTATTAAAATTACAACCCATCCAAACCCCACAAGGAATCAAGCCAATTCCAAAAGGATGTACCTATCGGGCTCAATATCAGATAATCTCGTTAAATGAGGTAGCACATTCTGTCCAGTAATCTTAAGGACTCACCAAAACCCAATTATTCTCTTTTTGGTTTAACATTATTCTGAGCTACCCTTACAATCCATCCTTCAATCTCAAAGGATTGAAATAAAAACGCATGTATGTTCCCTATTTGGTTCGACCTCACTTTTGACTTCAGGCCCATTGTAAACCTTTTCTCAATCCACCAGGATCCAAACAAAAATCCAGGCTTGATGTGTACAAAACTCGGGATGTTGGTCCCCAGGAATGATCCTGGAACCCCTGTTCAGCCTATTTTCCAAGTCCCTTACTCGACGATCCAAACCATCCCTGACGCCATTATCTTGCATAGGGATGGGATTAGATTCCCATCTCAAGGCCTCATCACGGCAATGCAGAAATGTGGTGAAGGGCATCCTGCCACCATAGACATTAACATTCCTGCACAGAGCCTGTCGCGCAGGGACGCAATAAACCGATCCCTGAGATTATTGGGATCGAGGGGTACTGACCCTTCCCGGTTCTGAGCTGCAGTCACCTTCGCAAAAGGCCAGCCAACGATGAGAGTAGTCGAGACACGACTCTCCAGCTCCTGAGAGGACCCAAAAAACTGACAGCAGGGTCTGGGCGGACCTATTATCCCCAAAGACCCGTAGTAGACCAGCCAACAAAACTTCAGGATCTTGAGCCGTCATAAGCTGGATCTCCAGCTCCTCTCGAACAGAGTTCGAGACATGTTCCATTAGGGTGTCTACTTTGTCTTGACCCTGTAGGCCATAATAACGCCAGTATAGGCGAATATCCTTCACGAATTCATCCACTGAAGGACCGTCGCGATCTCCAAATGTCCGCACGGACTTACAGGGCGGACGTGGGAAGTGACACGCAGCTGGTGGCAATGCTCGCACCTCTGGGCAAGTATCCCGTATCTGAAACTGAGGTTCAGACAGGACAGCAGCTGGGCGTGATGGCTCTGGAGGTGCAACCTCCAACATACCCTCCTCACACAATTTTCCACCTCTCGTATTTCTATGAGCCATCCTAAATATTCTGTAGTTGCGATTAGAAAATATAGCTCAAAAAAAAATTGGCGCACCAGTGTATATAATAGATACAAAAACCGCCTAGTCCCCAAGCTGGAATAGATGCATATAAATTAAACAGTCTGAAAACAACTGATCCAGAACATAGTCATGCAATTAATGTGCAGTGAATGTATGTATATATATATAGAAACAAATACTCACTCTAATCACATGTAATCATTTACATAGCATGTAAAGAAGTATAAACACAGCACACAGTGTCGAGAGTCCACACCATTCTATCTCAGCAAAGCTGCTCGCTGAGTCTCCAACTGCATTGAAGAACTGTGTAAACAAACACCATCAGGCAACCCATCACCGAGCTAGTGAAATGGAGTGTCCAACGGAAGTTGGCGTCGAAATATTATCAAAATCAGTTCAGATCGTAACTGAAGGAGAACAAGTGTCATGTCCTAATAAGATTGATGGAAGGATGAGACGACTTGAGAACGAAGATCCAGATTGTCCAGTAATAATGAAGATCCAATAAATGTCGTTGTACGCTGGGCTCTATATGGTGAATTGAAGACGTTACATAGTGATTATAAACTATCTAGACCGGAAGTCACACGGTCGTCCAGATATAACGAAGATCTCAATATGGTTGATTGAAGAAGTTACATAGTGATTATAAGCTATCCGAACCGGGAAGTCACACCGTCGCGCCAGAATGAAGGTCTAAGAGAGGTTCCTATACGGTGAATTGAAGAAGGAAAGTACTGGGAACCAGAGAAACATCAAAACGTAATGTGTACTCACATAATTCTGGTTCACCTGGGCTGATGTTGTTTTACTGACACCACTTATGAAGGAGGGTCTCACGCCCTCCACCAGCTTATGATGAATGTTAGGATGGCAGTGGTGTGACAGTTCTCGTGGGGGGGTGGTATTTTCCTGGTGTGGTTAGTGTTACTATTATTTATTGATTTTAGCCTTCACGGTTTAGGTTTCTTTCCTGCGTGGTACTGACTGTTTATAGATGTTCTTGATGGTCCATTGTTTATTGATTGTATCGCAGTTCAGGTTTATTTATTTCTGGTGACCATTTTTCTTATATCGTTGATTCGGCTCGCTTCATTCTCTATATCTTCCTTATCCTAGGTTTATGTGGTTGATTTTATGATGTGATTGTGGTGGAAGCTAGATGGTAAACCACACCAACGCTAAATGATACAAACACTGTTTTTCAATTTATATTCCTTTTATTTTGGATGTTAACTTTAGAGTGTATCACAACACGTCCATTCGGTCCAAAGTTTATGTTGTCTCTCCCTATATTTACTAATTGTACTAACGCGTCACTATTTTACTACACAAAAACGTCGTGCTTTAGTTATGTGTGCACTTCTGCATAGAGAGTGCAACACATAGTCTCAACTATTAAATAATCTAATTATACTACTCTAACTATTTGGCTAACTGTCCATTCCTCCGCTGCCATCTGGGGAACTATGACAAACGTTCATCAAAGGACATTCTACTACTGTTTGAAAATAGACTATGTTGTTCTGATCGAGAACAGATTACATTCCTCTGATTCGGAGTACATTACATCCATCTGATTCGGAGTAGATACTATAATCTGCATTATTTATCTCTGCAGGGTAAAGGACAGTATCGCACACATCCGTTACATAATTGATGCATTGTTTTTGTGTGGAGATGACATCAGGTCACTGTCTTTTGAGAAAAGGTAGTGCTTAATGCTGGTCCGGTTATGTTATTGATTAGAATATCATTTTGGTTTCTGTGTCTATGATTTCATTTTCTTTCTGTGACACATGTGTCTTAGTCCGGTCTATGTTTTCCTTTGCTTTCTGTGACACATGTGTCTTAGTTCAGTCTATGATTTCCTTTGCTTTCTATGGAACATGACTCAGTTATGTCCATGATTTCCTTTGCTTTCTGTAGAACATGAATCTCAGTTATGTCCATGATTTCCTTTGCTTTCTGTGACACATGTGTCTTAGTTCAGTCTCTGATTTCCTTTGCTTTCTGTAGAACATGACTCTCAGTTATGTCCATGATTTCCTTTACTTTCTTTGACACATGTGTCTTAGTTCAGTCTATGTTTTCCTTTGCTTTCTATGGAAAATGACTCAGTTATGTCCATGATTTCCTTTGCTTTCTGTAGAACATGAATCTCAGTTATGTCCATGATTTCTTTGCTTCTGTAGAACATGACTCTCAGTTATGTCCATGATTTCCTTTGCTTTCTGTAGAACATGAATCTCAGTTATGTCCATGATTTCCTTTGCTTTCTGTGACACATGTGTCTTAGTTCAGTCTCTGATTTCCTTTGCTTTCTGTAGAACATGACTCTCAGTTATGTCCATGATTCCTTACTTTCTGTGACACATGTGTCTTAGTTCAGTCTATGATTTCCTTTGCTTTCTGTAGAACATGACTCTCAGTTATGTCCATGATGCCCTTGCCATTTGTTTATGTAGAGTATTTGCATCAGTTCTGGCACTTATTTCATTCTCCTTGCATCCATTTCCAGTTTGTTTCTTTGTGTAGTTAAAACCAAATCATAACTTTCTAGCTATACATTGGAATAGACACAGACATCATATGTGCCACATATATATAAGATTGACACACACAATTTTTGATTCTATATCCCTGATCAAATTCCCAATTGGAATGGAATTATTTCCTGACCATAATGGCTCTCAGGTCAGTCTAGCCTCAATTGAAAACCAGAGAAAGTTTGCAGTGGTCAGCATGACGTTGCCCACATCACCAATCATGTGCTGTTGGTCAACTAAAAATATGCACCTGACACTGTCTTCCCAAATATACCTCATGGTATGAAAATATTTACTTTAGTTTGGGGAAATTAAGAGAGATAATAACGGTAAACATCTGGAAAGAAGGCAAGAGAAAGACCATTAAAAAAAGATGGATAGCAGAATCATGTCAAAACAGCAGAAATAACTATCACCCTAGCCACTAGAACAGTGCAGGACAAAACAGAAACACGACACTGGGCAACAACCCGGTAACAGTGTGACAACAAAATAAAGAAGAAGAAGAATAAATGTGAAAGAATTTTAGGTTACATTATAGTCTAGGACAATTTTAGGTTACATTATAGTCTAAGGACAATTTTAGGTTACATTATAGTCTAAGGACAATTTTAGGTTACATTATAGTCTAGGGACAATTTTAGGTTACATTATAGTCTAAGGACAATTTTAGGTTACATTATAGTCTAAGGACAATTTTAGGTTACATTATAGTCTAGGGACAATTTTAGGTTACATTATAGTCTAAGGACAATTTTAGGTTACATTATAGTCTAGGACAATTTTAGGTTACATTATAGTCTAGGGACAATTTTAGGTTACATTATAGTCTAGGGACAATTTTAAGCTCATTGATTCTGATAATCTTATCTTTCAGGCAAGAGAAACTGCAGAAGTTTGTGAAAGCTTTAAGGAAAACAACAAGGACAGATCTGATTCAACTGCACATGCCTGAAATATTTTCTATGGAAAGAGTGGAACAGATCTTTGAGAGGTTAGCTGTCCATATCTGTCTTGGGGTTTAATTTAGAACAATCATAACGAATATTTGAAGAACATAAAAACAAGGAAAGTTAAATAATTTGAACACATCAAACGACAGGAGTGCCTAGAGTAGATAATTCTGGAAAGAATGATGCCTGGAAGAAGAATGAGAGGAAGACCTAGAATACAATGGGTGCAGGATATTATTGATTATCTGAGAATGACTGCTGCTGTCACCAGTCAACTTGCACAGAATAGAGTTTTTCAGGGCTGCTGTCATGGGAGCCAAGTTCCTGAAAGGACAAGCTACGTGATGACGATGGTGGTGATGATGATTTGAAGATACAACAGTTAAATTTAGGACATTGATAATGGGTGTTTGAAAATTTGGCAGACTTTAACACATTAACTACCAGGAGCCTCTCATCATTTGTCATAGAATTTATCTGTCCAGCCATAGTCAGTACTGAGCTTTATGTTTTGTTTCAAATGAGTTTTAAATTAATGTTAGCAACTTCCTCTCTCTCTTTCTTTCTCTCTTTCTCTCTCTCTCTCTCTCTCTCACCTGTGAGATGATATGTGTTTCACTTATGTGTATGACATCTATAGTGAACCCAAGCCATGATCGTCTTATCTGGGCATTTTGTCATATGGACTCTCATGTATTTATTGTAACGATAATCAAATGTTGGATTTCAAAACAACATCTCACTATGGCATTGCAGGAAATAAGAGTGTCGATGTCTTGGCTAAAAAAGGCAGTTCCAAAGAACAAATCTACCAACCACTGTCTTTTCAAGAGCTCGAAACTCTCATAAAGAGAAATTCTGTCCTCCTGGGTGAGCTGAGAAGCAACATATGGCCACACCCAATCAACCCGAAAACTAAACTCTCATAAAGAGAAAATATCTCTTCTCCTGGGTGAGCTGAGAAGCAACATATGGCCACACCCAATCAACCTGAAAACTAAGCTTTGGGGAAACCAGATAGACTTGACGCTGACTGCCCAGTTTGTGGTTCATAGTGGATTTGAGCACATGACCAGAGATTGATGAAAAAGGAGAAGAACAAAACATATCTGACGCCTTGATTAGAATCATTTTTACAATGCTTGACTGGTACATGACATTTTTCAAGGTGGGTCAGTGGAGTAGAGGTTAGGTCTCGCCTCTCCTTTAAAAGGTACTCTGCTCACTAACTTGGGAAGCCATCAGGATATTTTTCCAGAGATCTCTGGTCTCAGTGTAGGTAAGATTGAGTTTCTAGTCCTATCAGAGACGGCCGATAAAACAGAGGTCTCATGTTCAAGTTGAGCACGAAAAAGAACCCTTGGGAGTTCAAAATAGACAAGATCATACTGGAAAGCCGCTGTCCTGGCAAAATTCATTAGAAAGTTTGAAAATAAAATTTGTACAAATTATTTTCACCTCCTTCTAAATTACATCAGAAACTTTGCTACGTAGTTTGTGCAGCTGAGATCTTCCTGTGTACGAAAGAGATCGGAGCACATATGGTTACTCACCGAAGTGCAATGATCCTATCAATCAATGACTTATTCATAACTAACAATTGTGTAAGATTTATGGCAATAGTTAAATGCACAAACTTGTTATATTTAACCTGATCTGATGTTATCTGCACAGACTGGTCATGCGTGTTGGCAAGAGCTCAGCCAACAAGCCACGATTATGTTACAAGACAGATTCTGGAAATTTCTTTTGTCCAACAGGCATGACCATTATCCAAACAGTCAAAGGTCAGTATCGACAAATCTTTTGTTCCGCAGTAGTTTTATGTTGTGTCAGTAAAGTATTATTTTTTCTCAGCTCATGTCGGATTTTTGGTGTCTGCACGTTTGTCTCTACTTCATTCATCTATTTATTTTATGTCATTGTCTGTCTGTCTTTCTCTCTCTCTCTCTCTCACTCTCTCTAAATGTGTATAGAAGGGCAGATGAGTTGACGTCAGGGCACTACTAACCAGAGGGAAGGGAATGACTGTCAGATATGAACACTATGATAGAAGCATGAGACATTTGATTAATCATCACAGAACGGGTGTTATTAGTCGTTGTACGCTGGTATTGGAGAGGAGATCGGAGCATCTTTGGACCTGTCTGGACTGCTATGATGATGATTCTAACTAATCAGTACTTATTGTATTGTATGCTATTTTGCCATCATATTGAAGAAATTTGTCGTTAGTACACATGAGGTTACTGTGTGCTATTTTGCCATCATATTGAAGAAATTTGTCATTAATACACATGAGGTTACTGTGTGATAATTTGCCATCATATTGAAGAAATTTGTCATTAGTACACATGAGGTTACTGTGTGTTATTTTGCCATCATATTGAAGAAATTTGTCATTAGTACACATGAGGTTACTGTGTACTATTTTGCCATCATATTGAAGAAATTTGTCATTAGTACACATGAAGTTACTGTGTGCTATTTTGCCATCATATTGAAGAAATTTGTCATTAGTACACATGAGGTTACTGTGTACTATTTTGCCATCATATTGAAGAAATTTGTCATTAGTACACATGAGGTTACTGTGTGCTATTTTGCCATCATATTGAAGAAATTTGTCATTAGTACACATGAGGTTTACTGTGTACTATTTTGCCATCATATTGAAGAAATTTGTCATTAGTACACATGAGGTTACTGTGTGCTATTTTGCCATCATATTGAAGAAATTTGTCATTAATACACATGAGGTTACTGTGTGTTATTTTGCCATCATATTGAAGAAATTTGTCATTAGTACACATGAGGTTACTGTGTGCTATTTTGCCATCATATTGAAGAAATTTGTCATTAGTACACATGAGGTTACTGTGTGCTATTTTGCCATCATATTGAAGAAATTTGTCATTAATACACATGAGGTTACTGTGTGCTATTTTGCCATCATATTGAAGAAATTTGTCATTAGTACACATGAGGTTACTGTGTGTTATTTTGCCATCATATTGAAGAAATTTGTCATTAGTACACATGAGGTTACTGTGTACTATTTTGCCATCATATTGAAGAAATTTGTCATTAGTACACATGAGGTTACTGTGTGCTATTTTGCCATCATATTGAAGAAATTTGTCATTAGTACACATGAGGTTTACTGTGTACTATTTTGCCATCATATTGAAGAAATTTGTCATTAGTACACATGAGGTTACTGTGTGCTATTTTGCCATCATATTGAAGAAATTTGTCATTAGTACACATGAGGTTACTGTGTGCTATTTTGCCATCATATTGAAGAAATTTGTCATTAGTACACATGAGGTTACTGTGTACTATTTTGCCATCATATTGAAGAAATTTGTCATTAGTACACATTAGGTTACTGTGTGCTATTTTGCCATCATATTGAAGAAATTTGTCATTAGTACACATGAGGTTACTGTGTGCTATTTTTATGTCATATTGACATACTTTATATTTATATGTTGTTAGTACTCATGAGTTTATTGTATGGGGATCTCAATGGCAAAGTGGTTAAGTCATTTGCTTGTCTACTGAAGCTTGTGGGTTTGAATCCAAACTGAGACATGTGCAATTTTTTGTTGAGATCCCTAGAATTGTTGCAGGAGCTACGGAGTTTGTACTTTGTGCAATGCTCTCGGCAGATTGCATGCCATCTCTGCCAGCAGGGACGGAGCCATATGGGGAAACCTGGTGCAAGGAAGTCAATTCTTTGCCTTTGGACTGTACTGTATGTCATTTTGACATCATGCTAAGAAACTTGTCATTAGTGCTCATAATGTTACTGTATGTTATCATGAGAGCCGCTGTAGCGTAGTTGTTAGTGAACTCGCTTGCAAGGCTGGTGGTCTGGGTTCGGCTCCACAATGCGCGTGGAATTTTTCCGACCGCGACGTCTCAGGTCGACCCAGCCTCAACTGGGTACCAGACATGCTCTGGGAAAGTAAAGATGACCGGCGTGATGCTGACCACATCACCCATCGTGTGCCGACGGTCAATGAAAAATACAGGTCTAACACTGTATTGACCTATATACCACGAGGTATGAAAGGGTTCCTTTACTTACTTTTTTACTTTACTATGTTATCATGATGTCATATTGAAGCACTTTATAGTTATATGTTGTTAGTACTCAACAGTTTATTCTATGCCATTTTGACATCATGTGGAAATATTTTTTAATGCAGTTCATTAATATTCTTGATTGTATTACATCTTCATTTAGAACCATGGATCCGTGGACACAGTAAATCCACTGGGCTGGATTATTGGTACAATATCCACAACAGACGCTCCGCTTATGAGTGTCCAGCAGATTCTATTGCTACTGCCAGGTGAATAACAAGTTTTATCTTGTCATCATTTGTCAACCTGTCATTCCATTCCTGGTAGCATTTATCTTGTTTTATCTTCTCTCTCAACCGTCTTTTTTTATTGTGTGTTTTGCAAGACTGTTTGAGATTAAAATGAACAAACTGTGCATCATTGTAGAAAATGGGAATCGTGGCATATTATTTACAGGACAGTACCAACAACAACAGTAAACAAGTTGTCGATTTTCTGGGCACCACTTATACGTTCAGTAGTTTGCCATTGCTTTCTGAACGGGAGGTCTATTTTTACCTTTTGTAAAAACTCCACGAAACGAATTTGCTTCCAAACTTGCCCACCATGGAGTTTGAACCAGGTACGATTGGGTTTGTGATCGACCTCAGAACCGCTTAAGCTACAGACGCTACATTCCCTTTTGTAAAGTTCTATATTTCTTAATCATGACACACTTATATGTATATTGTATATATATATGGGACATTAAAGATATAATACCAGTCTGATTTTCTTTTTAGGGACTGTAAGCTTAACTCTCTACATTGGTCATGGACTGATGGGGTCAAAGTTCATCCTGACCAAAAAGAAAATGGTGCCACAGGCTTACTTGACAAGGAAAAGTTTATGGATCATATTCACAAAATCAGACAGCAGTAAATTTGTTTTATTCTTCTTTGTCCTGCAAACATTTTGGAGTTCATTTCTGTCAATAAAATTACTTTTCTTGTTGTTTTTATCATAATTGATTGTTGAAGTTGTGGTTGTTATCAGAATTGATAGTTGGAGTTGTGGCTGTTATCAGAATTGATTGTTGAAGTTGTGGTTGTTATCAGAATTGATTGTTGAAGTTGTGGCTGTTATCAGAATTGATTGTTGAAGTTGTGGTTGTTATCAGAATTGATTGTTGAAGTTGTGGCTGTTATCATAATTGAAGAAAAAATATCATATCAGATGTTTAATATTGATACTTTAGTTATATCAAGAAATCATCCTGACTTTAAGAATGTCAATTGTTATCACAGAAGATCATTTTTGTATTAAGATTATCAATTGTTATCACATCTTGGTATTAAGATTATCAATTGTTATCACAGAGCGTCATTTAGTATTCAGATTATCAATTGTTATCACAGAAGATCATCTTGGTATTAAGATTATCAATTGTTATCACATCTTGGTATTAAGATTATCAATTGTTATCACAGAAGATCATTCTGACTTTGTGATAATGTTAACATTGAAGCTTACAGCAGATTTTGCAAATTCTGGAGATACAACATTTATGGCAGCAAGACAAAGCTCTGGATATGCAAAATGTGTTAGTACAGTCCTACTCTAGGGATATGAGACTTGGAAAACATATATAGAAAATATGTTAAGAGAGTTCGAAGGGTGATCTGGAACACATAAATAAATAGAAATGAGACGGATGTCAATGAATCGGACATGTACTCAGAATGATAAAATAAAGGCAGCCAATACATGCAATGCAGTGGGCACTGCTGGGACAGCGGGAAAAAGGAAGACCTAGGGACTTTTAAAAATCTCAAAGACATGAATAAGACTAGGTTTGAGGTAGAAAGAAATGCACAAAATTGAATTGAGTGAAAATTAGTTGTCACTGTCTTATGTGACTTTGGACATGACAGGGACTAATGATGATAATATTACCATTGTAAAAAATCATTCAACTCTGAGAATCTCATGTGTTGTTATAGAAGATCATTTTGACTTCATGTAGTTTAGTTTGTTGACACCTTACCATTTTTGCATAAGATGATGGGTATGATGTGAGGGAAACACTACAATCTATGATAATGCCACATGCGGTTAACAAGACCAACATGTGGTGAGAAGGGTCAGATGTGAAGTAAACACTACAATCTATGATAATAGCACATATGGTTAACAAGACCAACATGTGGTGAGAAAAGTCTCACAATTTTTGTTTGGGATTCCAGGGACATTGTTGCCACCTCATACCCAGATATGTCTCTTCAAGAGTTAAACGTATAAACTCTGCAATACATTTCTTCTTTCTCACAATTCCACTCTTCTGCTTCGTGCACTAGGATCTATAATTCTGTGATGCCAGAAATCAACACCGGTATCTTGCATATCCCTCATTCACACATTCTTAATTTGAAGTAGATCTTGGCCCAGAGATCTCTTTCTTCTATAAATTCTTCATCACAGAGGTCTTATAATATTTTACCAGCCTGCATATGTGTCCATGTAATGAGAATGGGAAGCATAGAACGCATTGTGACAACCGATAAAATCGAGGGGAGATGAGACAGAGGAAGACAGAAAAAGAAACTTTTGGACAGTCTGACTTCATGGCACGGAAGAGCGTCAACATCTGAGATGATAGCAAATGCCAGGGACAGAGATTTGTGGAGATTTATGATTGCCTACGCCAGCCAGCAACGGATGATGTTGATGATGAATACATGTGTCCATTAATCTCAGTATAAAAAGGAGTTTCTAACGATTAAGACGTGAGTTCATTGCACCAGATTTGATCCGACATGATCTCTACAGAAATGGCACACTACCTGCTGAAAGTATTACACAAAGCACAAGCTTTCCTACTCTAACAACAGGCCTTGGGATCTAATTAACAAAATAATACACCATGAACAAGCTTTCCTACTCTAACAACAGGCCTTGGGATCTAATTAACAAAAATAATACACTCATGAACAAAACGGCACAGTCTGGATTCAAACCCAGCCTTCGAACACAAGGCAATGTCTTAAACACTTAGACACAGAGATCTCACAAATCTCAGTCTATGAAGACGGAGCATAGAAAGTATTGTTGTAATGCTTGTTTTCTCCAACCTCTCATATTTTAGTGATCTTACCTTATCACCAACTAGTCTTACCAAAAAGTCTTCACAAGCATCACATGTAGAAAATATTTGTGTGCTTCTCCTAATGTGAGTAGCTTGGTCATGTTATTTTATCATCAAGTAGTGTACTGAGGGCACATGCCTGGTATACCAGCATTATTGTTCTAGTGATCAGTTTTATGTTCTTCCAGACTCTCTTTGTCAATCTGTTCATTGTTGTTGATCAAAGATCCCAGTTAAGTAAATTAATCAACTGCTTTCAACTCTGCATTGCCAGTTGATACTGTTGGATGGGCTTAGAGACATTGGATGGAGTCGCTGGGGAGGTCTAAGCTGACAAAAATCACTTTATTTTTGTGCCAGGACTTGCAGGAGTAAGGGGAAATGAACATGTCGAAAGGCTTGCAGATATGGCTGCTGTGGAAAGCGGACGAGCAATGGACCAGACTGATATTATAAATTCCCTAAGGAAGAGAGGTTGTGTACATGATTCAAGTAATAGTGGCGAATCTACAACACTAACCAGACTGCAAGAATTCCAAGTCAAGTGTGGTGTAGCTAGACAGAACACTATGCTGGTAGCCAAAGACGAATAGTAAGCCAGCAAAGAACCGGTGTCGTTAGTCACCACACGCTGAGAGACATACTGAGGGGAAGATTGGAGCACTGATGGACTAATTGGTTCGATGTGCAGTGATGATGATTCGACGACTAAACTAAACTGTTGGTTGTTCAGTTGCAACCTTCATCATAATATGTGTTTTATTTTTACTGATTTCAAATCCAAAATCTCATCAGGCATGGAAGAATACAGATATTAGCTTCTGCAGTTCCTCCACTGAATAAGTCGTAATTGTAGAATAATTTGCTTACAGAATTTCTCAGATTAGTACCTTCTTAATCCTGGTCATGACTTTCAGTCTTTGATCATTATGGAGACTACCATCTGTATAAGAATGGATTAAAATACCCCCATTCTGATCTCAAAATGCACGTCAGAAAGAATAAAATGTGTATATATTGCCTCCTAGAAGTCTCGAGGAGGGCCAAAGCAGCTATTTACTCATGTCAGCGAACAGCTAATGTCATCATGGTTTATTTCCTAGTTAAACAAGTTTTATATTTACATTCTCCTTTTCAGTTTCTGCACAAGATTTTAATTTACTGACAAGAAGCTTAATCATTAAGCAAATCTTATTGGTTGAAGGTAAAAAAAATTGTATTTAGTTATATTTATCGTGTTGTCAAGCCAATTACTGAACTGTACAAAATTGTTTACCATGGCAACAAGTGATAAAGTCGTAGAAGATAAGAAGTGTAAATGATTGACTAAATATTGTTAAATTTCTGTGTTATTTAATTTTTTCTTATTATTGGATATACTAGTATATGGTAACCAACAAGTGAAAGGTATTAAATGTTTTGAAATTCAAAACTGTCGGTAAGTTAAGGCATTTTAATATTTTTTAATGCTTTTCTGTTTTGTAAATAATAATTTTACATTTCCAAATTTCCTACTAACAATTAAAAAAATTGTTTTAGATCGATCTTAAAGAAAATTCATTTACCTCTCCTTCTTCTTCTTTGCGTTCGTTCTTTACGACCAATTTTAATCAATCTTTGTGTGTTTGATCTTTGCCAAGAACATGTATACGTTGCACATTGGTTTGGTAGGCCCCTAAACGCATAGACTTCTACACGCTTAGGACACATGCATCCGATTTCATCCAAACCTCCTTAGTCGCCTCTTACGACATGCATGGCAGGCAACAGTGGTTCTATTCTTTACACCCCAAATTTGGGCCCGGTAACCACTCGGGCGATTCATGTACCTACAAAATGGTATATTACTCATAAAATCTGTTAATAATTAAGAAAACTGCAACTGAATTTGTACATACACCTTCAAATGGGGAAAACAGGACATAAATTTAATTCAGCCTCATCCCATTTTTCAATTCAGTAGCTAATTAGTTCAAGAGAGTAGAAGCTAGTATACATCCTAGCTTGAATCCACTTTAGTTTAGAATCTTCTCTGAGGATGCGCCATCAAAACTGATGTTGTCTCTCGTACCTGTGTTTATGGCTATATAGGAGTCCTTCAGTTTATTGATCATGCAATTTTTTCAAAGTTTCAATGAGAAAATAGTCATCCATTGTAAACGGTGATAACAACAGACTCAGACCATGTTTTTTTTCCCTATCCAGAAGCACTTTGAGCTCTTCGGCTCGGTGCCATGGACATCGTAACCCTTCGGTTCGGTGCCACGAACACCGTAAATCTGGGGAATCCGTGGCTTTTTCTGCCATCCCGCGGAATTGAACCCGCACACACAGAGGGATAGTCACCCGTAGTCCAACGTGCTACGAACACGACTGGCAGACCATGTTTTTACACTTGGGAGTGCAGAGTTAGTTGACTAGAGTCCAATCCTGGAGCAGAATCCCCTACCACAGATGGGGCATACATATCAGGGTTAGACATGTGGGTGGTGTATTTTCTGTCTTTTTGGTGCAGCTTGTTTTTTTTGTGTGTGCCTCCGCAGTGCAATGATTATCTGCTATGCCAATTCCTCTTGTGTTGTTATTGTAGCGTCACATTTACTCCCGTCATGTGATATCTATATCCAAGCATTATAGAGACAATTTTTTAATGTCTTAGAAGCAGGTTTTTTTTACCACCAACCGGTCATTTGCCCCTATTATCCTTGCCATACATTATATTAATCAATTTACAACATATGTAGACTTCATTACGCATCAAATTACATGTTTTTGAATTGTATATTTAAAAATTATGTAAATCTCGTTACACATCCCATTACATTTTCAAATATTGTATATTTTGATGTATGCAAATTTCATTAGATATCACATTACATGTTTCATGAATTGTATATTTAAGAATATGTAAATCTCACTGAAAAGTAATATGTAAAGAATCTTGGCAGTTCAAAATCGAGAAGAGCAGGTTGGAAAGTTACTGTCCAGGAAAAATTCTTTAGAAAAAGTGTAAAAATAAAATCAAGAAGAGCTGGTTGAAAGTCACTGCCCAGGAAAAATTCATTAGAAAAAGTGTAAAAATAAAATCGAGAAGATCTGGTTGAAAGTCACTGCCCAGGAAAAATTCATTAGAAAAAGTGTAAAAATAAAATTCCTACAAAATATCTTCATCATCTTCAAATTACATTGAGGTCCCTCGCTGGTGGTACGCAGCTGAGATTTTCCTGTGTAAGGAAGAGATCGGAACACGGATGGTTACTCACTGAAGTGCAGTGATGATGGTCATATCAAACCTCACTACCTATCACATTTTCATGTATTGTATTATTTGATGTATGCAAATTTTACTAGATATCACAATTGACATGTATCATGAATTGTATGTTTAAGAATATAGAAACTTCTAGTTCAAGATGTCAAATGTCCCTGTCATGTCTTGTGTCACATCAATACTTTCTTGTAAGGGGATAGTTAATTCTATCCTGCTTATGTAGAAAGTTATACTAGGGAGGTTCATTCAGTGAGGATCTTTGCCTGTGCTGCAGGGTTTGTGCCTTTGTTTTGAAGTCTTTTGAGTGTATTCGTTGAGTAATGGTTGGGTTGGACAGAGAGTGTCATTCATGTGCCTATTAGAGGATATAGAGCCTGATGAAGAATGGATAAAGGTGCTGGTAGACAGGTCTCCTGGCAGATAGGCTAGCCAAGAAAGGGTCAACACAGGAACAACCAATCACAGCAACAACTCTCCATACAGCAAAGCAAATCCTAATGACAACAAATAAAGAAATTTGGCGGAACAGATGGACCATGGGAAACACAGGAAGAGAGGTGTACATCCATATGGCCAGCCCTAACCTTAATGACAACATCAATCACCTTACAAGAAGAGATCAGAGCACCATTTTTAGACTCCGAACCCAACACATAACACTTAATAATCACTTGAACAGAATTCATCCATAACACACTCCAGAGTGCCAACTGTGCGCACATCATCATGAAACTGTTCACCACCACCTCTTCAAGTGTCAAGCACTAGAAGACATCAGAAAGACCCTCCTTCCTCCAAGGCCAGATAAATGGAGCGACTATACGGAACAAAAGAACAACTTACAGACACATGCAGATACCACTACATAGCATTGGGCGAAGGGCAAAAGCTCAAGTGCCGCTGGATCATTGAAGAAGAAGAACAGGTCTCCTGCCACATAGTTATCACATTTGACTGAGAAATATTATCGATATAATGGAAGACAGCAGTAAAACTGTAGCAATGGCGAAACACATAAAAACAAAGCACTGTAGTTATACAAGCACAAAAACAATATACAGCGACGTTTCAACCAAAAGGCCTTTGTCAAGCAAAGGATACGTGAAGAATTTCAGACTTCCTATACATCATACATAACATATATCTCTTCACTTCTATTGTATCCTTTGCTATAAGTGTCAACAGTTTGCAGAATTACATTCATCTGTTCCGGGGCACAATGGTGTCAATGGCATTGAGAGAGCAGACAGGCTGGCTGGCTTTGCCACCATGCTGGGTGGTCACCCAATGGATAGAGCTGATATTTTGAACTCCCTCTTAGAGTGTGGTCACAAAGAGAATTTTCATCTGAACCAATCCATGTCAACTACTCGATTGCAAGAGCTTGGATTGAAGATTGTAGTGGCCAGAAAAGAATAGCACAACTCAATGAACAGCGAACTGATACGGTTAGTTGCCGAATGATCTTGGAGATATTGCGAAGCAGATCGGAGCAATTTTCTTTCTTTTTTTTTCAATCCAGAAGCAACTGAGGCTTTCAGCTCTTTGGCTCGGTGCCATGGACATCGTAACCCTTTGGTTCGGTGCCATGAACACCGTGAATCTGGGGAACCTGTGGATTTTCTGCCAGTCCGCGGAATTGAACCCGCACTCACAGAGTACTAGTCACCCGCAGTCCAACGCGCTACGAACACGCTGGACAGATCGGAGCACTTATGGACATGCCCGAAGTACAATGAAGATATTCCAAACTGACACTGGACTGATATCATGTACATCATTAGGGAGATAGGTTAGACAGGAATACAGAGGTCGTCATGAAGTCTAGTTTGGACAGGAATTCAGAAGTCGTTATGTAGTCTAGGTTGGACAGGATACAGAGGCATCATGAAGTCTATGTTGGACAGGAATACAGAGGTCATCCTGGAAATCTAGGTTGGACAGGAATTCAGAGGCATCATGGAGGCAAGGTTGGATAGGAATATGGGGCGTCATGGAGTATAGGTTGTACAGAATTCAGAGGCATCATGGAGTCTTATGTCCTGGCTGCAGGAACTTGAAGTCAAGCGGAATGTTGCTAGATTTGAAGAATATACTGGGAGTAAACAATCTTTCAATAACAAACACAAGTCTACAACTGTCAGCCACAGTGTGCTTACGAATATACTGAAGATGAGATTGGATTACTTTTAGACATGTTCTTTGTGCTATGAGGATGATCAGAGACTAATTATATATAGACTTCACTATGTATAACATTACATCTTCATTAACTGTTTTACCATATGTCAATTTTATTATGTATTAAACATTATATGTTATGATCATATAAACAAACTTTGAAGGATTTAATTCTTACTTCTTAATACAATTTTCTCCCCGAGCTGTTTAAATGTACTGTTGTATTGATATTTAATACAATTTTCTCCCAAGCCTTGTTTAAATGTTGTTGTATTGATATTTAATACAATTTTCTGCCATAGCTGTTTAAATGTACTGTTGTATTGATATTTAATACAATTTTCTCCCCTAACGTTTAATGACATGCCTGTATTGATATTTATACAATTCTTTCTCCAGCTGTTTAAATGTACTGTTGTATTGATATTTAATACAATTTTCTCCCCAAGCTGTTTAAATGTACTGTTGTATTGATATTTAATGTGTACAAACTTCTTTGAACATGCCATATCGATCACTTGTTAACCACTCTGTGTGATCATCTGTACATGATCAAAGCCTAAGTGCGAATGTATACTGTGCCAGTTATGTGCCTACAAGTATACCAGCACATCTGATTTCTGCTACGCTTTTTATTTACTAGGTAGCTTCCTAGACCCTACATCAGTCGCCTCACGACATGCCATGTAGGTTGCAGTGGTACTATTCTTTTCTTCCCTGACAGACCCCAGCACCAAACATGTGAATGTGAACGAACAAAACACAAAGTATTACAAAGTGCAACAAAAGACAAAATCAATATTTCAACCAAAAGTACAGTATCAATCACACAAGATGTACACAAACAATTCCAAATTAACATGAAAATATTGATAAATGGAACACATTTTCATACTTTGAGTTATATTGGGGAATATGGTGTTATTTATGTATCTGTCATTGACCATCAGCACATGATAGTTGATATGGTTGACATCATGCAGGCCACCTTTAATTCTCATTGCTTTTATTTTGGTATCCAATTGATGCTGGGTCGATCTGAGAGTTGCTACAGTCTGAAAAATATTCCACGCCGCTATGAAATTAACCCAGACCATGTGCATAAGAAGTCAGTGCACTAATAACTACGCTGCTAAGTCTTTCCTTTGAAATAATATTAATAATAATTCCTCTCGTACTGTTACAATGTGTTACATATGTGTTAATGTATAAGGGTATAGATGCTTGCCTGGCGTTCTGAATGTTGTAGGTTCAAATCCTTCAATAGTTTAGAATTTCTCATAGTTCAAATATCTTGCCTCTGCATCCGTCATGCTCAAATCAACAATTAGATCCTGAATTCAGCTTCTTCATGGTCCTTCTTTGCCTGAGTGCTTCCTTTGATAATGATCTCCAACTCTTTGTGTCTATTTTTATGTCCAAAATACTTCCATTTTCTCATTCTTATTTGTAGTACCAGCCAGTTTATTTTGAGTTCTTTCTGGATAGATCTATTTGTTCTCTTCTCTATCCATGATATAAAGAGGACTCGTCTGTACCACTACACTTATATTCAAAAGCACATATATGTTTTGTCCACTGCCTTGTTTCTCTATACTTCATTAATATGAACAATAATTCTCTCTCTCTTGCGTTCCCGAACAATAATTCATTGCTCTGTCTCTATTTCCCTTTGTATTTCTCACTTTTCGTCTCTCTGACCATCTTTCTCTTTCTCTCTTTGTGTTTCTGTTTACAAAGTTCTGTCCGCCTTCCATGACCTATCGTTATACCGACACCGATAGATTATAGTTTTGTCATTTCAAAACTGCCCCTTCCATGTTACTGAGATTAGAGAAATCATACCCTGTAAGACCGTTCTCTCACCTCAAGAAAAATGCCTCTATTATACTGTTCAGCTTTTTAATGAACGGTGATTAATCACCAGTAACAACGGACGGCCCCTTCTGCCATCGAACCTTCAGGCCGAAACGGGCATCTGCCTCGACCATTGTCCAGTTCGGGTAATCACTATTAATCAAGTGCCCAGCAAGGAACTGAGTCCGTGACTTTAGATCAGGTGGCAAAGAGAAAGCCCAGCGTTAGTTTGTCCAGCGTCTTTAACTACTGAACGTCTTAAGTCTCTTATTTTCATTCTTGACCGTTGTATCTGTCGTATATTTTAAAGTTTTATTTTCTTCTTGTCTGTGGGATATTGTTGGTCTTTGTCCACAATTTAATTAACTTATCTCTATAACTTTCTAATTAGACAACAATATATTGTATTTCTTTTTTTTTTTTTTTTGGCATTAACTTTTGAATTATCCAAAAGAGCTCAAAAATAAATTATAATGCATCCTTCACGGAATAATCAATTTGAAACGTTATATTAGGTCCCAGAACTTGTAAAGGAAAATATAACGTAGCATTTTAAGACCTTATGGTTTGAAGTCCCTTCACATTTCTAGGCCTTAGTGTACATGAGGTAGAAGAGCCAAATCATTTCCTCACGTGTAAAACCTCGAGTGTAGGATTAAACCCACAACCCTCATGTGTCCGAGTCGACAGGCGAACGCTTATGCATTACGTCATAGATTCCCAAACTTTTTCGGACCACCGCCCACTTTGCACGACATAAACTTTGTAACGCCCCCTTCCCCCTTCCACATTATAACAGTTTGCCAAACCCCCTCCCCATATATATATATACATGCTCTTTTCTCTTTGACATTGAAAATTGATATATATTTCTGTCATACATGGTCAATTTTCAAAGGAATATATACATGAAATAGAAAATTGATGAAAAAATGGATCGTGTAAGATGGACATAAGATGAATTAAAATGCATAAATAAAAATTTTTTATGATTATTCAATCGCAAATCACGAGAAAAACTCCCCAAATGCTTCTGAACCCACTATCGCCCCCTGGAAAGCTTCAGCGCCCACAGGGGAGGTACCACCCACTTTGGGAAACGCTGCATTACGCTAATCCGTCCCTGGCTCAGCGTCCCTTGATTAGACTACGTCTGACTAAAAATATATATATACGGATGTCTAAAAGTTTGTCTTTATTTCTGTTCAGAACTTTTGGTGTTGATAATTTTTAATGATAATTTATTAGTCCAGAATATAATCTACTTTCGTTCTCTGTTTTCCCCCGTGTACATTTTTATGGTTAAGTGGTTAAGCCCTTTGCCTTGTGAGTCGAAGGTTGTGGGTTTGAATCCGGACCGCGCCGTTCTGTTCACGAGTGCAGTTTTTTCCAGAGACCCCTAGGATTGTTGCTGGAGCTACGGAGTTCGTGCTTTGTGCAATACTCTCGGCAGATGGCGTACCATTTCTGCTGAGAGGGACGAGCCATATGGGGTAAAACCCGGTGCAATGAAGTCAATTCTTCGGCTTTAAACTCTTTTTTTTTAAATGCGAAATGTTACATATTGGTCTCTCTCGGCAGACAGACATTGGTCTTCATCACAAGGAGATCAGGTCGTTACTTTCTTTGCTAGACAGACAAATCTGCGATCTAGTCTCACTACAGTTAAATAAATCAAGGTCTTGATCAATGGTTTTCTGTTCCATGCATTCTTGTGCGAATCATGAACCGTCCATGCATTCTTGTGCGAATCATGAACTGTCCATGCATTCTTGTGCGAATCAGAACAGCTATGCATCTTTCGAATAACGAACGACCATGATTCTTGTGCGAATAACGAACCGTCCATGCATTCTGTGCGAATCATGAACCGTCATGCATTCTTGTGCAGAATAACGAACGTCCATGATTCTTGTGCGATAACGAACCGTCCATGCATTCTTGTGCGAATCACGAACCGTCCATGCATTCTTGTGCGAATAACGAACCGTCCATGCATTCTTGTGCGAATCACGAACCGTCTATGCACTTCAAATATCAAAGATAGGTTGTAATTCTTACTGCACAGTAACTTCAAATAAAATGCTAGAACGCAGGTACAAAATTAAGAAGGAAATCATTATATAATTCGTAAAAACTGAAGAGTTTTTTATACAAAAATAAGTAAAGCAAGATATTAAATATAAGTTTCAGGTTACGGTAAAATATAAATTTATTAACCATCATCAAATAGCTTGTCCTGAGCAGAACTTTGTCACCCCCAACAGTCCTCATGAATTTCTCTCTCGTAGGCCTGCCTCTGCAGTCGTCATGTTCAAACCATCAGTTATATCCTGAATCCATCTTTTCCATGACCTTCCTCTTCTTCTCTTTGCCGGTATGCCTCCTTCCATGATGGTCTTCTCCAGCTCTTCATGTCTTTTTATATGTCCCAAAAAACCTCAATTTTTCTTTTCTTATTTGTAGCATCAGCCAGTTTTCTTTGATTTTGAGTTCTTTCTGGATAGATCTATTTGTTCTCTTCTCTGTCCATGATTTACGAAAGACTCTTCTAACACTTATATTCAAAAGCACATATATTTTTCCACTGCTTTATTAAATGTCCATGTTTCACATTCATAATTAACAAATTTTCATGACAACATGTTCAGTTTAGCTACAATTGAGAAGTATAAAATATCAGTTTAATTTAATCAAGAAGTATCAATTATGTCAACTTAAACACAAATTAATGTACAAAACCCGTTTTATCCTGTAGTTATATCAAGAAACGATGTGTTAGAATAATTTCTTTGTCAAACGGCATATAATGAGTGGTGTAGTCAACATCACATCTGTCATTTTTTCTTTCAAGAGTATTACTGGTTCCTAAATGAGGCTAAATCATGACCCACTATTAAGAATAATAGAGTAGGTGGTACATAAATCGATATTAGAAGCTTTTGCAGTCTGAAATATTTAGATCAGTTGATGATCGAATCGTGATCCACCGTATTGGAAGTAAGTGATCTAACCAATCTGCTATTGTGCTTCTCAAAACACAGTATAAAATCACGTTGATAACACCAAATACTGCAGCAAAACTATCGTCATGTTCAATTATTTATCCGAGTATTCTAAACATCTTTGTGGTCAGACATTTTGAATCTTCAGACATGTCGCTGAAGCTGGTTTCTTCATCCCCTACAGTTGAAGTCTGTTACCTAATAGCTTCTACTTCAGTTCTGCACCTTCTGAGACGACAGTCTGAGACGACACAGTTATTTCTGTAGTCGTAGAATATTTGAGATCAAATATTTGATATAATCATTATCATTGCGCTGAGGTGAATAATCAAGTTTCCTCCTATTCCTTTCTTACACATGAAGATCTCAGCTGTAGTATACAAACTTCGTAGCGCCGGCGAGAGTCCCGATGTAGTCTTGAAGATGATGACAATTTTGTACACATTTTATTTTAATCTTTTATTTAAAACTTTGCCTGGGCTGCAGCTTTACAGTCCACTCTTATCAATTTTCGACTGTGAATGGCTTTTTTACGTGCTTAACTTGAACACAAGACATCCGTTTTATCGTTCGTTTACGATAGGACTAGGAAATTGATCTCACCTACATTGAGATCAGGGATCTCTGAGGAAATATCCCGACCGCTCCACGCGGGAACGAACCGAGAACCTTTGTAGCAAGAGACGAGAAGATTATCTCCTGAGTTTGTGGCAGCACGTCTGTAGCTGATGATGCAACTGGTGTGATGTGGGAACTGAATTCCTTGCTCTTGGCTGCTGCTTGCATTACCTCCATCACAGTGGATACTTCCCCAATGTCACACAGGAGACACAGATGTGGTGTAAGGCTGTTGATGATAGTCTACGTTATAATGGTGGCTCGAATAATGATGCCGATCAAATACTTGAGGTAAACATAACGAATGAGAAAAAGATGGTGAGTTATCGCTCTTGACCACTGACACCGGAAGACCCTGTCTCATGTTTTCTATCATCTTTGACTGTCTGTGATTAAACTCCCGTCCATAATCCATAAGATGTCTATTCATCATTGACGTATGATGAGATTCACTTAATCCACACATTTCCTGCCTACTTTGTTTCATGCTACTTTCACTGATATCCTGGCATAGAGCGTTCCTGGAAAATAAATCATAAAAATATATATAAATGTTAGAAAAGTAAGCTAAATGTAAGGACTATTGAAAGTTTACATAGTGGCATTTGCTATAATTGTTAAATAAACTCTACGAATATATCCACATTATTAGACTGACCACTATTTTCTTTACAATATATCCACACTATTAGACTGACCACTATTTTCTGTACAATATATCAACATTATTAGACTGACCACTATTTTCTTTACAATATATCAACATTATTAGACTGACCACTATTTTCTTTACAATATCGTAACATTCATTTCAACTTGGTACAACATAATGTTGTCATAAGTGTTGTATTTATATTTACTATTTCTCATTCAGCAAATTCCCTTCTCAACATCAACTTCTTCATTAATTGTCTATTCTCAACATCAACTTCTCTAGTAAATGTCTATTCTCAACATCAACTTCTCCAGTAAATTTTCTTCTCAACATCAACTTCTCCAGTAATTGTCTGTTCTCAACATCAACTTCTCCAATAATTGTCTATTCTCATCATCAACTTCTCTAGTAATTGTCTATTCTCATTATCAACTTCTCCAGTAATTGTCTATTCTCATTATCAACTTCTCCAGTAATTGTCTATTCTCAACATCAACTTCTCTAGTAAATTTTCTTCTCAACATCAACTTCTCTAGTAATTGTCTATTCTCAACATCAACTTCTTTAGTAAATGTCTATTCTCAACATCAACTTCTCTAGTAATTGTCTATTCTCAACATCAACTTTTTTAGTAAATGTCTATTCTCAACATCAACTTCTTTAGTAAATGTCTATTCTCAACATCAACTTCTCTAGTAATTGTCTATTCTCAACATCAACTTTTTTAGTAAATGTCTATTCTCAACATCAACTTCTTATGTAAATGTCTATTCTCAACATCAACTTCTCCAGTAATTGTTCTCAACATCAACTTCTCCAGTAATTGTCTATTCTCAACATAAACTTTTCCAGTAAATTCCCTTCTCAACATCAATTTCTCTAGTAATTGTCTATTATCAACTTCTCCAGTAATTGTCTATTCTCCTAAACTGCATATTCTTTTTAAAAATCTTGGTCAGAAAATTGCAACTATCCAAAAATCAACCACAAGCAGCATGTATAGGGTTAACGCAAGCGAGAGAATTCGTCTTAAGAGACACATCTCACAATGATTCTGCCATATTCCACCTTTGCCTCTGTCAAGAGCAGTTGAGTTTAATTTTAATATCGCATACGCCTTCCCTACTGTTCTATTGAAAATGTTTCTACATGCGAACAATCTCAAGACATCCTCTAGTGTCGCAATGTACAACTGAAAAAGGAACCATTCATTGCTGATTATTTACTGTGACTTTTTCTGTTGCTTTGTCGTTGTCAAACTTTCTTAGCTAGCTAAATGTTCACAAATAGTTTGTCTAGGGCTGTTTGATTTCAATAGAATTGTCTAGGGCTGTTTGATTTCAACAGAAATGAGATCAGTGACATTTTTTCTAGTGATGATTAGTTAGATAGTTATTTGTATGTGCAATCTTACTCGGAATGTGTGTTTGTGTGTGTATGTGTGCGTGGGAGACAGAGAGAGAGAGAGAGAGAGAAAACGTCAGATCTGAAGCAATATCATGGCTTGGGTGAGGTATACAACAAAAATGTTCAGAATCGGCGAGACAAAGTCATCTGAAATCTGCTTTCATAACCCAATCTCATCTTGTTCCTCTTGTACATGTGTGGTGTCAAGATGAAGTATAAAGTGCGAGAATCTTCTTATACGCTTCATATATTAAAAATGGTGTTCAGTGAATCTACTATTCCATTTTTGCGCAGGGGTAAATTACTGATGGAACTTATAGGAAAATAAATAGAATACTAAGAGCATGCATATTCTAGTGACAACTTATGAGTGTGAAACATATACCTTTAACAAAGCAGTGGAAAAACATATATGTGCTTTTGAATATAAGTGTTACAGAAGTGTTCGCCGTATATCATGGACAGAGAAGAGAATAAATAGATCTATTCAGAAAGAACTCAAAATCAAAGAAAACTGGCTGATGCTAGAAAAAAGAAAGAGAAAATTGAAATGTTTTGGATATATACGGAGATACAAAGGGTTGAGAAGACCATTATGGAAGGAGACATCCGGCAAAGAGGAAAACAACGGAGAAGATGGATTCAGGAACTAACTGTAGATTTGAGCATGACAACTACAAAGGTGGGACATCTGGCCTGCGAGAGAGAGAGAGAGAGAGAGACATTCTGAAGAACTCTTAGGGTGGTGAAGTTCTGCAAAGTACAAGATATTTAATAATGATGATGATAAAATACTTCATAAGAAGCTAGTTCATATGTTTCATGTTTGTTGGTCTACACGATCTGATATAACCAAAAAGCCTCGTCCTTAGGTTGAAAGGGCATGCCTCGGCTTAAAGAGACTTAAATCCCCTACTTTATATACAAACCCACAGTATTCCATCAGTCAAGCTCTTGTATGGCCTTGTTCTTCATATTTCTGTTTACTCTGTGTATCATTGTCTGTTTCACAGCCCACTAGTGAGATAATCCCATCTTGGTACTGTAGGTAACTAGCTTTGAAAGGAGACTTGACTATTTGTTCTGTAAATTAACTCTTTAGCTCTCCTGAGCCAATACACTGACTGACAAAACTTTTTAAGATGACGAAAGATTCGCTCCTACCATCTCAGTCTGAGAATCTGCCGAAGATTTATGTTTCATTTTGTGACCTGCCACGTTTCCGAGCCAGGCAATACGAATTTTACATTTGACCTGAACATCTTGACCTCAATTTTGTCTTCTAGTCTCTACTTTTATATAACTTGGGTATAGCACAGGCCAGACAACTGGCCGGGTATTCCTGACCTAGATAAGAAAAGGGATCTGGAAAATACAGATGTTTGATAGAACACTGCACGCTTTTTTGCAATTTTACTCAATTCGGTGAGTCTATGGTTATTTGTTGGTGAAACATATTCATTATATTGATATTCCTTATTGTTAAACTTAACTTGTTGGATAATATGACTTCGAGTTAGCATTTTGTGTTGATTTTAAAATGAATTCGTCTATATACACCAATACTGGAATGCGAGGTCACGTGGTGTAGTTGGGGTCTGATTTCCCACAATTCTTACCTGAGCCCGAAGGCCCAGTAGCTTATAGTTGGCTGTGGTATAACTCATCTTATATTGTCCTAATGTTTCGTTTCGCATCCTCTAATCATGTTTTGCTCACAGCGTCAGGATAAGAAAATATTTATAGAACGAGCTTTCGTGTGCGCTTCATAAACAGTGTTTTTTGCACCGTCTGTTATTTCTGAGGACCACATTTTGCGTGGACGACCTTTTCCTTTGTATCCACAGTATCGTAGTAGCATTGCTCTTTGATGCGCACTGTCTGTTGGTAATCTGCTGATGCGCACTGTCTGTTGGTAATCTGCTGATGCGCACTGTCTGTTGGTAATCTACTTATGTGACCGAACTATTTAATCTGTTGTTTCTTGATGAAGTTCAGTACTAATATTGGTACCAACATTTTTCCAGATGTCTTCATTTCAAAACCTGTCTCTTCTTGTTACTCCCAGCATTCTGCGTTAACACTGCATCTCTGTCGTGAAACTATACTCATGTCTTAGTCTAAGACATTCTTTTTATTGTACTTCGAGTAAATTAGTTTGGGAAGTGTTAGAAAGAGATGACTCTTTATTACCCTTCATCTCTTCTCTTTTCTCTCTCGCTCTCTCTCTCTCTCGATCCCATTACCTTCATCTTCTCTCTCTCTCTCTCGCGATCTCATTACCCTTCATCTCTCTCTCTCGCGATCCCATTACCCTTCATCTCTCTCTCTCTCTCTCTCTCTCTCTCGCGATCTCATTACCCTTCATCTCTCTCTCTCTCTCTCTCGCGATCCCATTACCCTTCATCTCTCTCTCTCTCGCGATCTCATTACCCTTCATCTTTCTCTCTCTCTCTCTCGCGATCTCATTACCCTTCATCTCTCTCTCTCTCTCTCTCCCCATTACCCTTCATCTTCTCTCTCTCTCTCTCTCTCATTACCATTCATCTCTCTCTCTCTCTCTCGCGATCTCATTACCCTTCATCTCTCTCTCTCTCTCTCTCTCGCGATCCCATTACCATTCATCTCTTTCTCTCTCTCTCTCGCAATCCCATTACCATTCATCTCTCTCGCTCTCTCTCTCTCATTACCCTTCATCTCTCTCTCTCTCTCATTACCCTTCATCTCTCTCTCTCTCTCTCTCATTACCCTTCATCTCTCTCTCTCTCTCTCACGATCCCATTACCATTCATCTCTTTCTCTCTCGCGATCCCATTACCCTTCATCTCTCTCTCGCGATCCCATTACCCTTCATCTCTCTCTCTCTCTCTCGATCCCATTACCCTTCATCTCTCTCTCTCCTCTCTCTCTTCTCTCGGATCTCATTACCTTCATCTCTCTCTCTCGATCTCATTACCCTTCATCTCTCTCTCTCTCCTCATGATCCATTACCTTTCATCTCTCTCTAGCGATCCCATTATTTCATCTCTCTCTTCTTCTGATGCCCATTACCTTCATCTCCTTTCTCTCTGATCCCATTATCCTTCATTCTCTCTCTCTCGCATGATCTCATTACCCTTCATCTTCTCTTTCCGATCCATTACCTTTCATCTTCTCTCTGATTCTCTTCTTCTGGATCCCATTATCTTCTCTCTCTCATGATCATTACCTTCATCTCTCTCTCTCGATCTCATTACACTTCATCTCTCTCTCTCTCTCGATCTCATTACCCTTCATCTCTCTCTCGATCTCATTACCTTCATCTCTTTCTACTTCTCTTCTCTCTGCTGATCCATTACCCTTCATCTTCTCATTCTCGAGACCCATTATCCTTCTATTCCTCTCTCGATCTCATTACACTCATCTTCTCTCTCTCGATCTCATTACCTTCTCTCTCTCTCTCGATCTCATTACCCTTCATCTCTCTCTCTCTCTCGATCTCATTACCCTTCATCTCTCTTTCTCTCTCTCTCTCTCTCGCGATCCCATTACCCTTCATCTCTCTCTCTCTCGCGATCCCATTATCCTTCATTCTCTCTCTCTTCGATCTCATTACCTTCATCTCTCTCTCTCTCTCGATCTCATTACCCTTCATCTCTCTCTCTCTCGATCTCATTACCCTTCATCTCTCTCTCTCTCTCTCCGAGACCCCTTACCCTTCATCTCTTCTCTCTCGATCTCATTACCCTTCATCTCTCTCTCTCTCGCGACCCTTACCCTTCATCTCTCTCTCTCCGCGACCCCCTTACCCTTCATCTCTCTCTTCACTATCTCTCTCTCCCTCTCTCTCTCTCTCGCGATCCCATTACCTTTCATCTGATAAATGTTACTGTTTCTAGCTCCAAGCTCACTTAAATAGAGACAAGAGCTTCAGTAAACCTCTTCCCAATATCTTAAGCAGACACTTATTTCAACCTTTTATTGTCTGTCTTGTCTCACCCTCGTCAGTACCTCGGATAGAGTTTCGACTCTATCATTGTAGCAGCCATGAAGCAAAAAAAAGAAAGCGTTAGACTAGAAATAAAACGAAACCATCGTTTCCCGTCTGCTATTTTAAGGACCTTCAATGTTACAAAGACTTTCAGTGACTATACCGACCTCCTGCAGAGTCTACTATCACTAAATGTGTTCTCAACAACGTATGGATACGCCAGAGTACCCCGTTGTTGTCGCTCCGTGCTGACTACTCTTCGTGTTATTGATTGTAATTAATAACTAGACGCTCTTTCGTCTGACTGTTTTGTGTTGTGAATATTATGAAGATGGTCTCGTCTAGCCCTGTCAGAAACACAGGGGGTCCAACGATCTCTGAAGCCCTTGATTGTTGGGAACGCCCGGGAAGGATAAAAAACCAATGGCCTGTAGTATCCTCAATCAAACTATAAAGCGAATGATCCTGTCAGCATTCATGTATCGAAACTCGTGCCCTTGAAAAGATGTCAGACCACGAGAACAAGGACGAGGGCCAGAGAATTATTAGGGGAGTTAACGCAGTGTGATGACCCCCCATGTCAACCTCGTACTGAGCGGAGAGAGATACATATCACAGTCACATTTGAGAAGAATTATTATCTCCCCTAAATCCTTTTGTACAACTAAATGATACATATAAAGGAGTAAAAACCCAGTTATTATTTTCTATGATATTATTTCGTTTCTCAAGAATAGTCAGAGAGGTATTCGTCTTGTCAGTCATGGAAGACGAAAGTTACTTAAAGCTTGTACGCTTTCTACATTTTACATCAACAGTCAAGTTTATCGAAATTGTTACTTTTGTTCCTTTTCTCTTTTATCTATTCGCCGTGTCATTTAAAAAAAATGTTGCGGCAATTACACAATAGTTTTTTATATGTGTATTTTGTACAAAGAAAAGTGCAGTTTCTCTGTATTTTATATCATCTTCTTCTTCTTTGCGTTCATTCTTTACGACCAATTTTAATCACTCTTTGTGATATGTTTGATCTTTGCCAAGAACGTGTATACGTTGCACATTGGTTTGGTAGGCCCCTAAACGCATAGACTTCTACACGTTTAGGACACGTGCATTCGATTTCAGCCAAACCTCATTAGTCGACTCTTAGGACATGCGTGGCAGGTAACAGTGGTTCTATTCTTTACATCCCAAATTTGGACCCTGTTAACCACTCGGGTGGATATTTTATATATTGCTTTACAAAACGTGCATAGTTCACTAAATGAATACTACCCTATATATTAGTTTAGTAATATTAAGGAATAGAACCAATGAAGAAAAAAAGAGTGTGTTATAGCAAGGGCTAGGGGTACATTGCAAAATAGATGTGAAAAGAAAGGGCAATAGCCGCCTACTACAACAAGTGTTGTTCTGTGAACTTTCGGAATGTCTGCAAGGCCTCAATGAAAAATTTGTCTGTCGGTCCCAACAATCGGAAAAACTAGCTGATGGTCGAGTTATGTGGTAAACAACATTATGCAAAGGTACGGAATCTTTTGTAAAGATATTTAGGGATAAGCTGAAGACAAGAGAGACAATTGCAAACTGAGAAGTTATCACAGTAAAACACTTGTCAACTGGCCGTCTATAAAACCGAAACATATATATATATATATATATATATATATATATATATATATATATATATATATATATATATATATATGTAATGACATTAGATACAGAAACATTCTTGCTTCATGGTCCAGACACATACTGGCTTAGACTTTACATTACCTCCCAGTAGTGTTCTGGTAACAGACCTGTCTAGCTAACTTCATTCTTTTACTTCCCTTTCATCTAGAAAACTTAGTTCCCGTGTTCAATTTGAACATGTAAAAGAATCCTTGGCAGTTCAAGATCGAGAAGAGCAGGCTGGAAAGCCGCTGCCATGGCAAAATTCATTAGAAAATACTGCTAAAATGACTAATGTTGAGGTATTGAATGAGATCAAGACACAGAGAAGGATTATCATCAATATAAGAAAGAGGTAGTCATTTTTCGGGCATGTGATGAGGAGGGTAGGTTTAGACCACATTGTGACAACGGTAAAATCGAGGGTAGACGAGACAAAGGAAGATAGAGAGAAAATTGTGGATAGTCTGACTTCATGGCACGGTAGAGCGTCAACATCTGAGTTGATAACAAACACCAATGACAGAGATTTGTGGAGATCCATGATCGCCTACTCCAGCCGGCTAGGCACCTGATGATGCTTTATAAAAGAGAAAGCACACAATTAAATTTGATGAAAGAATTAGACAATCGGAGACCGCATTCTGCGAAAAGGTTTGAAACATTTATGGACAACAGGTAATATACAGGGAAGAAGAGATCGAGCAAGACGGAGAAAGATATGTTGGATGGTGTGACATCGGCGCTCGACAAGAGATAGGCGCCAGATCTGATAAATTGCACCTGGGAGGGAGAACTGTTGAGAGTCATGATCGTCTACGCCGGGAGACATGACACTTGATTGACTAATTGTTCTTCTTGATAGCATCTATTTTATTTTCGTTTTAAGAAGAAAAATGGGAACGAACGTACACAGTTTCTAATAGAACAAAAGTCGTACGCCAGATTTTTATCTTAGACAGAGTTGGTGGTCCAAACTTTGGAAATGTTAATATGGGAAATTAGCCAGATGAAGCGAGGGGCGACATACGAGCAATTACAGCGCGGATGAAACGTCAAATTAAGACCAGCACCTTAGTAAAGACAGGGCAGTTATTAGACGTAGCGACCACCACCAGCTCTCAGCAGGAGACATTATTATCATATGTCAGGCTGTCTCTATTATTTTGACGAGAGTAAATCTTGAGGACACGGATAACTAAAGATCTCTGAGCGCAGACAATTTGGAACAGACGGTCGGCAGAGAAACGGACGTCGACAGAGAAGCGGACATTAACAGAGGAACAAACGACGACAGATGATAGGATGTTGACAGAGGAGAGGACGTTGATAGAGGAACGAACATCGACAGAGGAGTGGACGTTGACAGAGGAGTAGACGTCGACAGAGAAGTAGATGTCGACAGAGAAGTAGACGTCGAGAGGCGGTCGACAGAGGATCGGACGTCGACAGAGGATCGGACGTTGACAGAGAATCAGACGTCGATAGAAAAGCGAACGTTGACAGAAAAGCGAACGTCGACAGAAAAGCGAACGTCAACAGAGGAAATGTCATCGACATAGAAGCGGACGTCGATAGAGTAAAGGTCATCGACAGAGGAGAGGTCATCAACAGAGGAGAGGTCATCAACAGAGAAGAGGTCATCGATAGAGAAGTCTAGGAATAATTCACACAGCTCTCTGCCAGTGTCAGCAGGTGGATCAGACACTGAGGCACGTCTAGAAAGACTGTCCTCTCCTGTGTGATCTGAGAAGAAACATGTGGCCACACCCAGTCGACCTGAAAACTAAGCTTTGGGAAACCTGACAGACCTGAAGCTGACTGTCCAGTTTGTTGTCCACAGTAAATTAAGCGCATGACCAGAGATCGTTAAAGAAATTTTAATGCACTTCCGTTTCATATTAAGTTATGTTTCATATTAAGTTATGTTTCATATTAAGTTATGTTTCATATTAAGTTATGTTTCATATTAAGTTATGCGAACGACGTCGATTTAAAAGGTGATCCGTGGTAATGTAAACTTTGCGAAATGCTGGTCTATACTATCCATATAAAAAATTCACATACAAAAACAATCAATAGTTTAAACGAAACAATGTAATTATACACGGGTATGTTTAATAACATTTTCTTCTCCATTTTGTTTTTGTGGTTTTTTATACATCGCAATACGGGGGAAATAATTGCAATGGTTTTTTAATTCTTTTTATCCACTGGATTGAAGATCTAGCAAACAAAATACACTCTGTGTTTATAAAAATCCATTGTGAGCTGTTTATTGTGTACTTCACATCATATTGTACCAGATTTTAATGTCGTTTCTTGAGAGACTTCTTGAAGGACAGTACACATCTGTGCAAGATGGAAGTGACAGTACAAACGTGCAAGAAACAGTTGAGAGGATTCTAGTTTCGGAACAACGATGGAATGTTCAGCAGAGCATTACCATCTGTTGCATCTTCGTTTCTTATGGCACCTTTCAGTTTACCATTAGAATAAAGTTTAAACATTGGCGTCGACCCTATCTTCTGTGCAAGGCAGAGACAACTTTGAGCCGAGCAGTCAACAGCGGCGAACGTGTGTCCAACGTTTTTAGTATGTTGAGACGCACAATTAAAACTATTTATTGTGTATTCGGTACTATCACTATAAAACATTACTATGGCCTTCTGCTTATCTTGAAGAAAATCTTTGAAGTTGCAGCTATCTAAGCTGAAGACGAGATGTGATTGGAAATTGCAGTCTGGCAAAGGTTGATTGACCGTTTCGGTTGGTACTCCTCGTGTTAGAAATGACTCATCACCTTGAGCACTGTCTAGGAAATTAAATGATTGTTGGGGAACTGGTGGTTGAATTTCAGATTCTTCTGTTAGTGGTAGAAGAGATATGGGTAATTTACTTGCGGATGGAAACGATAAGACTGACCGTGATGCATTTGTCTGCTTCTCTTGCAAAGTCGGTGGACGTTGTAATACATGGGGTAAGGGTTTTGTAAATTGTTCAAGTTTACTTGCAGCATCATATTGAATATTTCCAGGCAAAGTAGGAGATACAAATGGTTCAGATCGCTCTCCGATTGCTTGAAGAGGTTGAAACTCTGCTCTAGATGGTAGTGGTGAGCTAATTTGAGGTATATCAGTACGTTTTCCGCAGCTAGGTTTACCAGGAACAGGTCGAGTTGGTGTTGGGTGAGCTGACGATTTGTCAAGTATTGGAAGAGAACTCCGACTAGAAAGTGAACGTTGTAGTGTTTGCGATATTTTAGAGGATCTCGTAATGCCAACAGTTTTACTTCCTTTACCACATTGTACTCCCTCTGTTGGAGGCATTTTCTGTCTCAAACTATTATTTTGTCTAGTGTTTGACAACAGAGACGCAGAAAGTCGGGGTGTTACATTATCTAAGACTTTTTTGGACTGTCCAAATGTTTGACCATCGCGCTCTTTCTTTCCACCGAAACAGAAAAATTTACCTACTTTAGTAGTTTGAGATAAGTTCGACATTCTTGTTTACTGAGTAAATTGCTTGTATGTTTATTACATAGCCTGTCCTAAATTGTTGCGACTGCTGTTCTTGGTCTTCAGAAACGAACACTGCGGAGCGAGATTGATCTTGTTCAGTTTATTAATTTTATTGTTGTCATCCGTTTTATAATTCCGTTACCCGGCCCACTTCCAGGCGGGTTTTAACATAAATGGTCGAAAACATGCTGTGACGTTACAAACGTTCTGACTGCATCGCAGTGCGAGTTCGTGCAAGTTAATTATTTTAGGGGATTGTTGCAAAACTGAAGAAATCACTATCACTATCAGCCTATCCACCATCACTACATCAGTATACTACAAGCCTACTGATGCACATAGTTTTCTTCTTTATACCTCTTCCCATTCCCAGGCTTGTCGTGATTCTTTACCATTCTCTCAACTTGCGCCTTCGTTGCCTCTGTAGCGAGGACGACGATTTCCTCGATAGAGCTCACGAGATGCTGGATTTCTTTCGTAAGCGCTTATACCCGGATAAGGTGCTTGCTTCTGCTATGCGGCGCGTTCAGCAAATTTCTCGCCAGGAGGCTCTCTCTAACCAGCATAGAACTTCCAATTCTGACAGGGTGAAACTTGTCTTAACTTTCCACCCTCATAGTTCCCTTGTGAAGAAAGTCTTATTCCGTCATCTCTCCATTCTTCAGTCTGATCCTGAGACACGTTCAATCTTCCAACACTATCCTTTGGTGGCGTACAGACGGGACAGAAGCCTTAAGGATATGTTGGTTCACAGTCGCCTCAAGCCTAATATCCAGAGTCATTTTGGCACCATCCAGTGTGGCCGTCGGCGCTGCAACACTTGTGCTTATGTAATACAGACCCGCACGGTGTCTTTTCCAAAAGCCACGTTCGCTGTTGAAGACAGTTTCACGTGCGAGTCCCGTAATATTATCTATGCCATTATCTGCAAGCGGTGCAACAAGGCCTATATTGGGGAAACCGGCAGGAGACTCAGTGACCGATTCGCCCAACACTTGCGCGATATACGCCAATGCTCTGTGACCCTGTAGCTACCCATTTCAATGATACTGGCCATTCAGGAGCTTGCGATGTCCAGGTCACAGCCATCCGATCATGATCCTCTGATGATCGTAGCCGATTTGCTCTGGAGAATCGGTTGATTTCTTTGTATGGTACCTTGCGACCACGCGGGCTCAACGTATTACATTCTTATGCTTCTTAGTACTTTCTCTTCCCATGCTTTGTAATCTATATGGGTATATGTTGCATGTATTACATTCTTATGCTTCTTAGTACTTTCTCTTCCCATGCTTTGTAATATATATGGGTATATGTTGCATGTATTCAAGTTATATATTTACTAGATGTTTCATTATTTCTTTTCAGTTCTATTTCTAGTTTTTATGTGTGTTTTTGTGTTACATTTATTTCGTTATTCGTTTTTATTCCAGATTTTCCTTAGATAAGTTGGTATTTGGTCGTCCATTTGTGTTTCATTTTAATTTGTCACTCCTGTTTGTTCGTTTGCTTGATAAAGGCCTTGTTGGTCGAAACGTTGCTGTTTATCGTCACTGTTTCTGTATTTTGTAAAACTATAGTACTTTGTTTGTACGTGTTTCACTAAGAAATGACAGGATAGTTTACTTGCCTGGCAGAGTACAACACCAAGGCGAAAGACAGAGGATGCTGGGATTCATTGCAGCCAACCTTCAATATGGAGACGGCAACTGATGATGATGAAGAAATGACATTCGTTAGAGAGGAAAACGCTATCAATAACTCCATCGACAAACATTAATTAAAGCAAGTCAAAGGTCACGGGAACCATCAGTATGCATACTCTTCGATACTTATTAGGGGAGACTGAGCACCTATGGGTCTACCAAGGAGTACAATGACGCCATTTTAGTAACATATAACCAATAACAAGTCAAAGCCGTTACATACATAGGAAGAATTTGTTCAGCAAATGGAAGAATAAATAATGAAATCTAACACAGATGCAATAAAGCAAATCAAATGATAGGACAAAAGGCTCCCATATTGAAATGTAACTAGCGAACCATCAGTATTCTAACCTTTCGACATATATTGGGGGAGACTGCGCACATATGAGTACCCCCGGAGTGCTATAGAGTTGGTTCAGTAACCAATAACTAATGTTATATTTCGTTAGGTCATAGTTCTAACCACGCTGCTGTACGCCAGGGAAACATGGACAGTGTATAGCAGATATGTCTTTATGTCATAGTTCTAACCACGCTGCTGTACGCCAGGGAAACATGGACAGTGTATAGCAGACACGCAAGAAAACTAAACCACTTCCACACAAGTTGTCTACGCCTCTACGAGCATGATACAGAAGATCAAGACCGGGTGTTTACGAAGGTAGTGGATGCAATTAATACAAAATGTGACAATCCAGATACTTACCTTTATCTTTGTCCCAGTTCATGCTGTAGTGAAGGGCAATGATAGAGCGGTTGCACTGGCCGGCAATGCTACGTTCGAAATGGGTCTTCTATGGACAAAAGCGAAAATCATCAGCGATGCTTTCTCAATAGCCGGAGTAATTTTCAACATTATAAAACTAGCGCTCTTTAAAGATCTCTCCTTAGATACACATAGCAACCGGTAAATATATCAAGAAAAGTCATTTCCAATTGCGTTCTTTTAAAGGATTTAGCTCAAATGCTTTCTCAATAGCCAGAGTCATTTTTAACATTACAAAACTAGAGCTCCTTAAGGGGACAGACGATCAGTTGGTGGTCATAAAAAAATTCTTTAAAGAAACCATTAAAGTGTCTATAAATGCTTCGGTATAGACAACACGTGCTGAAATTCCTTGCCAAGTTCACGAAATGTCACGCTGTAACAACACAAGAGCAACCACCAGCATAGCTGAGAATCGTCGTACCGATGTGACGCTGAGAAAACCACAAGATCAACCACCAACATAGCTGAGAATCGTCGTACCGATGTGACGCTGAGAAAACCACAAGATCAACCACCAACATAGCTGAGAATCGTCGTACCGATGTGACGCTGACAAAACCACAAGAGCAACCACCAGCACAGCTGAGAATCGTCGTGCCGATGGAGCGCTGGAAACACAAGAGCAACCACCAGCATAGCTGAGAATCGTCGTACCGATGTGACGCTGAGAAAACCACAAGATCAACCACCAGCATAGCTGAGAATCGTCGTACCGATGTGCGCTGAGAAAACACAAGATCAACCCCCACATAGCTGAGAATCGTCGTACCGATGTCACGCTGAGAAAACTACAAGATCAACCACTAGCATAGCTGAGAATCGTCGTGCCGATGTGGCGCTGAGAAAACCACAAGAGCAACCACCAGCACAGCTGAGAATCGTCGTGCCGATGTGACGCTGAGAAAACCACAAGAGCAACCACCAGCATAGCTGAGAATCGTCGTGCCGATGAGGCGCTGAGAAAGCAAACTGCGCGAAAAGACAGAACACACAACACCCACATGCATAACCTTGATCATATATACCCTACCTGTAGTACGGATTGTGTTCTAGGATTGGACTTGCACCCATGACACATACCCACATGACACATACACACATGACATTTACACATCTCTAAAATCACAAACACATGCGATAAGTCTATACTACCCATATCAAAACTCACACACACATAAACAATGAACAGTCAAATAAAACAATATGATCTTGCACGGGTATTTTTAATGATAGTCCAGTCTTCTCTTTTTTTTTTTTTTTTTTTTAAACATGGTAATAATACCACTGAAATATTTATCATATTTAGACATTATGTTTGAATCGTACCTGCCCACGAGGTCATCACATTGTAGTGGTGGGGAGCTTGCGTATCTCCATAATCCGGGAAGCTATGCTGACCAACACCCAACTCTAAATAGGGCCACATAAATGACCAAGGAAACCCTGACCTAGTTTTGAGTTGGGGGCTAGATTTTATATATGTGTGATAGAATACTGCAAGCTTTTTTGCAAGATTACTCACTTCTATGAGTCTATGGTTATTTATTGGTGAAACATATTCAAAATAATGATATTCCTTATTGTTAAACTTAACTTGTTGCATAATATAACTTTGACATAGCATTTTGTGTTGATTTTAAAATGAATTCGTCTATATACAACAATACTGGAATACGAGGTCACGTGGTGTAGTTGTGGTCTGATTTGCCATAATTCTTACCTGAGTCCGAAGGCCCATAAGTTTATAGTTGGCTCTGGGACACCCGTGTTAGGTTGAAGGATAGAGGACAGACTAAATGTGACCTCGTACTCCAGGTTTGGAGCATTGGTCAAGGGAGCTAACAACCCATTTCTGTAAACAAATATAATTGTGTTTAGTAAACGGAAGGAAAAGATAACTTTGTTACATCAGATGAAGAGTGGGAGGTCATTCAGACAACTAGTTTCATGAAGGACAAGAGATAATTGAAAGAGTGGGACCTGACAGGAGAAAAGATAACTTTGTTACATCAGATGAAGAGTGGGAGGTCATTCAGACAACTGGTTTCATGAAGGACAAGTGATAATTGAAAGATTGTGACCTGCCAGGAGAAAAGATTAGTAGAAAAGCAAAATAACGGCAGCAATAGAATCTTTTGTAGAATACATATGTGTCAAAAGGGACACAAAGAGAATATAGATAGACGAAGCGCACACAAAAACCCGTTCTATAACTGTCTTCTTATCTTGACTGTGTGAGGGAAAACAGGGTTAGATAAAAGAAGTTTTACAAAGAGAGTTTGACTTTGTGAACTGAGATGATTTTTGTATTCAACTGTTGTGCAGGACGTCGAGGTGTCATTTTATTCAGTACTTATTTAGACTGATTATATATTTCTTCACTTTAGTTTGTTGCATTGTTTCACACACACAGTCAGATACTAGAATTAGGAGGCGACAGCAGTGGAATGTGGAAGCAACAGCAGGGATAAAACAAAGACTTACACGAACACATGGATGAGATATCACACAGATCAACCAGAAGCTGATGTTTACTACCAACCTGGTAGAGAAGTACTAGTTGTCATCTACCGGCTCGCCCGAGTGGTTACCGGGGCCCAAATTTGGGTGTAAAGAATATAACCACTGTTACCTGCACGCATGTCGTAAGAGGCGGCTAAGGGGGTTTGGCTGAAATCGAATGCATGTCTCCTAAACGTGTAGAAGTCTATGCGTTTAGGAGTCTACCAAACCAATGTGCAACGTATACACGATCTTGGCAAAGATCAAACATATCACAAAGAGTGATTAAAATTGATCGTAAAGAACGAACGCAAAGAAGGAGATCTTCTGGTTATATACAGGGCACAATAGGCTGAGATATCATCTGTTTAACAAGTGCAAGGTAGGCCCTACTGATATATGCACATTTAACACCTGCAGAATGACAAAGGTGCATATACTACAAGAGTGTCCAACTTACAATGAACAGATGAAACACACACGGCCAACCCACATGTCAGTCCATGACAAACTATATGAAGATATACCCAACCCACATGTCAGTCCATGACAAACTATATGAAGATATACCCAACCCACATGTCAGTCCATGACAAACTATATGAAGATATACCCAACCCACATGTCACTCCATGACAAGCTATATGAAGATATACCCAACCCCCATGTCAGTCTATGACAAGCTATATGAAGATATACCCAACCCACATGTCAGTCTATGACAAGCTATATGAAGATATACCCAACCTACATGTCAGTCCATGCATGACAAGCTATATGAAGATATACCCAACTCACATGTCAGTCCATGACAAGCTATATGAAGATATACCCAACTCACATGTCAGTCCATGACAAGCTATATGAAGATATACCCAACCTACATGTCAGTCTATGACAAACTATATGAAGACCCAGACTCTGACCACTAACTATTTTAGAAGACCATGTCTGAAAACGTTGGAAAACAAAGAAAAAGTAGCTGCGCTGTTTCAATGTATTTGTGTGGGTTCCCGTGAATTCCTTCAAGAATGTGTTGATGTATATGACGATTACAGTTGTTCCACGACAGGGCTTAGAGGCTTAGAGGCTTAGAGGCTCTCCAAATACTTTGTAAAACTTCCTTACTTCGCTTTTAGTGGGGGTTTTTTGGGTCACTTTATATATGGTTTTCACTCTTTTATTTTAGTCAGATTTCTGGAAACTCTGCGGATTTGTGCTAGATGATAGTGACTGTACAAACGTTTTATGAACTATTACAACGATGTTACTTTGGAAACAATGATGCAATGTTCAATATAGTATTACTATTTATGGCATCATTATCTCTTAAAACCCCTTTCATTTTACCGTTAGAATAAAGTTTAAACATTGGAGTTGCCACTACCTTCTGTGTGTTGCAGAGACAACTTTGAGCCGAGCAGTCAACAGCGGCGTACGTGTGATCAGCGTTTTTAGTTTGTCGAGAGGCATCGTTAAAACTATTTATTGTGGATTCAATTTTATTCTCACCATAGAACATTACTATAACCTTCATTTTATCTTGAATAAAGTGTTTAAAGTTACGGCTATTTAAGCTAAAGACCAGGTCCGAGTCGAAATTGCTATCTGGTTGAACAGCTGTTTTACATGATGACATTTCAGCACGGTTTTGAAGAGGTCCGATGAATGGTGGAGGAAGCTCAGGAAAATTGGGAGCAGCTGATTCGGCTGATAATCTTGGAGCCAAGCGTGGTCTTTGAAGAGGTCCAATAAATGGTGAGGGAAGTGGGGGCGGTTTTCCTAGTGTGTCTGACTCGGTATCTTTAACTCTATCTAGTGGGCTACTTTCTTGACGATGAGGAAATGCTTTTGAGGGCAGCGATCGTGGACTTTGAGATCCATCAATGAATGGTGAAATAGGTGAAAGCTGTTTACTTGGGGATGGCGAGATTGAGGCAAAATGATTTGTGTCTGTACTCCTCCGTGGTGTAGAAGGCAAAGGTTGTGGTGTATTGGGTAACGCTGTTCTAGGTTGTCCAACTCCTGATTGAAATGGTTGAGCTTGTCGTTCTGACCGAGGTGTTGATTCAAACTGAGGTTTGTGTGAAAGAACAGGTGATTCAAATTGTTTGTCGGTTGATGGAAAAGACTTTGGAGATTCGTCTACAGTTGGGGGAAGAGACAGTTCTTTTGAGGGGAAAAGTTTAATTGGATGTGGTGATACACTCCGTTTTTGGAAACCATCATTTCTGCATGTTTTGTTAGACTGCACATTCTCTGATGGGGGCGTATTTTGCATGTAAGTACCTTCACGACTTATGTCTGACAACTGAGGTGATTCTGCATTGAATTCTTTTGAAAGACGTCGTGATGCCATCTTATCCCCTATTTGTTCAGAAAACTCTTATATTTGTTCACTGTAGCTTGCTGTACTGTTTCAACGTATTTGTGTATATTTGTGTAAAGTTGTTGGTATATACTTCAAATGGTTCAACGGCTAGTCTTAGAGTTTGCTCTTTATGAACATAACAGATATATTTACATGTTTTCAATTTGAACAGTTGGGCATGTCATTCATATTATTATTCATTTGCGTGTATGTGTATTTAACTGTCCTAATTGTGTTAAGATCAAAGGCTGTTGAGGTGGTAACTGAGATATTTGTACTGTAGAGATTCTTTCATCAGTTTCAGATGGAGGTGCAAGACAGGACGTTTCTTACCCGGCTAGTTTCAATGAAGGTAAACGGAAGAAAAACATATCAGGGTTGCCAACTCAAAGTTGAGAAAATCGGCCAAACAATTTCCGGTAAAGGCCAAATATAAGCCAGGAGGAAATACAGTGCTATTCGTACTCATAAGAAGATCTCCAAATCAAGGTCATCACTATCCTCACCACTGAAACCAGCACATACACTTTATCAGTAAATACGTTCTTGACTATATTAGGGGATGCAGTAAAGTCCTTGCAATATTTATTAGATAAAAGCAGTTCTGTTTTTATTCTCACTATCGTCTCAAGAAGCTTCAACTACATTCTATTTCTAGCTTTTGTTTTGACTGATTATACAAGAGAGAACACCCTCTCAATAATAGTATTTATCGTGGTCTTCCTCAGTAGTATTTACTAACTGTAATTATTTAAAAAGTCAGAGTAAAGGTGGCACGCTCTTTAAATGACTCGTGTTGAAGAACACCAATCCAAAACGTTTCCCAGTCGGTTAAAAATCCATCTTTCTTAAATTGGACTCCTTTCTTTCCAATCAATACAGATTATTCTTCTGTATTGTTCTTCTATTGCACTGATGTTTTCTCCAGCAATATGCATTAATGGTAGTGCTGCAAATAAAGCCTTTATGATGATTTATGATGAAAAGATGTTTGGTTTAAAATTATCATTGGGCTCAGTTTTGACAAGCACTAGGAACCTTCTCTACTTGAAGTTTTTTCTATCTTGTTGATGGAATCCTGTACCTGTGTTTTTCACATTTTTCATGAGCAGCAAGGCCACTAGCTTTAGGCAAGACGGTACAGTGGCATAACTAACAATAAGCGTTTTGTGATCAATCAGAAGATCTTTTGACTTATACAAAACTCTTTTCCAATTGCTATTGTATTTATGACTACTGTTATATGATTGTTTCCATTTTTTGCCGCCATAATTAAAGCTTCCTAAGGATTTTCCACACGGAAAACCAGATAACAGGACTGCAATGCATAGTTCAGAGGCGGAGAAAAAGCAGATAACAGGACTGCAATGCATAGCTCAGAGGTGGAATAAGAACAAATGAAGTGACGTAACTTTCCATCTCCTTCTTCTTTTGTCGTCACACTACTACTGGGTTGTTGCCTAGTGTTGTGGTTTTCTGTTTTTGTTTTGCGCTATTCTTGTGGCTTGAGTGATTGTTATTTTTGCTTTTTTGACAGGATTCTGCTATGCTATCTAACGATCGTTTTCGTGGTCTTCTTGTCGCCTTCTTTCCTAATGTTCTGCTGTAGAAGACTCTGTGTAATGTGGAGTTTGGGTGCATTCTTATTACGTGGCCAAACCACTTCATTCTTTGCTTCTCAATGTAATTCAAGCAAGGTTATGTGCCAACTTTCTTTCTTATGCTGATGTTGGTGACATGTCTTTTCTTGTGTTGTTGGAACTTTTCACATGTAGTTATTTTTTGTGACTGCGCTTGATCATTGTCCATGCTTGGCTCTGATAACATAAAGTTGGTATGAAAATATATGAAAATATTGTTATTTATATGTTGCTTAGCTGTCGGTAACTTTCAGTAGTCTTTCATAATCTAGTACTAAGCATATTTTTTTAACAATACCAACCAAAACCAATCAAAACCCCTATATTAAACACATTTACCCAAGTTGCTCTTAAGAATTATACAGTTTTATTCTAAAAATGAAAAAAGACCTAAAATCGGTCAAAAAGTCAACCACTTTTTTAAGCCATGCATTTTTAAAAAGCCACATTTCCTGAATCTAGCCTTAAAAAGGCCAAATTGGCAACCCTGAAACAAATTGTGACGTCACACGTGTTCCGGTTGCACTATAGACCTAAAACGCTGAAGTGCGATTTTGTGCAGACAGATATTCCGATTCTCTCCAGTTCTTTTTCAATAGCTCTCCAGTTCTTTTTCAATAGGAGAACTAATCCACTTGTGTCAACTTCTGCTCTCCTTCGTCTTGCGGAACTAGTTCTCACTTTCAACTCCTTTCAGTTTAATGACCAATTCTTTGAGCAGATCTGTGGGTTGCCAAGGGCACTAAAATGGGACCTAGTTATGCTTGTCTATTCATGGGTTATCTTGAACACCTAGTATGGACTACATATGATGGCCCCTTCCGTCTGTCTATCACAGATACGTTAGTGACTGTATTGGCATTACTGATATACCTGAAGACGATTTGTCGTATCTTATCTTTACCACATTTGCCGTGAAGCGACGTGGGGAGAGTTAGTTTTCTATCTTGTGCCAGGTGTGTTGCGCTTGATGTTGTCAGTCCATGCTTTCACAGGGACTCTGAGATGTTATCTATCCATCGTGTTCTTGGCCTGCCTCGTGCTCTGCGCCCTGAGTGTCGATTATTATAGGCACGTGATGGTAGTAAATGTGGTTCCATTCTCATTAGATGGCCGAACCACTTGATTCTTTGCTTCTCGATGTACTGTATGCATGGTATAGTACCAACGATGCTTCTGATATTCTCGTTTCTCACTCTATCTCGCCTTGTAACGTTGGCAGCTTTTCGTAGACATCTCATTTCACATGTTGTAATCTTTCTTTCTTGTGTCTTAGTCAGGGGCCATGTTTGGCACTGATAGCAGAAGTTGGAATAAATATGCAGTTTATCTGTTGTCGTTTGACTGCCATGTTAATGCTTGGATTTAGTAGTGGTGACAGTTGGTATGTCACTGCATTTTCCTTCTGACATCTAGTCTCGATTTCTCTGTCCATCTTTCCATCTGCTGTGAATATACTCCCGAGATATTTGAATTCTGGAGTCTGTTGTATTTTTACATTCGTACGTGTATATTTAGTTGACCTGTTGAACTATTTATTGTCATGACTTCTGTTTTGGAGGTGTTAATTTTCATGTCATATTTTTCGAATGTCGCTTGCAATGCATTTATGTGTTGTTGAAGTTTGTGTTCGTTGTTGTAAATTATACTCTGATCATCTGCAAAGAGTAGTTCGTTGATTAAATTGTAGTTGTTATCGAGGTTGTTATCTGTCTTGGTTTCTTGCGTTATCCTGTCTATGTATATATTGAAAAGTATAGGCGAAATAATGCCGATTTGTAGCGCTTCATAAATTTCATTAATGTTTTCAACCCTTCTATTCGTTTTACTTCTCCCATCTCCACTACTTGTGTCAACTTTCTTGACATTACTATCACTATATCCACTATCACTACATCAGTATATTACAAGCCTACTGATGCACGTAGTTTTCTCCTTTACACTTCTTCCCATCCCCAAGCTTGTCGTGACTCTTTGTCATTCTCGTAGCTCTTGCGCCCTCGTCGCCTTTGTAGCGAGGACGATGATTTTCTTGAGAGAACTCGCGAGATGCTTGATTTCTTTCGCAGGCGCCTATACCCGGAAAAGGTGTTTGTATCGGCTATGCATCGAGTTCAGAAAATCACTCGCCAGCAGGCCCTTACCAGCCAGCGTAGGACTACTAACTCTGACAGAGTAAAACTTATCTTAACTTTCCACCCCCATAGTTCACTGGTGAAAAATGTTTTATTCCGTCATCTGTCTATCCTTAAGTCTGATCCTGAGATCCGTTCAGTCTTCCCCAACTATCCTTTGGTGGCTTACAGACAGGGCAGAAGTCTTAAGGATATGTTGGTACACAGTCGCCTTAAGTCCAATATCCAGACTCATTTTGGCACTGTCCAGTGTGGCAGTCGGCGTTGCAACACGTGTGCTTATGTGATACAGACGCGTACTGCATCTTTTCCTTTAGCCACGTTTGTTGTTGACGATGGTTTCACATGCGAGTACCGTAATCTTATCTATGCCATTATCTGCAAGCAGTGTAACAAGGTTTATATCGGCGAGACAGACAAGAGGCTCAGTGACCGATTCGCCCAACACTTGCGCGACATACACCAATGCTCTGTGACCCATGTAGCCACCCATTTCAATGATACTGGCCATTTAGGAGCTTGCGATGTCCAGGTCACAGCCATCCGATCATGTTCCTCGGATGATCGCAGTCGATTTGCTCTGGAGAATCGGTTGATTTCGTTGTATGGTACCTTGCGACCACGTGGGCTCAACATATTACATTCATATGCTTCTTAGTACTTTCTCTTCCCATGCCTTGTAATCTATATGGGAAGATGTTGCATGTATTCAAGTTATATATTTACTAGATATTTCATTGTTACTCTTCCGTTCTATTTCTAGTTTTTATGTGTGTTTTTTGTGTTACACTTATTTCGGTATTCGTTTTTATTCCCACATTTTCATTAGAAACGTTTGTCTGTGGTCGTTCATATTTTTTTTTTTTTATTTGTCACTCCTGTTGTTCGTTTGCTTAATAAAGGCCTTGTTGGTCGAAACGTTGCTGTATTTTGTCATTGTCTATGTAATTTGTAAAACTAAAGTACTTTGTGATTACGTGTTTTGCCAATCAAATAGTTTTACTGCAGTTTCATCTATTTTGTAAATATGAGGACAGATACCATTTTTTACTACAGATTTGTATTTATTTTCCCGGAAATTGTTTATTGGTTCATCATCATAAGGTGCCGTTCCGGTTGACGTCATGAGTTAAAACATATTGTCTCCTAAGACAAATAGACCAATAATGAGGGCAGTGCTGTTCAACGTTTTTATGTATTGGGGGTTTCTGACTGATGGTTATAGAGACCCGGGCACCATGTGACATATGTAATATTACTATTACTTAGTTAGTTAGACATTCCTCTTGGGCCTGTGGGCGGCGCATAGGGCAGAGGTCATAGTTCTCCATGTCTCGCGGTTCGTTGCTATTTGTTTTAAGTCTTTAATGTTTACTAGGCCCATCGTTGAGCCTTCTCTGGTGATGGTTCTACGCAGAGTCTCTCTTGGTCTTCCTCGTTTTCTTTTTCCTCTGGTGTCCATATGAGGGATTAGTAAGAGTCTTTCTCATCCATTCTAAGTGTGTGGCCGATGTAGTTCCAGCGACGCTTTCTTATAAAATTTGATACATTTTCTTGCTTGGTCTCTTGTCTTATTTGTGTATTGGGTCTGAAATCTGACCATATGAGGTTCAATATTCTTCTAAGACATTTATTCTCAAAGTTATCTATCTAATTTTCTTTCTAGAGCTTTTGTTGCTTTCCAACTCTCGCATCCATAAGTTAATACTGGAATCACACAAGAGTTAAATTGTACACTAATAGTAACAATAATAATAATAATAATTCCTCTCGTACCGTTATACGTTACATAAGGCCTGCAAGTAATTTCTCCATACCACTCTATCCTGGGCAACTCTCTCAATCTCATCCATGGAACTGAGACCGATATTTCTTGCCTCTCTCAGCAAAGTTCGTTTCAGGGTCTCCTTAGGTCGACCTCCTTTTCTTGAACCCTTTGCATCCCACTTCAATGCCTGCTTTGATATTCGTTGATCATTTCTCCTCAATGTGTGCCCAACATATCTCCATCTTCTCTTTCTTATATCAGTTGTCACTAGTGGTTCACCAGACATGTCTCTGATTTCATCACTTCTCCTGAATTCGTTCCATTTTATATTCATTATTTTTCGCAGACATCTATTTTCAAATGCATTCAACTTGCTTTCTATATCTTTAGTCATTTTCCAACTCTCGCTGGCATATGTTAGGATTGATACAACATTTGAATTGAAAATTCATAATTTAGTTTTAATACTATATAACTTGCAGTTCCATATTTTATTTAGACTTTTAAAAGCTGATGTTGCTTTGCCAATTCGTATCATAATTAGGATAACAGGTAAAATTAGTAAGAATGAAAATGGACGACAAAGAAAGAATATACTTGGCATGATAATCTGAAGGTACGGTTGATTGCTTAATGAAAGTGTGGACAGAACAGGAAGCTGGATAGTTTCTTGAACGCATGCGCCTGTAAATATGAGATGTATTGTAGATAGAGAATGACTGATATGTCCGCTCGGATATTTGAAATATTGTGTGTATTGAGTTGATAGCTATAAGATACGGTTAACTGGTGTGTGTAGAGAGAGAGAGAGAAGGAGAGGGGGAGAGTAAAGAAAGAGAGGAGGAGACTGTGTGAAAGGAAGAGATAAAGTTAGAGAATGTGTGTGCGCTAGAAAATATGTGAATAGGGGGAAGACTGCAGTAAAACTTGGTAAATAGCGAAACACGTACAAACAAAGTACTATAGTTTTACAAAATACAGAAACAGTGACGATAAACAGCAACGTTTCGACCAACAAGGCCTTTATCAAGCAAACGAACAAACAGGAGTGACAAATTAAAATGAAACACAAATGGACGACCAAATACAAACGTATCTAAGGAAAATCTGGAATAAAAACGAATACCGAAATAAATGTAACACAAAAACACACATAAAAACTAGAAATAGAACGGAAGAGAAACAATGAAACATCTAGTAAATATATAACTTGAATACATGCAACATATACCCATAGAGATTACAAAGCATGGGAAGAGAAAGTACTAAGAAGCATAAGAATGTAATACGTTGAGCCGCGTGGTCGCAAGGTACCATACAAAGAAATCAACCGATTCTCCAGAGCAAATCGACTACGATTATCAGAGGAACATGATCGGATGGCTGTGACCTGGACATCGCAAGCTCCTGAATGGCCAGTATCATTGAAATGGGTAGCTACAGGGGTCACAGAGCATTGGCGTATATCGCGCAAGTGTTGGGCGAATCGGTCACTGAGTCTCCTGCCGGTTTCCCAATATAGGCCTTGTTGCACCGCTTGCAGATAATGGCATAGATAATATTACGGACTCGCACGTGAAACTGTCTTCAACAACGAACGTGGCTTTTGGAAAAGACACCCTGCGGGTCTGTATTACATAAGCACAAGTGTTGCAAGCGCCGACGGCCACACTGGATGGTGCAAAAATGACTCTGGATATTAGGCTTGAGGCGACTGTGAACCAACATATCCTTAAGGCTTCTTTCCCGTCTGTACGCCACCAAAGGATAGTGTTGGAAGATTGAACGTGTCTCAGGATCAGACTGAAGAATGGAGAGATGACGGAATAAGACTTTCTTCACAAGGGAACTATGAGGGTGGAAAGTTAAGACAAGTTTCACCCTGTCAGAATTGGAAGTTCTATGCCGGTTAGAGAGAGCCTCCTGGCGAGAAATTTGCTGAACGCGCCGCATAGCAGAAGCAAGCACCTTATCCGGGTATAAGCGCTTACGAAAGAAATTCAGCATCTCGTGAGCTCTATCGAGAAAATCGTCGTCCTCGCTACAGAGACGACGAAGGCGCAAGAGTTGAGAGAATGGTAAAGAGTCACGACACGCCTGGGAATGGGAAGAGGTATAAAGAAGAAAACTATGTGCATCAGTAGGCTTGTAGTATACTGATGTAGTGATGGTGGATAGGCTGATAGTGATAGTGATGTCAAGAAAGTTGACACAAGAGGTAGAGATGTGAGATGTAAACCGAATAGCCGGATTGAAGACATTAATGAAATTAACGAAGCGTGACAAATCGGCTTCAGGCATATCGGTAATGCCAATACAATCATCAATGTATCTATGATACACAGACGGAAGAGGACATCATAGGAATTCCATACTAGGTGCTCAAGATGACCCATGAATAGACAAGCATAACTGGGTCCCATTTTAGTACCCATGGCGACCCCACTGATCTGCTCAAAGAACTGGTCATTGAACTGAAAGGAGTTGAGAGTTATAACTAGTTCTGCAAGACGAAGGAGAGCCGAGGTGGAGACAAGTGGGTTAGTTCTCCTGTCGAGAAAGAACTGGAGAGCTTGAAGTCCGTCGGAATGAGGTATGGAGGTGTACAATGAGCACACATCAAGGAGGAAGAGACGGTAAGTCCTGCCAGGCAACAACTCAATAGACGAAAAACAGACAAGGTGTGGTTCGTATCTTTCAAGAATGAAGGTAGTGTGGTGACTATAGGATTGAAGATACTATCAAGAAATTCGGAGATATGTTCCGTAGGACAAGAGCAAGCAGAAACGATGGGCCTACCCGGATTGTTCAGTTTATGAATTTTGGGAGCATATAAAGGCGGGTTTTCCTAAACAGCTATCGATGACACAAAGTGATGATGCGCCGGTAGGAAGGTCGTTAGAGGCAATTAAGTTATTAATTACTGTACGGACTTTACTATAGAACTTTAATGTAGAAAATATGTGTGTAATAAAGAATCTGGGTTAGAAATTGTGACCGGGAAAGAAATATAAAGAAAAGGAATGTGTATGAGAGAGAGAAAAAGAGAGAAAGAAAGAGAGAGAGAGAGAGAGAGAGAAAAGAAAGGGGAAAAAGGGTCTAAATCCGAAGGATTGACTTCATTGCTCTGAGCTTGACTCCATATGGCTCGGTCCCTCTCTGGAAAAATCGCCCGCCACCTACCGAGAGTGTTGCACAAAGCATGAACGCCGTAGCTCCAGCAATAATCACAAGGACCTCTGGAAAAAAGGCATGTGAATGGAACGACGCGTTCTGGATTCGAATCTACAACCTTCAGAATGCAAACTAAACGTCTTAACAACTTCGTCACAGAGACCCCCAAAGGCAATTATAATTACTAAAAATCTTTAGCAAGAAATAAATGGCAGCAATAGAGAGAATGGAAGGGTCACTTATAACAACAACTACTGCTGTAAACCTTAAGAGACAAAGGCTAGTTGTAACTTATTAGATCGACATTAACATGCCCTTATACATAATATAAAGTTTTATCGTTTTAAAACTAAATTATGAATTGTTCATTCCATTGTTGTATCAATTCTAACATATGGCAGCGAGCGTTGGAAAATGACTAAAGACATAGAAAGCAAGTTAAACGTATTTGAAAATAGATGTCTGCGTGAAATAATGAACATAAAATGGGACGAATTCATGAGAGGTGACCAAATCAGACAAATGTCTGGTCAACCACTAGTAACAGCTGCTAAAAGAAGAAGAAGATTGAGATATGTTGGGCATACCTTCAGAAGAAATTATCGAAATATAACAAAGCAGGCATTGAAGTGGAAGACAAAGTGTTAAAGAAAGAGAGGACACCCTAGAAAAATCCTGAAACAAACTTTACTGAGATAAACGAGAAATATTGGACTTCATTATGGATGAGATTGAGCGAGTTACCCAACAGAGAGGTATTGAGAAATTTGCATACATCATGTAACGTGTAAACAAATGAAACGTAATCGGTCCCAGCAAATGGGAAAAACTGGCTGATGATCGAGATATATGGAAAACAACATTGCGCAAGGTGCAAAATCTTTTGAAGAAAGACTTAGTGATGAGCTGAAAGACAAGAGATAAAAGCGAAAACTCAGAAGCTGTCACAGTGAAACACTTGGTAATTGACCGTCTGTAAAGACGAAAAAGACCACATATATATATATATAAACGTAATGTAGACATATGAGATGTTCCTAGCCTTTGTATAACTACAAACTATCAGAGTACAAGAATATGCTACAACAATGAACTTACTGCAGATATGGGAAGCTGTGTGGTGTTCGGTCTCTCTGTCTTCTGTTTTTAAACCAGTTGCTGACCTGCGTAAGTGTCAATCCTGTTCTTGATGACAAAGTCCTTTTCTCATCCTGAGTCGGGTACCTGTTCTGTTTATAACAATCCTTTAGCGACTGTCTAGATTTTTCTTTGAAACAATATATCGTCTCTTCACCATCCCAAATAGTTTTTGGTAAAGGATGCTTCCTTCGAAGTCTGTATTTGTCAACAGCTCCTAGAGGTCTTCCTCTTAGTTTTTGAGATTGCAAGTAATGGGCTTTGAACCAGAGTTCTTGTAGAAATGAGTGGTTGCAACTCTCGAAAGTATGACTTTCTAAGATTGTGTACAGCTCATTGTAGTTTCCTGTGTGAAAAGCGACAGTTGCTCTAGCTTTGAGAACCTCTGCGCTGTTGGTTGTTAGCTCGTTTTCCGGTAGAGACCAAATAAAATGTGCTAACCTGTCTACATCATTCTTCTGATGAAGAGCTTCGCAGACACAAGCAACCTGTTGTGGGGAAAAGGTTAAATTCTCAACAGACAAAGCATCTGTACTTTTGGAAACAGATGGGGACGATGGCGTGGAAATGCTGTTGCTGATTATTACACTGTTGAGACTGTTACTGCTTGTGTGTTCGGACTGAGGTGAATCAATGTTGATTTTATGAGGGGACAACACTGTAAGATTGGAACTATTACTACAACTTTCGTAGGAAAAAACTGATGAAGAGTCTCTTGTCGATACACAGGTCGTGTTGGATGGTATGCACATAATATCCATTATACCTCCAGGACTTGTGTCCATGCCACCTCCTATTGTACACTGTATGCTCTACCCGTTATAAGCATAAACTTGTCTGTTATACTCACCAGTCCTTGAATATTGACATCACTTTATGTGTTCTCTTTAAATGACATCTTTGTTGCCATATTTGAAATGTATTCATTAATCATATTGTATCAATTATAACACGAAAAATAGATATCAAATCAAGATGTAAAACATACAACGTTAAGTCTATATTATATGAAGACGCAATGGCTAAGTTGGAATGGCTAATTGGGCTATTAGGAATTTATTGTTGTATTCTATATGTAGTGTGCTGTGAAAGAAGTGAGATTCTTAACTTCTTTTGTATCCTTTGCTTGATAAAGGCATTTTGGTCGAAACGTTGCTGTATATTGTTATTATTTTTGTATCTTGTAAAACTACAGTACTTTATTTTTACGTGTTTCGCCATACTGCAGTTTTTCCTTTACATCAATAATACTTATAACTTATCATATAGATACACTACACATTCGAGGTAGATCGAGCACATGAACACACCGATCATCGTATACACAACTAAACTATTGTATCGACTCGACGCAGAGTAGATCATAAACAACGTATAAATTTCGTTTCTGATTTTCCACCTTTACCTGGAATTTTATATTGCTGGCTCAAACCAACAGTAAACTTTGATAGAACGATGTCACATGACACTGTCGGTCCAAAACTAAGCCTTCTATGAATGTGTACACAGCAGCGTACAAGACATGTAATGCCTTCTATGAATGTGTACACAGCAGCGTACAAGACATGTTGAAATACAAGTACAGTTGCAAGTTCTGAGTTCATATTTTTCCAGTTTAATCCACAGGGCATCATAACTAAGTGTTGACATGATTAAAACGGGACAAGAACAGACAAGAGGGGGAGGGTCTGTCCTTGACTACCGTCCCAGAGTGTGGTGACTATTGTCAAATTTGTGATTAGAAGTCACATAAAATTCCCCCAAAAGGGGAACAAATCAACTGGGATTGGTCCTATTCTCAAGACTCCACCTTCTTTCTGAATCGTAGTTAATAGAGTAGGCGGGGCACTTCCTGACAATCAAATTTCCAACTTATTTTTTACTTTGACAACTAGACTGGGACATGTACGTACTTTAGGGAATAACTGTCGTTAAGTTGTGCTGGGCGCTAACTGGAGAGATTAAGAAGACATTGACGACGGAAGAACACAAAAGACCGTCAGTTAATCCTATAATTCGTTCACACGCTTTCAGAATTTCTTGTGGAGAGAACAAACTAAAAATAAATGTCAACAACAATTAAGTTTGAAAACCCTTCACTTTTCGAGGAGACAAGCTGTCATTCAGAAAAGTTACCTGTTATAGATTTACAAGCCATACGAAGAGTTACGGTTATGTAGTAGCAGTGGTGGCTCGTGATCATTTTTGTTCTTGGAGCCAGACAAAAATTTGCGGGAAAAAATCATGATTTTGGGTTAGGTTATAGTTTAATTCATAAAACAAATACACGTTACACATTATTTTTGGTGGGGTCTGACCCCACTTGTCCCTAATGACGAGCCGTCACTGTGTAGTAGTATTTTTACACAAGCGACGGAAGTTTGAAAAAAGGTTACAATTGCGAAAAATGTAACTTCATTGCACTGGCTTTCCTCATATGGCTTCGTGCCTCTTTCGTTGAACTGACACGTCATTTGCCGAGAGTGTTTCCTCATATGGCTTCGTGCCTCTTTCGTTGAACTGACACGTCATTTGCCGAGAGTGTTTCCTCATATGGCTTCATGCCTCTTTCGTTGAACTGACACGTCATTTGCCGAGAGTGTTTCATAAAGCACGACATTCGTAGCTCCGGTAACAATCCTAGGGATCTCAATAAAAAATTGCACATGTGACTCGGTCCTGATTCGAATCAACAGCCTTCAGAATGACAGGCAAACGTCTTAACCACTGTGCCACAGAGACAGCTTTGTCTGTCCGGTTTCAAAGGCATGTGCTAGAACCTTCAATGAATCTTCTATTCAAATGACATCATATATAGCCAACTCGCAGTTGGTACTAGACAAGATGGGCGCCCATCAATACGATTCATTCTTCTTCTTCTTTTGTCAGCACACTGTTGCCGGGTTGTTAACCTATTGTCGTGGTTTTATATATTTGTTTGCTCTTCTCTTTTGTCTTGTCAGCACACTGTTGCCGGATTGTTAACCCATTGTCGTGGTTTTATATATTTGTCTTATTCTTCTCTTTTGTCTTCACACTGTTACTGGGTTGTTAACTCATTGTCGTGTTTTTATATATTTGTTTGCTCTTCTCTTTTGTTAGCGCACTGTTACTCAGTTGTTAACCCATTGTCGTGGTTTTATATATTTGCCTTGCGTTTCTTTTGTTAGCACACTGTTGCCGGGTTGTTAACTCATTGTCGTGGTTTTATATATTTGCCTTGCGCTTCTCTTTTGTTAGCACACTGTTGCCGGGTTGTTAACTCATTGTCGTGGTTTTATATATTTGTCTTGCTCTTCTCTTTTGACTTGTCAGCACACTGTTGCCGGGTTGTTAACTCATTGTCGTGGTTTTATATATTTGTCTTGCGCTTCTCTTTTGACTTGTGTGATGGTTTTCCTAGTTCCCTGGCAGAATCCAACTGCGTTATCTATCCACCTTTTCCTCGGTCTTCCTCTCGCCTTCCTTCCTGATATTCGCACATGCCGATCAAATGTGTAAAATAGCTAACGCCAGTGAAGGAAGCAATCTTAAACGAATTTCTTTTTGCCGACGATCAGGCAATCATATCAACAGAAGAACAGCTACAATAACACATTAACATACTCCAGTTAACATGCAATGAATACAATATGAGAATAAACATCGACAAAACCGAAGTAATGACATTCGCTAGAGAAGAAAACACTACCAATATCTTTATCGACAAACCCCCATTAAAACAAGTCAAAGACTTTAATACCTTGGGAGCATTTTTTCAGGGACAGTTAACACCACTGTTGTCACATAAAGAGATACCGCTAACAACTAAAGCAAATCTCATAAGAACGATTTTCTGGCCAACACTATGTTACCAGTGTCAATCATGGCCAATAACAGCAGCTAATGAGCGGAAAATCATAACGACAGAGAAGAGCTGCAGGTGTGACAATAAGAGACAAAATTAGAAATGAAGAAATCAGAAGAAGACTGGCTGTGAAACCAGTCATGCAATTCATAAAAGAACAACAGATTAAATGGTTTGGACACCTGACAAGAATGCCCTGGTATCGCATACCACAGAAAGTCACACATAAAAAGTATAATGAGTACAAAGCAAAGGAAGACAACGCAAAAGATGGAGAGACGACATCAAGAACAGCCTTACGAAAATGAATATCAGTTTACAAAGTGCCTTAAAACAAGCACACCAAGATCACTACGTCCCCCGCCCCCACAGCACTTCTAAAAGAAGTCAATGGTGGAAGAGAAGAAGAAGTGAGCCTCAACGAGCAATGTTATCCGATACAGTGAGTACAAAGCAAAGGAACACAAACGCTAAAGATGGACTTCAGAAATAACAGAGGCAGTGAAAAACAATATTTATGAAGCGCACACAAAAGTCCATTCTAGAAATCTCTTCTAATTCTGACGATGTGAAGTAAAACAAGATTGAAGAACATTTTAAAAAACCGAGATGCATACATACTAAACATTCACATACACAGACACACACACAGACACACATGCATACAAACATGTACATATACACATTCTCATATGTATTAAGTAAGCAATCAAAACTATATAAAACAAATAAGACCGGTTAAGCTCTTGTTATTTATTGGTTGTTTCCCCTTCATAATTAAACTGATCTTGACAAACAAGTATTGCATGCAATGCGACAAACAGCTTGATCACGTGAGAGCAGAGATCCTAGCAGAAATATGTCTGCCATCCATAGTCAGAGCTCTAGTTACAGCATCACTAGTTACATCATCACTAGTTACAGCATCACTAGTTACAGCATCACTAGCATTTCCACATCGTCATTCTCTGAGACTTTTTTCTTTTTGACAGATTTCGCATCTCTGCAACAAAAAATTATATATATATATTTAGGAAAATCATCATCATCAAGGTGCGTATCCTTTATAGGACGTTGCTCTCTTTGCAGCGCATCTGAAATTCACTCTGTCTCTAGCCAGTTCATCAAATTTTCCGATGGTCATATTCATGGTTTCTTTAATATCTTGTACCCATCTTCTTCTTCTGCCTCTGCGTCCTGGGACCCTGCCCTCTAATAGTGTTCTTTCCAGGCCATCGTGACGCTTAATATGACCAAAGTATCTAATTTTTCTGTATTTTAAGAAAATAGTGGATCAAATTAAGTAGGTAAAAAATCGATACTTGTAAGTGACTGCAATGAAACTTCAACATTTGTAATCAATGTAAAACCATTACAGGACATAGCAGATCAAATTGATTACATACGTCTTCGATACGTTATATAGGACAATTACTAAGTAAATTTAATATTTGTAGTCAATATGCGACTCATCTTTAAATAGATTGAGCTGAGCAGAACTTTGGAGTACTTTGGACCCTAATGGTCCTTTGGAGTCTCTCTCTCTCTCTCTCTCCAAAGGCAAGATGTCCCGACTCTGCAGCCGTTAGGCTCAAACCATCAGTTACATCCAGAATCTATCTTCTCCTTGGTCTATCTCTTCTCCTCTTTGCCAGAATACCTCCTTCCATGATGGTCTGCTCCAACCTTTGTGTCTCTTTACATGTCCAAATTACTTCAATTTTCTCATTATTATCTGTAGCATCAGTCAGTTGTCTTTGATTTTGAATTCTTTCTGGACAAATCTATTTGTTCTCTTTACTGTCCATGATATACGGGAAGACTAATTTGTAACACTTATATAATACGCGATTACTGAAGGCAATAGTAGATCTAATTTTAGTGCACAAAGGTTCGATACTTCTCATTGCATGACAATAAAATAATTTCCCAACATATGCTATAGATGTGTGAATGTCGACTACTGAAGGAAATAGTTAATCAAAGTGAGTACTCAAAGGCTCGATACTTTTCAATTTGCGACTACTAGAGAATACAGTAGTTTATAATGACGAATACTATTATCGATATAAGGGAAGACTGCAGTAAAACTATGTAGCAATGGCGAAACATGTAAAAGCAAAGCACTGTAGTTTTACAAAGTACATCGACGTTTCTACCAAAATGCCTTTATCAAGAAGGATAGAAAAGAAGTGAAGAAATTCAGATTTCTTATACGGCAGACATAACACATACAGTCATACAATAATATTGTAAAGGCCTAAAATGAAAGTATATTACAAATAACGTAACAAAGTAACATCATAAATTTAACTACACTAACGAACTCTATCAAACTAAGGGCATATCTTTATTTACAAATTTCATTGTGCACTACACACGGCTGTATTTGTTGTATATCTCTACATTAGTATACCCAGACTACAGACATCAAGACAAAGAACGCATCCACCATACTGTTCTTTCTAAAAAGCCAAAACACTCATAAAGAGAAAATTTGCAGTGGGTTGGGAGACGAACACGGTATCATTATGGAAATGACTTTCTCGACGATCTCATCAGAACAGACCAGGTCATTATATTTCGCCCACTTACCGGACACTGTAGACTCAACAGACAGTTAGTTAGTTTGTTCCTTTCGTGCCAAAGGCGGTACATAGAGCAGAGGTTTTAGATCTCCATGTGATGCGGTTCGTTGCTAGCAGTTGGAGATCTTGTATGGTTTTACATCCTAATAGTTTACTTTCTTGCAGGATGGTTCTTCGAAGAGTGGTCCTAGGTCTTCCACGTTTTCTTTACCCAACTGGTGACCACATAAGGACTTGTCTCTTGATTTAGTCTCTTTTCGTCTGATCTAAGAACATGACCTTAATATTTCCACCTTCGTTTCCTTATAATATAACATATACTTACATAGACTAGAAATAAGTCAACCAGATATATGTCACTGTCAACAAGTGGAACAGACACCGGATCATGTCCTGCAAGACTGTCCTCTCCTGTGTGACATGAGAAGCAACATGTGGCCCCACCAAGTCGACCTAACGTGACAGACCTGAATCTAACTGCCCAATTTGTAGTCCACATTGAATTAGGCACAGGACAAGAGATCTCCGAAGAAGAAGTAGGATCCACCATCCTGCTTTAGTCACTGTTTACTATTTTAAAGTATTTATAAATTTTAAAAAGACTGTTTTGTAGTTTACATCCCAGGATGACAGAGATTGTCAGAAAGATGTCCGTATCTGCTGGAGATTGTAAAATGACGCCAAAGCTGTGACAATGTACACTGGCGATTTTTATGTTGTACTCTTGACAATAACGAAAGCAACGTTAACACTCTTGACAATAACGAAAGCAACGTTAACACCTTACTTGGGATTCGATCTCGTTCTCTCATAACTAAGAGAATGGCGCTCTTATCTATTTATCTCATAACTAAGAGATCGGTGCTCTTATCTATTTTTCTCATAACTAAGAGATTGGTGCTCTTATCTATTTTTCTCATAACTAAGAGATCGGTACTCTTATCTATTTATCTCATAACTAAGAGATTGGTGCTCTTATCTATTTTTCTCATAACTAAGAGATTGGTACTCTTATCTATTTATCTCATAACTAAGAGATTGGTACTCTTATCTATTTTTCTCATAACTAAGAGATTGGTACTCTTATCTATTTTTCTCATAACTAAGAATTAGTGCTCTTATCTATTTTTCTCATAACTAAGAGTTACTCTTATCTATTTTTCTCATAACTAAGAGATTGGTGCTCTTATCTATTTATCTCATAACTAAGAGATCGGTACTCTTATCTATTTTTCTCATAACTAAGAGATTGGTACTCTTATCTATTTTTCTCATAACTAAGAGATTGGTGCTCTTATCTATTTATCTCATAACTAAGAGATCGGTACTCTTATCTATTTTTCTCATAACTAAGAGATTGGTACTCTTATCTATTTTTCTCATAACTAAGAGAAGGCCTCTTATCTATTTTCTCATAACTAAGAGATTGGTGCTCTTATCTATTTATCTCATAACTAAGAGATTGGTACTCTTATCTATTTATCTCATAACTAAGAGATCGGTACTCTTATCTATTTTTCTCATAACTAAGAGATTGGTACTCTTATCTATTTTTCTCATAACTAAGAGAATGGCGCTCTTATCTATTTTTCTCATAACTAAGAGATTGGTGCTCTTATCTATTTATCTCATAACTAAGAGATTGGTACTCTTATCTATTTATCTCATAACTAAGAGATCGGTGCTCTTATCTATTTTTCTCATAACTAAGAGATTGGTGCTCTTATCTATTTTTCTCATAACTAAGAGATTGGTACTCTTATCTATTTTTCTCATAACTAAGAGATGGGTGCTCTTATCTATTTTTATACGCAAATCACATACAGATAACAAAGAGTGGTTTAACAAGTTGATAATGTAGAGGGAAAGAAAAGGAAGCATCAGCAGATCGTATTCTCTAGGGTATCCTCCTAAGATATCCTTCCATAGTCCCCTCCACACCCCGCCAGGATATCATCCCCGGTGTATCCAAGTATTCTTCTAAGAAGTCTATCCTCGAATCATCTTAGACATAATTACATTGACATCAAATATGATCTATTTTTTGCAACATATCGATGACCACGCCAGAGTGGTTACCGGGGCCCAAATTTGGGGTGTAAAGAATAGAAACACTGTTACCTGCCACGCATGTGGTAAGAGGTGCATAAGGAGGTTTGGCTGAAATCGGATGCACGTGTCCTAAACATGTAGAAGTCTATGCGTTTAGAAGCCTACCAAACCAATGTACAACGTATACACGTTCTTGGCAAAGATCAAATGTAACATAAAGAGTGGTTAAAATTGGTCTCGATCAGCGGAATTAAAAGAACGAACGCAAAGAAGAAGAAGGAAGATGACATCTTTGTTCAAAATGAACAGATCACTTGCCTTGTCTTATCCAGTTGGGATGGCTGATCTTTTTTTTTTTTTTATAAAAGAATTAAATCAATCACTCTACTTGCTCACAGACTAACAGCAAGATCTACTGACTATAGAAGAGATATCAAGATCTACTGACTATAGAAGAGATATCAAGATCTACTGACTATAGAAGAGATATCAAGATCTACTGACTATAGAAGAGATATCAAGATCTACTGACTATAGAAGAGACATCAAGATCTACTGACTATAGAAGAGATATCAAGATCTACTGACTATAGAAGAGATATCAAGATCTACTGACTATAGAAGAGATAAAAAGATCTACTGACTATAGAAGAGATAACAAGATCTACTGACTATAGAAGAGATATCAAGATCTACTGACTATAGAAGAGATATCAAGATCTACTGACTATAGAAGAGATATCAATGAATCGTGCCAGATATATGCAGAACGTAACATTTAAATATTGGATATTATTTATTACCTGTTTGCATTATTGGCAGAAGTCGATTGTTGATTATCTTTGGGTGAAACAACTGGAGAAATATCTGGCGTAAAATGAAATAGTCTGCAAGAAAAATAATTTATCTATAAACATTATCTAGTTGAGAATATTTAATTTTAGTTTAATGAAATATCATTTTCATTTTTACTCCAAAGTCTAATAAACATGAGACACCATAGTTTTCTATTGTTCTACTCCCGTCTAACATACCCGAGACACTATAGTTTTCTATTGTTCTACTCCCGTCTAACATACCTGAGACACTATAGTTTTCTATTGTTCTACTCCCGTCTAACATACCTGAGACACTATAGTTTTTTAATGTTCTACTCCCGTCTAACATACCTGAGACACTATAGTTTTCTAATGTTCTACTTCCAACAAGTCTAACATACCTGAGACACTATAGTTTTCTAATGTTCTACTTCCAACAAGTCTAACATACCTGAGACACTATACCTTTCTATTGTTCTACTCCCATCTAACATACCTGAGACACTATAGTTTTCTAATGTTCTACTTCCAACAAGTCTAACATACCCGAAACACTATAGTTTTCTAATGTTCTACTTCCAACAAGTCTAACATACCTGAGACACTATAGTTTTCTAATGTTCTACTTCCAACAAGTCTAACATACCTGAGACACTATACCTTTCTATTGTTCTACTCCATCAACATACCTGAGACACTATAGTTTTCTAATGTTCTACTTCCAACAAGTCTAACATACCCGAGACACTATACCTTTCTATTGTTCTACTCCCATCTAACATACCTGAGACACTATAGTTTTCTAATGTTCTACTTCCAACAAGTCTAACATACCTGAGACACTATAGTTTTCTAATGTTCTACTTCCAACAAGTCTAACATACCCGAGACACTATAGTTTTCTAATGTTCTACTTCCAACAAGTCTAACATACCTGAGACACTATACCTTTCTATTGTTCTACTCCCATCTAACATACCTGAGACACTACAGAATTTCATAGTTCTACATCAAGCAAGGCAACATATAATCTATCTCTCTCTATGTGACTTTTAAACCCCAGTTTGGGCATGGTGTCTCAACCAACACATGTCAAGCTTTCATATCTTTAGCTATCTCTTGCAGTTTCTGTATAGTCTTCTGTGTATCGTTAACCTCTGTTAACCTCCAAATATTTCCTCTGTTTATTGTTTGGCCTCCCACTCTTTCGTTTGCTTTGCGGGTTACAGGAAAGAGCCAGTCTTGTTATATTAGCCTCGGGTTTTCTCAGTGTGTCGTATATAGGGTCATTGTTTTTTCTTCACCTCTCGCTTGACTGGGATCTGTCTTGTTCTCTCCATAACCTCCTTATTTTTGATCCTATCCTACCATCTAAATCCCATTGTTCTGTACAGACACCAGTAGATGAATGTTTCCAGTTTATGCATTAGTGTTTTAGCCGTTTTCCGTGTTTGTAACACATACAGCAGAACTGTTTTAATATTCTCTTTCATCCCCCTTCGCCCCTAGGGAAGCATGGATCCACAACCAAGGCCTTACAAGCCCGCCTATCCAAGGCCATCCTTTCCAGATCTCTCCACTCTCTCCCCATTTTCTTGCATTCTGTCTCCAACTCCCGTTTCCAGGTGTTCCTGGGTCTTGCCCTACTTCTATTGTCCTAGGGGTTCCATCGAAGAGCCTGCCTTGTGATGCTGTTAGGGGTTTCCTCAGTGTGTGTCCTATCCATCACCACCTTCTGCTCCTTATCTCTTGTTCCGCTTGTCGTTGTCCTGTTCTATCTCAGGGTTCAATGTCTGTAGTCCTGTCATACCATCCCAGATGGAGTATCCTGTACAGTCATCTATTGATGAATGTCTGCAACTTTTGATGTTCCCCTTAGTTGTTCTCCATGTCTCTGCTCCAAATAGAAGGACAGACTTGACATTTGAGTTGAATATCATTATCTTAGTTTTATTCCTGATCATTCTTGAACTGCCTGTGATTGTGGTTTATGTATCCATCTAGTGTTTTTTTACGGGATGGGTAACTAGCCCCACCTCCACCTCCTTACTCGGCTCTTACGACTTGCGTGGCAGGTAACAGTGGTTCTATCCTTTACACCCCAATTTGGGCCCCTGTAACAAATCTGACGTGTTTTAACATTAGAATTGAATATATTCTAATTTTGGTTCTAGATTTGATTTTCTTAGACTTCCACAAAATTTCTTAGTACGATGAAAGCTCATCTTGCCTTCTGTATTCTTATTCTGACAACTCTATCTGCTCCTCTCACACTATCGTCATTGTTGGTCAAGTATGTGTACGATTCTGTAACTTAAAGTGAAGTTTAACATATGGAGCTCTGGTTGTCGTAAGCTTGTTTAATTTTCAGCCTCTTTCTTTTCCTCTACAAATATTGATATATAAATGATGTTATTTTCCATCAAGTGTGTTCAATTTGTTGCTCCATCTGGTTACATGCGTGAGACTCAAGGACTAAGACTGAAATATACTTGAGACGTTACAGTATTTCATTGCTATACTCCAAACAAAGTCTAATAAACCTACGACACTATAGTATTCAATTGTTCAACTTTAAATGAGTGTAACATACCTGAGGCACTATAGTAGACAGACAAATCTTCCAGGAATGAGGGCAGCTGACTGAGTCAAACTGTGGATAGACATATATTTGGTCAGTTTGATCAGTTTTATTTGATCTCATTTTTTATTGTAAAACAATCATAAAAAGTAATTTAATTTGAATTGCACATATGTTTTATGTGTGTGTTAAAGTAATGAAAATATATATCTATATAATAAAGTTGGAATTATTATGCCTCTTTGTCTGTCCCAATAGTTCCAAGATCTGCTAGTATTGGATAAAATGAATACTTGGTCTTAATGTATGTAAGATCTAGTTTCTAGTTATATCAGAGACGGACGATAAAACGTAGTCTTGTGTTCAAGTTGATCACTTAAAAAGAACTCTGTTGATCAAACTGAGTGATATTTCTCGTCTTATATGCTCTAGCTGCGACGAAGATTGATGATGGTAAGGACGATGATGATGAGGACGATGATGATGAGGATGATGATGATGATGATGATGAGGATGATGATGATGAGGACGATGATGATGAGGACGATGATGATGAGGACGATGATGGTGAGGACGATGATGATGAGGACAATGATGATGAGGACGATGATGAGAGGATGATGGTGATGAGGACGATGATGATGAGGATGATGATGATGAGGACGATGATGATGAGGACGATATTGAGGACAATGATGATGATAGGACGATATGATAGAGGACTATAATGTAGGACAATGATGAGAGCACGATGATATGAGGACGATGATATGAGGACAATGATGATGAGACGATAATGATGAGAGACAATATGTATGAGACGATGATGATAGAGAATATGATGAGGACAATGATATATGAGACAATGATGTGAGAGACAATGATAAGAGGACAATGATATGAGACGATGATGATGAGGACAATATGATGAGGACATATGAAGAGACAATATGATTAAGAACATGATATGAGAACAATATAGAGAACAAATGATAATGAGGAACATATGATGAGGAACATGATGATGAGGATATATGATGTTAGGACGATATGATAGAGACGATGATAGTAAGACATTATTATGAGACTTGATATGAGACATTGATATGAGACGATTGAGGATGAGGACAATATCATAGGACGATATGATAGAATGAATGATGATAGGAACGAGTGATAGGATATGAATAGGAACATGATATGAAAGACAATATGATGAGGACGATGATGGTAAGAACGATATGATGAGGACATGATGATGAGGATGATGATGATGAGGACGATGATGATGGATGATGATGATGAGGACGATGATGATGAGGACGATGATGATGAGGACGTTGATGATGAGGACGATGATGATGAGGATGATGATGATGAGGACGATATGATGAGGACGTTGATGATGAGGACTTGATGATGAGGACGTTGATGATGAGGACAATGATGATGAGGACGATGATGATGAGGATGATGATGATGAGGACGATGATGATGAGGATGATGATGATGAGGACGATGATGATGAGGACAATGATGATGAGGACGATGATGGTGAGGACGATGATGATGAGGACGATGATGATGAGGACGTTGATGATGAGGACGATGATGATGAGGATGATGATGATGAGGACGATGATGATGAGGACGATGATGGTGAGGACGATGATGATGAGGACAATGATGATGAGGACGATGATGATGAGGATGATGATGATGAGGACGATGATGATGAGGATGATGATGATGAGGACGATGATGATGAGGACGATGATGATGAGGACAATGATGATGAGGACGATGATGATGAGGACAATGATGATGATGAGGACGATGATGAGGACAATGATGATGAGGACAATGATGATGATGAGGACGATGATGATGAGGACGATGATGATGAGGATGATGATGATGAGGACGATGATGATGAGGATGATGATGATGAGGACGATGATGGTGAGGATGATGATGATGAGGACGATGATGATGAGGATGATGATGATGAGGACGATGATGATGAGGACGATGATGATGAGGACGTTGATGATGAGGACGATGATGATGAGGATGATGATGATGAGGACGATGATGATGAGGACGATGATGGTGAGGACGATGATGATGAGGACAATGATGATGAGGACGATGATGATGAGGATGATGATGATGATGATGATGAGGATGATGATGATGAGGACGATGATGATGAGGACGATGATGATGAGGACAATGATGATGAGGACGATGATGATGAGGACAATGATGATGATGAGGACGATGATGATGAGGACAATGATGATGAGGACAATGATGATGATGAGGACGATGATGATGAGGACGATGATGATGAGGATGATGATGATGAGGACGATGATGATGAGGACGATGATGATGAGGACGTTGATGATGAGACTTGATGATGAGGACTTGATGATGAGACGTTGATGATGAGGACAATGATGATAGAGGACGATGATGATGAGACGATGATGATGAGGACGTTATGATGAGGACGTTGATGATGAGGACAATGATGATGAGGACGATATGATGAAGACATGATATGAGGACGTTATGATGAGGACATTGATGATGAGACATTGATGATGAGACGTTATATGAGGACGATGATGAGAGGACGTATGTATGAGGACGATGATGATGAGGACGATGATGATGAGACGATGATGATGAGGACAATAATGAGACAATGATATGATGAGACGATGATTATGAGGACGATGATGATGAGGATGATGATGAAGGACGATGATGATGAGGACGATGATGATAGGACGTTGATGATGAGGACGTTGATGATGAGGACGTTGATGATGAGGACGTTGATGATGAGGACAATGAATGATGAGACGATATGATGAGGACGATGATGATAGTACGTTGATGATGAGGACGTTATGATGAGAGACAATGATGATGAGGACGATGATGATGGGACATGATATGAGGACAATTGATGAATGAGGACGATGATGATGAGGACGATGATGATGAGGATGATGATGATGAGGACGATGATGATGAGGATGATGATGATGAGGACGATGATGATGAGGACGATGATGATGAGACGATATGATGAGGACAATGATGATGAGACGATGATGATGAGGACGATGATGATGAGGACAGATGATGATGAGGACATGATGATGAGGATGATGATGATGAGGACGATGATGATGAGGACGATGATGATGAGACAATGATGATGAGGACGATGATGATGAGGACGATGATGATGAGGACAATGATGATGAGGACAATGATGATGATGAGGACAATGATGATGATGAGGACGATGATGATGAGGACAATGATGATGAGGACGATGATGATGAGGACGATGATGATGAGGACGATGATGATGAGGATGATGATGATGATGAGGACGATGATGATGAGGACGATGATGATGAGGACGATGATGATGAGGAAAATGATGATGAGGACAATGATGATGAGGACGATGATGATGAGGACGATGATGATGAGACAATGATGATGAGACAGATGATGATGAGGACAATGATGATGAGGACATGATGATGAGGACGTTGATGATGAGGACGATGATGATGAGGACGATAATGATGAGGACGATGATGATGAGGACTTGATGAGAGGACGTGATGATGAGGACGATGATGATGAGGACGATGATGATGAGGACGATATGATGGGGGACGATGATGATGAGGACGATGATGATGAGGACGATGTGATGGACGATGATGAGACGATATGATGAGACGATATGCAGAGGACGATATGATGGGACGAGGGATGATGATAGGACGATGATGATGAGGACGATGATGATGAGGACGATGATGATGAAGACGATGATTGTCTAAAGTTACTAGCACAATCAAGTATCATTTATTTTCAAGAAATCTTTATTATAAGTATTGCTATTTCATAGTGTGATCTTTCATCTTAGATTCGAGAACAGGAAACCAGGTTCGGATAATAAACCTTTCTCTTATACATCAGTTCTACAGGCACGCACAGGGCAAGAGCCCAATCACATTTAGAGGATCAATGTTTGCATATTTTAAAACCGGATAACTGGATATATTCCACGTCTGTGTACTTAATGCGCCCCGATAGGAGCTCGGTCTCTTTCAGCTAGACGAAAGTGTTTGCCTCAGAGAAATTATACTGTACCTTCGACGACAATTCCAACCCCCCGCCCCCGCCCCTTCAACTCAGAAGTTCTGGGCACCATTTTAAGCCTCGACATACTATTGTATTCAGGTGGTTTTGACGGGTCAAGTAAATGACAATATTATGTAAGAAAGGAAAAATAAAATTTTCAATTTAAAAAATGACAACACTCAACGTTTCGACCATATACCTTTATCAAGAAAACAACAATAAACACAGAATACTAAATAAAATAAACCATTGTTAGTAACTGAAAAGGACAACAAGAAATAGATACTACATACGATCTGCTTCCTAGTACTGCACATAGAAACAAACACAGAATACTAAATAAAATAAACCATTGTTAGTAACTGAAAAGGACAACAAGAAATAGATACTACATACGATCTGCTTCCTAGTACTGCACATAGAAACAAACACAGTAACGGGTTAAACAAATTCAACTCATTCTTCTCTTTATCAATGTCATGACAATATAAAAATCATCTTACCTGAGTTCCGACTGAGGGTTTAACATGTATATCCACCATGTTATCCACTTGGAAATAGTTAGCCCAGATCATAATTTTCTCATACTTTACGTTGAACGTCAGCCTGTTGCGATCCACAAAATCCACTGGTAAACATACTTGTTATAAACAGCCATTAAATTTACAAATAGCAACGAAGAAAATTAACAAAGTTATCAAGATTCAGAAAACAGTATCAAGATACAATCATCATCAGGTGCCGTGCCGGCTGGCGTAGGTGATCATGGATCTCCACAAATCTCTGTCGTTGGTGTTTGCTATCTACTCAGATGTTGACGGTCTACCGTGCCATGAAGATAGACTATCCAAAATTTTTCTCTCTGTCTTCCTCTGTCTCGTCTACCTTCGATTTTACCGGTTATCTCGACGTGTTCTAAACCTTCACCACCCCCCTCCTTATTACATGCCCGAAACATTATGACTGCCTCTTTCTTATATTGATGATAAGTTTCCTCTGTGTCTTGATCTCATTCAATACCTCAACATTATAGTATCAAGATTACAGATACAATAGCACAGCATAATTAGACATGGATTTCACTGAAGCCCACAGGGAAATGGAGGAGTGAGCAGAACAAAGTATGCATAGTGAAGTACAGTAGAAGAGAAGATCGAAACATCATCAGAAGTGATGATAGAGATGACCCAGAATAGAACTCGGTGGAGAACGACAAATGTAGCCCTACGTATAAGTGTGGACAATAAGGTAGTAGTATTATTATTATTTTTATAGTAGCAGTAGTAGTAGCAGTAGCAGTAGCAGTAGTAGCAGCAGCAGAGTAGCAGTGCAGCAGCAGTAGCAGTAGCAGCAGTAGCAGCATAGTGAGCAGAGCAGTAGACAGTAGCTAGTAGTAGTGAGTAGTAGCAGCAGTAGCAGCAGTAGTAGCAGCAGCAGGTAGCAGCAGTAGTAGCAGTAGTAGTAGTGGTAGTAGCAGTAGTAGTAATGACAGTAGTATTAAAAGACGCGAGTTCCCATCTTCAAAATTTACGTTTGGAGTGGGATTGTATGTTCTACTAGAACTGCTCTTATGCCGACACAACCTCTCAGTTGAAAACTAGAAAATCATATAGCAGTTTTTTTTAAACAGCGGCCCACGTGATATTGTTAACATCATCCATCACATCATTCATACATCGCCCATCACATCATTCATACATCGCCCATCACATCATTCATACATCGCCCATCACATCATTCATACATCGCCCATCACATCATTCATACATCGTCCATACATCATTCATACATCGCCCATCACACCATTCATACATCGCCCATCACACCATTCATACATCGCCAATCACATCATTCATACATCGCCCATCACACCATTCATACATCGCCCATCACATCATTCATACATCGCCCATCACATCATTCATACATCGCCCATACATCATTCATACATCGTCCATACATCATTCATACATCGCCCATCACATCATTCATACATCGCCCATCACATCATTCATACATCGCCCATCACATCATTCATACATCGCCCATCACATCATTCATACATCGCCCATCACATCATTCATACATCGCCCATACATCATTCATACATCGCCCATACATCATCCATACATCATCCATACATCATCCATACATCATCCATACATCATCCATGGTTTGTTTTTGGTCAAAGTCAAGATACAATCTAACACCGTGTTTCCTAATTGATCACTTGATAATAAAACTGGTAGACAAAGAAAGGAGAAACTTGATTGCATTGAGTAATATATGGAATTCAAAGGAGATCAAAAAGCTGAGAATCTGCAAATTAAATGTGAAATCGGTGCTGTTGTATGGCTCGGGAAAAATGGAGGACAACAAAGAAACCACTAGAAAGCTACAGAGGTTCGTAAATGGATGTTTACGTAGAATAGAAGAGATGAGATGATATGATACGACCACGAACAATGAACTCAGAGAAAGAACTAAGCAGATACCAATGGAAAAAGAGCTGTGGAAGAGATGATGGCGATGGATAGGTCACACTTTGAGAAGACCGACCGGAAAAAGTGCAAGAGAGGCATTGCTTTGGAACACTCATGGAAAGGGGAGCAGGAAAGTCTAGAAGACCTAGAGAAGAAAGTTGGAGACTGAAGGATAGACAAGACGTGGAAATAATTAGAAGAGATGGCAAGAGAAAGGAAGAGCTGGAAGAAATTTGTTGAAGACATGTGTTCCGTTGGAAGTTTAAGCAAAATATGAATAAGACGGGTTCTGTGGTTGTACTTATAGTACGTTAATAATCCGATAACATGTACTTTATATATAATAATCCGATAACTTACCTGTACTTTATAAGGTACGTTAAAATCCGATAACTTACCTGTACTTTATAGGTACGTTAATAATCCGATAACTTACTTGTTTTAATAGTACGTTAAAAACCGATAACACGACTTTAGTTAATAATCCGATAACTTACCTGTACTTTATAGGTACGTTAATAATCCGATAACTTACCTGTGCTTTATAGGTACGTTAATAATCCGATAACTTACCTGTACTTTATATAGGTACGTTAATAATCTGATAACTTACCTGTGCTTTATAGGTACGTTAATAATCCGATAACTTACCTGTACTTTATATAGGTACGTTAATAATCTGATAACTTACCTGTACTTTATATGTACGTTAATAATTCGATAACTTACCTGTACTTTATATAGGTACGTTAATAATCCGATAACTTACCTGTACAGGTCGTCTGCAGTTGGCACAATCGAAGATTGGAACACGTGACTTATGTTTCCGTGATCATCCTTCATTGAACATCTAGGATTGTGCAAAAGTCTGATCTCTCTCCAGATACCACAAGTGTTGTCCTGTTTAAGCTATGGTTATAACACTTCAGTTACTTAACATAGAACAAATGGAACAAGCAGTTATAACACTTTAGTCACTTAACATAGAACAAATGGAACAAGCAGTTATAACACTTCAGTCACTTAACATAGAACAAATGGAACCAATTTTGAAATGCAAACGTGTCACCGTGAACACTAGAAGAGCATTGTTCAAAACAATCTATCTCCCAACAGTATGCTAGCAGTGACAAACCTGAACGCTGACATTAAACGATAGAAGAAAACTAGTCACGTCAGAGATGGAGTGTCTACGCAGAATGCTGTATCAAAAAGAGGACGGTGTAAAAATGAAGACATCTGGAAAAAACGGAGTACAACATCAGTCAACAACATCAAGCAACAACAAATTAAATGATTTGGTCACATAAGCAGATTACCAACAGACAGTGTGCTTCAAAGAGCAATGCTACTCCTATACAGTGTATACAAAGCAAAAGGTCGTCCACGCAAAAGATGAACATCAGAAGCAGTGAAAAATACATTTTATGAAGCGTACACAAAAGTCCGTTCTATAAATATATTTTTATCCTGACGCTGTGAGGCAAAACAAGGTCAGAGAAAAGAAAGATAAGAAGCATTCTCTGAATGTGACAAATTATCTCATTTTTCTAATATCTCCTTGTGCAGTTCTCTATTCAGTTATATAGTTCGTTCCAATCTTCGTAAACACTAAGGTTTTATTTGTACGAAATCTACCGAATGGATGAAAGCAATTTTTTTTCAGGCAGTATTATACACCTCACTACCTTAAAAATTCATATTTAACTAATTGGTAGGTAGCTTAGTCTTCTACAGTATACAGAGTCTTCTACAACAGAACATCGGAAAGAAGGCAAGAGGAAGACCACGGAAAAGATGGTTAGATGGCGTAGCAGAATCCTGTGAAAGAGCAAAAATAACAATCACACAAGCCACCAGAACAGCACAAGACAAAAACAGAAAATCACGACATTGGGCAACAACCCGGTAGCAGTGTGACGACAAAAGAAGAAGAAGCTTAGTTGATGCAAACAACATTTTTTTTGGTTATATAATTTTGCATAAGCACAACAAAATGATAACCAACGTTTAGAATTTACAGTGATACACAAAATGGTGGCGAATGTTTACAAAGGCGTATCCCTATTACATATTATAAAAATAAAAGTGACATAGTGAACAAATGATACCTTCCGCTTCTATAAATGAAAATTAATGTTGTGTGCACAGGCCAATGACAGTTGCTAGGATACACTGTGAACTGATTAATTCCACGGGATTCCCGATTTTCACTTGTGCTAATTGCATATGGAGCACGCAAATGCGAAATTATAGAAATACTTAACAATCGTACTGTTAAACTTATAGATGTATACCAAATCAACAATATTGTTATTTTACTAATAACTTATAATAAAAAATCTTACAGCGCTAAAGGTTTGGGTGGGCAAAAAATACTTTAGAAAGGTCGATACTGTTATCTATATAAAAATGTAAAAATCAATAATTTCTGTCATGTGGATGATTTTATATCGGCCGGTAAAGATGTTCACGAATTTTGGAACTAACTATAGTTGCAGAAGTAATTGTTTATTAGCTATTTCCTCTTTCCATAACACTGGCCTTTACTTTAGTTTCATAGTTCTTTACTATATGGCTCAGAAACATGGACAGCCTACTTAAGACACGAGAGGAGACTTAACATCTTTCACCTTCGATGTCTGCGCAAGATTATGAACATCAGGTAGTACGACACGATAACCAACTCTGAAGTACTGCAACTTGCAAATCTTCCTTCCATCATGGACATGCTCAGCAGTAGACGACTAAGATAGTTGGGGCATGCGAGAAGAATTGAAACTTGTCGCATACCAAAACAAATGTTGTTCTGTGAACTTTCGGAGGAAGAGGCACCAGGGCAGACCACTACTCAGATATAAAGATGTCTGCAAAGCCTCAATGAAAAACTTTTCTATAGGTCCCAGCACATGGAAAAACTAGCTGATGACAGAGTTGTGTGGAAAGCAAAATTACGAAAGTGCGCAGAGTCTTTTGAGAGGAGACTTATGTATGAGCTGAACGACAAGAGAGAAAAGCGAAAACTCAGAAGTTGTCACAGTAAAACACTTGCCAATTGGCCGTCTGTAAAGACGAAAAAGGCCATATATAACACTGGCCCTATTCTTCTGTATATGTTCATTTCATAAGCTTCCATTCTTCTTTATATACTAGTAAGTGTGTTCATTTCTAAGCTTTCCCTTCTTCTTATATACTATAAGGTTTCATTTCAAGCTTCATTCTTCTTTATATACTAGTAGTGTGTTCATTTAGTAAGCTTCCATTCTTCTTTATATACTAGTAAGTGTGTTCATTTCATAAGCTTCCATTCTTCTTATATACTAGTAATGTGTTCATTTCATAACTTCCATTCTTCTTATATACTAGTAAGTGTGTTATTTCATAAGCTTCATTCTTCTTTATACTAGTAATGTGTTCATTCAGCTTCCATTCTTCATATACTAGTAATGTGTCATTTCATAAGCTTCATTCTTCTTTATATACTAGTAAGTGTGTTCATTTCATAAGCTCCATTCTTCTTATATACTAGTAAGTGTGTTCATTTCATAAGCTTCATTCTTTATATACTAGTAAGGTGTTCATTTCATAGCTTCCATCTTCTTTATATACTAGTAATTTATTTCATAAGTTCCATTCTTCTTTATATACTAGTAAGTGTGTTCATTTCTCTTCATTTTTCTTATATACTAGTAAGGTATTCATTTCATGTTCCATTCTCTTTATATACTAGTAAGTGTGTTCATTTCATAAGCTTCATCTCTTCTATATACTAGTAAGTGTGTTCATTTCATAAGCTTCCATTCTTCTTTATATACTAGTAAGTGTTCATTTCATAGCTTCCATTCTTCTTTATATACTAGTAAGTGTGTTCATTTCATAAGCTTCCATTCTTCTTTATATACTAGTAAGTGTGTTCATTTCATAGCTTCCATTCTTTTATATACTAGTAAGTGTGTTCATTTCTATAGGCTTCCATTCTTCTTATATACTAGTAAGTGTGTTCATTTCATATATTCCATTCTTCTTTATATACTAGTAAGTGTGTTCATTTCATAGGCTTCCATTCTTCTTTATATACTAGTAAGTGTGTTCATTTCATAAGCTTCCATTCTTCTTTATATACTAGTAAGTGTGTTCATTTCATAAGCTTCCATTCTTCTTTATATACTAGTAAGTGTGTTCATTTCATAAGCTTCCATTCTTCTTTATATACTAGTAAGTGTGTTCATTTCATAAGCTTCCATTCTTCTTTATATACTAGTAAGTGTGTTCATTATCCACGTTTTCGTTTCACACAGCAATAATGAATATATGTAGTGCTTGTCTAACATTTGAGTATTTATTATTTGTTTGGATGATATTTATGTGTTGCTAAATATGATCGTGTGGCGTCTGTGGCTTAGGGAATAGTGACTCGGTCTATTAACCCCAACGTTCTAAGATCGAATCTGATTTGTAAATTGTTTCTCGTGGATTTTTAAAAAAGGACGATGGCACATCCGTCCAGAAAACAATGGCAAACTACTGAACGTAATAATGCCTAGAAAAATCACAAACAGCGTTAAAAAGCTGGGGTTGATTCGCAAAGTCATGTAAAAGAAATGCACTTAACTTTTTAATATGATCAATATTTAAATAACATCAATATTATTTAGTTATTTTTTTAAACTTATCAAAAACGTATCAAACTAATCATAATTAGTAAAATAGTTTGAAAACTTCAAAAGGTTGTTAAAACTCATCTGCCCTTGCACAACTATAAATACACGAAATGAGTCACACTAACAAACACACAATGAGACCCTCTACCATCCTTTCTTTCCATAAACATATGATTTATTCCTCTCCCCTCCCCGTGAAGCATAGGGCCTCCACAGTTGTTCGCAACTTTTCCCGGTCTCTGGCTGTTTTCTTAATGGTCTCCCAGGATAGTCGAGCAACCTTAGTATTCTCAAGGAAACTCGTCTCCAGGTCTTTTTATGATATCCTTTTTTCTGTTTTCTTTGTGAGTTCCACTCAAGTGCTTATATAGTGACACTCAACTCTGTTTCCGTAGTATGTCCACAGAGCCAACTAACTACTGGCCGACAAGGTTTCTTAAGTGTCCAACCCATCGCCAGTCATGTGTATTAGTTATAAGCAGTACGCGACCCCCCCCCCCCACCAATAGGAAATTTCCTTGTAGTGATTGCGGGGAGGGGTGTATCTCAATGACCCGAAGAGCTTTGCCTGCAGGGTTACCCAAGCCGAACAGATCAAAGAAGTAACCACTAAATCCATTTTAAGTAGAACGCTAGTTACAAAGCTAACACCCAGATCCAATATTAAGGTAAAGTTAACGATAAAGATTAGCAAGAAACCATACACATATAGACCACATATATTCAAGGTAAGTTAACGATATAAAGATAGCAGAAAAAAATATTGCTAAAATAAATGCGTGCTTTAATAAACTTATAAAGTAGGTTAGCCCTAACCTCTGTTCGGATATGTGTCCAACACCAAGCAGAAAGAGTTTCATTAACAGTCTCATGTCCTTTTTTGACTTCTACGCCTAATCTCAGAGTAAGTGGTTCGTTGATCGTCAGAGTACTGTTACCAGGAACTACTGGATCCGTCCACTTGACTCGTATACCATACCTATCCCAAGTTTGATCTCCACTAATAGACTCTGAATAATTTTTTGGTCGCAATACTTCTGGATCAGAGGGGCAAGCCATTTTAGTTTATAATCTGGGTAGATGGATGGCTCTTTAACAGTTTTGTTGAAGTTCATAAGTGTTTGATGTGTTCTGGAACTTATTGTGAAACTTTTCAGCTAATAGTTTGGCGCCTACTCTTGTACAAGCAATGCGCCATTTTCATAGGTGGGTTCAGTCATAATGACTCAAAAGTCGCGTTCAGAAACGTTTGCGTTCATGACTGGTGCTAGTCGGGAAATCCCGATTTGTTATTAATTATCGCAGGACAAATCTGATTTCATTCGCACTCTGGACAGACTTCTGCTTTACAAGCATGTAAAGTACATTGTTGCAGATATCACTCGCCTCCATTCATCTCTGTTCTTAGTCTTCTATTTCCAGTTGTTGACCCTTAGTATGTCTAGGTCTACTACAATGTTATCTATCCATCCTTTTCTTGGTCTGCCTTGTGGTCTCTTTCCCTTCATTTTTATTTGTATGTACAATTTTAGGTTCACTATTAAATGGCATTCCTTCAATCTGTTCTAGTAGCCTTGTTATATTAACCATGAAGATGATGGTAGTTAATGGTGATTGAAACAAATTATAAATATCCTTATTGTTTATCATTTTCCATTCCCCATTATTTCCATCATTGTTGTGCTCGACGATTCATGTTAAGACTTTTATTCTTCTTCTTCTTTTGTCGTCACACTGCTACCGGGTTGTTGCCCAGTGTCGTGGTTTTCTGTTTTTGTCTTGCGCTGTTCTGGTGGCTTGTGTGATTGTTATCTTTGCTCTTTCACAGGATGCTGCCACGCCATCTAACCATCTTTTCCGTGGTCTTCCTCTTGCCTTCTTTCCCGATGTTCTGTTGTAGAAGACTCTGTATACTGTGGAGTTTGGATGCATTCTTATTAAGTGGCCAAACCACTTCATTCTTTGTTTATCTATATAATTCAAGCACGGTTTTGTGCCAACTTTCTTTCTTATGCTGATGTTGGTGATTCTGTCTTTTCTTGTGTTGTTGGTAACTTTTCTCAGGCAACGCATTTCACATGTAGTTATTTTTGTGACTGCGCTTTGCTCAATGTCCATGTTTGGCTCTGGTAACACAAAGTAGGTATAAAAATGCTGTTGATCATTTGTTTCTTAGCTGCCTGTGAAATTTTTGGGTGCCTTAACAATGGGGCTAGCTGGTAGGTCACAGCATTTGCTTTTTGTACTCTAGCCTCTATCTCTCTATCTAGTTTTCCGTCTTCTGTGAATATGCTTCCTAAGTATTTGAATTCTTTCACTTGGTTTATTTTAGTCCATTGACATGGGTATCTAGATTATTATGTTTTCTTCCCATATTCATTATTTCTGTTTTAGTGTTGTTGATTTTCATGTCATGTTTCACACAATTATTGTTCAAAGTGTCAATATGATGTTGTAGATCTTGTTCATTTTGATGTCCTTTTATTACAGACTTTTATTAAAGGTCTATAATGATGTTACTCACGCGTGCATGCTCAGCGACTCTATGAGCATGCTACAGAAGATCAAGGGCGGTTATGTACGAAGGCAGTGGATGCAATTAATACAAAACTCGACAATCAAGATACTTACCTTCATCTTTGTCCCGGATCACGCTGGGTTGAAGGGCAATGAGAGAGCAGATGCACTGGCGGGCAATGCTACGATTGAGAATGGATCTTCTATGGACAGAGACGACATCATCAACGCTCTCAGAGAAAATATACGCTCTGAAGATTTCAACGACGTAGATAAAAGGTATTCTCTATCTCGGTTGCGCAAGTTGTGCATACCGATAGGTGCTGCAAGACGGGAAAACCACGAGAGAAAACCAGTAGATACATCAATCAACACAGAATGGGAGTTGTTAGCCTAAACACATTGAGATACATTCTTGGGAGGAGATCAGAGCAATTATGGACATGTCCGATGTGCAATGAAGATGATCCTTTAATGAACGACGAACAATTGTGGTTGATCGTGTTTTTATTTCAGATCTCCAAGTTTCAGATCTCCAAGTTTCAGATCTCCAAGTTTCAGATCTCCAAGTTTCAGATCTCCAAGTTTCAGATCTCCAAGTTTCAGATCTCCAAGTTTCAGATCTCCAAGTTTCAGATCTATATAAAACAATTGGTCTTATTCAGGTTTTGTATATTGGATATTGCTAGACATAGATTTTTAGAACATGTGTGATGTAGAAATTTCGAAGTATCAAGATGAGAATGATTTAAAATAAAGTGCCTGGACTCTCAATGGGAGCAGAGAATAGTAACACTGCGACCTACAAGGCATGTCGTAAGAGGCGACTGAGGTAGTGGCTTAGGGAAGCTACCCTAGTACATAAAAAGTGTCGCAGAAATCGGATGTGCTGACCTACTAGTAGGCGCATAAATGACACAACGTACAATCGCTCTTAGGCTTGGATCACATACAAATCACAAATAATGATTAACAAGTGATTGATATGGAGCGTTCGAAGAAGAAGAAGAAATAAATACATCAAGAAAAAATGGGCACAACATCAGTTCTGAGCTTCAACAACAGACAATAAATTATAAATGGTTCTACCACATAAGCAGATTACCAACAAACAGTGCGCATCAAAGAGAAATGCTATTCCGATACAATGGATACAAAGCAAAAGGCCCGCAACACAAAAGGTGGAACTCAGAGATAACAGAGGCGACGAAAAACACTGTTTATGAATCTCACATAAACACCCGTTCTGTAGATCTCTTCTTATCCTGACACTGTGAGGCAATACATGATTAGAGGAAAGAAGACAAAGCAGTGAAGGACAAAGTATACTTTATTTTCTTTTTGTATCTTACACTATATTTCTCTCTACATTATGCTATCAGTGTCAAACCTGGGATTGGTTATTGATTATTGGTTACTAAACTGACGTCATTGCACTCCGGGCAGACCCATAGGTGCTCAGTCTCCCCAACAGATATAGAAGAGTATGCATACTGATGGTTCCTATGGCGCGCTGATCAAACACATTCTCACTCTGCCCTCAGGCATCCAGTTCGACTTGAACAACGGGTAACTCCAAACTGCTTAAATCGCTTGATCGATTCAACATCGATTTTAGTGTTCTCATCTAACAGACAGTCGCGAAGAGACCGAAGAATATCCCCTTATCCATCTTCAACTCCCCAACAATCGATGCTGTTGATGAAGCCTGTCCGCTCTCTCAGTACCGTAAACACCCGCATGCCCAGGACAGTATATCCACGTAAGCCGCTGGAGGTTAGAAACTTCTATAGACGAATCCACTCAGATCGAAACATGCCTTCTGGATCTTGTGAAGCATGACTGAGAGTCAGATACAACAACTGCCCCAGTAAATGAAGTCCCAGAGATCCAATGGAGGGCAGCAGTAACAGCCTCAACCTCCATCCTCATACTAGAAGTAGTTGTCCTGTATGCCCCACTTCGCTCTTTTCAACAACCCTACCATGCGCATTAGCCAAGAAACCCCAGCCGGATTTCTCACCACGTTGAACCGACCCATCGGTATATACAACAACATCATCATCCCTTGCATTATCTTCTATCAGCTGCTTAACTGCGAGATCAGCCTTCATGTTGCCCCAATCTCTACATTCTCTTCCAAGAGTAATGATAACGTTGAGATAGTTGGTCATGCTACCATCTGTTGGGATCCATTCTTCCCTTTTGGTAGAGTCGCAACCGTAGTCACCTGGCCAATTGTTCTCTCAGCCTGGGACATCCACGACATGCCACGCTTGATTCTCGTGCCCGTAACATCATTAGTGTTCTTGTGTAGTGGATGTCTGTTATCCGCAGTAACCCGCATATATGCCTTGGTTTGGGCTATTGCATGACGGGAGCGTAGTGACAGAAGGCATATATCTCATCTTCACAATGGGGGTATCTCTAGTGCAGCCCAGGACTATACGCATACCTTTATTCTGAACCAGTTCGAGTCGTTCACATTGTGATCTTGATATTGTAAGAATTCCGAGTCCGTAATCTACCACTGACATTACCAGTCAAACCTGGACACTGACATTAAATGACAGAAGAAAACTAGTCACGACAGAGATGAAGTGTCTACGAAGAATGCTGAGGGCAACAAGAAGAGACCGGTTTAGAAATGAAGACATCAGGAAAAAATTGGGTACAACATCAGTACTGAACTTTATCAAGAAACAACAAATTAAATGGTTCAGAGCAGATTACCAACAGACAGTGCGCCACAAAGAGTAATATTACTCTGATACAGTGGATACAAAGCTAAAGGTCGTACACGAAAAAGGTGTACCTTAGAGATAACAGAGGCGACGAAAGATACTATTTATGAAGCACACACAATAGCCCTTGCTAGAAAACTCTTCTTACCCTGAAGTTGTAAGGCAAACCCAGGATTAGAGAAGAGAAAGAAAGATAATGTGCATGAGAGGCTCCTCCAGGTGTCTCCTTTTTCGACCTGACACTGAAAGGCAAACAGGATTAGAAAATAGATGACGACAGACAGACAGACAGACAGACAGACAGACATAGATTAGATAGATTAGATAGATAGATAGATAGATAGATAAATAGATAGATAGATAGATAGATAGATAGATAGATAGATAGATAGATAGATAGATAGATAGATAGATAGATAGATAGATAGATAGATGATAGTGTAGTGTAGTGTAGGTAGGTAGGTGAGGTAGGTAGGTCGGTCGGTCAGGTGAGGTAGGTGAGGTAGGTAGGTAGGTAGGTAGGTAGGGTAGGTAGGTAGGTAGGTAGATAGATAGATAGATCTTACACTGTATCTCTTCTCTTACAATGTTGGGACTACTTAAGTTTGTGTCCAAGTACTTTACTGTTTCTGATTTTCATATTATCTCCTTGTATTGATTCAGCTTCATCTTTCAGTTTCCTATTGTCTTTTCACAGGTGGAAGATGTAGTTGGCCTTTCACTCTTGCCGTTAAGCGTAGGGATGGGAGTTTTAATTTGCGTTCTAGGGCCAGATGAGTCGCCCTTGTTGTGTTGTATCCGTGTTATGTAGTGTGGTCTTGATATTGTCTATCCATCTTTTCTTGGTCTTCCCTTAGCTCTAGTACCCGATCTCTTTTATTGTATGCTGTTATTGGTGGTTGGTTGTATTTCATTCTCATTAAATGTCTGTAGTAGCCCCCAGCTCCAAGGTAGCAGCTAACAGACTAGACAGGTAGTTTAGATAGAGATAAGCTTGTAAAAGGGAGATAAGTAGGGACTTAGTGTTTGCACACCAAAACGCCCACTATTAAGCAGATAGCAACACTAGAACGAGACATTGACGTAGTGAAACTAGTTGACGTAGAATTGTTAGTACTGCTTAGTAAACATAGAGACAACATAGAGAGACGGATATAAACAGTGGATACTGACGGACGTGTGTGTGTATCGTCCACAAATTGTAACATCTGATTAAAGGAATATGAAATGAATACATCATGTTCGTTTGATATATATTACTGTTGAATGAAAGAGATGTTGATCTAGATATAGCATCGTACATAGGAACATCAAATGGACTATATGGATAAAACAAAACACTAGCACATTATCATCAAAGACCAAGAAATAGAACCCCCATGGATAACCACTTAAAACTATAACATGTCCAAACCACTGCATTTGTTGTCTTTCGATGTATTCGGTGCATGAAGTTATGCCCACTGTGCTTCTGATGTCCTTATTTCGTAGTCTGTCTTTCCTGGTGATCCCCACTGCCTTCCTCAAGCATTTCATTTCCACGTGGTGAGCTTTCTGTGATGTGTTGCTGTAAGAGACCAAGTTTGGCACTGGTAACAAAGTGTTGGTGGAAATACTTATCTCTGTCTTTTCATTCCATCTTGATCAGGTGTGATAAGGCCAATGAGTCACTGCTTGCTTGACACCTTGTCTCTATTTTCATCAGTTCTGTCTTCTGTAAATGCCTAAATATTTATTCAGAAATGTTTCTATGAGTGTTATCTATTTGCATGTTTGCTTGGTTGGCTGCTGAATTTCATGGTCTTAGTCTTTGTTTGTTGATTTCAGTTGTACTTTCAAATGCTATTAGCAATGAATTCATGATGTTAGCTGATCTTCATCTTCATAACTAAACTTTGGTCGTCCGCAAAAGCAATTAGTTGATTTGGTTATTTAATTGGTCGTCGTGATCCTTGTCTATGTCAATAAGGTATTTTTCGCACTGTGCCTCTTTCACTATTCTGTCTATATATATGTTGAAGAGAAGAGGTGAGAGCACACAACCCTGTCTTACTCATGATTTTGTTTCGAATGAGTCTCTCATTCCGTCTGTTGTTCTTATCACACTGGCTATTTGTGTATATTGTTCTGATATTGTCTAGCAGTTGTCCCTTGATCCCATAGTTTTCTAGTGTTTCCAATAGAATACTTCTATCTATTCTGTCGAATGCCTTTTCTTGATCGATGAATAATAAGTGTAGCTCTTTGTTATATTCTATTGTTTTTCACTCAGTTGTCTCAGAGTGAATAGAGCGTCTGTGCATCCCACTCCTCTTCTAAATCCAAACTGCGAGGGGCTTATTTGTGGGTCAGCGATGTGTCTTATGCGCTGTTCTAATATTTTTGCGTATATTTTACCAGTGTGGCTTAATAATGAAATGCATCTGTATGTTTCGCATTCTCTGTTATTGCCTTTATTTTTCCATGATGGGACTATTACTGATTTTTGCCAGTCATCTGGAACTTTTCTTTCTGTCCAAGCGGCTGTTCAGTTTCCTCTCTTCTTATTATCATATACTCTGTATTGTCTAGATATTTAGTCCCATTTTCCCCCCACAGATTCCATTAAGTGTTGGCATGTTCTCATAGTATCTTGTTCGTTATTTTCTCCTCTGGTCATCCACATAACCAAGTAATTTTGTTGTTTCATCTTCCTGTACCTTCCTGATTATTTTTTTTTACCTGGTTCTGTTTAAAATGATAGAGGACATGTCATCACCTTATTTCAATCCTGTACTTATTTGAAATGGATATGATTTTCTACCTTTATAGATTAACTATGTTAAGTGTATCCTGTGGTTTCTTGGCTAGCATGCGTGGTAGAGTTATTGCAGAGCAAATGAACATACAGGACAATAGAATGAATAAGAGGCTGAGACTGTTACTGATAATTGGATTTCTGGACTCCGTTTACTGGGGCCGTTGTTGTTTCTGACTCTCAATCGATGCTTTGAAAAATCCAGAATGGGAGGTTATGGTATGAGTGGATGTTTAGAGGTTTGCAACCTCCAGAGACTCATGTGGATCTACTGTACTGGTCAATGGGGTGTTCGCCACAACAAGACAGCGAATATGCTTGCATCAATTAGTTTAGGGCGATAAAGGGGATGTTCTACGGTCTCTTGGCGACCTATTGTTAGATGAGGATTCACACTAAACTTGACGTTGAACAATCCAACTATTTAAGGAGTTTTGGAAATACAGATTGTGCAAGTAGAGATTGTTGCTTGAAGGGCAGAAAAAGAAGTGTGTTTAACAAGTGATCCACAGGAACCATCAGTATACATACCCTTCGAAATATGTTGGTGAAGACTGAACACATATGGGTCTGCCCGGAGTGATGTGACGTCAGGTCATTAACCAATAACCGAGTAATCTTGTTGTTTCATATATAGCACCATCTTGCTGTACCTTCCTTATCATGTTTTACATGGTTGTGTTAAAGCAGCATAGAGGAAAGGTCATCACATTATTTAAAAACCCGTTCTTATTTGAAATGAGTCAAATTTGTCTTCCTTTATATATAACCAATTTACTTGTAATTTCTATGTATAATCGAGTCATGCTTATTAAACTTGTTTGATATTTACAATTCCTACATGATATTCCACAGACTGCTCTTATGTACACTATCACATGCTTCTCTGAAATCCCCAAAATTATAATGTATATCTTTTTTATACTTTCAATTTTTCACAGATATTTGACTCACATTCATCATCATCAGGTGTCGTGCCATCTGGCGTAGGCACGGCACCTTGTTTATTTGTCTCACAGTAAATATTCGAAATATCAGTAAACCTGGTGCTATGAAGTCAAGTCTTCGCCTTTGGACCATTGTTGGTAGACTCTTCTGTAACACGTATATTCAAAAGCAGATATGTGTTTTTCCACTGCTTTGTTAAATGGCCCTGTTTCATATCCATTCGTTGCCACTGAGAATATGCATACTCTAATTATTATGATCTTTGTTTTCCTAAATAAATATAGCGCCCGAGTGGTTACTGGGGCCCAAATTTGGGGTGTAAAGAATAAAACCACTGTTACCTGCCACGCATGTCGTTAGAGTCGACTAAGGAGGTTTGACTGAAATCGGATGCAAGTGTCCTAAACGTGTAAAAGTCTATGCGTTTAGGGTCCTACAAACCAATGTCAACGTATACAAGTTTTGTCAAAGATCAAACATATTACAAAAAGTGATTAAAATTGGTCGTAAAGAACGAACGCAAAGAGAAGAAATAAATATAGTACTTGATAATCCACATGCTTAACTTAGTTACTATCTGTTTAACTGTTAGTAACTTACTCATGTCATTGAATGTCCTTTTGTCCATTCATATTTTCTTCTTAATCTCGTGTTGACATCTACCATCATCTGTAAGTATGTGTCCAAAATATAAGATATTGTTTGCTGGCTTCAGTGGTTCTCCGTGTATTTTTATATTTATTTATTACTTCTACTCTTCTTTGATCAAAGAAACAACTAAAAGCAGTATGGAATGCAACTGATAAAAAAACATAGATCAAAATACTAAGAGCATACATATTCCCAGTGGCAACATATGGGTGTAAAGAATGGACATTTAACAAGGCAGTGGAAAAACATATATGGGCTTTTGAATATAAATGTTACAGAAGAGTCCTCCGTATATCATAGACAGAGAAGAGAACAAATAGATCTATCCAGAAAGGACTCAAATTCAAAGAAAACTGGCTGATGCTACAAATAAGAAAGAGAGAATTGAGATATTTTGGATATATAAAGGGACCCGAAGAGCTGGAGACCATCATGGTAGGAGGCATCCTGTCAAAGAGAAGAGGAAGACCACGGAGAAGATGGATTCAGAATGTAAATGATGGTTTAAGCATGACGGCTGCATAGGCGGGACATCCGGCCTATAAGAGAGATAAATTACGACGGACTGTAAGGGTGGCAACGTCTGTTCAGGAAAAGCTAATTGTTAATAACCCTTCTTTGCTGATAACCATGGTCATCTTCTTCATTGATATATCGCATTGATAAATACTTTATTGATATATCGCATGATAAATACTTATGATATATCGCATTGATAAATACTTTACTGATATACGCATTGATAAATACTTATTGATATATCGCATTGATAAATACTTTATTGATATTTTCGATAAATACTCATTGATATATCTTATTATCATTGATATATCGCATTGATAAATACTTTACTGATATATCGCATTGATAAATACTTTACTGATATATCGCATTGATAAATACTTTACTGATATATCGCTTTTAAAAATAAATACCTTTACACTGATATATCGCATTATAAATACTTTACTGATATATCGCATTGATAAATACTTTACTGATATATCGCATTGATAAATACTTATTGATATACGTTAAATCGATATCGATTGATAATCTTATTGATAAGTGAGATTATAAAACACAATATGTTTGACAATAACAAAGCTGAACTTGTTTGAACTTCTTTATTGCAATGACAAGAATACTGTGCTATCTGTTTCTGTCTAACTTGTTTCATGCAAGCAGTAGCATCCATTATTTATTTAGTTATTTACTTTACTTTAGCAAACAACACTTACTTCTAACCTTTATTTTACCGCGTGGTATATATGGTAATACGGTGTTAGGCCTGTGTTTTTTATTGACCGTCGGCACACGATGGGTGATGTGGTCAACATCACACCGGTCGCCTTTACTTCCCTGTACTTTTCCTGGTACCCAATTGAGGCTAGGTCGAACTGAGAGAAAATTCCATGCCTACTGTGAAATTGAACCCGGACCACTTAGCCTAAGAAGCAAGTTGACTAACAACAAGAGTTCACTAACAACAAGAGTTCACTAACAACAAGAGTTCACTAACAACAAGGCTTGTGCGGTGCCCAACAAACTATACACATTTATTTTATTGCAAGCTGGGTATATGTTTAGTATAGAGAACACGCTAATAAGCGGAAAATCATAACGACAGAGATGAGGTGTCTTAGAAGAGCTGAGGTGTGACAATAAGAGACAAAATTAGAAATGAAGAAATCAGAAGGAGACTGGATGTGAAACCAGTCATGCAATTCATAAAAGAACAACAGATTAAATGGTTTGGACACCTGACAAGAATGCCCTGGTAGCACCTACCACAGAGAGCCACACAGAAAAAGTATAACGAGTACAAAGCAAGAGGAAGACCACGCAAAAGATGGAGCGACGGCATCAAAAACAGTCTAACGAAAATGAATATTAGCTTACAAAGTGCCTTAAAACAAGCACACACAAGATCACTACGCCCTCCCTTCTATAAAGAAGTAAATGGTGGAAGAGAAGAAGATAGAGAACAACGTGATGCACATCCGTGCCTGATCTCGGCACAGACTTTGGGAACTGCCGACCAATGGGCATCTGTCAGGGGGCCTCCAAGTAGGACCGTGCCGTGCTATGATACAGAGAGGCGGCCGCATCAGGCGGAAGTGTAATGGGGGCGGCATAAGCAGCAAAATCAAAATTACAATTGAAGGTTATTTTAAAGAAAAAGATTTAAGGGATGGCATTTCGAAGACTTGCATCATGCTGAGAAAATATACCGCACGGTCCTGCCTCCAAGAGTATGTGGAAGATTATTTGAATGTTAAATTTTTGAAGTTATATTTTATTTCTGATATATTGTTTTCCTATTTAGAAAACCAATCAGAATCCAATTCCAGATGATAAAAAAGAAAAATCAAAGACAGCTGGCAGATGCTACAAATAAAAATATGAAAAAAATTGAATTCTGCAATGTAAAAAAGACACTGAAGGGTTGAAGAAGATCATTATAGAAGTAGGCTTGCGGAAAAGAGGAGAAGAGGAAGCCCACTGAGAAGATGAATTCAGTATGTAACTGATGATCTGATCATGACGGTTTTACAGGCGGAACATCTGACCTATGAGAGGGAGAGATATAAGTTCTGAAGGACTGTTGGGGATGGGGGTTTGCTTAGGACAAGCTATTTGATGATGATTTAGGTAAAATACATTACTTCAACTCCCCAGGAAGTCACGACATTGTAGTTGTGTGGAACTTGTGTACCTCCATGATTCGGAAAGCTATGAGGACATAAGCGTTGCTCATGGTAGGGCTACCCATGTCAGATTAGTTGAAGCTAGAGGACAGACACAATATGACTTCTGGTCCTCCAGGTTGAAGTTTGGCAAAATAGTAAATCTCAAAACAAAATTTAAAATATATAGAAGAAGTGTCTTGTGGGTGTTATTATACAGTATTTAGTGCTGGAAAATGTCCTGAAACATCATACATATTTTTCCAAATCAAAGCATGAGATTCTTCAGCTTTTCTGGTCACATAACATTCAATGCTACGAACACGCTGGGCAGACGGGCAAACATCATACATAAGTTGGAGACATTTCAAAATAAATGCTTAAGCAGAATTCTTCACGTTTTCTGGTCAAAAACTATAACAAATAAAGAGCTTTTAAAAAGTACAAACTGCATCATTGAACAACATCATTAAAAGACGAAGATTGGAGATAGATTAGCGTGTATGTCGTATGCCAGTAGGCGCATTGGCTAGAACAGCTCTCCGATGGACTACTGATTAGAAAAGAAGGCCTGGACGACCAAAGAAAACATGGAGAAAACTGTGGGAGTTGAAAGGTTGTGGCATACGTGATGGGAAACAATTAATTTTTGTAAAAGGCAGAACGGTAACAATGAAAAATCTTTGAGGAAACCGTGTGTGTGTCAAAAGGAACATGAAGAGGATATAGATGTAGATAGATATCCCTGTACTTATGAGACCTTCACCATCTTAAGTCAGTACTACGTACACCTGCAGTTGTATGCTCCCAGTGCACTCTTGTACCACTGTCTTGCTATTTGGGCACAACGTTTGGTCAAATAATGGTAGTTTCGAAAATATCTTCTAAAGTAACCAGAAACGTATAGGTCCGGAACACGCAGAATAAGACAAAATTTAGCATGAAAAACACGACATATAAAGAACAATAAAAATATATGTAATGGAAACTGCAGCGTGTAAATTATTTTAAAAACTGCACTGCATATAAATAGATGGTATTGCTGGTCTATGTTACACATATATATATATAAATAGATCCAACCACAGACATGCATATAGAAAGATTAATACATAGATAGATTAGTCATTGAATCATTGGATACATTGATAGAACAATACATTTCATTTTGCTGAAACTAAGGGATGTGACCTTAAACAAATGTAAACTAAATGTTAATAGCAAAATGAAAATACAAAGTTAATACAAATTTATTTTTAAAGTTGTAAAAAATTAAATTAAAAAAAATTAATACAAAATTTAAAAATTTATAAAAGTAATAAAAACATTTTGATTTTATTTTTAATTTTAAAAACAAATTGTTAAAAGTTATAAAAATTAACATACAAAAAAATAACATTAAAACGAAAATAAAAAATTTATAGAAAATAAAGAAAATAAAAATATTTTTAAAAAAAAATTTTATATAAAAAAACCATCTTAAAATACTAAAAAAATATATATATAGGGTTGTAACCTATACGTGCAGGAGATAACAAACATTTATAAATAATCGACGTCCTCCATAAATGTTTTCTCTTGGTCATATTTTGTTTCTACTTTGGGTTTATCCTTGCAATTATCATACAATTCTTATAATATTATTTACACAGAAGAATGCATTTTTGCTCTCACATCAATAAAAGTACTTATGTCTCTTGGGAACAAACGAAAGAGAGTGTCCTTCAGACCCTTGTTATAATATACAAAGTGACGATCGTTAACAAATTTATAAGATTCCTCAAAAGATAGATTCGGATTCATGGCAAATATGAAGCTGATCATGATAGAGCCAGCACGTCCGCGGCCGTTCCTACTAACAACCATCACCTTATTGCATCTGTCGCTCATTGCACGCAGCCAGTCTATACAATCTTGGACAAGTTCGTCGCTATGGAAAACAAATTATAAAATGATTCACTTCAATTTTAGTATGAGGGTTCAACTAATGACGCACGTGCTAAATTAGATCTAAAATAGATTGTTATTCAATCATTCCACAAGAATGTTAGAAATATTCTAAAATATATTATAACAACTATTTGTAACATATCATACTATCTATATAAACAAACAATTGCTTCTGTTCTGCAACAGCTTGATACTAAAGAGAATTGGCTATTAAAGAGCATAACATAAACAACAATTAAATATTTCGTACACAACAAACGACATGAGTGCCTGGAGACGATCATTTTGGAGGGAATAGTGCCTGGAAGAAGAATGAGAGGAAGACCTAGAAGACGATGTGTGCAGAATGCCATTGACGATCTGAGGATGACTGCTACGGACGCCAGTCATCTTGCACAGAACAGAGAGTTTTTCAGGACTGCTGTCAAAGGGAGCCAAGTTCTGAAAGGGACAAGCTACTTGATGTGATATATATATATATAATTACAGATTTTGGCGGAGTAAGATTATTGGTGAGTGCACCAGCTTCGTGTCGGATGGTTTTTGTTTGATCCCAAGTTATTATGGTTTTTCGACTCCACGGTTTTCTTCTTTCTTCTTCTTTCAACGCTCCATATCGACCACTCTGTGTGATTTGTATGTGATCTGAGCAAAAGAGCGAGCATGCGCTGTGCCAGTTATGTACCTACAAGTAGGTCATCCGATTTATGCGACGCTTTTTATTTACTAGGATAGCTTCCTATGCCCTATAGCGTGCCCCGGCACCACATGGACGTAGCATAGAACCCTTTCATATCATCATTATCATCATCAAGTAGCTTGTCCTGAGTAGAACTTTGCCACCCTTCGGAATTGTTCTCTCTCATAGGCTAGATGTCCCGCCTCAGCAGCAGTCATGTTCAGACCATCAGTTACATCCTGAATCCATCTTCTCCATGGTCTTCCTCTCTTTCTCTTTGCAGGGATGCCTCCTTCCAGGATGCCCCTTCATAAACAATAAATAAAACAGGATGTATGTACAACTTTACAATTCTCTATTAGGTATACCTGATAACAAAATCGCTCCCTGCAGGTATAGGATGTTTCTTAAATATCACGTAGTTAGACAGTTGCAGAGGGTAGACGGGAGCGTTATCTGACATGTTAAGCATGCAATCAAAGCCTTGCTCAGGAGCCTCAAGAGCTGCCGTGTAGTTACCGATGTAGATGTTGTGGGTAATCTACAGAAGCAATTATTGTGATTATTTCAATAGGTCAAATTTATCTAATACGTTTGTGAACAATATATACATACAGTGGCGGCTCTTTGTCATTTTTCTTGGTGGGATCAGATACTAATTGCGGAAAAATCATGTTTTTTTTGGGGAGTAATTACTATTATTTGTTTATTCCTAGAAGTTATTCCCCCTTTCGAGAAAAGAACAAATGCTCTGTTCTACAATAGCTTGATATTCAAGAGAGTTGATTATTAAAGAACATAAAATCAAGGACAATTAAATATTTCGGATACATCAAACGACATGAGTGCCTAGAGAAGATTTTTTTAAATAAAATCTTGGCCTTATCGTTAATCTTGGACCTGGCGCGTCACCCGCATGACAAACCACGTTCTTTTCAATTAGGGCAGAGAGACTATAACATATTAGGTGATTTTGTAATATATAATCCCCTTGGTAAACTTGTGAACTGTTTACGAAAGTAAATTTCTGTAGACAAGATGTATTGATGCAACGGACGATTACCTTAAACTATTCTTATTCTATGTTGGTTAGTTCTTTATTTCTATTATTTTCTATAATTTTATACTTTATTGATATATATATAATTCAGGATTCAATTGATAATTAAACGGACTATTTAATCAAGATCCCTCGTTTATCTGTGAAATGGGTTGACAGCATAAGAATGTATTTGGCTACCAAGGCACTGACCGCATACCATCCGGTCCTAGTAAACTGCAAAGCCAAATCAATCCCGACAACCGATAAATGCCCGACGTGGAAAACAAAAATGCGGGAACTAAGGGAATCAATCCCAGGCATAATAAAAAAAGGGGCAGCAAGAAAACTTCGAAAGAAGGGCGGCCACAGAAAAATACATATCGACCGAATACCCGGAAAACAAGTGGACACATTTGTACACTGATGGGTCGGCAAGGAACGCAATCAGCGAAGGTGGAGGAGGAATAGTGCTTAAACTCTCAAAGAAAGTGACGGTCACAAAAGCGATTGCCACAGGCAAATACTCAAATAACTACAGGGTAGAGGCAATAAGAACAGCGGCCGAAATGATCCTAGAGAGAAGAGGCACCTCTCGCAACAAAGTCGTGATATTCACCGATGCTCTATCGGTCACCAGGGCACTCAAAGGCGTAGGCAAAACAGAGCTGAATGAGTTGAAAGCGACCCTCGATGAACTAGTGTACGCACTCAAACGCATTGTAATTCAGTGGATCCCATCCCACTGCAACATGAGGGAAACGAACACACCGACAAACTAGCTAAAGAAGGCAGGCGACTACCTCAAACTGATCTCGAGGTCAGTTATGAGCAAGCCAGAACAACCATCGGCTGGCACTATAGAGACAAATGGACAAAGATCATCCTTACCACAAAAACAGCGACAGATACTATGGTCTGTCTCGTAGTGAACAAGTTGCCATACTTCGCCTCCGTACCGGCCACAACAAATTCCGCGCCCACATGTTTCACAAATTTAAAATTGGCACAACTAGCCTGTGCCCTGCAAAAGGCGGACATGGTGGCGAACACGTTCTGCAAGATTGTCAACTAATAGCAGGTATAAGAAAATAAACCTGGCCACATAACACAGAGTTTCGCGAGAAGCTGTACGGAGGAACGGAGTCCCTTAAAAACACGGTAAAATTAATGATAAAAATTGGTTCATCAGTCTAGGCCGGGATCGAGAGAGAGAGACTGTATGTGAACATCAACTTTCAAAGCTAATCATCAGTATCACGTTAAAAATAATAATTATGAACAAATAGTTTCTAAAATAATAAGTACACGTTACTTGTATATTTGGTGGGGCCGGGTCCCACTGGCCCTTAATGACGAACCGCCCCTTAATGTATTATTGTTTGATGGAACACTGCAAGTTGTTTTGCAATTTTACTAAATTCTGTGAGTCTGTGATTATTTGTTGATGAAAAATACTCATAATATTGATATTCCTTATTGTTAAACTTAACTTGTTGCATATAACTTTGCATATAACTTAATATAACTTTGATTTAGCATTTTGTGTTGATTTTAAAATTAATTCGTCTATATGCAAAAATACTGGAATGCGAGGTCACGTGATGTAGTTGTCCGATTTCCCATAATTCTTACCTGAGTCCGAAGGCCCATAAGTTTATAGTTGGCTCTGCTCTATACGATGATGAGGCCACTAGTTGGCTCTACTGCTATAAAAGTGGATCACAGCAGAGCGGTGTGGCCCGCACAGAGCACGGCGAGGCACGTAGAAAGCCCTGGTCATCCACTTCATCTGGCACTATCTCATGTAGTCTCGACTTGTCTTGCCCCTGGATACAGATAGTCCTGGATGAGAGAGTGAGGTTCACGAATAACGCAACTGTTCCTCACTTTAATAGAAATACAACGCAAGCTACAGTTTCAGACAACTACACACAATTATTATTTATACAATAATTTACCTGTGAAATCATTGGTTCCAGAATCCAGGTAGTCAGTTCACAGATTGGTATTCGAACCTAGAACACAATTAAACAAATGTTATAGATATTTCAGTAAAGAGGACAACATCAATGACTGTGAAAGAAACAACTAGCTCTTCTCTGGTTGTGCTATGAAAAACTCTCACCGAAAGGTCAAAGCAATGGGTGCCGTCAGAAATACATGTTTGTGGTTCGAATTCTGTGTTTGGTGACTTTTTATTTTTCCAGATGTCCTAAATACGTGTTTACTGTCTATTTGTTTACCATATTCATTGACCCCAGTGCTTGATCTGAGATTATTAGACCTGTCTATTTGTTTACCATATTCATTGACTCCAGTGCTTGATCTGAGATTCTTAGACCTGTCTATTTGTTTACCATATTCATTGACTCCAGTGCTTGATCTGAGATTCTTAGACCTGTCTATTTGTTTACCATATTCATTGACTCCGGTGCTTGATCTGAGATTCTTAGACCTGTCTATGTTTACCATATTCATTGACTCCAGTGCTTGATCTGAGATTCTTAGACCTGTCTATTTGTTTACCATATTCATTGACTCCAGTGCTTGATCTGAGATTCTTAGACCTGTCTATTTGTTTACCATATTCATTGACTCCAGTGCTTGATCTGAGATTCTTAGACCGGTCTATGTGTTTACCATATTCATTGACTCAATGCTTGATCTAGATTCTTAGACCTGTCTATTTGTTTACCATATTCATTGACTCCGGTGCTTGATCTGAGATTCTTAGACCTGTTATTGTTTACCATATTCATTGACTCCGGTGCTTGATCTGAGATTCTTAGACCTATGTGTTTACCATATTCATTGACTCGTTTTGATCTGAGATTCTTAGACCTGTCTATTTGTTTACCATATTCATTGACTCCAGTGCTTGATCTGAGATTCTTAGACCTGTATTGTTTACCATATTCATTGACTCCGGTGCTTGATCTGAGATTCTTAGACCTGTTTATGTTTACCATATTCATTGACTCCAGTTGCTTGATCTCAGATTCTTAGAACTTCTTGTTACCATATTCATTGACTCCATTGTGATCGAGATTCTTGACCTGTCTATTTGTTACATATTCGTGTGGGGTTGATCGAATTCTTAGACCGTGCTGTTGTTTACCATATTTGTAGTGTGATCTAGAGACTTAACCTGTCTTTGACCATATTCATTGACTCCCTCTGATCTGAGATTCTTGACCGGTCAATGGTCACCATATTCGTACTCAATAGCTTGTCTGAGATCTAGACCTGTCTTTGTTACATATCAGACTCACGTGCCATCTGAGATTCTTGACCTCTTTTGTTTCCATATTCTTGATCGTGTTGTCTGAACTTGACCTGTCTATGTTTACATATCATGACAGTGTGTCTGAGTTCTAGACCTGCTTTTGTTTACATATTAGTGACTCGGTGCTTGATCTGAGATTCTAAGACCTGTCTATGTATTTACATATCTTGACTCATGCTTGATCTGAGATTCTCAACCTGTCTATGTTTACATATTCATTGACTCCATTGCTGATCTGAGATTCTTAATGTCATTTGTTACATATTCATTGACTCAGTGTTGATCTGAGATTCTTAGACCTGTTTATTTGTTTCCATATTCTTGATCCGGTGCTTGATCTGAGATTCTTAGACCTATGTGTTTACCATATTCATTGACTCCGGTGCTTGATCTGAGATTCTTAGACCTGTCTATTTGTTTACCATATTCATTGACTCCGGTGCTTGATCTGAGATTCTTAGACCTATGTGTTTACCATATTCATTGACTCCGGTGCTTGATCTGAGATTCTTAGACCTGTTTATGTTTACCATATTCATTGACTCAGTGCTTGATCTGAGATTCTTAGACCTTTCTATTTGTTTACCATATTCATTGACTCCATTGCTTGATCTGAGATTCTTAGACCTGTCTATTTGTTTACCATATTCATTGACCCCAGTGCTTGATCTGAGATTCTTAGACCTGTCTATGTGTTTACCATATTCATTGACTCCAGTGCTTGATCTGAGATTCTTAGACCTGTCTATTTGTTTACCATATTCATTGACTCCAGTGCTTGATCTGAGATTCTTAGACCTGTCTATGTTTACCATATTCATTGACTTCGGTGCTTGATCTGAGATTCTTAGACCTGTCTATGTTTACCATATTCATTGACTCCAGTGCTTGATCTGAGATTCTTAGACCTGTCTATGTTTACCATATTCATTGACTCCAGTGCTTGATCTGAGATTCTTAGACCTGTCTATGTTTACCATATTCATTGACTCCAGTGCTTGATCTGAGATTCTTAGACCTGTCTATGTTTACCATATTCATTGACTCCAGTGCTTGATCTGAGATTCTTAGACCTGTCTATGTTTACCATATTCATTGACTCCAGTGCTTGATCTGAGATTCTTAGACCTGTTTATTTGTTTACCATATTCATTGACTCCGGTGCTTGATCTGAGATTCTTAGACCTGTCTATTTGTTTACCATATTCATTGACTCCGATTGCTTGATCTCAGATTCTTAGAACTCTCTATTCAATTGTCCTGGTACGACACTTGATCATAACTATGCTTCATGGTTTAGAATTTGATGATCCGAGTGGCTGCTTTTCTACAATTTGGGTGAATCAGAGAAACACGTCGTGAACACGGATTCAGTGGCAACTGAGAGGACTTGAAAGGATAAATGGCACCGATACGGCCAAACAGATAGTTATCAGAGGCGTAGGTCTTTGACAAATAGACGACACGTCCACTGGGATATGTTGTTCATCTGGTCTATCTAATTTCGGTGATAGTTGTTATTGACACTGACATAATAATACAAACATGTGCTCTAGCTGCTTTCCTAAATAGTGGAAAGGGAAAATCGTATACGATGAGTGTGTCTGTTTCTATGCTATAGTTAAAGGGGCGTTATATGCGTGGCTAGGATTTCAACTCTTGGTTTCACAAAATAACAACGTTGAGAACGTAAATAGTGCTGCAAACATGGAATTCACATAACAATGTGAACAGTTTGATGGTTAGTGTTCTAACCATAAGATTCCCACAAGAACAGTGTTAATAGTATTAGAACTATTATCACAATTCTTGAATTCACACACACAAGTGTGAATACCTCGATTAGTTTTCTGTAACTCTTGAATTCGCACAAAAATAATGAAAATTGTATCGCAGTCTACCAGCAAGCAACAAACTGGAGGTATTCATGGACATCATTCGGAAGTAAAATCTCAAGACCATGACTTGGCTATACATACTTGGACATGCTAGAGTTCAGGGCAGTGAACATGCTTATAGACTTGCAAATTCAAACTGGCAGAAGTATGGACATAGTTGATGCTATTAATGCAGTATGTACTTAGTTATGTGATATATGGGATTCTCAGATACTGTCCATATTTCGAGAAGTAGAAGTTAAGTCTGGACATGCCAGAGAGTGTCGTCTTTGTAGTAGAGAAAGAGAAGATATAATAATCAAATTCTCATGGGTACGTTGAGCAGGTGGACTTTGGGATGGCTATTGCAGCGGAGGAAGGAGCATGCTTGGGAATGCACAATGTGTCGTGACATTCGTTGACCGCATAACATAAAATAACAAAAATAACATATTGAGAACCAATAAGAAAAGTTGTACTATATGTGTGTTTCCACCTGGGATGAGATATTCAAATGAAAATCCTGGCATATCCTTTACAGGACTCGCCATCAACCGCAGTAAACGAGTCGTTGATTTTCTAGCCACCACTTATACGATCAGTTGTTTGCCGCTGCTTTCTGAACGGTGAGGTATATTTTTACTGTTTGTAAAATTCCACGGGAAGAAATTTGGTTCCAAACTGCCCGCTGCGAGGTTTGAACCAAGTAGGCTTGGATTGGGATCGAGCTCGCTACCGCTTAAGGAACAGACGCCCATATCTGGGATATTAGCCTACATCAAATATGTACTCACTTCAACGTGTCTATCCACTGTGATCCGTGAGGCCCATATCTGAGATGAGATATTAGCCTACATTAAATATGTACTCACTTCAACTGTCTATCACTGTGATCCATGACCCATATCTGAGATGAGATATTGCCTACATCAAATAGTACTCACTTCAATGTGTCCATCCACTGTGATCCATGAGGCCCATATCTGGGATGAGATATTAGCCTACATTAAATATGTACTCACTTCAACGTGTCTATCCACTGTGATCCATGACGCCCATATCTGAGATGAGATATTACTACATCAATATGTACTCACTAATGTGTCCATCCACTGTGATCCATGAGGCCCATATCGGATGAGATATTAGCTACATCAAATATGTACTCACTTCAATGTGTCCATCACTGTGATCCAGAGGCCCAATGTCTCGTTTCGATCTTGACGATTCTGAACGAGTTATAGCAACCAAGACAAGTGACGATAAGATCTACGCCGAAGAAAAACACAACTGAATCATTATCTCTTTTAGACTGAGTGGATTGGTATGACATAGGCACCGCATGCCACTCACCTTCATTATTTTCCTGAATGAGATAATATAGAGATAATGTATATAATAAATGTGTATGTAATAAATAAGTAACTGACTCTGTATCTAATTTTGAATAATACAAGATAGTCGCAATGTTGGTTGCTAGTTTTCCTTCAATCAATCAGTGCCATGCGCGCTAGCATCATGTCTTCCACAACCTCTTTGCGGTGCATGTAATCAGTTCTGACGTCGATATTTTGTCAACCAAGATGTCAGGCCATCAACATCTTCTCCTCTTCTTCCACGATCTCTCCTTCTGAATTTTACCTCTGTAGTCACAAATGTTCTAAACCTTCTCTTGCATTATAGCCCGAAGAACCTTGATTGTCGAATTCTTATTCTTTGATAAGGTTTCTTTGTGTGCCTTATGTCCTTTTAAAACAATCATTATTATTTCAGCTTCTTCTGTAGAGCGTCTTCAACAAACGTAGCTATTCTCTTTTTCCTTTCGCTATTTTGTCCATGTATTGGCAATGTTTCCTGAGTAAAAACAATATTTTTGTCCGTCTCTTTTTCAGGAAGGACTTGCGTTTTTTGTAGCTATTTTAATTGTCTGTTTTTGAATTTCTAGCAAGCTGTACCCACACCGTAAATATTTTTTTGTTTAAACAAGTTATCATTATTCTGGTGTTTTTTTTAAAAAGTTTCATTTTTTAAAACATGAGAGAGCCTGGATATATATCTGAAGTACCTAAGATACGGAAGTTCCCAATCCAGCAGAATTCTCCAAATATATATAAATTGTTTAGGGTCACTGAAGTTTACATTTCGACGCTGATGATATTATACTCCAGCAATTTTATGATTTAGATTTCACATTCTCAACCGCCATGTTGTCATCTAAATGTTTCATAAATTCATTTATGATGTTCCATCGTTGTTCACACACACACACATACACGTACGAGTACAAACACACGTACGAGTACACACACACCCCCCCTGCGTATGCACGTAACCCTTCGCTGATATTTACATTTTAAAATGCTATATAATTTGCTACACATTTCACCTGTATTTCTCACACCTGTGCCATCTTCTTGATCTCCTTGGGCACAAACCAACAAAGAAGTCATTTACTATCCAACCACTATGTTCCATCGAATCTCTTCTTCTTCGCTTCTTCTTTGCCATTTCGCTCTTGTGACAGTCATTTTAAAACTTTGTGCACATGTTTGTCCTTACCAAGAACTTCTGACTTTGGTTTGGACATGGCCTCATCAAACCCATAGTGCCTTCACAGGTTAGGAACCGTGGTTCATCCTTACACCAAATTTCCTTAACCTCGCCTCACTCCTATGACAGGGCGTGGTAGTAACACTTTTGGTTTTTTTTTCATTACATTTTCAAATTTGTCCTGTAACTAACAATCAGTGGCCATAAAATGCGATTATTCTATGACTAACAAGTCTGAGCTGTTTATAAAAATGACTACTCTGACTAACATAGTGACGTATGTTTGTTGTATGGTGCAAGTCAGTGATTGTTTTTAAAATGCTTGTCTGTATGACTAGACAATCAGTGACGTATAAAATGCTGTCTGTAGGCTAGACAATCATGCGTATAAAATGCTTGTCTGTATGACTAGACAATCAGTGACGTATAAAATGCTTGTCTGTATGACTAGACAATCAGTGACGTATAAAATGCTTGTCTGTATGACTAGACAATCAGTGCCGTATAAAATGCTTGTCTGTATGACTAGACAATCATGCGTATAAAATGCTTGTCTGTATGACTAGACAATCAGGTATAAAATGCTTGTCTGTGGCTAACAATCAGTCATAAAATGCTTGTCTGTATGGCTAGACAATCAGTGACGTATAAAATGCTTGTCTGTATGACTAGACAATCAGTGACGTATAAAATGCTTGTCTGTATGGCTAGACAATCAGTGACGTATAAAATGCTTGTCTGTATGACTAGACAATCAATGCCGTATAAAATGCTTGTCTGTATGACTAGACAATCAATGCCGTATAAAATGCTGTCGTATGGCGACATCAGTGTTGTATTGTTGTCTGTCATGAGACAATCAGTGACTATATTACTTGTCTGTATGTGACAATCAGTGTTATAATGCTTGCTTATGACTAGCATCAGTGACTTATATGCTTGTCTGTATGACGACATGTCCGTTGCTTGCTGTATGCTAGACATTTGTTGAGTTTAGTTGTAGACGAGGCCTCTATACTGTTGTGTGACGCATGTCTGCTGCTGTGCTGTGCAGTTTGGTTTCTTCTGATGTGTAGACTGGTCATATTTGGTCCCTCAAGGCTGTTTAAATAGAGCATAACTGCAATATATACACAGTGTCTTGCGTTGTTTGACCATATGGGTAGACCTCCGTCTTGCCAATCTCTAAGTTCTTGTTGCGTTGTTTGACCATATGGGTAGACCTCCGTCTTGCCAATCTCTAAGTTCTTGTTGCGTTGTTTGACCATATGGGTAGACCTCCGTCTTGCCAATCTCTAAGTTCTTGTTGCGTTGTTTGACCATATGGGTAGACCTCCGTCTTGCCAATCTCTAAGTTCTTGTTGCGTTGTTTGACCATATGGGTAGACCTCCGTCTTGCCAATCTCTAAGTTCTTGTTGCGTTGTTTGACCATATGGGTAGACCTCCGTCTTGCCAATCTCTAAGTTCTTGTTGCGTTGTTTGACCATATGGGTAGACCTCCGTCTTGCCAATCTCTAAGTTCTTGTTGCGTTGTTTGACCATATGGGTAGACTCCGTCTTGCAATCTCTAAGTTCTTGTTGCGTTGTTTGACCATATGGTAGACCTCCGTCTTGCCAATCTCTAAGTTCTTGTTCGTTGTTTGACCATATGGGTAGACCTCCGTCTTGCCAATCTCTAAGTTCTTGTTGCGTTGTTTGACCATATGGGTAGACCTCCGTCTTGCCAATCTCTAAGTTCTTGTTGCGTTGTTTGACCATATGGGTAGACCTCCGTCTTGCCAATCTCTAAGTTCTTGTTGCGTTGTTTGACCATATGGGTAGACCTCCGTCTTGCCAATCTCTAAGTTCTTGTTGCGTTGTTTGACCATATGGGTAGACCTCCGTCTTGCCAATCTCTAAGTTCTTGTTGCGTTGTTTGACCATATGGGTAGACCTCCGTCTTGCCAATCTCTAAGTTCTTGTTGCGTTGTTTGACCATATGGGTAGACCTCCGTCTTGCCAATCTCTAAGTTCTTGTTGCGTTGTTTGACCATATGGGTAGACCTCCGTCTTGCCAATCTCTAAGTTCTTGTTGCGTTGTTTGACCATATGGGTAGACCTCCGTCTTGCCAATCTCTAAGTTCTTGTTGCGTTGTTTGACCATATGGGTAGACCTCCGTTGAAGTTCTTGTTGCTGTTGTTTGATCCTAGGGTAGACCTCGCTCTGCAATTCTAAGTTCTTGCGTTGTTTGACCATATGGGTAGACCTCCGTCTTGCCAATCTCTAAGTTCTTGTTTATGTGACTTCAGAGCCTGTTGTAACCCGTCCAGAATCTGAATATTGAGGTCAGTTGCTGTCATGGAAGGAATCTTATTGGTTCAGTTGGGTTATTGATCAGGTAACTGTCCATCCATTGTCTCGTAAAAGATGCCTTGGTCTGGGATTCTTGGTGCAAGTAGCTTGATATTGACTGTTCAATGACCCACAAATTTTGCCAGGAAATCAGATGTTATTTCCTGCTATATTATAATATTCTGGGAGCCATAGGAGAACCACTTGTATAGTCATCTCACTCAGCTGACTGAGTACACGCTTTGTGGCATCTAACAAGATCCAAAATCTCCTTACCGTGCTGGGTTAATGGTTACAATTTGCAAGATATATATATATATATATCTATATATATATGTGGATTATATATATATAGTCCACATCCCCTACAGGTTTTCTTTCTTCCCACACCAAAAAAGTAAAATTGTTTCCGCTGGGGCTTGAACCCAGGACCTTCCGCGTGTTAGGCGGATGTGATAACCACTACACTACGGAAACATATAAATTTCCAACATAAAAATTAGGACACGATTATTCCATTTAAAATTTCTGTCTTGCAATCTTATATAACATGATGAGATAAATATTTAAATAAAGAATAATATTCAATTTTGCTGAAGTATAAACTCAAGAAAATTTGGTCAAATCGACGTATCAATCAAAATAATTTCATCAGTGTACAATTGTCTGAATTCATTGTAAACCGAGAAGTATCACACCACCCGCCACGTTATTGTCGGTATACACAACTCACCTGAATTTCTCAATTATTATTACTTTTAAAATTGTGTATCTCATAATCTGATGTCGCTTCTTATGAACGTGGTCCAGGTTTCATTTCTAAGTGCAGTGGAGGTTTTTTTTTTATATACCATAACGGCACTAAAGTCGATCCCAGCCTCAATTGGGTAGCAGAAGTACACATGGAAGTACAGGCGGACTTCGTTATCATGTGACCACATCATTGATCGTGTGTAGATGTCGATGATCAATGAAAAATGCGAGCATAACAATGTATTCCTCAGTATACTTTACTTTATGCTATGAAAAAGGGTTCCTTTACTTTTTGTTATAAGTTGATATAGAACAGTAAATATTAACTCATTCGATACCGTGAATGTTACAGAGTTATGATCACAATCGTTTTATGACACCATCATTTTATCACTGACAGGTGAGGTTCTGTGTTAACCTTGTTTGCAGTATCATGAATCATATCTAAAATTTATGATATATATCATACAATACACATTTATATATATATATATATATATATATATATATATATATATATATATATAACAAGTTATAGTTATGATAATCAAATAGATGGTGAGACACGAAATTAACATTGCAGGCGAAGATCATGTATATCGTTCAAGCTTGTGTAATTAGCTCTTTACTCTATGGCTCAGAAACATTGACAGCCTCGGCCGACATTATCCTCGGCCCAGTGGTAGAAGACTAAGATGGCTGCGGCATGTGCGCGGAATGAGCAATATCCACATACCCAACCAAGTGTTATTCTGGATAACTTCGGAAGGGAAGAGGTTCCAAGGAAGACCACTGCTCAGATATTAGGATATCTGCAATGCCACACTGAATAATTTTTCTATAGGTTCTAGCAAATGGGAAAGACTAGCTGATGACCGAGTTATATAGAAAACAACATTACAGGTGCAGAATCTTTTGAAAAGAGGCTTAGGATGAGCTGAAAGACAAGAGAGACAAGCACAAACTCAGAAGTTGTCACAAAAACATTTTCGATTGCCCTCTGTAAATACGAAAAGGCCATGTGATAGAAACTATGATAGAAACTAGGAAGGTTTGTTACAAAGAGAAAGAAGGTGTCCTATGTGAAAAGCCACTATAGTTGCTGGTAGTATGGTTAGCACACATTTCTACACTATTATAGTTGTTAATATTTTCAATTCCAATGTTGCATCAATCCTAACATATGTCAGCGAGAGTTGTAACATTCTTAAGATATAGAAAGTAAATTGAAAGCATTTGAAAATAGACGTCTGCGAAAAAAAATGATCATAAAATAGGAGGAATTTAGGAGAAGTGACGAAATCAGAGAAATGTCTGGTTAATCACTAGTAACAACTGTTATAAGAAAGAGAAGATAGAGATATGTTGGACAAACTCTTTAGAAGAATTGATCAAAGAGTCACAAGTATCATTAAGTGGGGGCAAAGTTTCAAGAAAGAGAGGACCCTAGGAAAACCCTGAAACGAACATTGCCGAGAGAGGGAAGAAATATCAGACTCAATTCCATAGAAGAGATTGAGCTGAGTTCCCAGGACAGAGCGGTATGGAGAAATTACTTGCAGGCCCTATGTAACGGATACGATATGAATATATATATATATATGTATATAGTGGTTAGTTTGGTTATAAAAATATAGTTAATATTTCTGACCTTGTGATATAAATTGGTCCACAATTCTACCTTGACATCACTTGGACATGTATTCTTGCTATTCTCCGCCAAAATGCCTGCTCTAAGAAAAATACAACGTACAAGTACAGTCTCCACCAACAGATATCAAAGGGTTGTTGTTAAATGTATCTACTGATGGTTCCCGTAACTAACTGGTTAAACACACTCCACACTCTGACCTTAAGTATCCACATTTGATGGAAGACATCTTACATAATTTCAGCGAAATCGTTGACATCCACGAATATCTGATATTGAGATCATTCGGCATACAGACATCAACAACAACAAATATGAAATAATGATGAGATGAAAGTTGTGTTGGGACATATATTAAGAATACAGAAGCCAGACACTCTCGTGTAGTTCTGAAATGGAACCCTGGAGGCAAGAGATGTAGATGAACACCTAGAAGACATTTAAAACAAAAATTGTAGACAGAGAAAGAGATTAGATGTGAATGCTCTGAAATTAACTAAGATGTCTTGCTCCAAAATAGATCTGGTTGGAGGAAATGTGTTGATGGCGTATTCTTTCTTCAACGAGAGAAAAATAAGAAGAAAAAAAATCAAAGGTTTAGAAACGAAGGATTGAAAAAATGCTCGTGAACCGAACCACGAGGTTCGGATTCCAAGACATTTTTGTAACCGGTCTCATTTTTCTTCTTCGTTCGCTTGACATCAACCACTTGATAAAGCACTCTATGTGGGAAATGCTTGATGTTTATTCTTCTTCAAGATGTAAGAGAAAGACTCAAGGTTTAGACGAATGGATTATAATGTGTGAACAGAACCACTTGGAGTTCAAGATTATTTTTGTAAACAAGCCTCATTTGTCGCTCGTATGTGATATCAACTATATGTAAGCACTTATGTGGTCGATATGTGATTATTCTAGTATGTGTGCAAGCACTCTATGTGGTCGATATGTGATTATCCTAGTATGTGTGCAAGCACTCTATGTGGTCGATATGTGATTATCCTAGTATGTTCGCAATTATACTAGTTGTTTAGTTGTGATTTATCATTAAATGGATTACATTGTTCTGTTATATTTAGCATGTGACTCCGTGCATCCGATTTAAACATGTAATTTCGTCTGGCTAATTTTTCGTATTCTTTAAGTGTTCCAGGCCATACTGCAAGACAACAGTTGTTTGGTACCAGAGCTGTCTCATATGGGAACTGTCGTTCAGTGTTATCAAGTCTTTACTACCTGGAATTTGTTTAGAGATTTCTATTTGTTTAGAGTTTTCTATCTCCTAGACTTAGATTGTAAGCAAAGTGACCCCTCTCCATGCACTGATTTGTCGATATTGTTTCCTTAGTTCCCTGCGCATGTCAATCGTAGGAATTTGGGACACGTCCACATGCGAGTAAAATATTTCCGCACTCAATAGAGGAACATGCATCTCGGAGAGTTTTGGTAGGGGAATTGACCATTGTCTATAACTTTACTCCTAGATTAAGGGAACTAGTTAAGTGATGCTGGTTGCTCGTCATTCGTCAGAGCCATGTATGTTTGGACACAAGCTACCACAAGTAGGTAATAGACAGAGGTAACCACGAGATGGTTTGAGTCATTTCGTATTCGATTTAATGAGACATATATCAACCGTTACTCCTCGACATGAAAATGACGACGGATTTTGTCCTTACGACAGGCATACGGATTTGGCATTATCGTTATTGGTTACTGAACTGACATCATTTCACTCTGGGCAGACCCATAAGTGTTCAGTCTCCCCCAAGATATATCGAATGGTATGCATACTGATTGAGACGCTGTAGCGCAGTTGTTAGTGAACTCGCTTGGCAAGGCTGGTGGTCTGGGTTCAGCTCCGGCAATGTGCGTGGAATTTTCCCGACCACGACGGCTCTCAGGTCGACCCAGCCTCAAATGGGTACCAGACATGCTCTGGGAAGTAAGGCGGCCGGCGTGATGCTGACCACATCACCCATTGTGTGCCGACGGTCAATGAAAATACAGGCCTAACACTGTATTGACCTATATACCACAAGGTATGAAAGGGTTCCTTTACTTTTTTTTATGCATACTGATTATTCACGTGTCTCGCTTGTTAAGCACACTCCTTCTTCTTCTTCTTTGCGATCGATTTTTTTTTATGATTATACCGTTAGACGCGTTCTTATGATGAAATCAACTGTAGTCTGAAGCTCATCTCTAGTGCCATGTAGTTTTGAATGTAGTGTTGTGTTGTAGGGCCAGCATTCCTTTCTTGGGAGGACATACAGGGGCAGTCTTGCAGGACATGTTCTGTGGTTTGTTCAGCGGAGCCACAGGGGCACAGAGGGTTGGGGACAATCGCAGCCTGTGGAGGTGTTTGTTCAGTCTGTTATGACCTATCCTGAGTCGGAAGATGATAGTCTGTCCTTGTCGGTCAAGTGTGTGGTAGTCATCGTTGGATGATGTAGGTTCTTTTCTCATGTCCATGATAGCTCTTTTTTTCAAAGTATGTGATTTCATTATCTATTTGTTCAGATTCTGGTGACATTCTGCTCCCTTTTTAGCAAGTTTGTCTGCCTTCTCATTACCTGGCACTCCGCAGTGTGATGGTACCCACTGAAGTGTAACTCTTTAATCACACTCCTCACTCTGCCCTCAGGCATCCAGTTCTACGTGTAAAACGGGTAACTCCAAACTGCTTAAATCACTGGATTGATTCAACATATATTTTATTGTTCTCATCCAACAGGCAGTCGTGAAGAGACCGAAGAACACCCCCCTTATCCATCTTCAACTTCCAACAGTCAATGATGTTAATGCAAGTTTGTCCGTTCTCTCATTGGCAAACACCCGCATACCCTGGACATTAGATCCACGTAAGTCTCTGGAGGTTAGGAACTTCAATAGACGACATCCACTCATACTGCAACCTGCAATTTTGGATCTTCCGAAGCATCGACTGATAGTTAGATATAACAAGGGCCCAAATAAATGGAGTTCCAGTGAGCCAATGGAGGGTACCAGTAATGGCCTCAACCTCTATCCTTATACTTGCAGTAGTTGTCATGTATGCTCCACTTCACTCTGCAACACCCCTACAATGTGCGTTCCCCTACCATGTGCGCTAGCCAAGAAACCCAAGCCTGACTTCTTACCACGATACTTAGACTCATCGGTATAAACAACAACAGCATCATTACTTGCATTATCTTATATCAGCTCCTTTATTGCGAGTTCAGCTTTCATGTTGCCCCAATCTCTACATTCCCTTCCAAGAGTAATGATAACGTTGCGGCAGTTGGCTACGCTACTGTCTATTGGGATCCATTCTTCTCCATTTGATAAGAAGGTCTATGGTCACCTGTTTAATTGTTCTCTCAGCATGGGCCATCCGCGATATACCTCGCTTGATTCGTGCGCCCTATACATCATTAGTATTCTTGTGCAATAGTTGTCTCTGGTACACACTAACATGCACTATGCTTTGGCTTGGGCGATAGTATGTCGAGAACGTACTGACAGAAGGCCAAGCATATATCAGATTATATCTCACCCTCACAATGGGAGTTATCCATTCTGAGCTAGCTGGATATGCTCTAAATTCTAATCATTCACATTCGTGACATTGTGATGATAACATTATCACAAACATGAAAGTATAGAAGAACATACAAACCTGAAATGCATTTTATCCAACAAGTAGCAGTATTGGCAAGACGGTGCAAAAGGTGTTATCCATTGTAATTTCAGAGCAACCATTGCGACCAATATCAGTTATCAAGAAATAGAAGTAAAAAAAGTTATGTTGGACAGTTCAGAGGCAACGAAGCAAGACTACATAACTTCCGTTCAAAACGGCTAGATCTGCGCTCAATGGTGCAAAGTGGTGCGCATCTTTCATCGTCCCCATCATTATTACCAAGTGATGTACCTGCTGTTGTTGGAAATCATGTTTCTGCACAAGTTTATGCCCCTATTGCTGGATACTACCATCTCCGTTGCTGACGTTCTTCCGCGCCATGATGTTAGACTTCCAGTATCTTCTTTCTATGACAAAATAAATACTATGTTACCAGCAATTTTCCTCGCTGTCCTAACGTGTTGTATACCAATACCTTCGAATTCACTATAAATTGTACTTCCTCTTCATTTCCCGTTTGACACAAGAGATTTCCATTGTTGCCGTTCTGCCGCCTTTTTACCAATCGTGTCCCATATCAGGCCACAATCTTTCAGCTCTTTTTCCCTATGTTTTATTTGGACATCCATGCCTTCTTTTCCCACCCGCTGTCTAGCTGAGAGTTGTCCTAGCCAATGTCCACACTGACATACAACATACATAACAAATCCCCCTCCATTTCCGTTTTGAATGATGTTCTCCAATGATACACAGTTTGTTCGTTTTCAAAGTTTTTCATTTGCTACTGTATTTGGTCAGAATATTTGCAGAATTCTTAACAACTTATTTTGGAATGTCCCCAGCTATTTTATGATGTTGTGGTCATTTTTCAGCACTCGCTACTGTATAATAACACTCAAAAGACACCGCTTCTATATATTTTTAGTTTTGTTTTAAGATTTAATCCTTTGATGTTCCAGATTTTGTTGAGCATGGCGAAAGTTTGATTTGCTCTTAAAGAGATTGATTAATCAACATCGAACTGGCGTGTTGGTTCGCTGGACGCTGCTGGATTTGCTAAGGCGGAGATCGGAGCACCTATGGACATGTCCGGAGTGTTATGATGATAGTCCTCATATAAATGATAACTGATTATTCCAATGATATTATCTTCCGAATAACCATCCTGTGATACAGTACTTACCAGGCATTCAACATCCTTAACTTCCTCTGATTTCATTTTGTAACATTATTGGGGTTTCTGTTATTCCTCATTACTTTCGTTTGTGCAATATCATTGTAAATACTATTGCAAGAAATTTTCTGGAAAGTGTATCCTTCCTTTCTTTCGTTCGCTTGAAATATTGTCTATACATTCAAAGTTGTCTCTTGTATAAACTTCACTGTCCTTTGTAGCTCACACAGAGGTTTTATATCGAGTGTTGTTTCATTAGGCCAGTGAGTTTGCCTCAGTATATCATATTCGGGATATCAACTCTGAAGTACTGAAACGTGCAAATCTGCCTTCCATCATGGGCATTCTCAGCAGTAGACGACTAAGATGGTTGGAGCATGTGAGAAGAATGGAAACTTATTGCATACCAAAACAAATGTCGTTCTGTGAGCTTTCGGAGGGAAAGAGGCACCGGGCAGACTACTGCTCAGATATAAAGATGTCTGCAAAGCCTCAATGAAAACTTTTCTATAGGTCCCAGCACATGGGAAGGACTAGCTGATGACAGAGTTGTGTGGAAAGCCAAATTGCGAAAGGGCGCAGAGTCTTTTGAGAAGAGACTTATGTATGAGCTGAACGACAAGAGAGAAAAGCGAAAACTCAGAAGTTGTCACAGTAAAACACTTGTCAATTGACCGTCTGTAAAGACGAAAAAGGCCATATATCATATTCGGGGCAATCTTGAAGTATGTGCTCTGCAGTCTGATGTGCTGTGCACATGTACACATGGCTGAATTGCCAATCGTGAATTTTGTATACATATGACTGCGGAGTCGATTGTGTCCTGTTCTAGAAAGTGTATATATTTTCGTTTCAAAATCTTCCTATCTTCTGGCTAAAAACTAAAATAGCCTGCATAATCCAAATCTTCCAGTACCGAGGTAAGCGTTTATTTAATGCATCTGCTGTTATCCTTTATGGTCTCTCATTAGCCAGCCTATGGCAAGGTTAAACAAGAATGGGACAAGAATATACTCCTGTTTTGTCATTGAAGCACTCAGATGGCTATTGCAAACTACTTGGCAGTGACATTTTACTCTATCTATTCTCTAATCCTGTTTGCCTTTCAGCGTCAGCTGAAATTTTAATATAATGCTTTAATTACAAGATACATTTTTGTTGGTATACCATACTGCAGAAGTATCTTATATGTGCCTTTTCAAAGTAAACAAACACCATATAGAATATAGATGAATCTATTCCATTGATTGCTTTGCTCAGTTATTTGGCGTAGGGTACAAATGTGATCAATGGATGATTTTCTTTTTCTAAAACATTTTTGTTCTTTCCTAATTGTGTTTCTCTGTTTTACTTTCAATCTTTGAAGAATTATTCTACTAAATATTCTACTCGATAGTGATAACAAGGTTGTTCACCTTCGGTTGTTACAGTTTCCTAAATCTCTCTTTCGTGGTAACTTGATAATAGAGCCAATTCTTCACTCTTCTGCAATTACTTCCTTATCCTATATATCATTTAGAAGTTCTTGAATTACTATTGATGTAACAGGGTAGTAGAGGCGAGACGCAAAATAATGGTCCCTTGATTCAGATGGAGATAAAAACATGTGATCGCAAATTTCCGAAGAAAAAAGTGCGAATATACTCCATCAAACACCAGATAAGATGGTATTTCTTATAGACTCACTGTCAACTATACAAGCCTTGGGTACTAAATCCGCTGACAGCACAGTACAAAACCTAAAAAGGGAACTTGCCCAGCTTTCAGAAAAGGCAGAAATTCACTTGCAGTGGATTCCATCTCACTGTGGCATTGCAGGCAATGAGAGTGCCGATGTCTTAGCTAAGGAGGGCAGTGCCAAGAGCAAATTTACCAACCCTTGTCTTTTCAAGAGGTTAAAACCCTTATACAGAGAAAATCTGCAGTAGATTGGAAGACAAACACTGGATATGATTATGGAAAAGACTCACTCAAAGACCTAAGCAGAGCAGGCCATTATATTTCGACTACGCACAGGACACTGCAGACTCAACAAACACTTATATAGACTAGAATCGCCTGAGTCATTACCGGGGCCCAAATTTGGGGTGTAAGAATAGAATCACTGTTACCTGCCACGCATGTCGTAAGAGGCCACTAAGGAGGTTTGGCTGAAATCGGATGCACGTATTCTAAACGTGTAGAAGTCTATGCGTTTAGGGCCTACCAAACCAATGTGCAACGTATACACGTTCTTGGCAAAGATCAAACATATCACAAAGAGTGATTAAAATTGGTCGTAAAGAAAGAACGCAAAGAAGAAGAAGGAGCATATTATAAGAAATTAACGAAGTGTTAGATAAAGTAAAGCTGATTTGGTTAGGTTTGATATACCAGAGTGTCAACCTCGTCATATTTATTCTATTACTCAGCGTGGATATAATGTGTCAGAGAGCTAGTTATCATCACGCGGCGACAGATAATTTCGCCACGCCTCAGCTTATGTTAAACGCTGCAGATCGTTAGCAACCAACCACGTGGCAAGATATCTTTCATGTTAGGTTGACAGTCTTACATTAGACTTTAGTTCTACAGAGTTGTAATTTGAGAACGTGTGACGTCGTCGCATTTAATTATCACTCAACCTGATTTGAACTGTTCAGATCAATAGTTACCACGTGGGTCAGTTGTCAAGCTTTAGCCTTTGTTTAGTCAGAGACGACGATCCAGTTCTACTTCGTCAATTTACGCGAGCTTCAAGTTAACTGGTACACTATCGGATTTAGAAGGGCTGCAGTTTGAATCCAAAATGTTAAATCTTGTGTGTAGAGATAGACTGATAAATTCCAAGGACCTCGGATAGATAATTAAGAAATTAGTGTTGAACATTGGAGCGATCGACGCATTAAGACGGTGTAATTTAAGTAGTTTAGAAGAACCAGTTCCCGTAGGAGGAATCGGTTGGATGGGACATTCTTTCAAGTTTCAGCGTTAAGTAATGTGTATTTTAACTGTGTGTATTTTTATAATACTTATGTGAGTGTTTCATTTTATGTTGGTACATGTATGCAATTTGGAAAAGTGAATAATTAGAGATGCAAGTATATTGATAACAAAACTGGCACAACGTACAATCGCTCTTAGGCTAGGATCACATACAGATAACGGAGTGATTAACAAGATGTCGATATGGCGCGTTCGAAGTAGAAAAACAAAATAAATTGCATAAGTTGGAACATATGTCTTTAGTCATTTTCCAACTTTCCCTGTTAGGATGGAGAAAATAATGAAATGGTAAATTAGTAATTAAGTTTAAAAAAAGTATAACTTGTAGTTCAGAAAAGAATATCACAACAGGTATATGAGTAGGCTCATCAATCAACATCGCACTACCTGATACTGTTTGAGATATTGCGAAGGAGATTGGAGCACATATGAACATGTCCGGAGTACAATGAAGATTTTCCAAACTGAAACTTGTAGTTACATATTATATTTAGACTTTTAAATGCTATGTTGCTTTGACACATTCGTAGCATATTTTTGTTTTTGAATGCAGTCAAAATTGCTACACAAATAGCTAAATTAGGTGAGCTCTCTGTTTATTCAAAAATTACTTTGTATTCCAGCGTGTTATCATCGCTAGCACTAAATCAATCAAGTGCCATGCCTGACAGCGTAGGCGATTATGTCTCTCGACAACTCTCTCCCTCGTACAGTTAATCAGTTCTGACGTGGATCTTTTGCCAATATCAAACCATTCAGTATCATCACCAAACGCACTAAACACATTTTGAAACGCACTAAACACGAAAGACACTCCCCCGTGAGTCATTTTTTCTTCTTCTTCTTCAACGATCTCTGGTCATGCGCTTAATTTACTGTGGACCACAAACTGGGCAGTCAGCTTCAGGTCTGTCAGGTTTCCCCAAAGCTTAGTATTCAGGTCGACTAGATGTGGCCACATGTTGCTTCTCAGCTCACACTGGAGAGGACAGTTTTGCAGGATATGCTCTGGTGTCTGTTCCGCCTGCTGACACTGGCAGAGAGCTGTTTGACTTATTCCTAGTCTATATAAGTATTTGTTGAGTCCACAGTGTCCTGTGCGTAGTCGAAATATAATGACCTGGTCTGTTCTGCTTAGGTCTTTGAGGGAGTCTTTTTCATAATCATATCCAGTGTTTGTCTTCCAGTTTACTGCAGATTTTCTCTGTATGAGGGTTTTAACCTCTTGAAAAGACAAGGGCTGGTAAATTTGCTCTTTGGCACTGCCCTCCTTAGCTAAGACATCGGCACTCTCATTGCCTGCAATGCCACAGTGAATGGAATCAACTGCAAGTGAATTTCTGCCTTTTCTGAAAGCTGGGCAAGTTCTCTTTTTAGGTTTTGTACTGTGCTGTCAGCGGATTTAGCCTCCAGGGCTTGTATAGCTGACAGTGAGTCTGTGAAAAATACCATCTTGCCTGCAGGCGCTTGCAGCTTATTCATGTGCTGTGCTGCCATCAGAAGGGCTAATAGTTCTGCTTTGTAATTGGAACATATTCTTCCAGTAGGGGCCGCTAGAGACACAGTAGTAGCATCTGGGTGCCTAATGTACATTCTTGCTCCACCATTCATGGTTGCCTCCATTGCCGATCCATCTGTGTAAATTCTTATCCAGCTGTCTTCTGGAAACATGTAATGGAGATGTTCCATTGTAGTTGCTTTCTTCACTAGATTAGGCTCGGCATCTTTGCTTAACAATTTAGGGATGGAGGTTGAGCAGTTTAGTGCTACTGAGTCTGGTTCCCAGTGATCAAAAAGTAATTTAATTCTTCTGGTATGGAATTATGATTTAGTAGTTCCAAATATGACTTTCCTATTTCTTTTGCTTTGTGGTTTAGACTTGTACGCTTTAGTCTGTTCTTTGTTCTAGCCGCCATTTTTTCATGTAGTGGATGGTGAGGCATCCTTTTGATCCTGTCAGTCTGTAGAATCACTTTTCTCCTCCTTCTGTCTTCCAAGGGCTGGATGTTGGCTGCCTTTTCCATTTCTACAATTGGTGTAGATTTCATGGCTCCCAAAATAGTACGTAGACACCTGCTTTGTGTTTTTTCCAGTATCGATTTGTTTGAATGGGCTGCTGATATCCATGTCGATGATGCATATTCCAGGGTCGGTCTAATTGCACCAGTGTATACCTGATCAGGATTCGACTATCAGCTCCCCAGGTAGTTCCAGCGAGCTTCCGCATCACACTTTGTTTCCTCATAGCCTTTCTGTTTGTTTCCATGTCAGACAACTGTCAAGTTTAACTCCCAAAAAGGTTGGAGTATGGGAACGGGGAATGATATCATTGTTAAATTTTAGTCTGAAGTGTTCTTCTTTTGTTGACAATGAGAAAAGTGTTGCTATAGTTTTGCTCCGGTTTATTTCTAGACCCCATTTACTTGCCCACATTATGACGCGTCATTTTTTAAGAATGGCTCATTGGGTTGGTTGTGTTCGTAAAAACGCTCGTATTGCTAGGCTAGGCGATTGGTGTCGTAAGGACTAGGTAAGTGGTTCGAGTCCCGTGTTTGTCTATTTGTTTTTCGGAAGCTCTTAATACATATACCTTGTTTATTTGTTAATCATATTCGTTACTTCCGTTGCTTCCTCTGGGGTTCTTGAAAAAACTTCTTGTGCTAAACACATTTTACAAACACAACATTCACTGCACAATACACGCCTGAAATAATGCCGGTTTGGCCACAATATTTGTTTGTCAAACTCGCTATCCAAATCCTATTATGAATAATAATATATAACATTTTGCTGCAACTTTCTAAATCATAGCTCTGCGACAACAAATTGCAAAATTATTTATGTTCTATTACTATGTACGTTAGTTGAATAGACATGTGGTTTTAATCACCTTTATGAAATAATAAAAATATAAATATGACATGTAACATCAACAATTGCCAGGCAGATCTTTCAAGATGGCGGAAACACGGACGATGCCAGATGATTTGAAGAATGTCGAATTCGAAACAAGTGAAGATGTGGATGTTACACCAACTTTCGATCATATGGGACTAAGAGAAGACCTTCTTAGAGGCATTTATGCATACGGTAAGAATCTATATTATATATCATGTATCGTTTAAAAAGAGTATTAATTCGTATACTTGAACCTGTTTTCGATAATAACGATGATTCTGTGTTGTGCTGTTACAGTAATGTAATCGACGTCATGACACATTGAGCAATCCCATGCGTGCTCTGTCCTCCGCTGCAGCAGACATTCTAAAGTCCATTGCTCACCGTACCCATGAGAAGTTTATTAGTATACATTCTCTCTCTACCACGAAGACGACACTGTGGCTGTCTTAGTGTTACTGTTTGGCATGTCCAACCTTGCGTGCCGTTCGTTCTTTACGACCAATCTTAATCACTCTTTGTGAAATGTTTGTTTTGTCATTTTGATCTTTGCGAAGAACGTGTATACGTTGCACATTGGTTTGGTGGACCTTAAACGCATAGACTTCTACACATTTAGGACATGTGCATCCGATTTCAGACAAATCTCCTTAGTCGCCTCTTACGACATGCGTGACAGGAGTAACATGGGTAGGTTCTATTCTTTGTAGCCCAAAATTTTGTGACCCTGGTTTATATGCAATTGAAGGCCTTCAACTACTTAATTCTCGCACTCGTTTCAGTGTTTGAGACTCTGCCCATACATATGTTAAATACCACATAAATCGCAGACTTCCAGATTAAATCCTTTAAACCATATTCATCGAGTATTCTAGTCTGATTTGATAATCGTATTGGCTACCTGTTGCTCAGCCACCTATGAGATTGAGAGAGCCCTGGAGATGGCGGTGATCTCCATAGTACTGTCATGCTTGATGTTGTCTCGAAAGCGCTGCAGTCCTCATGAAGTGTGCTACTGTTTTGTTGTGCTGAATAAGCCTATGATGATTCTGTGTGTCACAGTCAATGGGTATACTCACTGATAACTCAACTTACTGATACTAAACGCAATTGATTGGTTAACCTAGTCACGCCAGATTAACGTTTCATTGGATTACTTTAAAAACATCACTGACAGTTTGCAAGTAAATATTTCTTTGCACACATGGAAAGTAACATGCAAGTTTTAGTAAGTATGACGTAATTAAACTTTCTCATGCTGCAGCACAAGCAATTTTCACATCATTTTCAAACAGCAGTCTACACAACACTGGTAACAGTGTTGCAGACTAAATATCAAGTATACAGTCAAGTTTTGGTGAGAATTTGTCAAGTGAGGTGCATAATTTTGTCAATTAATTAATATACTAATGTAAATATGCCATATCCTGCTTCTGTGTCATCACTCATTTTAGACTGGGATTCAGTATTCTATAACTAAAGGGCATATTGTCCTTCAGCGATCTCTGGTCATGCGCTTAATTTACTGTGACCACAAACTGGGCAGTCAGCTTCAGGTCTGTCAGGTTTCCCAAAACTTAGTTTTCAGATCAACTGGTTGTGGCCACATGTTGGGTACATTGTCCAATATGGCACAAATTTGTAACAAATGTGGAAATCATAAGATTTTAGGAAAATAGAACCTCATTCTATAACACCACATGTACTAAGTTATACTGAAACTTGGTATCATATGAGAGATCATCAAAGCTGAATTAAGTCCAATGTTGCAAATGCTCGAAATTATTTTTCTTTTTTTTTCCCTGTTAGGTTTTGAGAAACCTTCTGCCATTCAACAAAGAGCAGTGAAACCAGTTGTCAAAGGGAGAGATGTCATTGCACAGTAAGATCATATTACATATATATATATATATATATATATATATATATATATATATATATATATATAAATGAATGGTTTATTTGTTTAATAGCACTTAAAATGAACATTTAATTTTGATTTTCTTATTGCATAATATTTGATTTTAGCAGCCTGTTAATAATGTAGAGTAGATGGTAGACAGTTTCACATATTTTTAAGCCTTGATAATGCAGGCTCAAGCCCTAGTAAGTCAGCTTTGCTTTCTAAATTAAAACCCAACCTGTGCAATGCATTGTTATAGCATGGACAAGCTGCTGCAATAGTGTAGTGGGTAGTTCACTTGCTTCACAGGTATGTGGTCCCAGGATCACATTCCTTATTTGACTTGGGAGTTTTGCTGGCCGCAACTACTCTCAGATTGACCCAATCTTGATTGGGTACGAGAGAAACAATTGAAAGTAAAGGTGGGCGGCTTCTTTGCGTTCTTTTTTATCCACCAATTTAGCCACTCAAGTGGTTTGTGCAGAGAATGTGAATACATTGCGCTCCGGTCCATAGCACTTAGTATATAGTCATGCCATCCAACAAATTTTGGCTGTGGTCACGTTTTTGACATCACCCATCATGTGTCAGTGGTCAAAAGGAAAAATTATGGTCCTAACACTGTATTCCCCAATATATCACATGTCATGAAAACAGAGTCATTGATATTTTATATTAAACAATATATCATATCCAAACATGAAATAGGATAGAAATTCAAAGTTCAATGAACAAGGTTAAACTCAACATATTGTCAGTACACTGCTTTTCTGTAAACTTTGTACAATGCTCAGTATCAGTACAGCTGAACAGAGGTGTGCTACATGATTTGTCCATTCTCTGGTTGAAAACAGAGCATAGGGTTTGAATGTTTGATAACATTATCAATCAGAGATAGTATCAGCTTTGAAATATAAATACCCATCATCTAAAAGAGACTGCTTGAAGAACAGAGTCATTTTCCAATGTTGGATGACGTTATCAACAGAGGATAGTATCAGCTAAGAGAATATAAATACCCATCATCTAATAGACTAGCTGATGGATCTGACATGTGATAGCTAACTCTATCATAAAACTATACTGAGATGAGCACTGTAGTGTAACAAAAACATGGAATACCCAAAACAACCTGGATGAGACCAGTAGAACTGGAACTGAAAGGAATGAATCACAGCTAGAACACAATTTGGGACGGCAAAGAACGAAAAAAATTTAGGTGATTTATTGCTCCCTAGGAGTCAAGGAGCATCTCTCAAGTCAGAGAGATACAAAGACAACTAATGGCCAGTATCAGTGGCCCTATATGAAAACAATACATTAAGAGATGAACCTTGAAATGAATTAATATAGAAATAGACAAGTGAAATAAAGAATTACCTGAAAATTGTGGTATATATATATATATATCATATATATATATAACACTACATATTAGATATATATTATAAACTTGTTTGAAAAATGCTCTGTCTCTAGCAAGCTCTCCTGTCTCTTCTAACTTCTTCAAGGTTCTTTGATGTCCTTCCACTTTTATAATCATTTCCTACCTCTACCCCCCAGAAACTATGCCTTCCATTATTGTTCTCTCCAAACCACTGTGTCGTTTAATGGCACCGAAATACTTCATTTTCAAAGGCATGATGTTGTATATGAACCAATGATCCATGATATGCAAGTCTTGTAGTATGTCTTTGTTTTTTTTCTTTTCTCTGTCTGGGGAAGACATAGCTATCATGTATTGAAAGCTTCACTTATTTATGATTTCAGAGCACAGTCAGGAACAGGAAAGACAGCAACTTTCTCAATTTCCATCCTGCAGTGCCTGGACACAAATTAGGAGACACAAGCTCTTATTCTCTCTCCTACTAGAGAATTGGCAACACAGATTCAAAAGGTAAAATCGCAATCTGTCTGAAACACTATTCATTTTTTAAATTTATAATCTGCATACTGAATAAACAGCTTTTAGACAATGTTATATATACTAGTGATTCCAGATCGCAGGGTAGATGAGATTAAGTGCATGGTGAGATGAGTGTCTCATTAGAAATAATAATAAAATATTAAGATACCACAGAATACTTCAAACTTGCATGCTGAATTATCGGTTTCTCTAGAAATAGTAGCACAAATCTATAATGAAGTGATTTTATTCATGCAGTTTTATTGATGGAGAATCAAAAATGTTTACTCTTTGTTAAAGTTCATCTACCTGCATGGATGCCGTTTCAAATTGTCATGAGAGTAACTAAAACATTGCTGTGTGGACACTGCACACATCCTTTCTGTAAACATAACACAACATACTTACATTCATATGACAAGCAAATCGTCACCTAATAATATGGGACATTACATCCAGCCACAAATCTTACATCTCAGAACTAGGCACTGCACAGTGGACATGTCGGATTGAAACAAAGACTCAGGAACATATCCTGCAGTCCTGTGCATCATACCTGCGCCAATGAAATTTACAGAGCAAGCTATGCGGAACCCATGAAGTACTCCAGTTGTCACGTAGCTTCATAGAAGCAACCCATCAAATACAGCATTCGGAGGTCACATCTCACGAAATTGACTTGTCTGTACATACCTAGAGTGCAGGTCAATGAACGGCTGACTTTCTTGCAAACAATGCACAATGCCCCGACTCAAACTTGCAGAAGTATGGATAGAGCTGATGTCATCAATGTGGTGCACAATCATTTATATGACATGCATGTGTCTCAGACACTGAACTGATTGCGAGAAATAAGAGTTAAGTTTGGACAGTGTCGTCTTCGTGGTAGAGAGAAGATATACTAATCAACTTCTCATGGATATGGTGAGCAAGTGGACTATGTCATGGCTACTGCAGCAGAGGACGAGGACACATGGAAATGCCTAATGGGCCATGATGTTGATCAAATAACATAGCCCATCTCATAGATTCAAGTGCACATATGAACCTGATGAAAAGAAGATGGAGACATCCAGTGATACTTTTCTCACATTTCTTACACTATTTCTAAGGTTTCAATGTGATTGATGAGCAAACATTAACTTTTAGTCTTATACAGGGTGTTCAACTTAAAAGCAGCCCCAGTGATAAATAGAAATTTGCCAGTCGCATTGCATCTCGTCTATTTACTATTTAAACCGGTTCTGACTAGCTTGTCCTACGTCACATTTGTTCATCGCCTCTTTCCGCACTACAATTACACACCATCACACAACCTTGACCTATACTACGTCTAAACTGAACCTTCTCATTTCCATACATACATACCAGATTAGCTCCATTCACAGACTGCTTTTAAGTTGAACACCTGGTATAGATTGCTTAACAAATTACTTGTCATTCTCGTTTGATTTATATTTTCAATAATTGACTAATTTATTTCTTAGTGCTGGGCTAGAACAAGTGGTTAGTAATAGTTTGTTTTTTGCAGGTCATCTTAGCTTTGGGTGATTATATGAATGTGCAGTGTCATGCCTGTATCGGTGGAACTAGTGTTGGGGAGGACATTAGAAAGTTGGACTATGGGCAACATGTGGTGTCTGGGACACCAGGTCGAGTTTTTGGTGAGTTTTTCTATTTAGGTCATAAGTGTTTGCTTTAGATGTACCCAAAAATGCAAATGTTTCGCTTTTAAAAATACTTAATCAATGATAAACGTTTCTGAGAATATTCAGTGTACTGCTATTATTATACTTTGTACAAGTTTTTTTGCTTAGTTTAGAGCACTGGTGTAAATATTATGCTAGAGCGATAGTGTAAAGTGGTTAGAGCAATTGTGCAAAGTGGTTGGAGTGCTGGCGTAGTCAGGTAGTTATAGCTCTGGAATAGTAAGGTAATGTATTTAAGTAGTTAAGAGTACTAGTTTAGTGGTTAGAACAATGTAGTCAGCTTGTTAAAGTGGTGGAGTAGTCAGGTGGTTAAAATACTATCTTATTCATATGGTTAAACCACTAATGGTCAAGTGGTTAGAGCTATGGACTAGTCAAGCTTACTACACAAAAAGTGAAATATATAAAGAAGCAGTGTTAGTATAATTGAGTCAGGTGTTCTTTTTGAATTATTAAGTGATTACAAAACAAATGTTGTGTGAGCGAGCAAGATTGCACCTGCGGAATAGAATGATAAGTCTATAATCGAGTTGGTTTACCAGGACTGCTGTGAGATGAGTTATTGAACTGAAGTTGTTTCTATTAAATAAGAACTTCATGTAATATGTTCTTTGCAGACTGTTGCTCTCACCATATCCTGCCTGAGTTACTTTTCAGTCTTTAGCCTTGTCTTCTCTATCATTGAGTTCAAGTTTGCATTAATGGTCTGTTTCTTTCACCGTCTTCTGTCTCGTCTTCCAGAGCCCATGCCCTAAATTATTGCTCTTTCTTTACCATTGTGATGTTTAATGCCGTCTTAGTACTTCAGTAAAACATGTTTTTTTTATTGAGCCAATGTTCTTTGATGTTCAGGTCTTGTAGCTTTATTTTTACTTTTCTTTGTCTATGTCATTTTAAGAATTTTCTGAAGCACTTTGTTTCAAAAGATTCAATTATCTTCGTTAAAATTTATTTAATGGTTCATAATTCACATCAATATATAAACTCCTTGTGGACCAAATGCAATACTACGCGGCTTTGGGTCGGATGCTTTTTTACCAGGGGCCACACTAAAGGGCATTTTTTATTCTAACAAATGGCTTGTAAAAACATGGCTTTTGCCCTGGTCCACTAAGAGTTCAAACAGGAAAAGTACCTATCCCCAAAAGTTTTACTATTGTTAACTTGCTTTTGTTATGCCACATGCTCTTAGACTTTTTAAATCTCTGAATTGTAATAACAAGTCTCCTGATTTATTTTGTACCTTATTCATTATTGTTAATTTTGAAGCTAAGATATTCAATATTTGCAACATTGGATCATCAGTTTCTTCACTGTTGGTGGTAATTTTGGGTTGGCATCTTGTTTTGTCAGTTTGCATTACGTAATTTTAAAAAAACTATAATATTATAAATATGCACCTTTTTTTATTTGTGTTGCAATTTGTATTATCTGTTGGTATATCTCTCTCTATCTCCTGTTGCAGACATGATAAAGAGGAGAAATTTGCGAACCAAGTCTATAAAGCTGATGGTACTTGATGAAGCTGATGAAATGCTTAAGAAAGGTTTGTGTTTATGTACATATGTGTTATATATGTTCACTTGAGATAGTCAGTAAATGTGAACTCTTAGGATTTTGTCTTGTTTCCAATTTAAGTAAAAGCTTTGATAATGAAGAATTTCCAAATGAGAGCAGGTAAGAACATTAATATTAGATATCTTTAGTGACATGGATACGCTTAAGATAAGGGGATCTATCAGGGAACTCTCGCCTCTGATGACAATATCCGAACTGCATTAAAAATAGACCAGGGGTGCTGTGCTTGAGCGGGCTTCTTCAGCGTGAGACCAAACCAGTCGAGTATTATGCAATCTGCTGTTCAGGTACTGAGTTTCAGCTATATATACTTTTTGGTTACCAGGCTAGCTTCTCCATCTTCGATCTCCACAAATTTATCCAGACTTTTGGTAGAGTTGTCTGTTTCACGGGAGGCAGAGTGGAGTCTTGTTTTTATGCTGATGCTAGCGGCTTTCCAGTCTGCTCTTCTCGATTTTGAACTGCTGAGGGTTCTTTTACATGCTCAACTTGAACACGGAACCTATGTTTTATCGTCCATCTCCGATAGGACTAGGAACTCAATCTCACCTACACTGAGATCAGGGATCTCTGGGAAAATATCCAGATAGCTCCCTGAGGGAATGAACTGAGTACTTTGTAACAAGAGAGCGAGCACCTAACCTCTGTGGTCACAGAGACCCCTTACAATTCAATAGTTACTTACTAATGTTTGTGCTAAAACAGATTGCCTAGTTTGAGTATTGAAGGCGCCAGAAAAGAACAGCACAACAGGCATACAAGTAGGCTCATCAAGCTGGTACAGTTAGTCGCTGGATATTGTTGTAGATATTGCAGTGGAGATCGGAGCACCCATGAACATGTCCGAAGTGCAATAAGAAAATTTCAAACTGAAATTGCCAAGTATGTCTGTGAAGACAATGACAGACATTGATTAGTTATTTAAATGTGTAAATTTGATGTATATTTTATCTTATACAGGTTTCAAAGAACAAATCTATGATGTGTACAGATATCTTCCACCAGCCACACAGGTGGTTCTTATCTCTGCCACACTTCCACACGAGATCTTGGAGATGACCAATAAATTTATGACAGATCCTATTCGCATCCTCGTCAAGCGGTATGTCTTTTCTGTCATATTAGGACCTTTGCTTTGCAAATTTATGCATTGTGCATTTAACTTTCTTCACATTTACATGACATTTCCTTAGTGTTTTTTTTTACTTTTGCAGTAACATTTTATATAACTGGCCAATGACAGACACAAAAAGTATGAATTAGAATTGGCCTAAATTTGAATATATCTGTTCTATGTGCCATTGGGACAGGGGTGCAACATACTATTGTTCTATACGCAATTAACACAGATCACAATGATTAGTTGATAAGAACAAATGCAAACAGGAGTCTGAATGACATGTGTGCAGTAATGAAGTCAATAATATATCATACAACACAAGTAACATGCACAAAAGTCACCAACCAATCTAACAAATAACTCGAGGCTAAATAACCAATCATTTGTTTATTCAAATGAATGAGAGGCTTTATGGAATACTCTATAAGCCATGCTAGTTGCTATTTCACAGATAATGCCCAAGTTCTATCACTAGCATTTTATATATATATATATATATATATATATATATATATATATTCTCATACCATTAAATGTTACATAGTGCCTGCAAGTAACTTCTCCATACCATTCTTTCCTGGGCAACTCATTCAATATCTTCTATGAAATTGAGTCAGATATGTTTTGCCTCTCTTTGTAAAGTTCATTTCAGGGTTACACTAGGGCTTTCTTTCTTGAACCCTTTGCTAGCATTACATCAATCTATAATTGTTTTTTTTTTAATTCTCTCAACATTTCATAACATGTTGATACGAAGACAAACATTCAACTGTTTCATTTTTTTTCCCACCGGACTCTTTTTATACCTAAAGGACCTTCACCTTTAGTTCTAACTCAGATAAGAGAAAGAGTATGGCAGACTGAACATTCCTTCTGGTGGTCTTGCAGACTTTCAAAATATGCAGGCTCAAAGTTTTATACTCTAGTTCTGTGCTGTCCTGCACAGGGCTACCTTGCAACTTCCCTCTACCTGTCCATAATCCATTTTGTGAATTAAAAAACATGACCAGGGCTACTGTGTATGTGCTCTTCCATTGATGCTTTTAAGCTAACATAAATGGGCTGAAATGCTAAATAGAACCTGAGCTTCTGTATGTATGTGAAACATGGACAATAGGTGGTCAAGGAGAAAAAATCTCATGACAGTAGAGATGTGGTTTATGAGGCAAATGTAAAGAGAACCATGAAGGGGCAGAAAACAAATGAGATAGTCCTTCAGGAAAAAAAAAAAACCCAATAATTCGTTAGCCAATAAATTTGATGTCAGTATTCAAGATTTTTAGGCACGCTATGAGGAGAAATAAAGTTGAAAATTGTGTTACAAAAGGCAAAATGGGAAGCAAAGAGATAAATACCTGGTTGGCTTGGCCATATGGATTAGTTGAGAACAGAATACATACCTGAATCTGAAGGACTGTGAGTGATCATATATAGATACAAACCATGACATACTTAAAATGGTAATTAATCATTGTTTAAATGATGATGACTTGGATCAAGCATCTTTTGATACGCAATGCAGTTCTATACTACATTTTACTATATCATTTTAATGTCCAATTTTTAGCAAATATTCAGTTGTTATTATGTTTATTTTCAATAGGAAATCTCAGAGAGTGTTATTAAAGTGTTATTTTCAAATGACAAATATCAGTAGATGTTTATTAAAGTGTTTATGTTTCCAAATAGGACAAATACTCAGAGAGAAAGTTTATTAAGTGTTTATGTTCTATGATAAAAATGTTATTTTCATTTATACAAACTCTTTTCTAACTTACAGTGATGAGCTGACATTAGAAGGAATAAAGCAGTTCTTTGTGGCCGTTGAACGTGAAGAATGGAAGTTTGACACTCTGTGTGACTTGTATGACACATTGACCATCACACAAGCTGTCATATTCTGTAATACGAAAAGAAAGGTGGACTGGCTGACAGATAAAATGAGAGAGGCTAACTTTACTGTGTCTTCAATGCATGGAGACATGCCGCAGAAAGAGAGAGAGACGATCATGAAAGAATTCAGATCAGGTGGAAGGTGAGAACTCTCCCATCTCTCTTATTCCTTTCCATTTTTAAATGAAGCATAGTGCTAGAATTGCTTCTAACACTTTGTCAGTTTTTAATTGCAAATTTTGGTCAGTTTATTAAATAGAACGATTTAGGGAGATTGGAATTGCATGTTGTATAAGTAGAGCTGGTTGCTTGAGGGGCAGAGAGAGAAGTTTGTTTAACCAGTGAGCCACAGGAACCAATAGTATGCATATCCTTCAAAATCTGTTGGGGAGACTAAGCACCTATTGGTCTGCCCAGAATCTCAATCTCTGTAACAAAGCCTTTTTTAAAAATGGATTTGAGTAGTTGACCCTAACTCAACCTTTGATAACCTGGCTATATGTTGTCTAATGCAACACAACATTGTACAAATAAGTTATATGATTTTTAGAAGAAGAAAAAGCCAAATTTTGTAGTACCACATTTACTTAGTTGTACTGTAGAATAGCATCAGAACTGATGTACATTTTGTATGTATCAGATCATGATAGAATTTGCTGCACTTCCTTCCATTCTCATGAAACCATTTTGTTTTATTTCACAGCCGAGTGTTAATCACAACCGACGTTTGGGCCAGAGGTATTGATGTCCAGCAAGTATCGCTGGTTATCAACTATGACCTTCCCAAAAAGCAGAGAATTGTACATTCACAGGTAACAATGTCAGCACTTGCTGGATTTTGTGTTTTAAAAATGTATTAGAGAAACAGTCCAGTTGAAGATGAATGATGCAATCTAATGCAAGGTCTTGAAGAAAGGCTCATTCTTAAGTTGCATTCTCTTTCTCATCAATGGCTTTGATAGACCAGTTTATCGATAACAACAATCCAGGGGTTTTGTTTGCCCATGGGTGGATGAAGGGCCTCAAAATAGTTTAGGAAATGCCTTCTCCAATTTTATGTGTGACACAAATGGACATGAAAATGTTTTAATATCTTGAGAGGAGCCATAGTTGAGCTAAGTCAGGTAGCAAACTACAGTCTGGCTATTGTGAAGGGATCGAAGATGAAAGACAGTCACCAAAATACAGTGTTGAAAACAAATGTATTGTGCCAAATGACACAGATATCACAACCTCACTGTAGACTTTATGCTTGTTCATGGCAAATAAACACATAGCATCAAAATTATAAGATAACTTCTGACCAGTTAAAGCCAACTTTTAATCCCTAGGTGACATCTGATCAGAATGTCTTGTAGTTTGTGCCATACTTCTGGACTTACATAGCATCAAAATTATAAGATAACTTCTGACCAGTTAAAGCCAACTTTTAATCCCTAGGTGACATCTGATCAGAATGTCTTGTAGTTTGTGCCATACTTCTGGACTTACATAGCATCAAAATTATAAGATAACTTCTGACCAGTTAAAGCCAACTTTTAATCCCTAGGTGACATCTGATCAGAATGTCTTGTAGTTTGTGCCATACTTCTGGACTTACATAGCATCAAAATTATAAGATAACTTCTGACCAGTTAAAGCCAACTTTTAATCCCTAGGTGACATCTGATCAGAATGTCTTGTAGTTTGTGCCATACTTCTGGACTTACATAGCATCAAAATTATAAGATAACTTCTGACCAGTTAAAGCCAACTTTTAATCCCTAGGTGACATCTGATCAGAATGTCTTGTAGTTTGTGCCATACTTCTGACTTGTCAAGTTATAATTAATCAGTTCCTTACATCTCTGATCTTAATTTGTGTACATCTCTTTCAGAATTGGTCGGTCTGGCAGATTTGGCAGAAAAGGTGTTGCCATCAACTTTGTCAAGAATGATGATATCAGAATCTTAAGAGACATTGAGCAGTACTATGCCACACAGATTGATGAAATGCCCATGAATGGTATGTAATATTTCTTTCTTTTGTGGAGGAGGTCTCTGGCGAAGCAGTTAAGCATTTGCATTGCATTCTGAAGGTTGGGAGTTTGAATCTAGGCTGTTCTGTATTAAGTGCTTTTTTTCCAGGAGATCCTTTAGGATGGTTGCTGGAGCTATGAACTTCATAGCTATTTCTGCTGAGGGTGACCATGCCACATACGAAAACCCGGGACAAGGAGGTCAATTCTTTGTTGTTAGTCCGCTGCCATTATTTTTTTTCTCATGAGAGCATTGAAGAATGTCTGTTCACATCTACTTGTTTCTTTGCAATTTTATAAGAAGTGCTAAATTGTATAGTGTTTTTTTGTGCTAGGCAGAAGGGTAGTTATTTTCTGTGCTAGGCAGAAGGGTAGTTATTTTCTGCTTTGTGAAGAACTAACTCTTATTAATTCATTGTGTTGTATAGATCAAGAACTTTCATTTAGATCTTTCTTGAAGTCTGTTTGTCTTGATGTGGCTTAATACTTTCGCTGCCACCGACGACAAAAGTAGGCGAAATACAAACTCCCTTTCGCTGCCACCGACGACTTTTGTCGGCGGACATGTGCCGTCGGCGATGTCTTTTTTAAACGGGGAGTATCGCTTGTCAAACGGGTCGCGTCGATTACTTCCGTATTGTTCCGACGAGCTCTCCAAAATGGCGGATCTAACACACACGCGATAAACGTCGGTATAAGTCCGATTTTTCATAATTAACCAAAAATTTTCAAAATGGACGACGTAGCTGATGAATAGTGATGTCCAAAATGAGTCTTTTTCTGACTTTTTAGCCAGTGATAGTGTTAAAACGAGCTCTGAATGTGATATGAATTTGAACTGTGATTCACGTGACGATGTTTATAGATTGATAGCAGATATTGTCATGGTTACGGGAGTAGATGACGGACACCTATCTCGAAAATGACGGCATATCATACTGTGGATAGGTATGAGGATATCATTTACTACAATAGCTTGTGTATTATAAAGAATAGATTCCACATATAGACAGGTTAGTAGCTCATTAATATATGAACACTATTCCGTAGTTTAAAAGTCCTAAGTTTATTAGTTTATTTTTACGATTTTTGAAATTGTCACTCTGAAAACTGATCATACCGAAAATAGCGTGGCACTGGGCCAGACTTTGTTGAAAAATGCGTGGCAGCGAAAGTGTTAAATCACAAATTAATAAATTTCCAGCGTCGACAACATGTTGCAGAAGACCCAGGGAGATGGGCTGTTAAGTTGTGTGGATTCCTGATAAATGGATACCAAAACATTTGGTGTGTGACAAGCTTGATAGATGTAGATGATGGATTGGTTGGTGGGCAGAAAAGTACTTTAAAGACACTCTTAAAGTGTCTCTGAAATGTTATAGAAAGGGAATACCTTGCGCAAGATCGTCAAATGTGGTGCTGTAACAACATAAGAGGAACTCGCATTGCTGAGAATTGTCATAGTGCTGAGGCGCAGAGAAAATGAACTGTGTGAAAATACAGAGCACACAACATCCACATGTCTAACCTTGATCATGTATGCCCCACCTGTGGTCAGGGATTCTGTTTCAGGATTAGACTCTACAGTCACCCTTCCACACACACACCAGAAAGCTGCAACAACTCACCTGAGACTGTTGCCAACATCACTTGCAGTGAACGACTATTAAAGTCACAAATAATCATGTTTCTAAAGTCACAAATTGTATAAATTGTATCTTTTATTCTTGTTTTCACATTTTTTATTTCAGTTGCTGACCTTATTTAAAGTGACCTGACGTCTGTTCTGTTGGAGGATTGTATAGTTTAAAGTTGACTTTGTCTATGTTTATACAGTTAATTGATCTTTTTATCAATACAGCAAGATTTTTGTGTGATATAGAGGAACATTGTTTTTTCTTTGTATTTAAAAAACTTAAATAATGTTGTGTTTAAACTAATTTGTTTTGCTATCAGTTGTATACATGGCTAGCATCATCATGTGCCACATTGACTGAATAGGGTAACAATGTTTCCTACCAACTTCTTATCCATACTGCTAATAACAGTTGCTATATTATTTTTCTGAATTGTCAATTAGAAGTGCTATTTTTTTGAGACCCAAAAAATCTTTGCTGCCTGCAATACTACTTTTTATGGCAGCATAGGACAGGAGAGGGAAAAACACATGTGCTTGTGGAATTTAATGGCAGCATGTCTAGTGTAGTCATCGTGAAACTGTTCAGGTAAGGATTTTTCTTTATGCCCTGATAGAAGAAAACTCCTTAGCCTACATGATTGTCACCCCTTACCCAGGTTGCGATCGTAAGCATTTTTGTCATTCATTATCATTGTTTCATTAGAAACTATTGTCCATTGTTTTAACTTTCATTAACAAAAACATGATTTAGTAACACTGAATTTGTATTTCCATATGAGGAATAGATATGTCCAAATTCCACCTTTCATACAAATACTGGCCAAATACTATCTCTAACCAAGAACTGCTCGCACGATGTCAACAAGAGAATATGAGCCATCATTCGAAGACATGCTGGAGATGGATCGGGCATGTGATGTGCATGGAAACTGGCTCTGACACGAAAACTGCACTGAAATGGATTCCAGAGGGTAAACAAAAACATGTGGAAGACCCCCAAGACAACCTGCAGGAGAATGATAGAGCAAGAACTGAGGAAATGAATCATAGCTGGAACACAATACAGAGGAAGACCATGAATAGAGAAGAATGGTGTTTGTTTGTCTCGCTATATCAGGTGTAGTCGGGGCACATAGTTTGTCGCCTCTGGCTCATTTTTGTGTTAAGTTTTGCTTTCCTTATCAGTAGTGCCCATCACCATTCAGGTAAGCCTTACTCTGGCTTCAGAGATACTTGTAATTTAGATCTCCAAATTGAAGGATCAAGATCTCTTATAGTCCAATCATGTACAATGTGCATACCAAGATTTGACTGGAATCAATTCTTTCTGGTAGTTTTGGTTTGCAACTGCTTTTTATCATCAACAAATACTGTGCCTACTAGTGTTGGTGATCAATGGGTCAGACATAAATATCTGTGCACAACATCGGTGATCAACTCAGTTGATGTCAGGCTGCTGCTCAGCATCCTCTATTTGCTGTCTTCTATCTCTCCCAGCAGTCATTTTAAAAAGAAAATGGGAAATTAATTATGTTTAAATAGCAATTAAAAAAATAACCATAAAGTATTGGTCACAGTAGTGAAGTTGATAACATGCATATCTAGTGACCGGGGTTCGAGGTCAACTTGGGCCAACATTTCTCTGAGTGTACAGTACATGGTTGATGTACAGAAACCTCCGATCATTTACTTGGGGATCTAAATTACAAGTGCATTTGAGGTCAGAGCGATGTTTGGTTGAATTATGAGGGACACTAGTGGCAAGGAAAACAAGCCTTTAGGCTAAAGTCAGTCAGGCGCCATGACTATTACTTAATTCATAACATCGAGCGATAAGCCATAAAGTAAGCTAGATATGATTAATCCATTCAGTTATTGACTTTTTTCCATGCTATAATGTTAAACTAGCTGTTGTTTTCTTTTTCTGTGTGTCATGCTATATATCTTTTAAGCAACATTTTTGTGTATTTTATTGCTATGACTCAAGCAAGATATAAAATGGGATAAATGATGAAATCAGAGTAATGTCTGGTCAACCACTAGTAACATCTGTTATACGAAGGAGAAGATGGAGATATGTTGGGCATACCTTGAGAAGAAATGATCAAAGAATACCAAAGCAGGCATTGAAGTGGAAGGAAAGAGAGGAAGACCTAAGGAAACAGTGAAATGAACTTTGCTGAGAAAGGAAAAACATATCGAACTAAATTCCATGGAAGAGATTGAGTGAGTTGCCTAGGACAGAGAGGTATGGAGAAATTACTTGCAGTCCCTATGTAATGTATATCACTACAAGAGGAATATATATTTACTCAAACCATGTTCTGTCAGTACACTCTATCCGTAACATGTTATTGTTCTATTCAGCTGTTCATCTCATGCCTTTTCCAACACTCATACACATCAGCACAACCAAATGTTATTACACCAACACTCGCTATTTACAGAATTAAAGAAAATAATATGAATTAATCAACAACTCAACATATATTCTTTATTTGTAAACTATAGCGACATGTAGTAACATGTTCATTCATTTGTTGTAATTTTAAGACAAAGATTAAAACTGAAATTCTGATGCTTGTGGTCTTTTGTGTTTATTTTAATCATTTGATAAGATTGTACCTGACTGATCAGTACAATTTGGTGGTTTCTGTGGCTAAGTTGTTCACTTTGCACTCCAATGGTCGTGGGTTGGAATCTGGACTGAGTTGTTTGGATCACGGGTGCGCTTTTTAGAAGATCCCTAGGATCGTTGCTGGAGATACAGTTTGTGCCATACCAGTGGCAGGTAGGGTGTCATTTCTGAGGAGTGGGATCGAGCCATATGGGAACATTCTGTGCATTGAAGTCAATCCTACATATTTAGATCATCAAAACATTACCAAAATAGCTTCTAGATAGCATAAACACAAAACGGGTGTCAACTTGTAGTCAATATTTAATCAAATAGTAAAATTTCTGTTAAAATCGGTGCATTGATTATAGTTGTAATAATAATTCCTCTCGTACCATTATACATTACATAGGGCCTCCAAGTAATTTTTCCATACTGCTCTATCCCAGGCAACTCGCTCAATCTCTTCCATGGAATTGAGACATTTTTTGCCTCTCTCAGCAAAGTTTGTTTCAGGGTCTCCTAGGTCATCCTCTCTTTCTTGAACCCTTTGCATCTGACTTCAATGCTTGCTTTGGTATTCTTTGATCATTTCTCCTCAAGGTGTGTCCAACATATCTCCATCTTCTCTTTTGTATAACAGTTGTCACTAGTGGTTGACCGGACACTTCTCTAATTTCATCACTTCTCCGGAATTCCTCTCATTTTATGTTCATTTATTTTTGAATGTATTCCACTTATTTCTATATCTTTAGTCATTGTCCAACCTGGCTGGCATATGTTAGGATTGGTTAACCTACTATAGATTTCAAAACATCACACACACATGAAGTGTAGACATATTTCACAATTCAGTCTACACAAGTTACAGACAAAATATATAATAAAACAAATTTGTCTCTTCAATTGCTCACAACTTTATTCAAATTTTCAGTTTTTAAAATATGGTCATGTATGCTATTTCAATGTAAATGTATTTGGCTACTACTTTGGTATAACATAATTCTTTGATCATCTGCTAGAGTCATGCATGCTTGGTACTGATGTGGGTTTCAGTTACTTTCAAGTAACTAACTATTCTGGCAGTCTCTATAGTTTGCCTTGTGTTTTGAAGGTCAAGGGTTCGAATCCAGACTGCGTTGTTCTGTTCTTGAGCGCATTTTTCTGGAGATTCGGCAGAAGCTGGTGACTTGATACTGATAGAGTAATGAATACTTTATCACTTTTCAATAAATAGTAAAATGATCTACCAAACTTGCACATTCTATAATTTTGTCTATGTAAAATTCCTACATAAAATTTAGATGAAACAGTTTATAGTTAGAGACAACTTGCAATTTCTCTTTGGGTAAGTCGATACCTTCTCTGGGAAGAGTTATCCCACAAGTTATGAACTCATGATCTAACATCAAAACTACTCAACTGTTCCAAGTACTATTTTGGTTATATACAATGGCGACCAGTGGCAAGAGGTGACTTTTCTCAAACAGGAGTAGGTTCGGGAAGAATGCAGGTTAGCGATGATACTTTTACTGGTCACAGTTGGGGCATGTCTATCCTCAATGCTTTGTTGTGAGGGACAGATTTTTCAAATCCGAGTCCAACTAGGCAGGAAAGCCGTTAGAGAAGTCACCATTATGCCGTCACTAAAACTAACTGTCAGAGAAAGAGTTACAAGGACAATAGGTCTCCTACAACGATCACTCTTGGAGGATCTAAGCTTCAAGTATCTCGGAAGTTGGCGAGGCTGTCCGTATGGTTGAGGAACACCGTAAAATGGTAATATTGACCCACACAAAAATCAGTCAGAAGGGCAATACCAGGCATCATGACTTCCGCCTGAATTAACAGCGGACGTTCGCGAAGAAGAGAAATCCTAGTCCCCTTCCTTATTTCTTACTTTAAATCACTGTTAAACTATATTGACAATCGAGCACCATATCTTATTCATAAATGAGAACAATTAAAACAGGTTAATAACCAAGGCACTATCACTCAGAAGATGAAAAGTGCAAATAAGTTTGCCTTGCCAGCCAAAAGTTTGTATTTATCATATATATATATATACACACACACTGGGACAAACGGATTAGATAGGCATGAGTTAGTCCTTTCCACTGAAAGAACCGATTAAATCATGACAAATTTTGGTTTAAAAAACCGATGCCAGAGTGCTAGTCTTTGGAGCCTCACTTAGCAGTAATATCCTGGAGTATTGTGATGAAAATTGTGATAAATATTAATGCTGTTTAATCAATCATTTTCTTGTATGCTTTTATGGCAACTTAGCTCAAATTAGATTAAGTATAGTGTCTGGGAGACTAGGCTTGTCCTTCTAGTCTACTGACGGCACGTAACTAATGACGACATATATTAGTAGAATATACTGAATTATTCAAATGAGATCAAAGTAGTTATCAAAGATGGTCAGCCACAAAGTTAACTTCAGAACAACATCCAACACAACATACACACTAAATATAGTTTACCAAAAAATCTTACGAATATTTTCTTCACATGTTGCGTGATCATCATCGACTTCAATGAAGATATTGCGATCAACTGAACTCTGCGGGACATTAACTTTTAAAAAATAACTAAATGTTGTCCTGTGCATTAATTCAACTTACAGCACAACTTGAAATCAAATGGAAGATCAGCTTTTCTATGCAGTACAATAAGAACAAGAAGCTGGAAGTAGAATTTAGCCTCTCAATCTCCAACAACTTGAGACATAAGCTTAACATGAACGGACATTCTACTAAGACCGCCCTGACAACTGCGATCAAGTTAAATATGAAAAAAACAGTGTACGTTTAAGTATTATTTTCAATTAAAATTCAGTCATAGGATGGACAAATGCAGCAGTATATATTAATTCAGTCTTAAAATGTATTGTTCTTCTTCTCGTTCGCTGTCGTTCAATGTCTACACAATGACAATGTGTCCGGTTCTCTGGATTTATGTTGTTTTAAATGTATTGTTAAAGTTTAGTTCTTTTCGATTGCTGTTCCGATTTTTTTCCCCCATTAAACTCAATTTGACAAAATGATTAAACATGTACATACTATTGGTATAGTTTTTAATGAACTATAACGAATTCTATGTTGCTATGGGAGATTATACACAATAATATTGACAATAAAAGAATGCACGATGTCCAAGGATAAACGGAAGTAGATGAGTTATGTCCCTTGACGTAGTCTATTTTCAGATCTGATGGACATTTGACTGTGAAATTGGATCTTGATGAACTGAATGAATTGGAGAGCTCTACCAGCATTGCTCCCAACGCCCAGTCTGTAGAATGTAGTTTTAGTTAATAATGTATTTCATAAAACATGTAATGAAAATACACAGTAATTAGATGATAGACAACGTAAAAAAATACGGGAAAAAACACATAAAGAAATTCTGAAAAGTTAGAATGTAAGTGAGAATTGTGGACAGAAATCAGAAAGAAATCAAATATTTTAGACACATAAAACGATTTGATGCTGAAAAAAATGTATGGAAAGGCTGTGAGGAAGAGGATGACAGCAAACATATATCTGAGAGGAAAAATCAAGAGATATGTGTTGAACCTAAGCGCCCAAGGTACCATAAAATAAGAAACAAAAATACTTATCAAAGAGAAATGCATGTGGATTGAGTCATAGAACAGGTTGCAATTACCCACAAGACGTCATCTTAAAGTTAAAAGGAAACCAACAAACTAGAATTGTTAGTCTCCACATAGAACACTGCGGACTGCAAGCCCATCTTCATAAACTGAAGGCTTTCCAAACTGATCAATGCACATGCCAACATGACCCCCACATTGGTGAACACATCCTTTAAACCTGCCAGCTCCTCAACGATTTGAAGCCTCACATGACCCCTACATTGGTGAACACATCCTTTAAACCTGCTAGCTCCTCAACGATTTGAAGCCTCACACATGACCCCCACATTGGTGAACACATCCTTTAAACCTGCCAGCTCCTCAACGATTTGAAGTCTCACACATGACCCCCACATTGGTGAACACATCCTTTAAACCTGCTAGCTCATCAACGATTTGAAGTCTCACACATGGCCCCCACATTCGTGAACACATCCTTTAAACCTGCTAGCTCCTCAACGATTTGAAGCCTCACACATGACCCCCACATTCGTGAACACATCCTTTAAACCTGCTAGCTCCTCAACGATTTGAAGCCTCACACATGACCCCCACATTGGTGAACACATCCTTTAAACCTGCTAGCTCATCAACGATTTGAAGTCTCACATGGCCCCACATTGGTGAACACATCCTTTAAACCTGCTAGCTCCTCAACGATTTGAAGCCTCACACATGACCCCCACATTCGTGAACACATCCTTTAAACCTGCTAGCTCATCAACGATTTGAAGTCTCACACATGACCCCCACATTCGTGAACACATCCTTTAAACCTGCTAGCTCCTCAACGATTTGAAGCCTCACACATGGCCCCCACATTGGTGAACACATCCTTTAAACCTGCCAGCTCCTCAACGATTTGAAGCCTCACCATGACCCCACATTCGTGAACACATCCTTTAAACCTGCTAGCTCCTCAACGATTTGAAGCCTCACACATGACCCCCACATTCGTGAACACATCCTTTAAACCTGCTAGCTCCTCAACGATTTGAAGCCTCACCATGACCCCACATTCGTGAACACATCCTTTAAACCTGCTAGCTCATCAACGATTTGAAGTCTCACACATGACCCCCACATTGGTGAACACATCCTTTAAACCTGCTAGCTCCTCAACGATTTGAAGCCTCACACATGACCCCCACATTGGTGAACACATCCTTTAAACCTGCCAGCTCCTCAACGATTTGAAGCCTCACACATGACCCCCACATTGGTGAACACATCCTTTAAACCTGCCAGCTCCTCAACGATTTGAAGCCTCACACATGACCCCCACATTGGTGAACACATCCTTTAAACCTGCTAGCTCCTCAACGATTTGAAGCCTCACACATGGCCCCCACATTGGTGAACACATCCTTTAAACCTGCTAGCTCCTCAACGATTTGAAGCCTCACACATGGCCCCCACATTGGTGAACACATCCTTTAAACCTGCTAGCTCCTCAACGATTTGAAGCCTCACACATGGCCCCCACATTGGTGAACACATCCTTTAAACCTGCTAGCTCCTCAACGATTTGAAGCCTCACATGACCCCACATTCGTGAACACATCCTTTAAACCTGCCAGCTCCTCAACGATTTGAAGCCTCACACATGGCCCCCACATTGGTGAACACATCCTTTAAACCTGCTAGCTCCTCAACGATTTGAAGCCTCACAATGACCCCACATTCGTGAACACATCCTTTAAACCTGCCAGCTCCTCAACGATTTGAAGCCTACACATGGCCCCACATTGGTGAACACATCCTTTAAACCTGCTAGCTCCTCAACGATTTGAAGCCTCACACATGGCCCCCACATTGGTGAACACATCCTTTAAACCTGCTAGCTCCTCAACGATTTGAAGCCTCACACATGGCCCCCACATTGGTGAACACATCCTTTAAACCTGCTAGCTCCTCAACGATTTGAAGCCTCACACATGGCCCCCACATTGGTGAACACATCCTTTAAACCTGCTAGCTCCTCAACGATTTGAAGCCTCACACATGACCCCCCCACATTCGTGAACACATCCTTTAAACCTGCCAGCTCCTTAACGATTTGAAGCCTCACACATGGCCCCCACATTGGTGAACACATCCTTTAAACCTGCCAGCTCCTCAACGATTTGAAGCCTCACACATGGCCCCCACATTGGTGAACACATCCTTTAAACCTGCTAGCTCCTCAACGATTTGAAGCCTCACACATGACCCCCACATTCGTGAACACATCCTTTAAACCTGCCAGCTCCTCAACGATTTGAAGCCTCACACATAACCCCCACATTCGTGAACACATCCTTTAAACCTGCCAGCTCCTCAACGATTTGAAGTCTCACACATAACCCCCACATTCGTGAACACATCCTTTAAACCTGCCAGCTCCTCAACGATTTGAAGCCTCACACATGGCCCCCACATTGGTGAACACATCCTTTAAACCTGCCAGCTCCTCAACGATTTGAAGCCTCACACATGGCCCCCACATTGGTGAACACATCCTTTAAACCTGCTAGCTCCTCAACGATTTGAAGCCTCACACATGACCCCCACATTCGTGAACACATCCTTTAAACCTGCCAGCTCCTCAACGATTTGAAGCCTCACACATAACCCCCACATTCGTGAACACATCCTTTAAACCTGCCAGCTCCTCAACGATTTTAAGCCTTACACATGACCGCCCCGTGAGACTAATCTGAAAGAGAAATTATGAGGACCTCCTGTTGGCAACTGGATTCATGGAGGCAACTCATCTCGCTGATTGGACCCCCGAGCCACCTGTGCGTTTCCGGGGCTCATAAGGAGAGCAAAGAATAGTAACACTGAGACCTACAAAGCATGTCGTGAGAGGCGAGTGAGGTAGGGGCCTAGGGGAAACTACCTAGCAAATAAAAAGCGTTTGCAGAAATCAGATGTGCTGGCCTACTTGTAGGCGCATAACTGGCACAACGTACAATCGCTCTTAGGCTCAGACCACATGAAAATCACAAAAAATGGTTAACAAGTGGTCGATATGGAGCGTTCAAAGAAGAAGAACGAAGGTGAGCATAGGAAACAACTGATCGCAGAAGAAAAAGAAGAAGAAAGAAACACTGCTTCTGGCCATCATGGGACTGTTTATCCTTATACAATCATCGTATTGAAGTCTTTCTGTTACTTTATGGTCTGTAACTAGTCCACCTAGTACTATATAATCTGTCCAGCGTGTTACTGGCTGCCTCAAGACCATGTAATGCTCGTCCATCACGGGTGATGATGACCACACAATTTTCATCCAAGGGAATGTAGTTGCGTTATGTTTGTGTGTGTGTGTGCGTAGATGACTAGTGAGCCCGATGCGGTCTTGAAATGTTTTTGTACAGTGTGGGCAAGGTATACTTGCACTTGTGTTTTACTGCCTTTCTATTTTGACATTTTTGTTCCATCCGTGCTGTTCTACTGCCTCGCAGTCGAAGAACGGTGTCGAAGAAGTGTGCAACAGGCTGATCTGTCTTAAGCAACATTCTCCCATTTGTCGACATCTATGCCAAAGGATTTCATCGAGTTCTTGAGTGTGTCTTTGAATCGCTTTTTCTACCAACCTGTGAGCGTTTACCGCTATGCAGCTCACCATAAAAGAGTCGTTTGGGTATTCTGCAATCCGTCATTCGAGTCACATGTCCTGCCCATCGTGTCTGGGACTGCATCAAGATTCAAGACCATGTAGATATTATCTTAATCTACTTTTCTCCAATCCTGTTTTGCCTCACAGTGTTAGGATTAGAACAGTTCTCTAGAACGACCTTTAGTGTGCGCTTCATAGCTAGTGTTTTTCATCGCCTTTGTTATCTCTGAGGTTCACCTTTTGCATGGACGGCATTTTGCTTTGTATCCACTGTATCGGAGTAACATTGCTCTTTGATGCGCACTGTCTGTTAGTAATATGCTTATGTGACCGAACTATTTAATTTGTTGTTTCTTGATGAAGTTCAGTAATGATGGTGTACCCACATTTTTCCTGATGTCTTCATTTCTAAACCATTCACTTCTTGATACTCCCATCATTCTGCGTAGACACTTCATCTATGTGGTGACTAGTTTTCTTATGTCATTTGTTGTTAGCGTTCAGGTGTGGTAATGGTAGCATAATATAGGGAGACAAATTGTGCTGACCAATGTTCTTTTATTGTTAATGGTGACATGTGTACATTTCAAAATTGGCACCATTTGTTCTATGATGTGATTTGAATGTTCTATGATGTGCTTTGAATGTTCTATGATGTGCTTTGAATGTTCTATGATGTCTTAATAGCACGGTTAATTTAAGTGTCTAGCTATCGGACAAAACTTTGAGGAAAGACAGCAAGATCTGCACTGTTCGAATATCCTTTAAAGAAGAAAAAATTAGAAGAATTGGAAGCATACTTTAAAGAAACAATTATGATAATGAGAAGCTGACTTTCTGCAAACAATGCCGACTCAGCTGGAGAAAGAACAGCGATATCAAGCGATGCTGCCTCATTTATGTGATATGGGCGAGTCTCAGACACTGGATCGATTGAGAGAAATTAGAATTAAGTTTGGACATACCAGACAGTCTCGTCTTCGTGGTAGAGAGAGAAGACATACATATCAACTTCTCGTGGGTGAAGTGAGCAATTAAACTTGCGGAGCGCGTATGGAAATGCCCAATGTGCCATGACGTCAATCGCATAACATAACAGAGAACAATCAATGAATGTACACACTCTCTGAAATATACAATGTAATTGTAAAGATCAACTGCAGAAAGACAGCTCTGGTAATATGACTTCTGCTTTATAAGTATTCTCTGCATTTCTCTATATTATTGAGGGGAGGGGGATTTTCTGTGGCATAGTCTCTGACTTGAATCCCGAAGGTAGTGGATTCGAATTCGGACTCGCTCAAGTGGTTACGGGGCCCAAATTGGGGTGTAAAGAATAGAACCACTGTTACCTGCCGCACATGTCGTAACAGACGAATAAGGGGATTTGGCGTGGGGCTAGCTACCCCACACCGTAAAAAACACTAGATGGCCACAGAACTGAGAGCGAACCGAGTAAACGCTGGCTGAAACCGGACACATCGCGAAGGATAAGCACCAGAGCTCCAAATGGTGCTGAAGATGTGGCGTAAACACACCAATGCTAAGGCTGCATGAATCAGATTTCCACGTGAATGGAATTTATGGGGAGGTCTGGTACATCGGTCTGGTCGGTGATCGCGAGAGAGAGAGAGAGAGAGAGAGAGAGAGAATCCGGACTGCGCCGTTCGATTCACGCGTGCATTTTTTCCAGAGACCCCTAGGATTGTTGCCGAAGTTACGGCATTTGTGTTTTGTGTAATACTATCGACAGGTGTCGTATCATGTCTTCGAAGAGTGGTAGAGCCATATAGGTAAACCGTCGTAATGAAGTCAATTCTTCGACTTTCGACATTTATACTCTATATTATACTCTATATTATACTCTATATTATACTATATATAATACTCTATATAATACTCTATATTATACTCTATATTATACTCTATATTATACTCTATATATACTTTATATGATATACTCTATATTATACTCTATACATACTCTATATTATACTCTATATATATACTCATTATTATATTCTATATATACTCTATATTATACTATATATATACTCTATATTATACTCTATATTATAATGGTTCAGAGCGCGGCTCTCATGTAGGAGATCCGTGTTCAATCCACAGTAAGGCCAAGAAATTTTTTCTGTCGGGGCATAAAAGAAAAATCCTAACATGAACATTTTCGTGGCGACTGAACTAGCTATCTCAATTAGTAGCATTTCCCTTGCGGAACGTTGCTTTCATCACTGCCCGTCTGAAAAACTCTTTTTCTCTTGGAACGCCTCCTGTCTCTTCCAGCGTCATGTTCTGAGCTTCTTTATGTCCTGCTGCAATAGCTCATGCAGCCATTAAATTTCTCAGTTCGCATCGTAACATCCTTGTTACTACACGCCTAAAACGTAATGTAGATCAAGCAGAAGAAGTTTATACTTCTCTTTACTAAATTGTACTCGCATTCCAATATTGAGGTCACTGATGTTTGTGCATGTTACGACTTGAATTTATAGGAGTAGTCAACAGATGCTATGGATTACAGAGCCCATCAAGTCATCAGAAGAAATGTCACTGCTCCTGCTCTACGCTTCGTACAAACTACTGAGATTGGAGATGGTACATGCAACGTCAAACATAATGGCCACAGAAGGAGCGGAACGATAAAGTGCAAGAAAGCATGCCGAAGGTAAGACATAGCTCCAAGATAGGTGGAGGATGGGTAAGTCACACAATGTAGGCAGATGTGATGGAAGAGATATGGGAAGGTCTGGTACATCGTATGGCAAGATCGCGTGAGAGAGAATGTATTGGATCGCCTACATATGAAAGATAGATTGGAGAGACATGTACTTTGGTAACGCCATACATATGTGCAAGATGTGAGTGGAGAGATAGGTACAGGAGTAATGTCATACTCTACTGACATTTAGATCTATGGATATATATATATATTATATAATAAAATGTTATATACTAAATCTTGAGACTGGCAGGTTTAATAGGATGTCTTCGAGTTGATTCTTTAAACCATATTTACTTATTTTCTCTCAAATTACTGTCATCTCTATTCCATTACTCATACTTCATACCATTTTAATTTCAGCATATCCTTTGCAGGGACGTGTCATCAACCACAGTAAACGGTCGTTGATTTTGTAGGCATAAGAATTATGACATTTCGTAGACTGCACTAGCTTCTCAACTGAGAGCCTATTTTCCTTAACTTGTAAAATCCCGTCTGAAACTTTCTTCTGAACGCTTGCCTTCACGTGGGGTTTTGATCCAGTGCAATGCATGCAGTTCATGATCAGCTCCTACCTTCGCTAAGCTACAGACGCTCACATTTATTATATTGATTGACGTCAATTTATATATGTAATGTAATTTATGAATTTTAAAAACGTCAAAGAATGTTGTGTACAGACCATGAAGTATATAGAAATGGGCTATTTCCTCTTTACCTTCGCTACAAGTGCTCTATGGGGATAACATGTAAGCATTCACTTGTTCAAAGTGTAGAATGCTGGTACCTCAGAGCCAACTATAAGATGTGCCTGGAGACACTGAAGTCAGAATTAGTGAAGATCAGACCTAGATACACGTACCTCGCATTCCAGTATTGTTGTAAATAGACGAATTCATTTTAAAATCAACACAAAAGGTTAAATCGAAGTTATATTATGCAACAAGTTAAGTTTAACAATAAGAATATCGATATTATGAACATTTTCACCAATAAATGACCATAGACTCACAGAATTGAGTAAAATTGCAAAAACGCTTGCAGTGTTCTATCAAACATATATACATTCCATCCCCCTTCTCTTATCTAGGTCAGGGATTCCCCGGTCAGTTGTCTGACCTAGTTATCTCGAGTTGGCTGTGGGTGTCCACATGCCACTGGGTCAACCTGGGGGCTGTTACGATCGGGATAACAATTCTAGATGTTAATCATATGCGAATCTGGCAAGTAAAGCTAATCTTATCATGGGAGATAATATCATATTTTCCACAGGTTTTGTTGTTATGTTAGTGGACAACTCTTACCCTGTTACAATGTCTGATTGCTGCTTCCTCCAGTCTGTCTATTAAAAGAATCTTATCTGTGCCCACTGCTTTTAGTGTCTCTGGAGTATACGTGAAGCCCTGTGTAGCTAGGAACTTAGTATTTCCTACGCTTGGCTGATGCACAGACCCTGGGTAATAACACATACAATTCATAACTCAGTCATTACCTTTAATTTTACAATGTCTGTTATCCTAACGCCGTGAGGCAAAACAGGATTAGGGAATAGAAAAAAGAAGAGGAATATCTCTTTATGAATACAACTATCCACAAAATGTGCCTTAAATGCTTTAATTTGGTTTTTTTATTCTTCCTGTTGTTGGTTTGATTGACTTGATGACTCTAGGAAGGATGTCAAACAGAGCATACCTCTCACATACCGCCGAGTTTCGTTGTTCTGATATATGCTTTTCAAGGCTGTGTAGGTGGGCAGGTCTGCATTATAGGAGCAGCGTCTTGTGGTGCTAGACCACAGAGACAAAACTTCTGTCTATCTGATCTTGAGCTTCCTGTACAAATCACTCCGTAGTTTGTCAGGAGTGGAGTCTTCCAGATTCTAGTCTTCTAGACAGGCTAGATTTATGGCACGGAAGAATATCAACATCCGAACTGTATTCAGCATTCACATCACATAGTTATGAAAATGTTGATCGTCTAAGTAAGTCGGTGGGACACATGATGATGATGAATGTGATAGTTCCATTAGCCCTCTTAGGGATTATATATACATATATTTATATTCCTCTTGTGTCGTTATATGTTACATAAGACCTGCAAGAAATGTATCCATACCGCCCAATCTTGGGCAACTCGCTCGATATCTTCTAAGAAATATGAGTCCGAGATTTCACGTTTATCTCAGTAATGAGCGTCTGTAGCTCAAGCGGTAGTCAGCTCGATCACAGACCCAAGCGTACCTGGTTCAAACCCCACGGTTGGCAAGTTTGGAAGCAAATTGTTTCATGGGATTTTACAAAGGTAAAAATAGACCTCACCGTTCAGAAAGCAATGGCAAATTACTGAATGTATAAGTGGTGCTTAGAAAATCAACGACTCGTTTACTGTGGTTGATGGCTACGTCCTTTGGGATATGCCACGATTTTCATTTTTTCATTTCATCTCAGTAATGTTTATTTCAGGGTTTTCATAGGGTGTCCTTTCTTTCTTGAACAGTTTGTCTCCTGCTTCAATACCTACCTTGTTATTCCTTGATCATGTATTCTCAAGGGGTGCCTAACTTAAACAATCAATATGGCAGATTCATCATCATCGTCAAGTAGCTTGTCCCTTTCGAAACTTGGCTTCCATGACAGCAGTCCTAAAAAACTCTCTGTTCTGTGCAAGATGACCGGCGTCAGCAGCAGTTTCTCAGACTCAATGCTGTCAATTTGGTACATCTTGCAACACCATCGTCTCTAGGTCTCCTGCCTCTCATTCTTTCTTTACCAGGCAATCATTTCCCAGTACCAAGAATTATCTTCCTAGTCACTCATGTCGTTTAATGTATCCGAAATATTTAATTTTCCTTGATGTTCTGTTCTTTAATAACCAACTCTCTTTAATATCAAGCTGTTGCAGAACAGAAGCATTTGTTCTTTTCTCTGTCCATTAGATTCTAAGTACTCTTCTGTAGCATTTGTATTGAAATACCTTAATGATCTTCTCCGCCGCGTTGTCAATGGTCCATGTTTCACAACCATATGTTGCCAAGGAAAAAACGCGGGCTCTGAAACACTTGATTTATGGCAGATTAAAGTTAATTGCATATCCTCGCTTGCGAATCAACCCAGCTTTTTAACGTGGTTTGCGATTTTTCAGACATTATTACGTTCAGTAGTTTGCCATTGCTTTCTGAACGGGTGGCGCCATCGTCCTTTGTAAAAATCCACGTGAAACAATTTGCAGCCAAACTGTCCACAGCGTGATTCGAACTCAGAACGTCGGAGTTAATAGACCGAGTCACTATCTCCTAAGCCACAGACGTCACCTATGGCAATTACAAGGGCATTATTCTGTTTTTGTTTTTTAAATCTGGGCAAACAAGAGAAATCAATTATGTTGTCACAGACAAGACAGAAACATTAGCTTGGCTCAAACGTATAAAAATGGTACAATCATGATTAAAATTAACTTGACTGTCGTAAACAAAACTGGTTCAATTATGTGAAACATTAGCTATATAGCAATGACGAAACACGTAAAAACAAAGGGTACATCAGAGGAAGAAATTCAGACTTCTTATATGGCAGGCATAACATATACAATCAGACAATAGGTTAGAGATTTATTGTCTGGTTATATATGTTATGTCTGCTGTATAATAAGTCTGAATTTCTTCTCTTCTGGTGTATCCTTTGCTTGATAAAGGCTTTTTGGTCGAAGCGTCGCTGTATATTGTTTTGTACTTTGCAAAACTACAGTACTTTTTTTTTCATCATATAAATAGTAGCTTGACTGTCCACACACACACACCAGAAACAAGTAAGGAGGGAGGGGGGGTAGTGGGCTCTAGCTTGACTGTCACATACAAAATAGGAACAAATAAGTTGGACATTAGCTTGGTTGTAACACATCAACAAGTACGTAACATACTCAGAAATCAACAGTAAGGGACATTATCTTGGCTTGCCCGTCTGCCCAGCGTGTTCGTAGAGCGTTGGACTACGGGTGACTATCCCTCTGTGTGTGCGGGTTCAATTCCGTGGGATGGCAGAAAAAGCCACAGATTCCCAGATTTACGGTGTTTGTGGCACCGAACCGAAGGGTTACGATGTCCATGGCACCGAGCCGAAGAGCTGAAAAGCTCAAGTGCTTCTGGATCGGAAAAAAATCTTGGCTTAAACATACGCAATCCAGAAACAAGTAAGGGGACATTATCTTGGCTATAACTTATGCAATCCAGAAACAAGTAAGGGACATTACTTGGCTGTCACACACAAAACATTTACAAGAACTTGATCATAAACATGAATATCAATCAAACAGGTAAAGGAAAGAGAGTGATTTATTTGGATTTCACACAGTCTCATTGATACATTGTTCCCCTGTCCGTAACAATATACATGTACACACATCTACTCACCAATAGCACATGGTTTTGGCTGACATCGTATGCATGTGTACACACATCTACTCACCAATAGCACATGGTTTTGGCTAACATCGTATACCTGTGTACACACATCTACTCACCAATAGCACATGGTTTTGGCTGACATCGTATGCATGTGTACACACATCTACTCACCAATAGCACATGGTTTTGGCTAACATCGTATACCTGCACACTTATCGAATTCCTATGATGGCTCTCATCTGTTACACGATCTGTATCATAGACAGTTGTGATTGTATTTGGGATTACCGATATGCCTGCAAGCCGGGTTTGTACACGTTAGTTGTTCACATTAATCACCAATCCTGGCTGATTCGAGTTTACATCTCACATCTTTTCTACTCTTCCTGTGTAGCTTTAAATCTCACTATTGACTATCAACTGAAACCTACCATTCACTACATCAGCATTTCTGCTAGTTCTCCTAGATCAAATAATTTCTTTATCACTCCTATTCCATTTCCAGGCATTGTCATGATTCTTTACCATCTCTGCACTTCTGTCTATTCATCGCTCATGCCTTGTTGGAGGACAGACAATTTTCGAAACTTGTTTTGAGGCTTTGGATTTTTTCTAAGCGCTTACCCGATAAGGGCTGTGCTCATGCTAATGACGAGCGCCGTGTGTGCTTTCTCCACAGGAGGCTCTCTAACCAGGCACAGAACGTGTAAATGACAGGAGTGAAAGTCATGTAACTTTCGACTGTCAATATTTTGTAGGAATGAAGTCTGTTCCGTATTCTACATTCTTCAGTCTGTCTGATACGTTTCAACTTCAATCATTTAGTCCTTTGGCAGGGCTCAGCACGCGGTTCAAAGCAGCTTAGTGCTCATTTAGTTCTTTCAGCCTCTGCCTTCAACATCAAGTCATTTAGTGCCATATAGGCAGTGGTTTCAGGCCTGTTCTGTCCTTCAAATGTCAATGTCATTTCAGACCATAGCCCGTGCTTTCCAGCCAGTTCGTTGTTGAAGACAGTTCACGTGCGTCATATTACATGCCTTATCCTGTCAGTCGGTAATGCAGTTCAAGGCCTATATTGAAACACAGAGATCAGTTAATCCGATTCACACACTTGCTGATACGACCAAACTCTGATCTCCCTATACTAGATTCAGATCATACCTGGCTCCTTCAGGAGCTTAGCGATTCAGTACGAGCCATCCGATCATGTTCCTCTGCATGATCGTAGTCGATTTGCGATCTGAGAAGATCGGCTTGATTATGCTTTGTATAGATACCTTGCGACACGACCTGCAGAGCCAACGCATATTGCATTCTTTACAGCTCTTAGTACTTTCTTTGTACGTTTGTAATTCTAGGATATTATTCAATTGCAATATTACATTTTAAATGCTTCTTAAGTAACTGTTCCCTTCCACATGCTTTCATAATCTCATATGGGTATATGTTGCATGTATTCAAGTTATATATTTACTAGATGTTTCATTGTTTCTTTTCTATTTCTAGTTTTTATTTGTGTTTTTGTGTTACATTTATTTCGTTATTCGTTTTTATTCCAGATTTTCCTTAGATACGTTGGTATTTGGTCGTCCATTTGTGTTTCATTTAATTTGTCACTCCTATTTGTTCGTTTGCTTGATAAAGGCCTTGTTGGTCGAAACGTTGCTGTTTATCGTCACTGTTTCTGTTTTTGTAAAACTATAGTACTTTGTTTGTACGTGTTTCACTATATACCTGTGTACACACATCTACTCACCAATAGCACATGGTTTTGGCTGACATCGTATGCATGTGTACACACATCTACTCACCAATAGCACATGGTTTTGGCTAACATCGTATACCTGTTTACACACATCTACTCACCAATAGCACATGGTTTTGGCTGACATCGTATGCCTGTGTACACACATCTACTCACCAATAGCACATGGTTTTGGCTGACATCGTATGCCTGTGTATGGCTTTAGAATCTCACGTAGAAGTTGTAGACATAACGCTGGAGACCCTGTACCACTTTCTTGTAAAACTCTGCCATCATCCAGCGTTGCTGTTCTAGTGTCTCCTAGACAAATAATTTCAATGTAGAATAAAATCACAAATACAAGAACTATTCAGAAGTTTCCTAGCAGGCTGTCAGTTTTCCACCACTCTTGTCTTCGCAGAATCTTGGGAATCTTTTGGCCAGTAAAAATAGCCAATAACCAACTACTCCAAGACACAAGACAAGAGGCAATGAATGAATACTCAAAAGAGAAGATGGAAATGGCTCGGACATGTTGAGAATGAGACAAGAAATGCCTGCAAGGATAGCCCTCACTTGGACACCAGAGGGAAAGAGAAGAAAGGCAGACCACGGACAACATGGAGGCGCATGATGGAAGAGGAACTGGACACCGCATCTCTGACGTGGGGCTCTGCGCTGAAGGTTGCACGGGACAGGAGAGCATGGAAAGTCCTTTCTGAAGCCCCATGTGTCACTAGGCATGACGGGATTAAGTAAGTAAGTAATTCAGAAGTTTCCAGGCTAGTTTAAAGAGAATAATTGACTTATTGATTGATTGATTGATATGACCATCATCATTGCACTTCGGTGAGTAACCATATGTGCCAGTGGCGTCTCGTGCTCATTTTTGTTGGTGGGGCCAGACAAACATTTTCGGAAAATCATTGTTTTGGGTTAGGTTATATTTTAATTTTTAAAGTACACGTTACCCGTTATGGTGGGGCCTGGCCCCAATGGCCCTTAATGACGAGCCGCCACTGATGTGTGCTCTGATCTCTTTCTTACACAGGAAGAGCTCAGCGGCAGTGCACAAACGTAGTAAATAGCACGGAGGAGGGTCCTGATGTAATTTAGAAGATGGGTACAATATTTTGTAGGAATTTTGAATCGTTCTAATGAATTTTGCATAAGCAGTGTCTTTCCAGCGCGTTCAAGTCATGCATTTAGTCCGATGATTAGAGTGTCAATATTTGTCGTTTCAATGGTTCATTTAGTGCTCATATTAGGCAGTGTCTTTCCAGCCTGTTCTGTTCGGTTTTCAAATGTCAATGGTTCATTTAGTGCTCATATTAGGCAGGGGTCTTTCCAGCCTGTTCTGTTCGGTTTTCAAATGTCAATGGTTCATTTAGTGCTCATATTAGGCAGTGGCTTTCCAGCCTGTTCTGTTCGGTTTTCAAATGTCAATGGTTCATTTAGTGCTCATATTAGGCAGTGTCTTTCCAGCCTGTTCTGTTCGGTTTTCAAATGTCAGTGGTTCATTTAGTGCCATTTGAACAATGGATCTATTTTAGTCCGTCTCACATCCGTCTGCTCGGTAGGACTAGGAACTCGATCTCACCTATACTGAGATCAGGATCTTATATCCTAATGCTCCACGAGGGAGCTAGCCGGTTACACTACAGAGACCACCATAACCTCTTACTTACCTATAAGCATGCATGGATTAGCCACCACATCTTGACCCGGATATCGTTGAGTAAGCTCGTGTGCGACCTTGAGTTTGATGGCGTTAGAGCCGTAGTGTAGATAACTCTGAACGTAGAGATGGTATGGACGACCTGCCATGATGACCTGAAACAGCAAATCGTTGCAGTTTTTGCACAGTCTACATGTTATTAATTTTTAATTGTAACAAAGTCCCGGAAACTAAAACATTGCTCAGGATATTCATCTCAAATGTGAAATATTTATTTTTAAATGACTCGAAACGTGGAGTAAACAAGTTAAACACAAATAAGATTCAAACCTTTACCAACAGATGTCGTCGGCAAATTCTCAGGATAAGATGGTATAATAGAGTTGGCAAACACAGACCTGTGGATAAGGACAAAACAGGAGCCCATGATGTAATAAGTCAGGAGGAGAAATTTGTGGTGGGTCGGGCATACCCTGAGGAAGACACAGTCAATTATCACTATCCGAGCAGGGAAGACAATAGCGAGGTCGATAAACGCTTCACTAGTAACCACTGGGCAGCTTATTCAAGGGTTTGAGACAAACTTGGACTAACAAAAACTTTTCGGTGTGTACATGGTACGGGCCGCCTTATTCAAGGGTTTGAGACAAACTTGGACTAACAAAAACTTTTCGGTGTGTACATGGTACGGGCCGCCTTATTCAAGGGTTTGAGACAAACTTGGACTAACAAAAACTTTTCGGTGTGTACATGGTACGGACCGCCTTATTCAAGGGTTCTAGGCAAACTTGGCCTAACAAAAACTTTTCAGTGTGCACATGGTACGGGCCGCCTTATTCAAGGGTTCGAATCAAACTTGGCCTAACAAAGCTTTCGGTGTGTACATAGTACGGACCGCCTTATTCAAGGGTTCTAGGCAAACTTGGGCTAACAAAAACTGTTCGGTGTGTACATGGTACGGGCCGCCTTATTCAAGGGTTCTAGGCAAACTTGGCCTAACAAAAACTTTTCAGTGTGCACATGGTACGGGCCGCCTTATTCAAGGGTTCGAATCAAACTTGGCCTAACAAAAGCTTTTCGGTGTGTACATGGTACAGACCGCCTTATTCAAGGGTTCGAATCAAACTTGGCCTAACAAAAGCTTTTCGGTGTGTACATGGTACGGACCGCCTTATTCAAGGGTTCTAGGCAAACTTGGGCTAACAAAAACTGTTCGGTGTGTACATGGTACGGGCCGCCTTATTCAAGGGTTCGAGGCAAACTTGGCCTAACAAAAACTGTTCGGTGTGTACATGGTACGGGCATCCTTATTCAAGGGTTTGAGACAAACTTGGCCTAACAAAAGCTTTTCGGTGTGTACATGGTACGGACCGCCTTATTCAAGGGTTCTAGGCAAACTTGGCTAACAAAACTTTTCAGTGTGTACATGGTACACTATTGGACTAGATGTTTCCTAATTCTTTGCTTGGAGATCTCTAAATTACTTTTTCTTCAACCAATCGATTATTCTTTTTTTCTCCCTTTCTCCATCGTCTTTCTCTCCTTCATTCTTTAAAATTAACTGAATTCTCCGAAGGAGTTCATTCTTTGTTCTCTTGGTTGCATGACCAAACCGCCCAGATATAACAAAAAAGAGACTTTGTTCTTAGGTTGAACAGAACGTGCCTCCAAAGGGAAAAAAATAAACTATGATTCCTTACTGCCATTACAGCGCTTTGTTTCCATTTCTAGAAGTACGCAGGGGGAGGGGATAGGGCCTGCATACGACAGATGAATTAAGGGCGCTTGTCCGAAGCTGTCATCCCGCGTGTGCAAGTTCTAGTTTTTCCTCCTAGCGTAATTCCTTATTAAACTAACAATTATCGATGCTACACATTTGTCCTAACTAAAATCGATGTTGAATCGATCAAGCGATTTAAGCAGTTTGGAGTTACCCGTTGTTCAAGTCGAACTGGATGCCTGAGGGCAGAGTGAGAGGTGTGTTTAATCAGCGCGCCATAGGAACCATCAGTATGCATACTCTTCGATATCTGTTGGGGAGACTGAGCACCTATGGGTTTGCCCGGAGTGCAATGACGTCAGTTTAGTAACCAATAACCAATAACCTTCTAACTTCGTTTCATCCTTTCTTCCTCTTATTTTACTTCATCGCTTCTATTCTTTTTCATCTCCCATGTTTCTTTTCATCATATACGTTCTCACTAATTCCTTCAAATCTTCTATTCTTCCACTCGGTCTTCTAAATTTGTCCCTTCCTCTTTCCAACCTTATCATTCTTCTTGGCTTCCTTCCATTCATATACCCTCCTTCCATACTACTTTCTTACTTCAGTTCTTCTCCCACCGCTTTCTTCTCTCACTTCCATTCTTCAAATCCTTCGATTCCATTTCAGTTTCACTCTGAATTTAATTCTTTTTTCCTTTGCTCTTCTATTTTATTTCCTTTTTTTTTATTCCTCTTCCTCATATTCTTTGTTTTCGAATTCTTTCTCTTATCATTTTCCATCATTCAGATTCACATAAAATATGAGACTACAAACTAATTCATCCAGACATTTTTGTCTTTCAACCCAACTATTTTCACGTCTTTTTCATTATTACTATTTCTTGTTTCTCAAATATTTGTCCTTTTAGCAAAATATCGATTTCTACTGAAAGTGTTCACTGAATGTTCCTTGAACAATAAGAGAGAGAGAGTTTTCAGACTATCGAATCACACAAGAAAATGACCCTTAGACAATGGAATGATCTTCAATTAAATGGTTGAAATGATCTTAGAACAAACTGTTATTTTATCTTATCTTATCTTATCTTAACCACATTTGCCGTGAAGCGGCGTGGGGAGAGTTAGTTTTCTATCTTGTGCCAGATGTGTTGCGCTTGACGTTGTTAGTCCATGCTTTCGCAGGGACTCTGGGATGTTATCTATCCATCGTGTTCTTGGATTGCCTCGTGTTCTTGGCTTGTCTCGTGTTCTTGGCTTGCCTAGTGTTCTGTTGCCTGTGTTCTTGACTTGCCTCGTGTTCTTGACTTGCCTCGTGTTCTTGGCTTGCCTCGTGTTCTTGGCCTGCATCGTGCTCTGCTCCCTGAGCGTCGATTATTTTATCTTGTATTTCAAAATCTCTAGATATTTCTTTACCTGATATTCCTCACTAAATAAAGGCCCATTTGGTATAAATGTAATTTGTGTTGATCCACCTCCCATTTCTAGAACTCCAATTGATTCATTCTCAGGTCTGAAAACATAAACAATACGTAACAAATATTAAGAAATATATGAACAAGTTAGACTGATTAAGAAACAAAATTAATCATCATATTTAAACATGTTTGAGTCTTGTTCTTGTTCTGTTCTCTAATTCTGTTTTTCCCCACAGCGTCAGGATAAGAAGACATTTCTAGAACGGGCTTTTGTGTGCGCCTAATAAAGAGACCCACCTTTTCCATGGGCGGATTATTGCTTTGTGTCTACTGTATCGGAATAGCATTGCTCTTTGTGTAGAACTGTCTGTTGTTCATCTCCTTATGTGTCCGAACCACTGTTGTTCATCTCCTTATGTGTCCGAACCACTGTTGTTCATCTCCTTATGTGTCCGAACTACTTAATTTTGGTGTTTCTAGATGCTTCTATCACACATTTAAACAATGTATGGGAACTGTAAGGACATATTTAATCCATCAACGTAAATTTATATATATCAGTTATCAGTTGTATGAGGACTATCATCATAGAATTCCGGACATGTCCATAGGTGCTCCGGTACCCTCCTCAACAAATTCAGAAGAGTACACCGGCCTAACACGCCAGTTTGTTATTGATTAATCAATCTCACACGTGCGTTGCCGGGGCCCGCAAGAGGTGCAAAGAATAGTAACACTGCGGCTTACAAGACATGTCGTAAGAGACGACTGAGGTAGGGATCTAGGAAAGCTACCTTAGTAAATAAAAAGCATCGCAGAAATCGAATGTGCTGGCCTACTTGTAGGCGCATAACTGGTACAACGTACAATCGTTCTTAGACTCAGATCACATACAAATCAAAAGAGTGGTTAAACAAGTGGTCGATATTGATCGCTAGAAGAAGAAGAAGAAGATTAATCAATTTTTTGCATATTTGATATGTCGTTCTGTTTGGGCTGTATCAATGTCGACACATAACTATCTTACATTTGGTCAGCGGCTGGGATTCACAACCCTGACACTTCTTTGTTCGAAAGCTTCTCTGTTCGAAAGACTCTTATAATATGTTAAGAAAATCATTTCGGAATATATATATAAATTATAACAAATATACTAGTGCAAGCATCCTTCAAATAAATAACATCGACAAATAATACAGTTTTGTTGACTTATTTATCATCGCTTTAAACAATGACATTTATGTTTGTTACAAGTAATAGAGGTTTATCTTGTACAATTGATAAGTTTCTCAATGTGTGCTTTATCTTCATCAAATCACAGTAATATTATTAACAATGAAATGCATAATGCGTTAGGTTCTTACATGGGTCTATTGTACTAGACTATACGGATCGGAATGCTGATGAATGACAGAACCAAGATATGTCCACACAATTTGTCTGCGAATGATCTTAGCATGTTCTATTTCTAACCAGGAACTGATTGAACAGTGTCAACAAGAGAACATGAACACTGTCAACTAAAAGAGATGCTCGAGTTGGATCGGACATAGGATACATACACATGTAGACTAACCCTGTCACGAAAACTGCACAGAGATGGACACCAGAGGGTAAACGAAAACGTGGAAGATCCAAACCGATCTGGAGGAGACCAGTAGAACAAGAACTTGAAAATACAGAAAACAATACAGAGGACGGCCAAGAATAAAAAAGAATGGTGTGCATTTGTTTTTGTCCTAAACATCAGAGGCGTAACATGCTACACACAGAGAGAGAGAGAGAGGGTTATAAACATATATCATACACCTCTTAAGCCTGTAAGGCGAGGGATACTGATAAAAAGGGAAAGCATGCATTCACGCAAAAATCAGTCATACCAGGCACCCTGAAAATGCCTGAATTCCTAGCGGGCGAACGCAAGAAGAAGAAGAATATATCATATAATAGATTTGACATCATTTCATCTTTCTCGTGAACATACATCACAAAACAAGTGAGATATCATTTCATCTTTCTCCCTGACATATCTGATAAAACTATTAAGGTATCATACCATGTCTCTAAGGATATACCCCATGGAATCAGTGTGACAATCTGCCATTCTCTTGTTACTAAATGACTCAAACACGAAGTTATTATAAGTGATCTCACCTGTATGTATCAAAGCGATCTCACCTGTACGTATCAAAGAATCCAAGAAGGTAGTTGGCTGCTATCCATGAATACACACCTTCTTTCTCTCCCGATAAAATAGTCACGCTGGAAGGATTGTACAAAAATGGATTGATTGTTTTGTCAGCCATCACCGACCTGATGTCTGCCAAGAAGGTTCTGGCTTCCGCCGCTGTCAAAAAACGAAGACCTGCGGATAAATAAAGTGAAAGAAAACTGATACTTTGATTTGTTGTATCTACTGTTACAGTGAGGTACCTTCGGGGTTCTCTGCGGCTAAGTGGTTAAGGGTGTCTCTGTTTCAAGTCAAAGGTCGTGGGTTCGAATCCAGACAGCGCCGTTCTGTTCACGAGTGCATTTTTCCCCAGGAACCCCTAGAACTGTTGCTGGATCTACAGAGTTCGTGCTGTGTACAATACTCTCGGTAGGTGACGTGCCATTTCTCCCACAGAGGAACCGAATCATCTGGGATAAAACACTGTGCAATGAAGTCAATCCTACGGCTTTAAAATCCATTTTTTAAAAACCTAGAAAATAGGGAGATTATATCTGTGAGAAAAGCGATGTTGAAAGTATTTGCATACTTTCTACAGTGATGTACATCCATTTTAGTCCTCTTCGTGATCAACAAACAAATCTGATGTCTGTCAGTTATCAGTAGCTATGGTTGCAACTTCACTACAACAGGTTGCCCCTATAACTGCTTCGCTCCTGTTTCAGCAAACACCACACCTGCTCATCACTCATCTCATGTGAACTCTTTAAGCAACAGACGTTCCCACACAGACCAACATCTTGTTTGTAAATTTGCACCATGTCGAAGAAAACAAACCTTCACGAAAAACACAGCAGTCTGCACATGGGAGGGCAAGTGTCACAACATCCCACGAAAATGACATTTTGCTAACTGATTTACCATTAACCGTTGCTAACTAGTTAGGGCTTAAACATTCATAAGAAGTTAATATTCTATACTTGGGGCCCACAATCAATATATGATTGGAATCTTATCTTCTCAATTTATACGTAGTAAACTACCAACTAAATTATTTTTATGTATCTTGTTACTCCACCCTCCCTACCATTAGGACAATTTATGCTGAACGCCCATGCAAGAGAACGATGCAAGCTTTATGTGTCACATGCTGTGTGATAAGAATTAAAGGGTTACGGGTTATTGTCTTTGGAATACTTTTCTTCCGTCCTCATCTCCATCCCTCTATATTTTCTTTAATCTCTCTTTCTCTCTTTCTCATTCTCTATCTCTTGTATTGGGACCTGCATCTTTCACACTGCATCCTAGTCACAGAAGGAAGTCTCTCTACCCCCCTCTCTTGTATTCGGAACTGCGTCTTTCACACTGCATCCTAGTCACAGAAGGAAGTCTCTCTACCTCCCTCTCTTGTATTCGGAACTGCATCTTTCACACTGCATCCTAGTCACAGAAGGAAGTCTCTCTACCTCCCTCTCTTGTATTCGGAACTGCATCTTTCACACTGCATCCTAGTCACAGAAGGAAGTCTCTCTACCTCCCTCTCTTGTATTCGGACCTGCGTCTTCACATTGCATCCTAGTCACAGAAGGAAGTCTCTCTACTCCCCTCTCTTGTATTCGGAACTGCATCTTTCACACTGCATCCTAGTCACAGAAGGAAGTCTCTCTACCCCCCTCTCTTGTATTCGGAACTGCGTCTTTCACACTGCATCCTAGTCACAGAAGGAAGTCAATCAGACATGTCTTTCTTCTATCCGATTTACTTATCTCTCACGCCCGAGTGGTTACCAGGGCCCAAATTTGGGGTGTAAAGAATAGAACCACTGTTACCTGCCACGCATGTCGTAAGAGGCGCTAAGGAGGTTTGGCTGAAATCAGATGCACATGTCCTAAACGTGTAGAAGTCTATGCGTTTAGGGCTTACCAAACCAATGTGCAACGTATACATGTTCTTGGCAAAGATCAAACATATCACAAAGAGTGATTAGAATTGGTCTAAAGAACGATGCAAAGAAGAAGAAGACTTATCTTCTGACTCCTCTCTCTCTCTCGTTCTCTTGTTATCATCTATCTCTTTATAATTATATCAATAGTCATCGACTGAAGTCAATCAAATATTTTCCGTCTACTATTGATTCTGTTTTTCTTTCCGTATTGTGTGTCATTAGTTGTTCTGTCTTTCATCTTCTCTGTCTATCCGGTAACAATGGATTCCTATACGGATTCTCGTGAATGAGAAAGAAGATATGGCATTTCTAAAAAAACAAAACATTTTATTCAGACGGTTAAATATTATCAAGAGATGAAGTTACTGATTTGGCCTATCTGTTACCAGGTAATCACGCTCTTAATGTGAGAATGTTTTCTGAAAGGTTGTCAGTGAGCGAACAGAAAATGGGATATTATAACGGTTTTGTAATTCAAATCTTCTAGGACAGGATACAGTTTCCAACCTGGCCTTACATTGTCTATTGGTCATGTTAATCACGTGATAGTTTATTTTAAAACATTCATCGGTGAGCAAACACGGCTTTTCTTAAAAGAATATATATTGCTCTGGTAATTAAAACTGGCAGGAAAAGAGGAGTATTTGATGGTCTAGAACTACACAGAGAAGAGAGGTGGAGACGGATATTAAAAGGATAGGCAAGACGGGGAAAGAATTGGAAGGGATGGCAAGAGGGAGGAACGGCTGGAAGAAGTTTGTTGAATACCTGACATGTACTTGTGCTCTTTTTGAAGTTGAAAGGTGTTGAAGAATTAAAACTAATAAAACAAATTTATTGAATACCTGTGCTCCGTTTGAAGTTGAAAGGTGTTGAAGAATTAAAACTAATAAAACAAATTTGGTTTGACCTAGCAATAATATGATTATACGAGACAATATCCCGGCCGACCTAATCAAAGCAACTAAAGAGGTAGGAATCAGCTGGCTTCATAGACTATTCAACCAAGTCTGGATCACACAAGAAACACCAGAAGATTGGAGGAATGCTACAATTGTTCCCATCTGGAAGAAGAAAGGTAGCAAGAGGGACTGTACAAAGTATAGAGGCATAGCGCTACTGAGCCACACTGGGAAAATATTCTGCAAAATACTTGAGAAAGGCTCCGCCACATCATCGAGCCACAGCTTAATGACTCCCAAATGGGATTCAGGAAGAACAAAAGCTGTACAGACGCAATATTCGCCCTCAGACAGTTAGTAGAAAGGACTATCGAATCCGACAAACATTTACACGTTGCATTTGTAGATCAGGAAAAAGCGTTCGACCGCGTAGATAGGCACAAGTTGTGGAAAATACTAACATCCTATGGGGTTAATGAACACCTAATCAACCTTTGCAAGAACATTTATACTGACAGCCAATGTACAATTAGAACAAATACAGGATTATCAGAAAAGTTTCACGTAGGGTCAGGAGTAAGACAAGGTTGCGTACTATCTCCGCTGCTATTCATCACGTTCATTGACCACATTTGTAAAATAGCTAACACCAGCGAAGGAAACAACCTCGGAGAACTCTTAAATGAATTTCTTTTTGCAGACGATCAGGCAATCATATCAACAACAGAAGAACAGCTACAACAACACATCAACAGACTCCAGTTAGCATGTAACGAATACAACATGAGAATTAACATCGACAAAACAGAAGTAATGACATTCGCCAGAGAGGAAAACACTACCAACATCTCCATCGATAATCATCTACTAAATCAAGCAAAAGATTTCACATACCTGGGAAGCATTTTTTCAGCAAATGGAAGAATAACTAATGAAATTCAACACAGATGCAACAAAGCAAATCAAATGATAGGGCAAATGGCGCCAATTTTAAGATGCAAACACGTCACCATGAACACAAAAAGAGCAATGTTCAACACAATCTTTCCCCACATTATGTTACCAGTGCCAAACCTGGACGCTGACAACAAACGATAGAAGAAAACTAGTCACAACAGAGATGAAGTGTCTACGCAGAATGCTGGGTGTAACAAGAAGAGACCGGTTGAGAAATGAAGACATCAGGAAAAAGTAGGTACAACATCAGTACTAGACTTCATCAAGAAACAACAAATTAAATGGTTCGGTCACGTAAGCAGATTAGCATCAGACAGTGCACCCCAAAGAGCAATGCTGCTCCGATACAATGGGTACAAAGCAAAAGGCCGGCCACGCAAAAGATGGACCTCAGAGATAACAGAGGCGACGAAAGAGACTATCTACGAAGCGCATACTAGGGCCCGTTTTAGAAATCTCTTCCTGACCTGACGCTGTGAGGCATACAGGATTCGAGAAAGAAAGAAAGAAAGAGACTATAATAAATAAAGTGTCCCGTAGCCTTTTTAGATATATTAGGGTATGAAGTGTCTGTGTAACGGAGTTCCACTGTGACTTAGGGGAGTAGGGTCGTAGGTCAACCCAAAACCTCCTTATTGCACTTAGCGTCCTTGACCAAGTTAGTATTAAATTACTTGTTTACCAGTCCACGGTTGCTGACCAGTAGAGTATTAGCTAAACACGTAAAAACAAAGTACTATAGTTTTACAAAATACAGAAACATTGTCACTGTTTCTGTAACATTGTCACTGTTTCTGTAACATTGTCACTGTTTCTGTAACATTGTCACTGTTTCTGTATTTTGTAAAACTATAGTACTTTGTTTTTACGTGTTTAGCTATTTTTCCAAGTTTTACTGCAGTCTCCACCCCTTTTCCAGTAGAGTATTCAAACTCGAGCAAGTGATTTATCCCGGGGTATTCGAGACTCCCGTTAAGTCGGGTATCTCGAGACCAGGGTAGGGGGCAGCTGGGCTTTTGGTTGGAGATATGATAGTTTTGGCAGACACTTTTGGGAAGTTTAGAAAGACGGGCAGATTATTTGAATTACAAGACGAATACAGTCGAGTCTTGAGATTTCGGAGGAATATTCAGTTATTTGGGAGTTGTGTGTGTCTAGGATATTGAGAATACAGTTAGCTAGGGGAATTACAAGAGGAACCGTCAGTCTTTAGAAGACAGATAAGTGTGCTAGATGCCGACTACTCAGAAAATACCTGGTCAGTTTGTGAACTGTAAGTTAGAACCAGAATTTATGACAATGGAGCCACACCATGTTTTGATGTTGTGACCTGTAGCTGCTGTTAAGCTTAGAATCCAGAACTTTCATGATGTCCCTCTGTGTTGAACTGCAGAACTTTTATGATGTTCCTCTGTGTTGAACTGCAGAATTTTTATGATGTCCCTCTGTGTTGAATTGCAGAAACTATTAGTAGAACCTTTCTATGCCCACTTTGAACAATTTAGGTCAGAGTTATGAATTGCAGTACAAACTGTTATCCAGACTTTTTCGTTACACCTGTTCAGTTACAGGGACCGAGGTTGAACTCTGATATCTTTTAGCGCTAAGTGTGCAGATTTACCTATATATCAGAGTATTGCCCATGTCCCTGGTGCGTGGCCACCCTCAGAACATTGGCTATCGGTTATATACATCGAGAAGCAGAGTTCCAGAAGAAGCAAATAGAGCGAGGCTTGGACCCACCCTACTCAAGGATCCCAGCCATAACAGATGACCCGGGAGCAAGATCTGCCGAGACTTCCGTTTACGTTTGTAAAGAACTTATATGAAGATTTATCTAGCTGCCTCAGGAACTATTCCATACTATACTCGAACACCGAAGAACAATATGCTGTATCGAGGCCTAGCTATCATGAACAATCAGCATATATATATATATGGCCTTTTTCGTCTTTACAGACGGTCAATGGCAAGTGTTTTACTGTGACAACTTCTGAGTTTTCGCTTATCTCTCTTGTCGTTCAGCTCGTATATAAGTCTCTTCTCAAAAGACTTTGCGCCCTTTCGTAATTTGGCTTTCCACACAACTCTGTCATCAGCTAGTCCTTCCCATGTGCTGGGACCTATAGAAAAGTTTTTCATTGAGGCTTTGCAGACATCTTTATATCTGAGCAGTGGTCTGCCCTGGTGCCTCTTCCTCTCCGAAATTTCACAGAACAACATTTGTTTTGGTATGCAATAAGTTTCCATTCTTCTCACATGCCCCAACCATCTTAGTCGTCTATTGCTGAGCATGTCCATGATGGAAGGCAGGTTTGCACGTTGCAGTACTTCAGAGTTGGTTATCTTGTCGTACCACCTGATGTTCATAATCTTGTGGAGACATCGAAGGTGAAAGATGTTAAGTCTCCTCTCGTGTCTTGAGTAGGCTGTCCATGTTTCTGAGCCATATAGTAAAGAACTAATTACACAGGCTCGTTATATTTGAATCATCGTCTGTAATGTCAGTTTTGTGTTGTCCCACGCTCGCTTTGATAGTTTGCCGATGTAGTAGCCGCACTCCTATACGAGCGTTGATTTCTTCATCAAGAGAAAGGCTGGCAGTGACCATGGACCCAAGATAGCAGAATTTTGAACTGGTGTTAGATGGTTGCCATTTAAAGTGATATTTGTTGTGTTACCTCCTTGACATAGTGCAACTGTTTTGGAGACACTTATAGTCAGAGAAAAAGGTCGCATGCCTTTGACAAATTATTAATTAGACATTGCAGTGTAGTCTCACTGTGGGCGACTAAGGCAGCATCGTCAGCGAAAAGGAGGTCTTTGAGAAGAATTTCCGTCGTTTTTGTTTTGGCTCTTAAGCGAGCCAAGTTAAACAGTGAACCATCAGATCTAGTACGGATGAAAACATCACCATCATCGTCCCTCAAGGCGTGGTTCAAAAGGACTGCGTAGAAGATGCCAAAGAGGGTGGGGACAAGGACACAACCCTGCTTGACTCCACTCTTAACCTCGAAACAATCAGCATAGATAACCTTAAAAGACAGTGTGCGTGTGCTCTTATCCTCTTGGCCACTATAGAGATAGAGAGGTACTCCACCATTGGAAGGCACGACGAGGTAATAATTGTGTCAATGACCTTGTGTTCTCTATATACAGTAAGAGTGAATAGACCCTTCATTGTTGAGTCATTAGGCCGGCCATAGAATAGGATAGACTGGAACAGATAAAGAAATATACAAACTAGTTGATATATATATATATAAATAGGGGGAAGACTGCAGTAAAACTTGGTAAAGGCCTTGTTGGTCGAAACGTTGCTGTTTATCGTCACTGTTTCTGTTTTTGTAAAACTATAGTACTTTGTTTGTACGTGTTTTCACTCCTGTTTGTTCGTTTGCTTGATAAAGGCCTTGTTGGTCGAAACGTTGCTGTTTATCGTCACTGTTTCTGCTATTCTTTGTAAAACCTATTTTAGTATTTTCTTTTTGTTTGTACTTTTTTGTTTTCACTATATATATATATATATATATATATATATATATATATATATATATATATATATATATATATATATATATATATACACATATATGTATATTGTATACGAATTACTGTTGTATCTTGATTTGATTAACATTTTTGGATTATTCTCCATATTGATACTTGTGTACCTCTTAACATTGTGTCTTATGTATGGAACTATGCTGATCTCTTCTTAGACCAGTATGCAGCTAGAGCTCATACATTGTTCTATGAAATAAATTAAACTAATAAGTTGAAGTATATAACGATCTTTGTTTAGTGAGTTTTGTGTAGACTAATAGAACGTTCTCTTTCCTATTCTTTTCTTATTCTCTTGTTCTTCTACATTGTTTTTCTTCAAAGTGCTGTGTACCAGTTTAGGACACACTAGGCTGCTACATCTGTAGTTCCTATTTCTAGGGCCTAGTATACATGAGGTAGGAGGACCAATTTCATTCCTCGCACGTGGAACAGCAAGTGTGGGATTAAACCAACACTCCTCTTGTGTCCGAGTTGGTAGGCATACGCTTATGCGTTACGATAATCCGACGTCGATTATACTTCAACATTTACTGACTTAGTAAAGAATTAGATATATTCTTATTGTAGTACACATCTTGGTGGCGTCTGTGGCTTAGGGCTAGTGACTCGATTGACCCAGACGTTCTGAGCTCGAATCACGCTCTGGACAGTGTTTTTGCAAATTGTTTCGTGTGGATTTTGACAAAAGAACGATGGCACCACCTGTTCAGAAGCAATGGCAAACTACTGAACGTAATAATGCCTAGAAAAATTACAAACAGCGTTAAAATAGCTGGTAGTTGATTCACAAAGTCCTGTAAAGGAAATACAATTAACTTTTTTTTAGTACAATCTGCACATGTTCTGGTCAAATACTATCTTTAACCAAGAACAGCTTGCACAGTATCAGCTAAAGAATATAAGTACCGTAAATCAAAAGAGATGCTGGAGTTTGATCGGATCATGCTACGCATGAAGATTAACTATGTCACGGAAGTGTTATTAGATAGAAACCAGAGTGTAAACGAACAAAGCGAAAGACCCAAAAATTACCTGGAGGAGAACAGTAGAACAAGAACTGAAAGATATAAATCACAACTGATACACAATAGCGAAACACGTAATAACAAAGTACTGTAGTTTTATAAAATAAAAAAAATGACAATACACACAACGTTTCGACCAAAAGGTCTTTATCAAGCAAACAATACAACAGGAGTGACGAATTTCACAGCACACTACATATAGACTTTGACAAAGATATTACACTTCAAATGAATGAAAATATGCTAAAACGAATAACGAATAAACAGAAAATGAATGAAAGAGGAACATTAAAAATCAAGTAAATATATGACTTATATACATTTAACATATACACGTATGAAATATGGAGCATGAGAAGAGAAAGTACTAAGAAGCATAGAAATGTAGAGCGTTGAGTCCATGAGGTCTCAGGTACCATATAACGAAATAAAACGATTCTCCAGAGCAAATCGACTACGATCATCAGAGGAACATGATCGAATGGCCGTGACCTGGACGTCACGAGCTCAAAATGGTCAGTTCAATTGAAATGAGTGGCTACAGGGGTCACAGAGCATTGGCGTATATTGCGCAAGTGCTGGTCGAAACGCTCACTGAGCATTTTGCCTGTTTCGCCGATATATGCCTCAGCACACCGCTTGCAAGTGATAGCGTTGATTCTATTTAGGACTCGCTGTGAAACCATCTTCAATAACAAACGCGGCTTTAGGAAAAGATACAGTACTGGTCTGTATCACATAGACACATGTATTGCAACGCCGACGGTCACACTGGACAGTGCCAAAATGACTCTGGATATTGGACTTAGCCAACATATCCTTAAGACTTCTATCCAGTCTGTAAGCTACCAAAGGATAGTCTGGGAAGACTGAACTGGTCTCAGGATCTGACTCAAGAATAGACTGATAGAAATAAAGGCCTTTTAGTTGAAACGTTGCTGTGCATTCTCCTTGTTTTTGTATTTTGTAAAACTACAGTACTTTGTTATTACGTGTTTCGCCATTACTACATAGTTTTACTGCAGTCTCCATCTATATTGATTTTACTGGCACACAATACAGAGGATGGTCAAGAAAATAGAAGAATGATGTGCAGTTGTTGAAAAAGGGGGAGACTGCAGTAAAACTTAGTAAAGTAGCGAAATATGTAAGAACAAAGTACTTTAGTTTTACAAATTACAAAAATAGTGACAACACACTACAACGTTTCGACCAAAAGGCCTTTATCAAGCAAACGATACAACATGAGTGACGAATTTCAAAGAACACTACATATGGACGACTGCATACGGAGACATTCAAACGTATCTAAATGTGCATTTGTTGCTGCCCTAAGCGCCTCACAGGTTAGATAATATATATATATATATATATATATATATATATATATATATATATAGAGAGAGAGAGAGAAGTGATTGAAGTACACGTCGTGATCAATCGCAAAGTGTTTAAAGACAGTAATATTACGGTGTTTACCGTATTTGTTTTAAAGTTGAGAAATAAATTATATTTGGTCGTGAAACAAATCTGGCAACTTACCTGCTGTTGCCATCAAGAAAATTGGAGTTTCTGCTTGTTTATCACTTGGTACTTCGTCTTTGGCTCGTGATACGATACTAGTTAGATACATCGATAGACCTTCCTGATCATTCTCATAGTTATTCAGTCCTGTCTGAAACCTGACGTTAGAGATGAGGTCAATTTTTGGAACCAGCGAATTGCTGGCAGATGGATTCCACCTGGCAATATAAACTTTACGTTCAGCACAGAGAAATGAGAAACTTCAAGTTGAACACAATGAAATATGGGTATGTCTGGGATGCTATGACGTCAGTTCAGTAACTATTTACCAATAACCAAAATACCATCTAGATAAATATAGTTGATAAAGTCATATAGTTGGGAAAGAAAGAAAACGTTATAAAAAAACAAAAATATTGTACTTAAATGTGTAACCGGTGTAAAAGGACAAGGACATAAAATGATGGTTGTTTTTTCATGGAGAGAAAAAAATAAATTCTTAACAGTCATATCTAAAAGTACTAAGCAGACTTAAGAAAATACTGCTAACATGTTCGAAGAAAAAATATATTTAACTTCTTCTACAAAATACAAGGAAATTATATAGATGATATCACATGTTTCAGAAGAATCCTGCGAACATTCTAGGCAAATGCAATAGCAAATGTAATAGCAAATGTAATAGCAAATGTAATAGCAAATGTAATAGCAATTGTAATAGCAAATGTAATAGCAAATGTAATAGCAAATGTAATAGCAAATGTAATAGCAAATGTAATAGCAAATGTAATAGCAAATGCAATAGCAAATGTAATAGCAAATGCAATAGCAAATGTAATAGCAATTGTAATAGCAAATGTAATAGCAAATGTAATAGCAAATGCAATAGCAAATGCAATAGCAAATGCAATAGCAAATGCAATAGCAAATGCAATAGCAAATGCAATAGCAAATGAAGAGCTTTTGAAACGAACAAACTATGCATCGCTGGAGACCATCATTAAACGAAGAAGATAGAGGGTGGATTGGTCATGCATGTCGTATGTCAGTAGGGACATTGGTTAGAACAACTCTCAGATGGATAGCGGATCGCCCGAGTTGTTACCGGGGCCCAAATTTGGGGTGTAAGGACCTACATACTTACATATATCCCCCTTCCATCCCACACACATAAATATGGTATTTGTCGTATTTACAGTCAGTTTTTTTTCAAAAGTGTAACTGTGACGACTTCTAAGTTTGTGTTTGTCTAGTACGTCTTCAAGTTTCTCTTTGATATATTCTCCCATATAACTCGGTCATCAGATCACCCGTATGTTGTCGGGGCTCGCAAGGGGAGCAAGGAATAGTAACACTGCGACCTACAAGGCATGTCGTAAGAGGCGACTGAGGTAGGGGCCTAGGAAGCTACCTAGTAAAAAAAAGCGTCGCATAAATCGTAAGTGCTGGCGCATAACTGGTACAACGTGCAATCGCTATTTGGCTCAGATCACATACAAATCACCAAGAGTGGGTTAACAAGTGGTGGGTAGGAAGCTTTCGAAGTAGAAGAAGGTCATCAGATAATGTATTCCATTTGTTGGGACAGACAGAAAAGTCCTTACAGATATCCTTATATCTGAGCAGTGGTCTTCCTTAGTACCTTCCCTTCTGAAAGCTCACAGAACATCAGCTGCAGGAGGTATGCGGCTATTTTTCCTTCTTCTAACATGTTCCAACCATCTTAGTCTAGTCTTCTACTGCTGATTATTCCCATGATGGTTGACAAGTTATCATGATGGTTGGCAAGTTATCATGATGGTTGGCAAGTTATCATGATGGTTGACAAGTTATCATGATGGTTGGCAAGTTATCATGATGGTTGACAAGTTATCATGATGGTTGGCAAGTTATCATGATGGTTGGCAAGTTATCATGATGGTTGGCAAGTTATCATGATGGTTGACAAGTTATCATGATGGTTGGCAAGTTATCATGATGGTTGGCAAGTTATCATGTTGTAGTACTTCAGATTTTGTAATCTTGTCATACTATCTGATGTTCATCATCTTGTGAAGACATTGAATGTGAAAGATGTTATGCCCACCCCTATACATAAATACAATCTCCTGCTACTTTTTCAGACTTTAGGGTAGGAAGTGCCTGTCACCTCACAATTCTAGGCTCCAGTGCGCAGGAGGTAGGATGCCCTATTCCTTTCCTCATGTGTGAAACGTCGAGTATAGGATTGAACCCACAACTTAGCTAACCGTCCCATACACGCACATATACACGCACATATACACGCACATATACACGCACATATACACGCACATATACACGCACATATACACGCACATATACACGCACATATACACGCACATATACACGCACATATACACGCACATATACACGCACATATACACGCACATATACACGAACATATACACGCACACATGCACGTACATATACACGCACATATGCACGCACATATACACGCACATAATCACGCACATATACACGCACTTATACACGTACATATACACGCACATATACACGCACTTATACACGTACATATACACGCACATATGCACGCACATATACACGCACATAATCACGCACATATACACGCACTTATACACGTACATATACACGCACATATATACGCAGATAAACACAGAAATATATCGACATAGATGTTTGCCTGTCTGGTCAGCTAGACCCAGTCCTCATTATTTAACATCTTAGTTATTTAGACATTACAATTTACCTACAGTGACCTACAAAATCTGTCACACCTGTAGATTTTTAACTTTGTGCTTGTACTCCCAGCGTCCAATAAAACACCATAGTTCACCAGCTTAGCACCGCCCTCGGGATTTTGATTTGGCGAAGCATCTAGGGGCGTGGCCAGGATGTAAATGATTGACATATAGACTTGCAATGGCATAATCATCTTAGTCAGTCTGCCTCCTTTCATGATCATTTCTGGCAATGGAAACAATTGATTAAAATTAGATACACTTAAACTTAATTAGCTCTAAAAAGTCTAAAGGCCAACGGCCGAAACATCGATTGTCGTCTTTTTTCTTATTTAATCATTTATTTTCCCGCGTTTATGCAATACTGTATATAGCTATCTATCTTTGTCATATCGCCTACTTACTCAGTATTACCGCAGCATCCCACGTTTTTTCCAAATCTGATCTAATCCGGTCTGACCACCTCAAATTGGCAGGTTACCGTACATCACCCAGACAGTCTAAAGACAAACGATTGGCTTCATTGCACCGGGTTTCTCCATTTCCAATATGGCCCGTTTTCCTCTCCGCAAAAATGGCACGCCACATACCGATAGCATTACACAAGAAATGAGCCTCGCAGTTCCGACAACAATCATACGGATCTCTGGAAAACAATGCACTTATGATCAGAACGATGAAGTCGGATTTGAACCCCCCGACATTCGGAACGCAAAGCTTAAACCACATAGCCTCAAAGATCCCCTAAACTTATTTGAATCGAGGTTAATGTGATAGTCAGTCGTAATAAATGATCGGTTGCTCGCAGTTTACTGGAAGTATCAGCAGCAGCTCTTTGTTTGTTTGTTTGTTTGCGATTGTTCTTATCAACCAAGTTAACCACTCTTTGTGATCTGTGTGGTTTGTTCTTATCAACCAAGTTAACCAATCTTTGTGATCTGTATAGTTTGTTCTTATCAACCAAGTTAACCACTCTTTGTGTGATCTGTGTGGTTTGCTCTTATCAACTAAGTTAACCACTCTTTGTGATCTGTATGGTTTGTTCTTATCAACCAAGTTAACCACTCTTTGTGATCTGTGTGGTTTGTTCTTATCAACCAAGTTAACCACTCTTTGTGTTCTGTATGGTTTGTTCTTATCAACCAAGTTAACCACTCTTTGTGTATCTGTGTGGTTTGTTCTTATCAACCAAGTTAACCATTCTTTGTGTTCTGTATGGTTTGTTCTTATCAACCAAGTTAACCACTCTTTGTGTGATCTGTGTGGTTTGTTCTTATCAACCAAGTTAACCACTCTTTGTGTGATCTGTGTGGTTTGCTCTTATCAACTAAGTTAACCACTCTTTGTGATCTGTATGGTTTGTTCTTATCAACCAAGTTAACCACTCTTTGTGATCTGTGTGGTTTGTTCTTATCAACCAAGTTAACCACTCTTTGTGTTCTGTATGGTTTGTTCTTATCAACCAAGTTAACCAATCTTTGTGTTCTGTGTGGTTTGTTCTTATCAACCAAGTTAACCACTCTTTGTGTTCTGTATGGTTTGTTCTTATCAACCAAGTTAACCACTCTTTGTGTTCTGTATGGTTTGTTCTTATCAACCAAGTTAACCAATCTTTGTGTTCTGTGTGGTTTGTTCTTATCAACCAAGTTAACCACTCTTTGTGATCTGTGTGGTTTGTTCTTATCAACCAAGTTAACCACTCTTTGTGTTCTGTGTGGTTTGTTCTTATCATACAAGTTAACCTCTCTTGTGATCTGTGTGGTTTGTTCTTATCAACCAAGTTAACCACTCTTTGTGTTCTGTGTGGTTTGTTCTTATCAACCAAGTTAACCACTCTTTGTGTTCTGTGTGGTTTGTTCTTATCAACCAAGTTAACCACTCTTTGTGTTCTGTATGGTTTGTTCTTATCAACCAAGTTAACCACTCTTTGTGTTCTGTATGGTTTGTTCTTATCAACCAAGTTAACCACTCTTTGTGATCTGTGTGGTTTGTTCTTATCAACCAAGTTAACAATTCTTTGTGATCTGTGTGGTTTGTTCTTATCAACCAAGTTAACCAATCTTTGTGTTCTGTGGTTTGTTCTTATCAACCAAGTTAACCAATCTTTGTGTTCTGTGTGGTTTGTTCTTATCAACCAAGTTAACCACTCTTGTGTTCTGTGTGGTTTGTTCTTATCAACAAGTTAACCACTCTTTGTGTTCTGTGTGGTTTGTTCTTATCAACCAAGTTAACCAATCTTTGTGTTCTGTGTGGTTTGTTCTTATCAACCAAGTTAACCAATCTTTGTGTTCTGTGTGGTTTGTTCTTATCAACCAAGTTAACCAATCTTTGTGTTCTGTATGGTTTGTTCTTATCAACCAAGTTAACCAATCTTTGTGTTCTGTGTGGTTTGTTCTTATCAACCAAGTTAACCAATCTTTGTGTTCTGTGTGGTTTGTTCTTATCAACCAAGTTAACCAATCTTTGTGTTCTGTGTAGTTTGCTCAGAACTAAGTACGAAGGAGTTGAGATACAATGCACATTAGTTTCTGAATAACCTTGCATATTGCTCCCCGTTAACCGTGCATGACATGAAAGACAGGCATATCTGAAGTTCGACTAAAGTATATATAGGAGGTCACCGATAGCGAAATTGATAACACGCTGCAATAATGACCATGTACTGTGAAAATTCCCGACTTCCAAGCCAGCTTGGATCAAACATTCTTGCTGTGCATATGGTACAAATTTCCACTAAAGGAAATCCTTGTCCTTTACTTGTTGATCTATATTACAAGTACCTCTAAAGTCGGAGTAAGGCTCGCCTGAAGGGTGAAGAACACTGGTGATAGATAAGTAAAGCAAGTCTTCACGTAAAAAAACAGTCATGGACATAGTTGCCACGACTACATCCAAGTTAATAGCGGACAAATGAAAACAAAAGTAAGCTGCATATTATTCAACACGACACATAAAACAAAGTTTTGTAAAGTCAGTTCAGTAACCTACACTAAACATACATCTTTATTTCTTTCTAGACTCTCTCTCTCTCTCTCTCTCTCTCACACACACCCTCTCTCTGCCCCTTTCTCTTTTTCTCTCGCTCTCTCCAAACACAAACACATACACACACACACACACCTCTTTCTTCCCCTTTCTCTTTCTCTCGCTCTCTCTCTCTCTCTCTCACACACACAGCCTCTCTTTCCCCCCTTATCTTTTTCTCTCGCTCTCTCTCTCTCTCTCACACACACATACACACAACCCTCTCTCTCCCCTTTCTCTCTCTCTCTCTCTTCTCTCTCTCTCTCTCTCTCCTGTATCCGTTTCGAATAAAACCACTTATCACTAACGTTTATATTCATATCTTAGTTCAACCTTGCTAATGGAACCACGTGTGGTGTGCTAATATTATTGCTAACACTAAGTTAGTTTTACTCTTACAATTTCTTCAACAAAATCATTTCTATAGATTTGATCCATTAGACCTAACTGAGAAAAAGTCACTACATAATTGGAACTAATGAGATATCTACACAAGTTTTCCTATATTTAATACGAATAACTCAAAAAAGCAAAACTAATGAACAAAATAATTAAGACAGCCGGCGGGGAAATATTCCGCTGCAAGAAGAACTAAAATGAAATATAAACGGACTGACCCAATTGGAAACCGACCTGAAAATATTAATGGGCAAAGAGATGTTAACAAAAGAACAAGAAAATGTTAATGGATAAAGATATTTAAAAGCTATTTTAAAAAAGAATAGTGAAACATCATCAGAATAAGCAAAAAATAGAAATAACTCGTTCGCCCGAGTGGTTACCGGGTCCCAAATTTGGGGTGTCAAGAATAGAAGCACTGTTACCTGCCACGAATGTCGTAAGAGGCGAGTGAGGAGGTTTGGCTGAAGTCGAATGCGCGTGTCCTAAACGTGTAGAAGTCTATGTGTTTAGGGGCCTACCAAACCAATGTGCAACGTATACACTTTGTCCTTCTCTGCTTTTTTGCCGCTAGGCGTAGCAGGTTTAACTGATGATCGGTTTCCGAGATAATGAACGCTCGGTCGCTTGATATGGTGTGGTATTGTGGAGTTTTAAGATGTCTGTAACTCCATCAACCCATATTTTCTTGGTCTGCCCTTTCCTCTTGATGATTCCATTTTCAGGTTGTACGCTCTTACAACTGGTGTATTCGGGTTCGTTCTGACCAAGTGGCCAAACCATTTGAGTCTCTGTTTTTCAATAAATCTAATAGCAGGTGTTGTTCCGACTGTTCTTCTAATTTCCTCATTTCTTATATGGTCTCTTCTTGTTTTATTTACTGCTTTCCTCAGGCATCTCATTTCGCATGTGGTAATTTTCCTTTCTTGTTCTTTTGTCAGTGCCCATGTTTGGCTCTGGTAGCACAGTGTTGGTATAAAGATTGAATTTATAATCTGTCTTTTAGTCACTACTGGAATAGCTGGTTGTTTCAAAATTGGGGTAAGCTGGTATGTAATGTTGTTGGCTTGCTGGTATACACGTTCCCAAGAGAGAGTAGACACGTATACACGTTCTTGGCAAAAGATCAAACATATCACAAAGATGGCTTAAAATTGGTCGTAAAGAACGAACGCAAAGAAGAAGAAGAAGAGGAATAACAGGTAGAAACGATATACGTACGATCGTAATGAAGAGACTGACATATAGTATAATGAGTGGAAAGGGATGCAACGAGATATATCATCGTTCCTCACTCATAGATATATTACGAGTACAGACCTGTCTCTACTTCGGGACGACACATTAGATGTTCAGTCACCTTCAACAGACAGCGATGGGTTTGCATACTCACAGTTCCATTGCTAGTCTTATTGGTCTTTACAATGATATACCATTGCTCTATCTACTCCACTGTTCCAGTTCTCGCCAAATGAAAAAATTGCAATAACAAGTTAAAAAATAAAATAATATAAGGTCGATGCCTCTGATGTTGAAGAAGGCACACCTGCATGGCGGAGGACACTGATAAAAAGGAAAGCAGACGTTCACGAAAAAATCAGAGTGCCATAACAGGCACCCTTACGTCCGATTGCATAGCGGGCGAACGCAAGAAGGAACAGAAGATCAGGGATTAATAATATTATTGTATGTTATGCATATCCTTTTTCGTCTTTATTGAAGTCATCATTTAGTAAGTGTGTTACTTTTTCATCTCTATTGACAGCCATTTAGTAAGTGTGTTACTTTTTCATCTCTATTAACGGCCATTTAGTAAGTGTGTTACTTTTTCATCTCTATTGACGGCCATTTAGTAAGTGTGTTACTTTTTCATCTCTATTGACGGCCATTTAGTAAGTGTGTTACTTTTTCATCTTTATTGACAGCCATTTAGTAAGTGTGTTACTTTTTCATCTCTATTGACAGCCATTTAGTAAGTGTGTTGCTGTGACGACTTGAGAGTTTGTGCTTGTTTCTCTTGCCTTCAAGATCATAACTAAATTTCTATTCAAAATATTCTGCTTCTTTGCATAATGTTGCTTTCCACATAACTCGATCATCAGCTAGTTTTTACCATTTGTTTGGATAGAAAGAACATTTATACTCTGAGACCGTGTAGATATCCTTATATCTGAGCAGGGGTATGTCTTAGAGCCTCTTCCCTTCCGAACGTTAACAGAAAAGAACCTCTAATATATGTACTAATGTACTAATGAGATGCAGATCTTCTTCTTCTTTGCGTTCGTTCTTTACGACCAATTTTAATCACTCTTTGTGATATGTTTGATCTTTGCCAAGAACGTGTATACGTTGCACATTGGTTTGGTAGGCCCCTAAAGCATATATTTCTACACTGAGATGCAGATAATTTTTCAATGGAATCAGATAACATAACAACACGACAAAACGTGAACGTATTATTTGGACATCATGGAACAGTCTTGTCTGTGACTAACAAAGCAATGATTGATATAAACCTTGTCCTAAAGAAGTACGATAGAGACCATGCGATGCATCATGAAATCATCGTTATTATATTCATCAAACTTCGGGTATGCAAGTGAGTAGGAACTCTCCTTCCGGAGTGTAAGAATACACATTCCTCCTCTTCGATCGTTCTAGATCTGTTTTAATCATTCTCATTGTGATATATAAACAGCCAAACATCAGAACGTGATGTACGTGCACCAGCCTTCAGCACCTATTTGAGCTCAGTTGCTTATCCTTCGGTGGGGTGTTCGTTTTCAGCCAGCTTTTGATTTACTAGGGTGAGCTTTCCCTAGGGTTCGATCAGCTTTGCCGTATTTTTGGGCTTTGTGATCTACGCCGGGACAGTGAGTTACGCTATTTATGCCCTTTCTGACTGAGAAATATTTCTCGGGGCTTGTAAACTTATCCTCGTACGGCGTCTTACTCGTATAAAACACCGTGTAAAGTATCGGCCTTCGCCAATGTTCAGACCCGAACTTCCTGTCTGATCCGTACATTGTCGGCCTTGCTTTACCGTACATTTTTGAGTTTGGTCCGGAGAAGGAACATTCTCAGCCTTTTCTAGACGCGCATTGGTACGTGGCAATTTGCAATTAACCTCGAAAGCATTGGCATGGGGCCGAGTACAAACAATGTAGAGGTTCGTTTCAGTCGGCACTATCAGCGTAACTGAGGATTTTGCGCTCGCCGCCATCACCGCCCCAGTTATTCCGGGGATGTTAGTTACGACTGCAATCGAACCTTGCCCGGTTGCCCCAAGGCTGGCAGTTCCGTTAGGCATCACCAACCTCAGTTCTTCCGGGGATGTTAATTTTTAATCGCACAGTACCTTGCACGGTTTTCCCAGGGCGGGTAGTTTCGTTATGCACTAAACGCAACTTGTTCTTTTGCGCTCGGCAAACCTTGCCCAGTACATGTATCTGCACCAGGCTACCGATGCGGGGTCAGCTGCAATCTTCTCTCGCACCAACACGAGGGTAGACTTTATTCGTTACGGTCCTGTCTTATTTATTCTTGCCGACGGGCTGGCAATGTTTGCCCCTCCTCAGGGCTTCGACCTACGTGGGCATACGTTTGGTCACTGGATGCACCTCTCATCCATGTCTGAGACGTTTCGTTGCTGTTTCTTTGCGTTCAGGGACTTGGGCAATATCTTGTTGGACATCGGTCAGGAGATTTGTGCATTTTGTTTGTATGTATCTTTATTGTATTTCCGTAATTGCACTGCTACCACTACCAGTAGTTTTCTCTCCCCGATCCCTGCCCTCTTAGCCAGACCGGAACCAGAGTCTGTTTCCAGGGTCACCGCGTGGAGGTTGGGGGCAGGGTCTTGGTTAGCGCGCCCTCTCGCTAACCCTGGCTCATGTTACCATCATGACCTCATGAGCCTTTTGACCCTGGATCGTGTCATCCATTGAACCTCGACTGATTTAATGAGCCATTCGAGGTTTCACCGTGAGACAGTGTGAACTTAGACATGCATGGCTTAATCTTTGAGACAAGCATATGACTACTGGCAGGATCAACCAGATAGCTGTCATGGACGAGACTGGACCGACAATGCTCGGGGTAGGGAGACAGCGCTCTGTGCAGAGCGGATCCCGACGTCCCCGGCGAAAATGCGAAATTGAAGCGAAACGACCGAGCGCTCGCTTCCACAGATTTGCCGGCAAGACTTGCGCCTCGCCAAGCAAAGAACGACACCATGTTACTACCTGCGGACCCACAAGCTCGTTGCGAGAGCAGGGCCTTTTAACGAGACCACCGTCGAGCGTTTACAATTTTAGACTGACTGCATCACATCGCGACCGAGAAACTCCGATATACGGACACACACCACCAATAAGACCGCGCGCGCGAGCGAGCGAGTCTTAATAGCAGACGCTACCTTGTCCCTTATTCGCTGGGAGCCTCGTTCGCGTGAAAAGCGAGGAGGCACGCGCAGCCGTTAGAGACTATGCACGCAATTGGTTATCGACACTGGGAACCGCGTTCGCTGACTGGCTCGCCCGTCCGGTTATTTTCAAAACGGGAGGCACAGTTTACAGACGCACAACCCAGATGAATACACATTCAATAAAATTTGCGTCAACATCAGACACCACCACCCCCACCCACCCAAAATATTCGTATGGAGTCAAAACAGCTTTTTACTGTGTGGATGAAATCTTGATAACTTTTCTTAATTGGAGTTGTTATGCGAAGCCACTATGTGGAGTCAAAAGCGCAAATCTACTGTCCTGGGAAGTGAAAACTCTACTGTCTTGGGAAGTACAAACTCCACTGTCTTGGGAAGTATCAACTCTACTGTCTTGGGAAGTGAAATCTCTACTATCTTGGGAAGTATCAACTCTACTGTCTTGGGAAGTACAAACACTACTGTCTTGGGAAGTACAAGCTCTACTGTCTTGGGAAGTACAAACTCTACTGTCTTGGGAAGTATCAACTCTACTATCTTGGGAAGTACAAACTCTACTGTCTTGGGAAGTACAAACACTACTGTCTTGGGAAGTACAACCTCTACTGTCTTGGGAAGTACAAACACTACTGTCTTGGGAAGTACAAACACTACTGTCTTGGGAAGTACAAACACTACTGTCTTGGGAAGTACAAACACTACTGTCTTGGGAAGTATCAACTCTACTGTCTTGGGAAGTACAAACACTACTGTCTTGGGAAGTACAAACACTACTGTCTTGGGAAGTACAAACTCTACTGTCTTGGGAAGTACAAACACTACTGTCTTGGGAAGTACAAACACTACTGTCTTGGGAAGTACAAACTCTACTGTCTTGGGAAGTATCAACTCTACTGTCTTGGGAAGTACAAACACTACTGTCTTGGGAAGTACAAACTCTACTGTCTTGGGAAGTACAAACACTACTGTCTTGGGAAGTACAAACACTACTGTCTTGGGAAGTACAAACTCTACTGTCTTGGGAAGTATCAACTCTACTGTCTTGGGAAGTACAAACACTACTGTCTTGGGAAGTACAAACACTACTGTCTTGGGAAGTACAAACACTACTGTCTTGGGAAGTACAAACACTACTGTCTTGGGAAGTACAAACACTACTGTCTTGGGAAGTACAAACTCTACTGTCTTGGGAAGTACAAACACTACTGTCTTGGGAAGTACAAACTCTACTGTCTTGGGAAGTACAAACACTACTGTCTTGGGAAGTACAAACTCTACTGTCTTGGGAACTACAAACACTACTGTCTTGGGAAGTACAAAGACTAAAGTCTTGGGAAGTACAAACTCTACTGTCTTGGGAAGTACAAAGACTAAAGTCCTGGGAAGTACAAACTCTACTGTCTTGGGAAGTACAAACACTACTGTCTTGGGAAGTACAAAGACTAAAGTCTTGGGAAGTACAAACACTACTGTCTTGGGAAGTACAAACACTACTGTCTTGGGAAGTACAAACACTACTGTCTTGGGAAGTACAAACTTTACTGTCTTGGAAAGTATAAACTCTACTGTCTTGGGAAGTACAAACACTACTGTCTTGGGAAGTACAAACTCCACTGTCTTGGGAAGTACAAACTCTACTGTCTTGGGAAGTACAAACTCTACTTTCTTGGGAAGTACACATTCTACTGTCTTGGGAAGTACAAACTCTACTATCTTGGGAAGTACAAACTCTACTATCTTGGGAAGTACAAATTCTACTGTCTTGGGAAGTACAAACTCTACTGTCTTGTGAAGTACATACTCCACTGCATAGAAAGATTAAACTTCACTGTCTATCGCAGATACAAGATTGCAGACTCGTTCTCCCAATAGATCAAAACAGTAACGGTAATATTCATAAAGAAAACAAATATTCAATTTGAATTTAACTGACAACAGTTACTCCATGTATGTTTTCTTTCTCCATAGCAACCGTAATGGAATTGCCCTGATGTTTGTTATTTGCAGTTTGTTGGCAATCATTTACCTGTACATTCATGCCCTGTGCATTCATGTATGTTAATGTAATTGGCATGTCGGCATGTTTGGCTGTTAGTCTGCACACCAAAAGTGTTACATGGTCCCGGTGTGTGTGTGAGAAGAATGAGATGTTAAAATAACACTGTTCGAAAACATTTTTGCTTTTTGTTTTGTTTCGTTTAAGAGTGTGTGTTTCCAATACTGTTTTCTCTTGATGATTGCGAATCTGGATTAAATATTTTTTTCCGATCGCATATAGTTTCTGAGAAGTAATTACAGTTCAAATTAACATACACCTGCTAGGAACTATGGCGCCAATTTTAAAATCCAAACATGTCACTATGAACACAAAAAGAGCAATGTTCAACACATTATTTCTTTCCACATTATGCTACCAGTGCCAAACCTGGATGCTGACGACAAATGATAGAAGAAAACTAGTCACCACAGAGATGAAGTGTATACGCAGAATGCTGGGAGTAACAAGAAGAGACCGGGTGAGAATGAAGACATCAGGAAAAAAATGAACACAACACCAGTACCGAACTTGATCAAGAAATACAAAATTAAAAGTTTCTGCCACATAAGCATATTACCAACATAAGAGTACACATCAGAAAGCAATGTCGCTCCGATACAATGGATACAAAGAAAAAGGCCGGTCATGCAAAAGGTGAACCTCAGAGATAACAGAGACGACGAAATACACTACTTATGAAGCGGAAACAAAAACCCGTTCTAGAAATCACTTCTTATCCTGACGCTGTGAAGAAAAACAGGATTGGAGAAAAGAAAGAAAGACTGCAACTGAAAAATGTAAGATTTTTGTAAACGTTTACCTGACATAGAGAGGTAAGTTGGATGACTCCCACTCGTAGTATTAGCGTGTAGCACTGCTACCCAACATTGGTATATATTGAGACGCATTTGATTAATGTCTATGGTGGCGCGGGCACCATATGATAATTGTAATAATAATTCTAATAAGAATAAGAAAGTACTTTTAATTTTATATTTAATACAAATAAATAACATATGACAACTGAAATGGTGAAGAGAAGTTCTTAGCACTTGGTATATAATTTACTATGGGCAACAAATGGGAACATACTGTTAAAAGAATTAACATTTTTTTGTTTTTCTGATACTAAAAAATTCTGTTTTCTGGATATTTTGTTTTCTGAACATTCTGTTTAACTTTAAAGAGGGTGGAATAAATAGGGCACCAGAATGTGCCACATGGGTGTCATGGCGCCCGCGGTTACCGTGTTGGACAGCGCTGGTGTGGAGTTTACATTGTCAGATCCTAACAATAATCAGTCAACACAGATGTATTCCACTTTCTTGACATCTTTCTTCCTTAGCGCAAGTCGTCTTGCAGTGGATACTGTCTCACTGTGGAATATCAGGAAATAAAGCAGCAAACCATATGTCCAAGGAAGGTGCTGCAGAAGAGCAGCCGGATGTGCCAGTTACCTACTACCAAAAAAAAGGATGATTAAATCGATCAGAAAGTCACAAATACCAACACAAGACGATTACTATAATATGAGCAGATTGGAACAAGTTGTCATTCTGCGCCGTAGAACAGGACGCAATCGACTCCGCAGCCACATGTATACAAAATTCAAGATTGGCAACTCAGCCATGTGTACATGTGGACAGGCACACCAGACTGGAGAACACGCACTTCAAGATTGCACCGAATGTGATACACTGAGGCAAACTCACTGGTCTAACGAAACAACACTCGACATAAAACTATACGGACCTCTGTGTGAGCTACAAACGACAGTGAAGTTCATACAAGAGACAATATTGAATATATAGACAATATTTCAAGCGAACGAGATGAAGGAAGGAAATCTTTCTTTTGTTTTCAAAATGTATTGACCTATTCCAATGGTCGTCAATCACAGACCCAAGATTGTAGGGAAAAATGTTTACATGTGAATCCAGGAATGGTGGCTTAAGAGACATATTACACACCCTATTTCGTGATACACCTTCAACATAGATGTCACTATTTCGTGATATACCTTCAACATAGATGTCACTATTTCGTGATATACCTTCAACATATATGTCACTATTTCATGAATACCTTCAAACATAGATGTCACTATTTCGTGATATACCTTCATCATAGATGCACTATTTCATGATATACCTTCAACATAGATGCCACTATTTCATGATATACCTTCAACATATATGCCACTATTTCATGATATACCTTCAACATAGATGCACTATTTCATGATATACCTTCAACATGATGCCACTATTTCGTGAATACCTTCATCATAGATGCCATATATCGTGATATACCTTCACCATAGATGCCATATTCTGATATACCTTCACCATAGATGCCACTATTTCATGATATACCTTCATCATAGATGCCACTATTTCATGATATACCTTCATCATAGATGCCTATATCATGATATACCTTCAACATATATGTCAACTATTTCGTGATATACCTTCATCATAGATGCCACTATTTCGTGATATACCTTCATCATAGATGCCACTATTTCGTGATATACCTTCATCATAGATGCCACTATTTCATGATATACCTTCATCATAGATGCCACTATTTCATGATATACCTTCATCATAGATGCCACTATTTCATGATATACCTTCAACATAGATGCCACTATTTCATGATATACCTTCAACATAGATGCCACTATTTCATGATATACCTTCACCATAGATGCCACTATTTCATGATATACCTTCAACATAGCTACCACTATTTCATGATATACCTTCAACATAGATGTCACTATTTCATGATATACCTTCAACATAGATGCCACTATTTCGTGATATACCTTCACCATAGATGCCATATATCATGATATACCTTCAACATAGATGCCACTATTCGTGATATACCTTCAACATAGATGCCGATATATCGTGATATACCTTCAACATAGATGCCGATATATCGTGATATACCTTCAACATAGATGTCGCTATATCGTGATATACCTTCAACATAGATGTCACTATTTCATGATATACCTTCAACATAGATGCCACTATTTCATGATATACCTTCAACATAGATGTCACTATTTCGCGATATACCTTCAACATAGATGCCACTATTCTGATATACCTTCAACATAGATGTCACTATTTCATGATATACCTTAAACCCATAGATGCCACCTTGAATTTGTTGTCTGGAGATTTTGCCTGCCCAAAACGCCATTGTGGTGCGGGCCCGTAGGAAGCAAATAATAGTACTACTGCGACCTAAAATGCATGTCGTAAGAGGCGACTGAAGTTGGGGCCTAGGAAGCTACCTAATAAATAAAAGCTTCGCAGAAATAGGATGTGCCGGCCTACTTGTAGGCGCATAACGACACAACGTAGAATAGGTCTTAGGCTCAGATCACATACAAATCACAAAGAGTGGTTAGCAAGTGGTCGATATGGAGCGTTTGAAGAAAAAGAAACATTACCAGAAATTGCTCTGTCAACATTTTCAATTGTGTTCAGGCAGAGCGCTCCTTTTGGTTGAGAACTGTTTCAGATGAGAAGTCTCTCGTTAATTATTGAAAGTCAGATCCAAAAAAACCTTTCTTGAATTTAACATCACATGTTTCAAAATGTGCGTCGCAGTTATGGAATTCCAGGCTGTTCGTGGTATATAGCTTTGTCAAAAATCTTCACTAAGCAAATTTTAACGGTGCGGCGTTGGCAAGTAGATTTTCTGCTGATCTAATGGTTTTACTTTCACATTTTCTCACTGAGTGTTGAAGCTGAGTGCAAAGACTACTGCTTCCCCACACATTGATTCTTATTCTTATCTCTGCTGTCCAATTAATAGGAATGAAACAAATACTTGGAGTACGCCTTTCTAAGTCAAGCTACTTCCAGTATGAGGATGGAAGTTGAGGTCTTTACTGCTCCCCTCCATTGGCTCTCCGGGACTCCATTTACTGGGGCCGTTGTTGTATCTGACTCAGTCGATGCTTCACAAGATCCAAAGGCAGGTTTTGGTATGAGTGGATGTCGTCTATAGAAGTTTCTAACATCCAGAGGCTTACGTGGATCTATTGTCTTGGGCATGCGAGTGTTTGCGGCAATGGAGAGAGTGGACAGACTTGCATCAACAGCATTGATTGTTGGGGAGTTGACGATGGATAAGGGGGATGTTCTTCGGTCTCTTCGCTACTGCCTGTTGGATGAGGATACTAAAATAGATGTTGAATCGATCTAGAGATTTAAGCAGTTTGAGTTACCTGTTGTACGAGTAGAACTCAATGCCTTAGAGGCAGAGTGAGGAGTGTGTTTAATCAGCAAACAACGGGAATAATCAGAATGCATACTCTTCGATATCTGTTCGGGGAGACTGAGCACCTATGGGTCTGCCCTGAGTGCAATGATGTCAGTTAAGTAACTAATAACTAATAAGCCAAACAAAATTGATATTAATTTCACGCCATTACGGATGTTCCATTATAGTTGTTGTAGACATCATAATTAATTCAACGCAACACAACTTTGTCATATTTTCATTTGTGTCAATAGTAACTGTTTGTGCTAATGAAATAGACGGGTATAAGTGCACTTTGTGAAGAAGTACAGCTTTCAGACTGATCTTTAATGAATGGATAGAAAGTTTATCTTCACCTGGTTTGTGTTCTAATTCAAACGACTGAAGTAACTCGTCTATTGGTCTCGGTGGCTAAGTGGTTAAGCCCTTTGCCTTGTGAGTCGAAGGTCGTGGGTTCGAGTCCGGACCGCGTCATTCTGTTCACGAGTGCAGTTTTTCCAGAGACCCCTAGGATTGTTGCTGAAGCTACGGAGTTCGTGCTTTGTGCAATACTCTCGGCAGGTGGCGTGCCATTTCTGCGGAGAGGGACCGAGCCATATGGTATAAAACCCGGTGCAATGAAGTAAATCCTTCGGCTTTTAAACCCTTTTAAACTCGTCTATGTAAATGCAGAAGGTCATGTCAATACATTCAGGGACAAACTTTAGGTACTCACTGGCATCTATTGTTTTTCCCCAGGTGGATGATGGAATTGGTTGTCCACTCTTGCCGTTATGCGTAGGGATGAGATCTTTAATTTGCGTTCCAGGGCCAGATGAGTTGCCCTTGTTGTGTTATATCCGTGTTTTTTTAGTCTGGTCTTGATATTGTCTATCCATCTTTCTCTTGGTCTTCCCTCTGCTCTAGTACCTGCTCTCATTTTATTGTATGCTGTTATTGGTGGTTGGTTGTATTCCGTTCTCATTAAATGTCCGAACCACTGCATTTGTTGACTTTCAATGTATTCCGTGCATGAAGTTATGCCCACTCTGCTTCTGATGTCCTCATTTCGTAGTCTATCTTTCCTGGTGACCCCCTCTGCCTTCCTTAAGCATTTCATTTCACATGTGGTGAGCTTACTGTGGTGTGTTGCTGTAACAGACAAAGTTTGACACTGGTAACTCACTGTTATCGCCTCTGAAATATGTAACTTTAGTTCTTTTGATAAGAAGATGGCATCATTGCAATCATGACGCTCAAAGTTCGGCGTGAGCTTTTGAATGTTAATGGTGTCTTAAAAGATCGTTCAGTTCTAGGTCGATAAGGTGTCGCTCCGATGAGTGTACAGCAGCAAATCAGTCAAATGAGGAACTGTTAGTGTTCAGCAGTAAATCAGTCGAATGAGGAACTAGTAGTGTTCAGCAGTAAATCAGTCGAATGAGGAACTAGTAGTGTTCAGCAGCAAAAGTTTTAAACTGAAGGACTACAGTAAGCTGATTACAACATTCAGGAAGTGTCAGATTTTGAAGAAACAGACTCGTCTCAGAAACAACAAACTAACATTAATATTTAAATGACAACATCTTGAGAATGTAACTACAAACGAGATTACGTTTTGATTAGATCTTGACTGGGGAAACATGAATGAAGTCGACAGAATTTGTTACAGTGATCTCGAAGCAAGTTTATTTGACTGCACTTTAAGGATGTTTATTTAAAATAATTAATAATGTCTTCATATTGCGGTCGGTTTTTTTTCCCCCTGTTAATAGAAATATAATTTTTTTTTGCCCATTTATATATCGATAGGATATTTCTGCAAAATTTTAGTAACTTATTACATTTTTATTTTTAAAAAAAACATTAAACATAATTGTACATTTGCTTATCTTATTTAGTTTGAACATTTTCTTATTCTTTGGGAATGATTGATTTGATTGATAGAAAAATCATCAATGCACTTCGTTGAACAACCATGTGTGCTCCGATCTCTTTTAAAAACAGAACAATCCTCAAGCGACAGTTGCTAGCGAACTCTAGGAAGTGAAGCTATATTTAGACTAGTGTTTGTTTTTCCTAGCGTACCTGTATACAATGTCCCCTACGGAGGAAGTGAAGCTATATTTAGACTAGTTTGATCTTCCCTGATGTACATGTATACAATGTGCCCTAGGAGGAAGTGAAGCTTTATGTTTTAGATTAGTTTGTTTCCTACGTATCTGTATTCATGTGCCCTAGGATGAAGTGAAGCTATGTTAAGACGTGTCTCCGATAAATATACGGCTGGCGGCTCAGGTAAAAATTCTAGGAAATAAGAGCACAACTGTCGTGTGATCCTCACATTCCAGTATTGTTGTATATAGACTAAATTCGTTTTAAAAATAACACAACATGTTAAATCACTCAAGGTTATATTATGTTACAAATTAAGTTTAAAGCTACATAATGTCAGTATTATTAACATTTTTCACCAATAAATAGCCACGAAAGCATAGAGTTGAGTAAAATTGCAACAAAAAAATGCTTACAGTGTTCTATTAAACATATACAAAAACCAGCCCCATCTAACAGGAATTTGTCGGCTAAGCTAATCGGGCTTATGTTACCGGGGGCTGCGGTTTAGACCAGTTCATAGTTCATGACGGTTCCAACTTCACTGCAACGGGTCACGCCATAATTGTTCCGTTCCTGTGCCAATGAAAAGCACACGAAATGCTAACAACTGTGAAATGTTTCCTGTGTGAACTAATTCCAGAATGAAACAGCCGCGTACCGCCACAAAAGCAATCTGCACCGCATAAAATGCATATGGCCGTCGCTAATGTAGCAAGTTCATCACTTGAATTGCAATTCTTGTCGAAGAGAACATCAATCACGAGGTTTAGACCAGTATGTTTTAGAATGTATCTGTATTCTAGGTACCCAGCTGAAGAAGTAAAACTATGTTTTCCAATGTATCTGTATTCGGGTACCCAGCTGAAGAAGTAAACTATGTTTAGACCAGTATTTTAAACCATAATCTTTTGGTGCGAGCAGAAGCAGTACCTGTATTCTGAATGAGGCCATGAAATGTTTTTAAATTTAATATTTTGTTAGCGATATTATCAGTGTGCGGAGAAATGAAAAACCTTTTGCACTTTTGACGTGCAGGAATTAGACTCAAATAGAATCGCTCCTTGTCTTTAATTTCGACTTGTATACACTGTCGAGAGCGAAGTTAATATAGTTCGTTCCAAAATTCATGAACATCTTTACCGACCGATATAAAATTATCCACTTGACAGAAATTATTGATTTTTACATTTTTCTATAGATAACAGTGGCGACCTTCGTAAAGAAATTTTTGCTCACACAAACCTTTAGTACTGTAAGGCTTTATTTATTTGTTATTAGTAAAATAACAGCTAAGTTGATTTGGTATACATGTAGAACTTTAACAGTACGGTATCAAGTATTCTTTTAATTACGCATTTGCGTTCTAAATAGCAATTCAGCACAAGTTAAAATCGGAATCCCGTGGAATTAATCATTTCACAATGTATCGGAACAGCCTGTCTGCCCCACCGTGTTCGTAGCGCGTTGGACTTACGGTGACTATCCTCTGTGTGTGCAGGCTCAATCCGCGGGATGGCAGAAAAAGCCACAGATTCTCAGATTTACGGTGTTCGTGGCACCGAACCGAAGGGTTACGATGTCCATGGCACCGAGCCGAAGAGCTGAAAAAGCTCAAGTGCTTCTGGATCGGAAAACAAACAAACAAACAAACAAACAAACATGTATCGGAACGATTGTCATTGGCGTATGCACACACCATTTATTTTCATTGATAGAAGTGGAAGATATCATTTGTCACTATGTCACACTGCTTGTGACAATTAAAAACTTTGATTATCATTTTGTTGTGTCACCGCTAACTATCAACTCATACGGCCGGCGGACTCAAGTAAAACATTATAGAAAATCAGACCACAACCGGTCACGTGACCTCGCATTCCAGTATTGTTGTATATAGACTAATTGATTTTAAAATCAACACAAAATGTTAAATCAAGTTTATATTATACAACAAGTTAAGTTTAACAATAAGGAATATTAATATTATGAATATTTTTCATCAATAAATAACTATACACTCATAGAATTGAGCAAAATTGCAAAAAGCTTCAGTGTTCTATCAAACATGTATAAATTCCAGCCCCCTACCCAACTGAAACTAGGTCAGGATTTACCCTGTCAGTTATGCGACCCAATATTAGAGTTGGCTGTGGTTGTGCTTTTGCAAAATTATATCATTAAAAAAACTATTTTCGCATCAACAAAGCTACCTACCAATTAGTTAAACATGAATTCTAAAGGTCGTTGGGTATATAAAACTCTCTGCAAAAAATTACTGTTATGCATCAGGTAGATTTCTTACAACTTAAACCTTAGTGTGTTTGCTAATTTTGGAACGAACTATAGTGAACTCGTTTCTTAAGGTCCAGGTTCAATTCCACACGGTGCGTGAAATATTTTTCCGACCGGAACAGTTCTCAGGTTTGAGTACCAGGAAAAGTACTGGAAAGTAAAGGCAGCCGGCGTGATGTTGACCACATTACCCATCGTGTGCTGACGGTCAATGAGAAAGAAATATGGGTCTAGAAACCGAGAATATACAATTTACTTCGTGGTATGTAAAGGGGTTCACTTACTTTGTCACAATGATATTAACTCTACTTCTTTATCGCTGCTGTCAGTTGTATGCAGTGGCGGCTCGTGGTCATTTTTGTTGGTGGGGCCCGACAAATGTTCGGAAAAATCATGGTTTCGATTAGGATATATTTTAATGTATAAAATAATAAATACACATTACATCTTAATTTTGGTGGGGCCCGGCCCCATTGGTCTTTAATGACGAGCCGCCACTTGTTGTATGCTATATAAACATAACTATTTGAAGAAATGATAAATAGCAAGATTATAAGATTTCAATCATTTATGTTTAGAAGAAACAACAGCCATAGTTTCGTTCGTCCTTATCCAGCTGCTGTTATCGCTTCTTCTCTCAAACTATCAACAAATCACCAGCGAACATACATTTTGTAAGCTTAGAATTGTAAATAAACCTACCTTGTGTTAAGACAATACGTACAGTGAAATAAATCCACTTTGTTTGTGCAGGAATACGTTTATTTGTATCAAGTGTTGCTCTGTCGTCGCGGTACAAGTTATCAACAATCTAGAATCTAGATGAAATATAGGTCAAAGTTTGGAATACGCACGTGAGGCCCGTCCTTGTCATAGGTTAAAGATTGACATTTCAGAAGCAAAAATTTATGTTGTTATCGTCAAAAGATGTACTATTCTTTCTTTCTTTCTCTCTCTCTCTCTCTCTCTCTCTCTCTCTCTCTCTAGTCTATGACGCTCTTGGCACTGCTCAGGCAGCAACATATTTACGTCATTCTTCTCTGTTCTTGGCCATCCTGTGTATAGTGTTTCAGCTGTGATTCATTTCTTTCGGTAACTTCTCCTTCTTCTTCTTTGCGTTCGTTCTTTACGATCAATTTTAATCACTCTTTGTGATATGTTTGATCTTTGCCAAGAACGTGTATAGTTGCACATTGGTTTAGTAGGCCCCTAAATGCATAGACTTCTAGATGTTTAGGACATATGCATCCGATTTCAGCCAATTTCAGTACCTATTCTACTGTTCTCCTCCAGGTCGTTTTTGGGTGTTCCACATTTCGCTTACCCTCTGGTGTCCAGCTAAGTGTTGCGTGTGTTGCGTGTGTATGCTCACGAATGCATGTATTACATGTGTTGTGTGTGTATGCTCACGAATGCTTGTATTACATGTGTTACGTGTATCTCTGAATGCTTGTATTACATGTGTTTGTGTGTATACTCACGATGCTTGTTTACGTGTGTTGTGTGTATGCTCACGAATGCTTGTATTACATGTGTTGTGCATACTGAACGTTAATGTTATTACCCTCTAGATTAGTCTAGATTCAACATCTCTTTATTAAAAATATATCTTGATGTTTCGTTTGAGTGTCCTATTTTCCTATACAAGCTTTGTTCATTTTGACCATAACAGTGAATGCCTTCCTAATGCGTCTACTAATTTCATCATGGTTCTGTATACAGAAATGAAATGAAAATCTTGGCATATCCTTTACAGGACGTAGCCATCAACCACAGTAAACGAGTCGTTGATTTTCTAAGTACCACTTATACGTTCAGTAGTTTGCCATCGATTTCTGAACGGGAGGTCTCTTTTTGCCTTTCATAAAAATCCCACGGAAACGAATTTGCCTCCAAACTCCACGGCAGGTAGTCGCGGAGTTTGAACCAGGAACGATTGGGTTGTTATCGAGTTTCTTCTTCTTCTGCGTTCACCCGCTGTGAATTGAGACGCTAGCCAAGACGCCTGGTATAGCGCTTTTGACTGAGTTTTGGGTGAAGGCCTGCTTATTACTACCGCTTAAGCTACAGACGCCCACGTAATATAATATAAAAATGATATGCCGTGTTTGAAAGAAGAACGATACATCACCAGAGACATGGAAGAGTGGTAGAATAAAGAGTTTCATTCTAAATTGTTTAGTCTAATCATGGATGATACCACAATCATACAAAAAGTAAATGTCATCTTTGGAAGGAAACAAAGGTTACATAAATATTGTTTTCTAAAAAAACGCCATCGACACATGAGATAAAAAAACGCCATCGACACATGAGATAAAAAAAACGCCATCGACACATGAGATAAAAAAAACGCCATCGACACATGAGATAAAAAAACGCCATCGACACATGAGATAAAAAAAACGCCATCGACACATGAGATAAAAAAACGCCATCGACACATGAGATAAAAAAAACGCCATCGACACATGAGATAAAAACGCCATTGATACATGAGATAAAAAAACGCCATCGACACATGAGATAAAGAAACGCCATCGACACATGAGATTAAAAACGCCATCGACACATGAGATAAAAAACGCCATCGACACATGAGATAAAGAAACGCCATCGACACTTGAGATTAAAAAAAGGAAAAAAAACAAAAAGACCTAACATTGAGAAAAATTAGCTTATAAATAATATAATATCCCGCAAAGTAAAATATATTGGTAACATTAAACGGCACAGTGGTCAAGAAATAGTCATATTGAATGTCTTGGTTCATTGAAGACGAGACAGGAACAACTAAGGCGACCCTGGCAACAGGGCATTAGATAAAACTTGAACATGAGACGAAGATTTCTTTTATTTGCCCTTACCCGGCGAACCCAATTACGGGTTGAACATGTAAAAACTCATATTGTCATAATTCTTCCGAATTCTGTTCGGAATTTATTTAAATGTATTTAATTGTCTATTGGCTATATGAAGGCTTCCATCCTTTGGCCTCGATCAAGTGGGCCCTACGCTTAGGTCTTTAAAAAATATTTCCAGAAATTATTTTTTTTTAAATTAAGCCCTACTCGAGAGTGTCATAACGAATAGACCAGTATGGTTGAACGGGCAAACTCTGAGCGTAGTCATTTTTTCGAATGAGAGCCGCTTGGAGTTTGTTTAAGTGTATTTGATTGTGCCATATGGAAGTTTATGAAGTCTTCCACCCTTTGTCCGCGATTAAGTGGGCACTACTTCTTTTCTCTTTTAATCAGTGTTGGGCCCTTACTAGTCAGTGTCACAGCGGGTAGATTCAGTTACGTTTGAAACAGTGAAAATACTCATAGCCTCATCATTCTTACGAATGAGAGATTGAACAGAATTTTATAATATTTTTTATTTGTTTATTGGCTAGATGAAAACTCTGACATAAATCTCCGTGTTCAATTAGGTACTACACGTTAATCTTAGTCAAAGACTTAATGAGGAGACGCGAGAACTGGGTACAGATTAAGAGTTTGTTTGGTTTTATTTATTACGTAGAGGATTAAAGCCTCTTTAAGCTGATGCACGTCTCTTTCAACCTAAGAACAAACCTTGTTTTGGTTATATCAGAGCATGTAGACTAATAAACATGAAAAATAAGAATTAACTCTTCTCGGACAATCTAAGTTATTAATAAGATCGCGAGTCTTACATATGGGTTGTGATATTCTGCAAGGTTTATGTGACATAAACAGAGTGTCGAATCTACACATCGCAAGTACATAAGTTCAACAGAATAATGGTCATAAGATTATCATATCCACATCCATAGAGATGCTTGATGTTTTAGGAGATGTTACAGTGACGCTGCATGTAAATGTTCTAGTTACGCTGTTTATAAATGTTCTAGTGACGTTGTATATAAATGTTCTAGTGACGCTGTATATAAATGTTCTAGTGACGTTGTATATAAATGTTCTAGTGACGTATATAAATGTTCTAGTGAACCTGTATATAAATATTCTAGTGACGCTGTATGTAACGTTAAACGAGTCTGTTTATTACGTCGAGGACAACGCACAACGGAATCAATAAGAGCGGGAGTTACGCCCCTTCGTTCCAGGAGTCATGGGAATTCTCGTAATGAATCACAAATATAGTCTATCATTCAAAGGTCACCAATGGCATTACATCAATGAATAATGTGAGCGTCAAGCCCTCATGTCACGGTAAGTTGTACTTGTGTTATCCTTAATGAGGTAAGATAACTGCGCGTGAACAAATGTAAGGTAGGGCGTTTATGACTGTTATATGACTATATATGTTATATGTATCAACAACATCCCAGCATATAATAGGAGGTTGGAAATTGTAGGAAATGATCACTAATGAGAAACTGATAGAATAAATTATGCAAGGATCAATGAAACAAGAATTAATGACAAGACTCCAATATTGGATATGGTATTCATTAGGGCAGCGGGGTCTAACGTCGTGTCAGCGGGTACCAATGCGCCTGTGTCGTACATTTATGGCACCATTTTTTACTTTGCAGGTTTTAATGTTAATCAGATTTCTAAAAAAAAAAAAAAAATTATTTCCGTATCTTTCCCATGAACTCGGTCTTCCTGCTTGTGCAGTCTTGTGTTTTATTGTAACCATTCTACTGTTCCGTCATCCCACCCGTTGCCTTTTCACTAGAGAATAGCCTCTGCAAATTAGCTTTATTAACATTACTTTTGTTTTTATTACTAGTAGTCGCCCAAGTGGTTATCGGGGCCCAAATTTGGGGTGTAAGGAATAGAACCACTGTTACCTGCCACGCATGTCGTTAGAGGCGACTCAGGAGGTTTGTATGAAATTGGATGCACATGTCCTAAACGTATAGAAATCTATGTGTTTAGGGGTTTACCAAACCAATGTGCAACGTATACACGTTCTTGGCAAAGATCAAACATCACAAAGAGTGATTAAAATTAGTCGTAAAGAACAAACGCAAAGAAGAAGATTACTAGTAGTAGTAGTAGTAGTAGTAGTAGTAGTAGTAGTTGTAGTAGTAGTAGTAGTAGTAGTAGTAGTAGTAGTAGTAGTAGTATTGTAATCATCACATGGCGGGCACGTCTCCACAACCATCAGTCAGATGTGTCCCAATATAGAAAAAGGTTGGCCAGCACTGTATTATATATATATATATATATATATATATACCAGCTACTAGTATAATTGATCTATATTCTCCTCCTGTCACGATTGACACATATGACTTCCTCAAAATATTTTCATTGTTGCTGTTCTGTCGCATTTCTATTACTTGTTTACCATGTCATAACACAATCTTTTAAATCTCTTTCTACCGTTCTTCTTCATATTTTCTTTGAACATCAAGGCCTTCTTTTCCCATCAGCTGTCAATCGAGAGCTATTCTAGCCAATGTTCTACTGGCATACGACACACATGGTTTTAATTTAACTCTATTTCGTATTGTAACGATGATCTTCAATGATGTACAGTTTGCACGTTTTATAAGTTCTTCATTTAATAATAAGTTCAGCCACAAAATTAACACGAAATATTTATTTTTAAATGTCTCCAGCTAGTGTATGCCGCTGTTTCTATTTTCCAACACTCAGTATTCTTTAATAACACATAACACTGTTGGTCATTTTCCAACACTCAGTATTCTTTAATAACACGTAACGCTGTTTCTATTTTCCAACACTCAGTATTGTTTAATAACACATACCGCTGTTGGTCATTTTCCAACACTCAGTATTCTTTAATAACACATAACGCTGTTTCTATTTTCCAACACTCAGTATTGTTTAATAACACATAACGCTGTTTCTATTTTCCAACACTCAGTATTCTTTAATAACACATAACGCTGTTGGTCATTTTCCAACACTCAGTATTGTTTAATAACACATAACGCTGTTTCTATTTTCCAACACTCAGTATTGTTTAATAACACATAACGCTGTTTCTATTTTCCAACACTCAGTATTCTTTAATAACACATAACGCTGTTTCTATTTTCCAACACTCAGTATTGTTTAATAACACATAACGCTGTTTCTATTTTCCAACACTCAGTATTCTTTAATAACACTCACATAATAATGTTTCTATTTTCCAACACTCAGTATTGTTTAATAACACTCGCATAATAATGTTTCTAGCTATATATTTCAAGTTCTGTTTTAAGATTTAATGCTTTAGCTTTTCAGATTTTGTTGTGCATGGAAAAGTTTAACTTGCTGTATTTTATTTTTTCTAATGATGTCATTGTCTGAATCACCATCCAGCGATACTGTAAATCTCAGATACAAAATTGTGAACGTTCTCTATGATTTTATTTTGTAACATCATTTGATTTTGGGTTTTTTTGGTTTTCATTACTTTCGTTTTTGTAATATTAACTTTAAGCCCTATTGTTTGAGCTGTCCTGGACAGGGTATCTATTTTCGTATGATCACCCTCAAATCGACTGGCTACTATTGTCTGCATAATCCAAAATTATCGTCATACTGTTACCAGGTGATTGCCCAGTGTAGTTGTTTTTCTGTTTTTGTCTAACGCTGCTCTAGTGGCTTGGGTCATAGTTATTTTTTGCTTTCTACATTATTCTGCTATGTCATCTATGCATCTTTTTCGTGATCTTCCTCTTGTCTTCTTTTCTGAAGTTCTATTGCAGAACGTATACAGTGGAGTTTGGTTACATTCTTATTAAGTGGCCTAACCACTTCATTCTTTGTTTCTCAATGTAATTCAAGCAAGGTTCTGTCTCAACTTTATTTCCCCATGCTGATGTTGAGACTGTTTTTGCTGTTGTTTTTTTTAATAACTTTTCGTAGACATCGCATTTCACAAGTAGTCATTTTTTGCATCTGTTCTTTGCTCATTATCCATGTTTACCTCTGGTAACACAAAGTAGGCATGAAAATGTCGTTGATCATCTGTTGCTTAGCAGTGAGGGATATATTTGAGGACCTTAACAATGGGACTAGCTTGTGGGTAATGCATTTGCTTTTTGCACTCTAGTCTCTTTCTATCTGTTTAATCCTCTGTCTTCTGTGAATATGCTTCCTATTTGAATTATTTCACTTCGCTGATTGTAGTGCCACTGACACGGATGTTTCGTTTATTATGTTTTCTTCATATATTTATTATTTTGGGTTTATTTAGTGTTATTGATTTTCAAGTCATGATTTATACAGTTTTGGTTCAATGTGTCAATATGGTGTTTTTTGTGGTGTATCAGACACTGATCATCTGCAAAAAGCATTATTTCACCGTAATCTGAAATTGAATCTTGAGTTATTTTATCCATATGTTTGATAAAGAGTGTTGGTGAGAGGACACATTCTTATCTGACACCTGATGTAATGGAGAACCTCAACGACAGTGCATGAACTTCGTAGCATCGGCTATGGTTCTCGGCGTAATATTGAAAATGGTGAAAATCATTGTTGGAATTGTTATTTTAGTTGTTTTTGTGAGGTATTGTATCCAGGCAGCAACTTTGCAGCCTTCTCTTATAGATTTTAAAACTATCATTGGTCTTTTTTCGTGCACAACTGCAACACGAAACCAACGTTTTATCGTCCCTCTTGGATATGACTAGGAACTTGATCTCACTTACATTGTGATCAGGATCACTAGAAAAATATCCAGGCACATCCACGAGAGAAACCAACCAGCTACCTACAGGAATATGTCATACATTTCATATTACTACAAAACATAATTTATTTTTAAACAAACTAAAAATAATAAATTTGAGAGAAAATAAACAATAAATGTACAACTATTTTTTGCTCATCACAAAATTACACAATTACACATCCGATAGCTTTTCGTAAATTTAAAAAAAAAGTTCAGAAATTAGATTTGTTTAGAGAAAATATAACCATTTATTTCTCTATGTTTGTCGAGAAAAATTGCTAGTTTGTAAATCTTTTTAAACATTTTAGTTCAATGATAAAAATATAATTAAATATAAGAAGTTATAGAAGTAATAGAGATAAAGGGAGGGGTAAGATTGGAGAGATAAATAGATGATGTTGGTTTAGCTACGGAAAAAAAACACTAACATGTACGAATTGAAATGATAAAAACAATAGTACAAGTAAATAACAACATAGCATGATAAACTCCACCACATTTTACATTTTACAAACTAAATTCTGTAATGTACTACAGCCGTTTATGAAGTCATTAACTTGTAATGTACTACAGCCGTTTATGAAGTCATTAAATTGTAATGTACTACAGCCGTTTATGAAGTCATTAACTTGTAATGTACTACAGCCGTTTATGAAGCCGTTAAATTGTAATAAACTACAGTCGTTTATGAAACGATTAAATTGTAATGTACTATAGCCGTTTATGAAGCCGTTAACTTGTAATGTACGACAGCCGTTTATGAAGTCATTAAGATGGCCGTACTCTTTTTTGTTCTGTATCTTGAAATATTAACCAGTTATTTAACCAATTCAACTTTTTTTAAAATTGGTACCATGAATATATCACAACCCAAGATGGCAGTGGTCAAACTCTGCTGCGGTCAGTTTGGAAGCAAATATGTTTGAACGGTAAAAATATACGTCACCGTTGAGAAAACAATGGCAAACTATTAAAATTGTCGACTCGTCTACTATAGCTAATTGCGAAGTCCTGTAAAAGGATATGCCACGATATTCAGTTTTTTTTTAAAATATGAATATAATTGTGATTATAACTTCTAATTTTCGGAATACTTTCTTCTCATATTCATGTCAATCTTTATATGTCAATCTCAGGACACACCATCTGTAGCGTCAGTGAACTGTAAGATTTGCTTCAAATCATCCTTATAGACTTGCATGATCATGAGATGATTGACGCGAGTCAGCTCTGTTGTACTTCCTATGACCAATCAAATCTGATACCGTTAAAAAAAAAAGTAAAGGAACCCTTTCATACCTCGTGGTATATAGGTCAATACAGTGTTAGGTCTGTATTTTCATTGACCGTCGGCACACGATGGGTGATGTGGTCAGCATCACGCCGGCCGTCTTTACTTTCCCAGAGCATGTCTGGTACCCAGTTGAGGCTGGGTCGACCTGAGAGCCGTCGCGGTCGGGAAAAATTCCACGCACATTTCGGGAGCTGAACCCAGACCACCAGCCTTGAGAAGTGAGTTCACTAACAACTACGCTACAGCGGTTCTCCCGAGATCTGATACCGTGCTATAGTATTATTTTTTTTCCCCGATCCAGAAGCACTTGAGCTTTCAGCTCTTGGCTCAGGTGCCGCCTTTACATCGTAACCCTTGGGTTCGGTGCCACGAACATCGTAAATCTGGGGAACCTGTGACTTATCTGCCAGACCGCGGAATTGAACCCGCACTCACAGAGGGCTAGTCACCTGTAGTCCAACGCGCTACGAACACGCTGGGCAGGCGGGCAACAGTATTACTTCAGATTTGGTACTTTAAAGTGTGGTTTATTTTTGAAATCTGAAAGTTACTCGTCTGTACAAATGTGTTTCATTGTCTTTATATAATATGCATACATCTTGACTGAAATTCTGAAGTGCCTGTCTTACTTGCTGTATGGGTCTGAAGGGGACACAACGTACTAACGTCTAACTGGGCCTGGGATCGAAGGATTGACTCTATTGCGCCGGGTTTTACCTCATATGCCTCGGTTCCTGCCCACAGAACTGGGATGTAACCCGCTGAGAGCATTACACCAAGCACAAACTCTGTTGCTCCAGTAAAACTAGGAATCTCTGACAAAAAATACACTCGTGAACAGAAAGGCGAGGTCCGGAATCGAACCTACGACCGTGGGAACGAAAGGCACAGGCTTAAACACTTAGCCACAGAGAAAGTCTCTGCTCAAACCAAACAGATCACAAAGAGTGGTTAACTTGGTTGATGAGAACGAACGCAAACAAGTAACAGTAGAGAGACGATGCATCTCCGTATTTCATGTTTTCCTCCTGTCTTTCTATTACGTATTTCGGCTGGCACCGCATTCTTGAAGTTCATATCAGAAAAAAAACTATGACATATCTTCCAAACCAGGTTTTCAAGCTGCGCAAACATGCTTTGATCGTTAAACAATATTTAATGCGGCTTTCTACTTGTGGGGTATTCTGGAGTAACTGTAACGGATCGAAATAACAAAATTATCAGAGGAGGACATTAGAACAGATATGAAAATGTCAGGAGAACATATGCAAAGAACCCACCGATACTCTTGGATGTGTGCGTGAGTGAGCATTTCAATACTTTTGTTGTTACAAGTGGCACTGTGTTGAATTTTCAAAAGCAATAAACAAAAATAACAACATTGCGGTTGTAGAAAAGCTGTTTGAAGACAACAATGTACCTCATTTATAATATAGTGAATCTTTTTTAACACACTACAGAAAGCTCATCATGTGTGAATTGAAATGCTTGAAAAAGCTCATCTTGTGTGAATTGAAAAGATTGAGAAAGCTCATCTTGTGTGAATTGAAAAGATTGAGAAAGCTCATCTTGTGTGAATTGAAAATATTGAGAAAGCTCACTTGTGAATTGAAAGTTGAGAAGCTCATCTGTGGAATTGAAAGATTGAGAAAGCTCATCTGTGTGAATTGAAAGATTGAGAAAGCTCATCTGTGTGAATTGAAAGTTGAAAAGCTCATCTTGTGTGAATTGAAAAGATTGAAAAGCCATCTTTGTGTGAATTGAAATGCTTGAGAAAGCTCATCTTGTGAATTGAAAGGAGAAAGCTCATCTTGTGTGAATTGAAATGTTGAGAAAGCTCATCTGTGTGAATTGAAACTGCAGAAAGCCATCTGTGAATTGAAAGTTGAGAAAGCTCATCTGTTGAATTGAAAGTTGAAAGCTCATCTTGTGATTGAATTGGAAGCATCTTGAATTAAGCTGAACATCTTGTTGAATTGAAAGCTTGAAAAGCTCATCTGTGTGAATTGAAATGCTTGAAAGCTCATCATGTGTGAATTGAAATGCTTGAAAGCTCATCTGTGTGAATTGAAAGTTGCTCTTGTATTGAAAAGTGAAAGCTCATCTGTGTGAATTGAAAGATTGAAAAAGCTCATCATGTGTGAATTGAAAGATTGAAAAGCTCATTGTGTGAATTGAAATGCTTGAGAAAGCTCATCTGTGTGAATTGAAAAGATTGAGAAAGCACATCTTGTGTGAATTGAAATGTTGAAAGCTCATCTTGTGTGAATTGAAAAGATTGAAAGCACATTGTGAATTGAAAATGCTTGAGAAAGCCATCTGTGTGAATTGACAAAGATGGATAAGCTCATCTTGTATGAATTGAAAAATTGAAAGCACATCTTGTGTGAATTGAAATGCTTGAGATAGCTCATCTTGTATGAATTGAAACGCTTGAGAAAGCTCATCTTGTGTGAATTGAAATGCTTGAGAAAGCTCATCTTGTGTGAATTGAAAAGATTGAGAAAGCTCACCATGTGTGAATTGAAATGCTTGAGAAAGCTCATCTTGTGTGAATTGAAATGCTTGAGAAAGCTCATCTTGTATGAATTGAAAAGATTGAGAAAGCCATCTGTGTGAATTGAAATGCTTGAGAAAGCTCATCTTGTGTGAATTGAAAAGATTGAGAAAGCACATCTTGTGTGAATTGAAATGCTTGAGAAAGCTCATCTTGTGTGAATTGAAAAGATTGAGAAAGCACATCTTGTGTGAATTGAAATGATTGAGAAAGCTCATCTTGTGTGAATTGAAAAGATTGAGAAAGCTCATCTTGTATGAATTGAAAAGATTGAGAAAGCACATCTTGTGTGAATTGAAATGCTTGAGATAGCTCATCTTGTATGAATTGAAACGCTTGAGAAAGCTCATCTTGTGTGAATTGAAATGCTTGAGAAAGCTCATCTTGTGTGAATTGAAATGCTTGAGAAAGCTCATCTTGTATGAATTGAAAAGATTGAGAAAGCACATCTTGTGTGAATTGAAATGCTTGAGATAGCTCATCTTGTATGAATTGAAAAGATTGAGAAAGCACATCTTGTGTGAATTGAAATGCTTGAGATAGCTCATCTTGTGTGAATTGAAAAGATTGAGAAAGCTCACCATGTGTGAATTGAAATGCTTGAGAAAGCTCATCTTGTGTGAATTGAAAAGATTGAGAAAGCTCACCATGTGTGAATTGAAATGCTTGAGAAAGGCGGTGGAAGGCCATCAGGAAAGATGACTACGAAATTATGACATCAGAAGCAGAGTGGGCATAAGTTCACGCACCGAATACATTGAAAGACAACAAATCCAATGCTGCTGACATTTAATGAGAATGGGATACAACCCACCCCAAATAACAGAATGCAATTTTAAAAAATGGATCAGGTAATAGAACCAAGGGAAGAACGAGAAAAAAGATGGATAGTCCACAATAAAATAAACATGGAGATAACAAAACAAGGGGACTTGTCTGGTCCTGGAACGCAAATTAAAGCTCCCACCCCTACGCTTAACAGCAAGAGTGGACAACTAATTTCATCATCCACATGGGGAGACACAATAGACAATGGTAAATCTCTATTATAATGTTACTAGCGTGCCATACCGCTTGTCTATAAATACGGATATTCAGTTTATTCTAATAATATATATGTTATGATATATATATAAGTTGTGCATAGGTGCGGCAAGACATGAAAAACGAGAGAAAACTCAGTCAGTAGATACATCAATTAACACAGAACGGGAGTTGTTAACCTAAACACACTGAGATACAAGTTTGGGAGGAGATCGGAGCAGTTATGGACATGTGCGATGAAGATGATCCTACAATGAACAATGAACAATATGTTATGAGCAGATGAATATACAAAGACTTGTGTTTTTTCCCCTAAGTCAGCATACATCTAAGCCAGCATACATCTAAGCCAGCATACATCTAAGCCAGCATACATCTAAGCCACATACATCAAAGCCAGCATACATCTAAGCAGCATACATCTAAGCCAGCATACATCTAAGCCAGCATACATCTAAGCCAGCATACATCTAAGCCAACATACATCTAAGCCAGCATACATCTAAGCCAGCATACATCTAAGCCAGCATACATCTAAGCCAACATACATCTAAAGCCAGCATAATCAAAGGGTCAGCACTACATCTAAGCCAGCATTACTCTAAGTCAGATACATCTAAGCCAGCATACATTAAGCCAGATATCTAAGCCAATACATCTGGCAGCATACATCTAAGCAGCATACATCTAAGCCAGCATACATCTAAGCAGCATACATCTAAGCCAGCATACATCTAGCCATGCATCATCTAGCTTAGCTACATCTAGTAACATACATCTAAGCCAGCATACATCTAAGCCAGCATAATCTGCTAGCATCTTAAGCCAACATACATCTAGCAGCTACTCTAAGTCACATAATTAAGCCAGCATAATCTAAGCCAGCATACATCTAAGCCAGCATACATCTAAGCCAGCATACATCTAAGCCAACATACATCTAAGCCAGCATACATAGCAATATTCTGTCTTCTTCTTTGTTTTAATCATGTTTTGTCTCACAACGTCAGGATAAGAAGAGATTTCTAGAATAGGCTTATGTGTGCGCTTCATAAATAGTATTTTCGCCTCCTCTGTTATCTCTGAGGTCCACCATTTGTGTGGACGGCTTTGTATCCGAGTAGCATTGCTCTTTAAGGCGCACACTGTCTGTTGGTAATCTGCTTATGTGGCAGAACCATTTCATTTGTTGTTTCTTCATGAAGTTCAGTACTGATGTTACACCCACATTCGTCCTGATGTCTTCATTTCTAAACCGGTCTATTCTTGATACTCCCATCACTCTGTGTAGACACTTCATCTCTGTCTTGACTAGTTATAGAGAGCCACGGTAGCGTAGTTGTTAGTGAACTCGCTTCTCAAGCCTGGTGGTCTGGGTTCAACTCCCGCAGTGCGCGTGGAATTTTTCCCGACCGCGACGGCTCTCAGGTCGACCCAGCCTCAACTGGGTACCAGACATGCTCTGGGAAAGTAAGGCGGCCGGCGTGATGCTGACCACATCACCCATCGTGTGCCGACCGTCAATGAAAAATACAGGCCTAACACTGTATTGACATACCACGAGGTATGAAAGGGTTCCTTTTTTTCTTTGACTAGTTATAGAATTTATAGCCAATTTATACTAACAATAAAAGCTACAGAACTGGCAGGTTAAAATATGAAATAAGAGAAATAAGCAACTCTTTAAATAACAAAATATTTTAGCACTAAAAGAAAAAGAAAAACAAATTCTGAAAATTAATTCTGTTTTGCAACCCGTACTTAAGTTGGAAGAAAAGTAAAAACAAAATGTGTTGAAAATATAATCTTCTCTGGGAAGATAATTTAAAAAAAAAAAAAACATTTATGGCAACAATCTTTTTTTATGAAAATTGAGTTTTAAGTAAGTTTATATATATATATATATAAACCTAAAAATATATTTAGATGTCGTTTATCTGTAACCTTGAGGCCTGTAAGCATGTAGAATAATCATGTATATCGTGTGATGCTAGTTTTCTCTAAAAACTTAGGTTTGTCAGTGTGATAAAACATGTTAACAGCCATGTTCTTATCAATGGAAGTGATAGGTCTGGCATTTTTAAGCTTGAATAATTACTGATTACTGGGTTGAATCTTACAACTTGTGATTATTTGTCAGCTTTGATGTCAGCAAGTTTGTCGGATAATCACATATATTGGAATATTTGCGAATTATTCCATTTAACATTATTAGTATTTTGTAATATGATGCTGTTGCTGTCGTAATCAGTGGCGGCTCGTCATTAAGGGCCAGTGGGACCGGGCCCCACCAAAAATAAGGTGTAACATGCATTTATTATTTTATACATTAAAATATATCCTAACCGAAACCATGATTTTTCTGAAGATTTCTGTCTGGCCCCACCAACAAAACTGATCACGAGCCGCCACTAATCAGTATTGTTGAACTTGCCCCAACTACTTGTTTTATAACTTCACAAATTCTAAACTAAAACAAAAAAATTTCAAACATTTTTTAGTACTTCTTATATCTTTATATCCCGCCCGAGTAGTTTCCGGGGCCCAAATTATGGGTGGAAAGAATAGAACCACTGTTACCTGCCACGCATGTCGTAAGAGGTGACAAGGAGGTTTGACTGAAATCGGATGCACGTGTCCGCTAGGAATACTAACCCGAAACAAATGCTTGCATAAAACGGATGCACCAGGCCGTAATGCGCATAACGTGGTGCAACGACCCCTCCAAATGAGGAATGGGATAACGGATTCTACGGTCGCCAATCTGCCTCGAGATTTAGCCTCGCAGTAAGAATGTCAGACCTACCATCACAAGGGTGGCCGAAACTTACTGCGGGAAGAGGTCGGCACAAGCGGGAAGCAGAAATCATAGGAATTATATCCAACAGAACTGTCCCCAGTATGCAGACTTGAGAAGAAAGAGGTGGCCCACTTACACTAGCGTCCAAGACAAACTGTATGGCGTGGCTGATAATCTGAGGCAGACTGCTGCCTTTATTAAAGAATCTGAAATCCCAATCTAGTGAGAATGCAGAAGACAAACTGTATGGCGTGACTGATAATCTGAGGCAGACGACTGCCTTTATTAAAGAATCTGAAATCCCAATCTAGTGAGAATGCAGAAGACAAACTGTATGTCGTGACTGATAATCTGAGACAGACGGCTGCCTTTATTAAAGAATCTGAAATCCCAATCTAGTGAGAATGCAGAAGACAAACTGTATGGCGTGACTGATAATCTGAGACAGACGACTGCCTTTATTAAAGAATCTGAAATCCCAATCTAGTGAGAATGCAGAAGACAAACTGTATGGCGTGACTGATAATCTGAGACAGACGGCTGCCTTTATTAAAGAATCTGAAATCCCAATCTAGTGAGAATGCAGAAGACAAACTGTATGGCGTGACTGATAATCTGAGACAGACGGCTGCCTTTATTAAAGAATCTGAAATCCCAATCTAGTGAGAATGCAGAAGACAAACTGTATGGCGTGACTGATAATCTGAGACAGACGGCTGCCTTTATTAAAGAATCTGAAATCCCAATCTAGTGAGAATGCAGAAGAATAAGAAGAATATCTTTACATCCCATGTTCTCTCTCTCTCTCTCTCTTCTCTCTCTCTCTCTCTCTCTCTCTCTCTCTCTTTCTCTACTTGTTCATTAACAATCAAATATTTGTAGTATTGCTCATCTTTAAATGTCGTTTACCACACTTATTTCATCTTCTTCTTCCTCGTTAACATCATCTACTTTACATCAACAATCTTTTTCTTATCTACATTGCTTCTTACTTTTATTGTCACGATTATTTATTCTTTGATCCAGTCACACATTTTTTTTCTTATTTTTCTTCTTCTTCTTGCGCTCGTCCGCTTTGAATTCAAGCGTAGTCGGAGCGTCTGCTATAGCGCTTTTGACTTATTTTATGTGTGAAAGCCTGCTTCCCTTTTTATTAATGTCACCCGCCATATAGGCGTTCCTTCCCCGACTTCAGAGGTACAACTTTTCTAATATTCTACTATTATTCCATATGCTCCTCTCTCTTCCAATCCGACTTTTTTTAATTGTTATCATTACCGAATTTTTCAACGCTTTCTTCAAGGTCGTTCTCATATCAGACTTATTTTCTTATCAGGCACGCCCTGTTAACATATTTTTCATGTATCCCACATGTATACACGCCCTTAATTTGTATATTGGTTTATTTCGTTTAATTTCATTGCAATTGACCGTATTTCTTGTTATTTATACATGTGTTATCAAGCGTAACTTTTGATGATAATACCATTCTTGTACGCCTTGTATATCAGATATTTATTTCAGTGCAACTTCTATATGCCAAAGGGAAGGAGGCAAAGAGGGGGAGAGGCAGACTAAAGGGGAAGACGGTTTCAGAATGTAACTGACGATTTGACCATCACGGCTGCAGAGTCATAAAATCTGGCATATGAGAGCGAGAAATTCTGAAAAACTGTTAGAGTGACAGAGTTCTGCTCAGGACAAGCTTATTTTGATGATGATGATGATGATAATGATATGTCACATGTTTAAGTGGACAATCTGGTCATAAATTGGCAGTTTGGTTATAAGTGGACAATTAGTTAAATGACAGTTGGATGTCATGGAAAAAATGAAAATGGTGGCATATCCTTAACAGGACGTAGCCATCAACAACAGTTAATGAGTCGATGATTTTCTAGGCACCAATTATACGTTCATAGTTTGACATCGCTTTCTGAGCAGGGAGGTATATTTTTACTTTTTGTAAAAATCTCACGTAAACATATTTGCTTCCAAACTGACTGTCGCGAAGTTTGAACCAGGTACGCTTGGGTTGTGAAAGAGCTCACTACCGCTTGAGCTACAGACGCTCACAATGTCGTGGATGTCATGATAAACCTTACACCGGATAAGTCAGTAACAGGAAAATAAACACTGACCTTCAATATTCAAAAATTCTTTCCATTTATCAAAACTCTTGCATATATCCAACTTCTGCTTCAAAGTAAGCTCTATGTGATTACGTTTACTTAGGACCTGTTTAAGCATGCTTCGGCTTGGGTGAGTACATTTACCGATCGGTATATTTACGCACAGTAAATTAGCAGGATTTGGAATCAAACATGTGATGCGCGAAGCTTACTCACGGCGCCAGGTGTTAAATTAAAACTTAATTTTAGATAGAATTTAATAATTCTACTTTTTAATTTTTTATTCTGATTAAAGTGTTCGATTTTTTGGGGCCGGTTGAATGAAATGGCCGGTTTTTGTGTGTGTGTTTTTAGTCCGGTTAACTAAGAATCTACAGTACCTAAAACATATCAACTAATTAAACATTCACTCACCAACTTCCCATTTACAGAAATTTTCCAAATGTAACCTCACCGAATATGAAATATTGTTATATAACAAGATTATAAGGTTATCATTTATTTGAGAACTATCATCAAAGCACTCTGGACACATCCATAGGTACTCCGATCTTCGCCTCAACAAATCCAGCAGCGTCCAGCGGTCGAACACGCCGGTTCGATGTTGATTAATCAATTTTTACATATTTGGTATGTCGTTATTTTCGGGCTGCAACGATATCGACACCTATCTCACTTCATCCGGTCAGCGACTGGGATTCATAACCCTGAGACATCATCGAAAGTTATAATAAAGGATGGACAATACAAAGACAGTGGAAGAATTGATGGTAGTGGCAATGTTTGTAAACATGCACATTGTTAATGTATGTGAACTTTTCTTTGATATGCTGTTAAATTATTTGGAGACGTTGTATCAAGAATATCTCTTGACTTCCTCCGTGAAGATATCAAAGAGACAGAGAAATGTAAGGACCATCACTGTTATCTTAATTATAAAACTGATTGTCTGTTTGTATGTCACAGGAAAAACTTTCGAACGTCAAACTCTGGATTCATGTAACTTAAACAATCGAAGTATTTGATGATGATGATGATATGTCTCTTAGTTAAATGACAACTGGATGCCATGATAAATCTTACATCGGGTAAGTCAGTAACATGAAAATAAACACCGATCTTAAATATCCAAAATATCTTTCGATTTTTCAAAACTCTTGCATATTTCCAATTTCTGCTTCAAAGTAAACTGCATACAAAATTGTAACGAATGAAGAATCGCCGAAGAGGGTTTTCTTTTTATTTCTTGTTTTCTCTTTGTCCTCTCTGATTTTTTGCCGTGAGGGTAGAGGTTTAACTTATGATCGGTTTCCGAGATAATGCACGCTCGGTCGCTTGATATGTTGTGGTATTGTGAAGTTTTAAGATGTATGTAACTCCATCAATCCATCTTTTTCTTGGTCTGCCCTTTCCTCTTGATGATTTCATTTTGAGGTTATACGCTCTTGCAACTGGTGTAATTCGGGTTTATTCTCACCAATAGGGCCAAAACCATTTGAGTCTCTGTTTTCAATGAATCTAACAACAGGTGTTGTTCCGACTGTTCTTCTAATTTTCTCATTTCTTATATGATCTTTTCTTGTTTTATTTACCGGTTCCTCAAGCATCTCTTTCACAGGTGGTAATTCGGTTTTACCTACCAGACAAACTTGGGGATTATACTGTCTTCTATCCAGAATATAGCGCTTTTAAAGCCGAAGGGTTTACTTGATTGCACCGGGTTTTATCCCATATGGCTCGGTCCCTCTATGCAGAAATGACAAGCCACCTGCCGAGAGAATTGCACAAAGCACGAACTCCGTAGCTCGCAACCATCCTATGGGTCTCTGGAAAAATGTACTCGTGAACAGAACGTCGCGGTCCGAGTTCAACCGATCCACGAGTGGTTACCGGGGCTCAAATTGAGGTGTAAAGAATAGAACCACTGTTATCTGCCTCGAATATCGTAAGAGGCAACTGAGGAGGTTGGCGTGGGGCTAGCTACCCCACACCGTAAAAAAACACTAGGTGGCTACAGAAAGGAGAGCGAACCGAGTAAACGCTGGCTGAAACCGGACACATCGCCAAGGATAAGCACCAGAGCTCCAAATGGTGCTGAAGATGTCACGTAAAACACACCAATGCTAAGGCTGCGTGAATCAGATTTCCACATGAATAGAATTTATGGGGAAGTCTGGTACATCGGTCTGGACGGTGATCGCGAGAGAGAACCTACGACCTTCGAATTCGTTAGGCTTTGGTTTAACCACTTAACCACACAGACCCCATATCCAGAACAAGTGAGTCAGTAATCTTTGGCAACGTTGGTGGGAGAGAGGAATCATGTTTTAAAATCTATAATATTCATAATTACGTTATTTGTCATTCTGTAACTCCATGAGAATTGAAACACACCCTCTCACACAGCGCATGTGAAATGAATTAATCTGTATACTCCTGTGATGTATGCGATTCCTTTGCGTCTGATAAACAGCGTACAGGTTTTATGACATAAGTAACCTTTGCAAGCTGAACAGATTAGATAATAATAGACACATGTTGGAAAGCTAAAGAAACTGGTAAAATCTTGGAAGCAATTGATCTCAAAATGAAATATGAAACAGTCATAAAAATATGTATAGACCAGTGGCGGCTCGTTGATCATTTTTGTTGGTGGGGCCAGACATTTTTTCCGGATAAATCATGGTTTTTGGATGCCATATTTTATTTTATAAAATATTAAATACACGTTATACATTATTTTTGGTGGGGCCTGGCCCCACTGGCCCTTAATGACGAGCCGCCACTTGTATAGACAAATAAATTCATTTAGCAACTCGAACACACACACGCCCGTGTGTTGCTGGGAGCCCACAAGGAAGCAAATAATAGGACCACTGGACCTACATGGCATGTCGTAAGAGGCGAGTGAGGTAGGGGCTTAGGGAAGCTACCCTAGTAAATAAAATGCGTTGCAGAAATAGAATTTGTTGGCCTACTTGTGGACGCATAAATGGCACAACGTACAATTGCTCTTATGCTCATATCACATACAAATCACACAGAATGGTTAACAAGTGGTCGATATGGAGCGTTCTAAGAAGTACACACACACAAACACACTCGATGTGTTATATAAAACATAAACAGGTATAATATTACGAATAAAATGATTATTAAAAAATCGACAGAATGCACCATTTGAGATCATTAGTGACTGTAGTAATTAGTGTGGGCATCTGTGACTTAACAGAATGCATCATTGAGATCATTAGTGACTGTAGTAATTAGTGTGGGCATCTGTAACTTAACAGAATGCATCATTGAGATCATTAGTGACTGTAGTAATTAGTGTGGGTGTCTGCAGCTTAAAGGTAGTGAGCTCGATCACAAGCCAAGTATACCTGGCGACGGACGCAGATTTAACTACCAATGACCCTTCGGAAACGAGTACTCCAGTGCTATATTGAACCACTACTTATGTATGGCAGCCAATCATGGACAATGAACAAGATCGTTGGAAGTCACAGAGATGTGGTTTTACAGAAGAGTGCTGCAATTTCCAGGGACAGCAAACAAATGATGAGATTTTAAAACAGGTCAGTAAACAAAAACCCGTATCAAAAGAATAAGAATCGGACAAACAAGGTTATTCAGGCATATACTGCGACGAGGAGGTTTAGAACATTTGGTGACGACGGGTAAAATTCTGGGAAGGAGAGATCGTGGAAGACAGAGAGAGAAGATGTTGGATATTCTGACGTAGTGGTTCGACAAAAGATCGACGTCAGAACTGATTAACTGGACCAAGAGAGAAAGAGAGAGAGAGAGAGTTGTGGAGAGACATGATCGCCTACGCCGGCAGCCATGACAATTTGATTGATTGATGTCATCGATAGCAACCCATGCAAAAACTGTAGTCACTGATGCTGCAAAGTGTATTTGAAAAATATAACAAAACTTTGTCATGTAACAAATAATATTGTTATATCTCTGTCATACCGTTATGAATTCATCCCATTTTATTTTCTTTATTTTTCGTAGATATCGATTTTCAAATGCCCTCAACTTACTTTCTTTAGTGATTTTCCAACTCTCGCTGGCATAGGTTAGGACTGATACAACTCTCACTGGCATATGTTAGGGCTGATACAATACTGGAATTGAAAATTCGTAATTTATTTTTAAATCAATATCTTTTGAAATCCATATTTGATTTAGAAACATACTAGACCACATAATTAAAGCGATCATAATTTTAAATGATATATGTAGCATTAAATAGCTGGAGATGGATAGGACACACATTGAGAAGACCGGCCTAACGCATTGCAAGACAGGCACTGTTTTATACCCGCAGGGAAAGAGGAGTAGGGAAAGACCTAGAAATACACGGAGAGGAGAGTTGGAGACTGATATTAAAGGATAGATAAAACATGGAAAGAATTGGAAGGAATGACAAGAGAGAGGAAGTGCTGCAAGATGTTTTTTGAAGACCTGTGCTCCGTTGGGAGTTTAATGATGAAGAAGAGAAAGCATTAAAAACATAACAAAAATTTCGATTAAAATGTATTTGTAAAAATAATCAAAAATCATTGTACGTGTAGATCACATAATCAGCAACATAACAAATATTATTATTATTATTGTATTCCTCTTGTCAGGGGCGGCTCGTCATTAAGGGCCAGTGGGGCCTGGCCCCACCAATAATCAAAAGGGGGGAAACTTCCCGGAATAGACAAATAATAGTAAATACTCCAAAAACCATGATTTTTCAGGAAAATTTGTGTCTGGCCCCACCAAGAAAAATTACTACGAGCCGCCACTGCCTCTTGTACCGTTGTGGTTCCCATGCGGGAAACCCGTGTTTAATTCACGGTAGGGTTACGGATTTTTTCTGTTGGGGCATAAATGAAAGATCCTAATCTGAACAGCTTCGCGTTGACTGCACTAGCCATGCGAACATTACATTTCTCATACCTTCGTACCATCTGTCCTACACCGACCTAAAATTCGGTACTAACGACAGTAACGACAGTAACGACAGTAACGGCAGTAACGACAGTAACGGCAGTAACGACAGTAACGGCAGTAACGACAGTAACGGCAGTAACAACCGCTATACGCTACAAAGTGCATGCAAGCAATTTCTTCATACCGCTCTATCCTGGGCAACTCGCTCAATCTGTTCTATGGAATTGAGCCCTATATTTCTCACCTCCTTCAGTAAAATATGTATAAAACAAATGTGTATCATCAACAGTCATATCGTAAGGTTTTAAAATGACTGAAAAATGACTTCAAGTGATTGAGTGATGTGCTTAAGATTCTTGTCTCTGTAAGTCACCTTTGGGGGGATTGTCGGCAATTTAAGATGTCTTCTGAACAGATTCGTCCAATTGGTTACCGGGACCCAAATTAGGGGTGTACAGAATAGAACCACTGTTACCTGAAACGCATGTCGTAAGAGGCGTCTACGGAGGTTGGAAAGGGGGCTAGTTACACAACCCCGTAAATAACACTAGATAGCAACAAAAAACCACAACCACAACAAAAACTACAACAAGAATTCATAGCTCGCCACCCGTGGAAGAAGAAGGGGAAAAGATGGCATTGGATGTGTGGGCTTGGAAGGCCCTGGTTGTGGACCTGTGTCTCCCTAGGGGCGAATGGTGAACAAGAAGTAAAAAGATTAAAGACCGGAAGAAGGACGTAACAAAATTATCTGTACTACAGAACTATAATTATGTTATGTTATTTTTGTTCATTTGTTATGTTGATGAGGAGTTCTTTGGTTATTCGTCAGAATAAACTGGCAAGAGACGTTTTCAAACCTGAACAAGAACAGAAGCGGGAACAATATCAAAGTAAACTAGCAAGAGACGTTTTCAAACCTAAGGAAGAACAGAGTCAGGAACATTGTCAGAGTAAACTAGCAAGAGACGTTTTCAAACCTGAAGAAGAACAGAGTCAGGAACATTGTCAGAGTAAACTAGCAAGAGACGTTTTCAAACCTAAGGAAGAACAGAGTCAGGAACAATGTCAGAGTAAACTATCAAGAGACGTTTTCAAACCTAAGGAAGAACAGAGTCAGGAACATTGTCAGAGTAAAGACGTCTGCATAAGAATTGATTGATTGATTGATTGAGTGATATGCAATCATCAGGAGTAACATGTGGCGACTTTTATACCACAGAAAGCTCATCTGCAGTGCACAATCAGTAAGCAAAGACGTTTTCAAACCTGAAGAAGAACAGAAGCGAGAACAATATCAGAGTAAACTAGCAAGAGACGTTTTCAAACCTGAAGAAGAACAGAAGCGGGAACATTGTCAGAATAAACTGGCAAGAGACGTTTTCAAACTGAGGAAGAACAAGTCAGAACATTGTCAGAGTAAACTAGGAAGAGACGTTTTCAAACCTGAAGAAGAACAGAAGCGAGAACAATATCAGAGTAAACTAGGAAGAGACGTTTTCAAACCTAAAAGAACAGAAGCGGGAACAATATCAGAGTAAACTAGGAAGAGACGTTTTCAAACCTGAAGAAGAACAGAAGCGGGAACAATATCAGAGTAAACTAGCAAGAGACGTTTTCAAACCTGAGGAAGAACAGAAGCGAGAACATTGTCAGAGTAAACTAGGAAGAGACGTTTTCAAACCTGAAGAAGAACAGAAGCGGGAACAATATCAGAGTAAACTAGCAAGAGACGTTTTCAAACCTGAGGAAGAACAGAAGCGGGAACAATATCAGAGTAAACTAGCAAGAGACGTTTTCAAACCTAAGGAAGAACAGAGTCAGGAACATTGTCAAGTAAACAGCAGAGACGTTTTCAAACCTGAAGAAGAACAGAGTCAGAACATTGTCAGGTAAACTAGCAGAGACGTTTTCAAACCTAAGGAAGAACAAGTCAGGAACATTGTCAGAGTAAACTGCAGAGACGTTTCAAACCTGAGGAAGAACAGAGTCAGGAACAATGTCAGAGTAAACTATCAAGAGACGTTTTCAAACCTAAGGAAGAACAGAGTCAGGAACATTGTCAGAGTAAAGACGTCTGCATAAGAATTGATTGATTGATTGATGATATGATCATCATCATTGCACTTCGGTGAGTAACCATGTGTTCCGATCTCTTTATTACAGAAAGTTCTCATCTGCAGTGCACGAACTCCGTAGCAGCGGCTAGGATCTCCGATGTAATTTTAAAGATGCTGAAGATATTTGTGTAGGAATTTTATTTTAAATATTTACTAATGAATTTTGCCCGGTCAGCGGCTTTCCAGCCTGCTCCTTTCGATTTTGAACTGACAAGGTTTCTTTTACGTTCTCAAATGGAACACAGGACTCCTGATTTATCGTCCGTCTCCGATAGGACTAGGAACTCGATCTCATCTACACTGAGATCAGCATTTATGTCTGCAAACAAAATCTAACATCACCTAATACCAGTTAAGAAAGTCATCATTCTCGCTACATTAGCTGTGAATGCTGAGACCTTGTAAGAATAGAAGCTGTCAGACACACTTAGAGATGGAAAGAAGTGTCAATAAGACAATTATAAGCATCAGTAAGTTCATCAGATATTCAGGAAAGCAAGATTACAATCCTGAATAAAATTAATGGAATCGGATAAATCAACCACAGACCAAACTGTGATTAAAAATTATTATTTACTCCTAGCATGTACATGAAAATCCTGGCATATCCTTTACAGAACCTTGTCATCAACCACAGTAAACGGGTCATCGATTTTCTAGGTACCACTTAAACGACTAGTAGTTTGTCACTGCTTTATGAACGGTGAGGGCTATTTTTACCGTTCAGAAAATTAAACTCGAACAAATTTTCTTCCAAACTGCCCGCCGTGAAGTTTGAACCATGTTATGAATCGATGTCAACATCACTTAAGTTACAGACGCCCACATTCCCAGTATTCGAACACTAATACCACTTTTTGTACGCGCTGCATTTTTAAAATATAATTTTTCTATTATCACTATCTTATATTTAAGCACCAGAGCACTGTTTCATGCACATCAAAATGTGCAAAGTTGAAAGCTCTGTTTGATAAATAGAGCGCTGTTTCCTGCACATCAGAATGCGCCAAGTTGAAAGTTCTGTTTTATAAATTCCTATATTGTATTTTACTAAAAATTATATGAAAATTGTATAAAATGGCTTTTCTGGATATTTTTTTTAAAATTAAACATTTTGGCTAGGGTCAGTTATCAGAGAATGGGTACTATTTGAACGGTTCGTCATGTAGCTTATTATGGTGTATGAGTTAATATATCTACCATAAAGGATCGACGATTGACATCATAAATACTCTATACCAGGTGTTAAATATGAGTCGTGTATAGATAAGTACATCTGAGTGCTACTTAGTGCCAACTGCTACATCACTGATCTGATCTGTTTGAAAAAGTGTAGACCTGCTGAGACTAACAACTAGTTCAATAAAAAGATTGAGGATAGGGCCGGATGGAAACAATAATAATTTCTCGTATCGAGAAAGAACACTACAAGTTTTAAACTGTCGGAACATAACTTAATTTTTGAAACTGTCTTTTCTACTGGGCTCAATAATTAACAATAACGGTGACTGCTCCAAAGAGATCTCAAGAAGATTGGCAATAGCAATCAAGAAGTTAAACACAATGAAGAACATGGGGCAAAGCACCAGCAAAATACTAAAATTAAAAATATTGAGAGCATGCATTTTCCCAGTGGCTACTTATGGTTGTGAATCGTGGACTATTATACAAAAATTAAGAACGAAAATCCAGTCCTTCGAAACTAAATGCTACAGAAAGATCCTACGAATACCATGGACAGAAAAAGAAAGAACACTGATGTCCTGAAAGAACTAAATGTTAAAGAGAATTGGTTCATAAATAACATACTATACAGAAAAATTACATACTTTGGTCACATCAAGCGTCACGATGGCCTGGAAAGAACAATACTAGAGGGCAGGGTCCCAGGACGCAGAGGCAGACCAAGAAGAAGATGGCTACAAGATATTAAAGAAACCATGAACATGACCATCGACGAAGTGAGTGAACTGGCAAGAAACAGAGTGAATGTCAGATGTGCTGCAAAGAGAGCAACGTTCTATAAAGGATACCCACCTTGATGATGATGTCTTTTCTATCTGTGTTACATCTTTCTAGGGCTGCGTAGGACAGGGTAGGGGGACACCAGACTGATGAATTTAATGGCAGCCGCATGGCTAGTAAAGTCACCGCGAAACTGTTCAGGCTATGATTTTCTTTATGCCCTGACAGAAAAAAACACATTGATCGAGCCCGGTCTCCGAATGGGAGCACGCTCTAATCCATTCGACCAGATACTCCTCCTACTATCGAAATAAAGTACACAATTTTACAAGGAACAAACATTAAATAGAGAAAGACAGAATGATCATCGCACAGCCCAAAGGATGTGAAAATGGTACAAGCAGGAATGGTATTCTTCCAGAATAAAGAAAAATTGTCAATTATGTAATGGGAAACATTAACGAAAAATTCTGATGTGTAAATATATTCACTATGACAAGAGCAAACATATCCAGAATGTTTGCCAGGATTTTTAGGTTTTTGAATTTTAGGAAGAATGTCAACATAAATCTTACTAATAATGATATAACAAACCGGAGTGTAGATGTACTTTTTGGGGAGTTGGATACTGACGATATCATCACTTTATGGTGACATGATTCTTGAAATGATATGGTGACATAATATATTAATGAGGAGCGTCTGAACGATTGGATAAGATCGTGGCTACCATTCGGTAGACCCGTGTTCAATCCACGGTGAGGCCAATGGTTTTTGTCTGTTGGGGCATAAAAGAAAAATCTTAACCTGAACTTCTTCGCGGGGACTGCACTAGCCATGCGGTCATTAAATTCTACATGATCTCTTCCTATCTGTCCTAAACCGCCCTAAAAAGCGTTACTACTGGCAGTAGCGACAGTAAACGACCATAATATATTTCTGCTTAAATTAAAATAGCAAATGAAAATCTTTTAAAACGAACAAATTGTTCATCATTGGATCATCATCATCAGGTGCCGTGCCGGCTGGGGTAGGCGATCATGGATTTCCACAAATCTATGCCCCTGGTATTTGCTATCATCTCAAATGTTGACGCTTTTCCGTGCCATAAAGTAAAGCTGTCCAAAATCTTTCCTTAAAGTTTCTATACAGTAAAATCTTCTAGCCATGGAGTTATTGTTCCACCACACCAACAGTCAAGCTGGCTACAATTTTTCAGATTGATGGAAACGTCAAATAATCTTTCATGTTTTCCTGTCATACATTTATACTCCGGTCTGGTCCGGGTCCTTTGATTTCGCAGTGGAACTAGTTTACCACTGTTTTTATACATGTTTTAAAATGTATTTTTCTATTTGAAATGTCGCGCCCGAGTGGTTACCGGGGTCCAAATTTGGGGTGTAAAGAATAGAACCACTGTTACCTGCCACGCATGTCGTAAGAGGCGACTAAGGAGGTTTGGTTGAAATCGGATGCATATGTCCACTAGGGAATGCTAACCGAAACAAATGCTTGCAGAAAACGGATGCACCAGGCCGTAAGGCGCATAACATGGTGCAACGACCCTCACAATGAGGAATGGGATAACGGATTCTACGGTCGCCAATCTGCCTCGAGATTTAGCCTCACATTAAGAATGTCAGACCTACCATCATGAGGGTGGCCAAAACTTACTGTGGGAAGAGGTCGGCACAAACGGGGACGCAGAAATCATAGGAATTATATTCTACAGAACTGTCCCCAGTATGCAGACTTGAGGAGAAAGAGGTGGCCCACTTACACTAGCGTCCAAGATAAACTGTATGGCGTGGCTGATAATCTGAGGCAGACGGCTGCCTTTATTAGAGAATCCGAAATCGCAATCTAGTGAGAACGCAGAAGAAGAAGAATTTGAAATGTCAAAGATAATAATAGTTCCTCAAGCGCTTGAGTACCCTCTGTGAGTAACTCAGGACCTCTATTTGGGAAACGCTTCCTGATTTATTTTATCATTCTTCTATTCTCATTCTGCTAGATAGAGTCCACTATTCATTCTCCAAGTTCATTATTTCCTCCACCCTTCAGCTTAGCTGACAATTCTCAGCTCTCAGCATGCTGCTTCATATAGGAAACCGTTGAACGAAGACGTTCTTATTCTGTTACTTGAACGAGTTCTAAGTATTGACTAGAAAAATTGCAAAACTCAAATGCATTTATATTTCGAATGTACCTCATATATATGCCTTAGGAGTTTCATTAATGGCTGTAATGAAATTCGCAGAAGAGTAATGAAAATCTATTAACATCATAACTGCTCTTTATAAAACTGACATGCGTCATGTTTTTGATTTCCATTTCGCCATTGTAAGCAACATTTATTGAACGAAGTCTGCACAAGAAATGAAGAAAAACAATACAAATAAAAACAAATTTAATTTGTTTAAATAAAAGAAACAATAAATACTTGCAATAAATGATCTGGCAGAAAAGATTATTGAATTCTTGGCACAGATTAAAAGGAAAGTTTGGGAATTGAGGAAATTGTCAGATAATGACATGTCAAAACAAAGAAGAAATATATTATTAATATGTTAAAAAGTTAACACAATTAAGAAAATGGAAATAATTAATAAAATAAATGAACATTTGAGAAATTAATGACAGTAAATTCTGCATCAAAAACTAACAACTACAGATGCAATACACATGGCACAGGAAAGAAAACTGAAACTCCCCACAACGCTTCACGGCATATACGAATAAGACAATGATGATAAGTAATGGTAAGTATAAGTGTCCAAGAACAGTCCTCCGTATATCATGAACAGAGAAGAGAACACACAGATCTATCCATAAGGAACTCAAAATCTAAGGAAATTGGCTGATGCTACAAATAAGAATGAGATGATTGAAATATTTTGGACATATAACAGATATGGAGTGCTTGAGAAGACTATTATGGAAAGAGGAATTCCGGCAAAGAGGAGAAGAGGAAGACCTCTGAGACGATAAATTGAATTCAGGATGTAACTGATGGTTTGAGCATGACAGCTGCAGAGGCAGAACGTCTGGCCTATGAGTGAGAGAAATTACAAAGGACTGTTAGGGTGGCATTGAGATGGACACACGAAAAAGTGGAAGACTCAAAACAACCTAGAGGAGAACAGTAGAATACAAATTGAAATGAATCACAGATGGAACACAATACAGAGGACGGCCAACAACAGAGAAGAGTGATGTACATGTGTTGCTGCCAGAGGCGTCACAGACTAGAGAGATTGAAAGTTAGGGCGGCAAAGTTCAGCTCAGAATAAACTATTTGATGATGAGTGGTAAATAAACTTGAAAAAGGAAAATATAATAAAAGGTCAGATTGTATGAACTTGGGTTGTACTTCGTTTGATGATCAAATAAACATGTCAACCGTTTGTAAATGTCAAATAATGGTAATACAACGCTTCGAGTATCAACACATTACCCTACATCGGGGGTCATAGTAACGTAATACTGCGACTCCACCCCTGTTTTAAGTTTCCTTCGTTTTTATCTTTATATATGTTTTCTTCCTTTCTTGCAGAGGCGGCTCGTGACCATTTTTGTTGGTGGGGCCAGACACAAATTTTCGAAAAAATCATGGTTTTGTGTTAGGTTATATTTTAATTTATAAAATAATTAATACACGTTACACATTATGTTTAATGGGGCCTGACCCCTAATGACGAGCCGCCACTGCTTTCTTGTATTTGCTTCACATCACCTTCAGAAACCTTCAATATTATTAAATATAAACAAAAGTGATGTTGAGAAGTTTCAGTAAAAAAAGGCAAAGTATTTTTAAAATTAAATAGTTGATGTCGGTAGAAAATAATACTATTGTTACTGCCCGTAATATTGGAGCGATGTAGAACAAGAGAGACATGACCATGTGGAAGTTAATGGCCTCATTGCTAGTTCAGTCGCCGTGAAACTGTTCAGGTTAGGATGTTTTCTTTACGCCATCGACATAAATTCTTGGTCTTAACGTGGATTGAACCCGTGTCTCCCGCATGGGAGCCTCGCTCTAATCCATTCGGTCAGACGCTTCACGGTAGGAAATAATGAAATACAATAAAAAATTATAAGCGGTTAATCTTATCTTATCTTAACCACATTTGCCGTGAAGCGTCGTGGGAAGAGTTAGTTTTCTATCTTGTGCCAGGTGTGTTGAGCTTGATGTTGTCAGTCCATGCTTTCGCAGGGACTCTGAGATGTTATCTATCCATCGTGTTCTTGACCTGCCTCGTGCTCTGCGCCATAATTGTCGATTATTGTAGGCACGTGATGGTAGTAAATGTGGTTCCATTCTCATTAGATGGCCGAACCACTTGATTCTTTGTTTTTCGATGTACTGTATGCATGGTATAGTAACAACGATGCTTCTGATATTCTCGTTTCTCATTCTATCTCTCCTTGTAACGTTGACAACTTTTCGTAGACATCTCTTTTCACATGTTGTAATCTTTATTTCTTGTGTCTTAGTCAGGGCCATGTTTGGCATTGCTATCAGAGAGTTGGAATAAATAAGCAGTTTATCAGTTGCCGTTTGACTGCCATGTTAATGCTTGGATGTTTTAATAGTGGTGACAGTTGGTAAGTCAATGCGTTTGCCTTCTGGCATCTAGTCTCGATTTCTCTGTCCATCTTTCCATCTACTGTGAATATACTCCCGAGATATTTGAATTCTGGAGTCAGTTGTATTTTTACATTATTTACGTGTATATTTAGTTGACCTGTTGACCTACTTATTGTGATGACTTCTGTTTTGGAGGTGTTAATTTTCATGTCATATTTTTCGCATGTCGCTTGCAGTGCATTTATGTGTTGTTGGAGTTTATGTTCTTTGTTGTAAATCGGTTAATCAATCTACTTAAGTCCTTTGAAGTTGCCTGTCCACACAGTAGATCCGGAATCTAAATTACATAATGAAGATAGCATTACATTATTTAGAACTTACTGCTTTTTTCTGGATGAAAGTTCACAACGTAATTGTCAAGCTAAACTATAACATCATAATATGAAGATAAGCTATCTGACATATTCAGTCATACAGGTCGGTAGGTAAATCGGTAGGTGAAAACGTTGCTATGTATTGTTATTGTTTTTGTAAAACTACAGTACATTGTTTTTACGTGTTTCGCCATTGCTACATAGTTTTACTGCAGTCTTCCTTATATCGATAATACTATTCGCCTTTTGCTGCAACTATTCTTCGTGACGTAGTTAGGTTACATTTAGTAGTTAAATTTGTTGTGTATTTACATTTCCCTTTATTACCCTTTTGTTTTAGGACCGTTAGGGGGAATTTCTAGTTTGATTCTATATGTTGCGTTCCGTGTAAGAAATGAATTTCTTCACTTGTATCCGTTGCTTTATAAAGGCTTTTTTGGTCGAAACGTTGCTGTGTTTTGTTATTGTTTTTATATTTTGCAAAATTACAGTACTTTGTTTTTATGTGTTCAACATTGACATAGTTTTACAGTCTTCTATATCAACATTGCTACATAGTTTTACTTCAGTCTTCCTTACATTGCTACATTCTACATGTTTTACTTCAGTCTTCCCTTACATTGCTACATAGTTTTACTGCAGTCTTCCTTATATCAATATTGCTACATAGTTTTACTTCAGTCTTCCCTTACATTGCTACATAGTTTTACTGCAGTCTTCCCTTATATCAATATTGCTACATAGTTTTACTGCAGTCTTCCCTTACATTGCTACATTTTACTGCATGTCTTCCTTATATCAATATTGCTACATGTTTACTGCATCTTCTACATTGCTACATAGTTTTATTTCAGTTTTCCCCTTATATCACCATTGCTACATAGTTTTACTGCAGTCTTCCCTTATATCAACATTGCTACATAGTTTTACTCAGTCTTCCTTACATTGCTACATAGTTTTACTTCAGTCTTTCCTTATATCAACATTGCTACATAGTTTTACTGCAGTCTTCCTTTACATTGCTACATAGTTTTACTGCAGTCTTCCCTTATATCAACATTGCTACATAGTTTTACTCCAGTCTTCCCTTATATCAACATTGCTACATAGTTTTACTGCAGTCTTCCTTTATATCAACATTGCTACATAGTTTTACTCAGTCTTCCTTATATCAACATTGCTACATAGTTTTACTGCAGTCTTCCCTTATATCACCATTGCTACATAGTTTTACTGCAGTCTTCCCTTATATCAACATTGCTACATAGTTTACTGCAGTCTTCCCTTATATCAACATTGCTACATAGTTTTACTTCAGTCTTCCTTATCACCATTGCTACATAGTTACTTCCTTCTATATCAACATTGCACATAGTTTTACTGCAGTCTTCCTTATATCACCATTGCTACATGGTTTACTAGTCTTCTCTTATATCAACATTGACAAGTTTTACTTCACTTCCTATATCACCATTGCTACATGAGTTACTTCAGTCTTCCTATATCACCATTGCTACATGTTTTACTGCAGTCTTCCTATATCAACATTGCTACATAGTTTTACTGCAGTCTTCCTTATATCGACATTGCTACATAGTTTTACTGCAGTCTTCCTTATATCGACATTGCTACATAGTTTTACTGCAGTCTTCTCTTATATCAACATTGCTACATAGTTTTACTTCAGTCTTCCCTTATATCACCATTGCTACATAGTTTTACTTCAGTCTTCCCTTATATCACCATTGCTACATAGTTTTACTGCAGTCTTCCTTTATATCACCATTGCTACATAGTTTTACTGCAGTCTTCCTTTATATCAACATTGCTACATAGTTTTACTGTAGTCTTCACTTATATCAATATTGCTACATAGTTTTACTTCAGTCTTCCCTTATATCGATAATAGGTAAAACTACAAAACCACGCCGGATACCTGAGGAAGATCTTCCACTTTCTGTAGTAATGTAATTCCTGTTAATATAAATTACGAAGTTAACAAAACACTACAAAATAATTGGTCTATATATAGATCTTGCGTCGAAACAACTGGAGTATGAAAGTTTATATATATATAGGCGATGCGTATGGAATCAGTTAACAAGCAACAGTCTATCATCTACCATATAAAAAAACATTAGGACAAAGAACAGAACGTGCCGAAAGTCCGGAGTAGTCAACCTTCAATGTGAAGACAGCAGAAATTGATGGTGATAACAACAACTATCTCATGTGACTATTTAGCAGGGGATGAAACAATATAAGATTTTGATGGTATTTATTTTGGTGTTATTAGACTTACTCTAAAGTGTCTAAATACTAAGTATGGACCTCACTGTACCGGGCTATCCGACAAATGGCACGGTCCCTCTCCACAGAAATGACCACGAATACTGCACAAAGTGCGAACTCCGTATCTCAACAACAATATCTTGGGGTGGGGGGATGATGCACTCGATCGTGTACAGAAAGACTCGGTACGGATTTGAGCCCACGATCTTCGCCATGCAAGACGAGCGGTTTAACGACTTAGCCATAGAGAACCTCCACCCCCATCCCTGATTTTATTTATATTTGTCAGTCGTTAGTAAAACTCTTACACACATATTACTTGTATTCATCATTACTAACTAAAATCAAAATGTAATTTTTTTTTAAATACATTCAGTTACAAAACTGAACAAACAAAACATTTTGTTACAAAATAAATAACTTACCTTGAAATAGCAATAATCCAGCAAATTAATATATGAAGTATGGGAAAGTAAAATTACAAAATAACTGCTGAAACTGTACAAGTCATAACAGTAAACACATATCTATGTAAATATAGATATTTGCTGCATATTCTGGTACCTGAATATTATATCTTGCACGTGATCAGCCTAGTTGCTCTGTGTATGGAGTAAATTAGGGATTGTACAATATTCGAGGCACAACTGTTGAGTTTGTGTGTGATTACGTGCGCGAGAATGGTTTTAACAGTTGGTAGTGTGGGCTGGAACGAGAGTGCATCAAGTTTCAGAAAATACGAGAGTGATGGAATGTGATGTCATGTAAAAAATAATAAAATGTAAAGATATGTTAAAGATAACTAAATGTATATTACTTTTTTAAAATGAAATTGTAAGATAATAATGGTAATTAACATTGCAGATGTTTTCTTTCTTTCATCCTTTTTTATTTTGTCGTCACACTGCTACCAGGTTGTAGCCCAGTGTTGTGGTTTATTATTTTGTTTGTCTTGTGCTGTTCTATAGACTTGGGTGATAGTTTTTTTTTTAGTTTTTTTTTTACAGGATTCTGATGTGTCATCTAACCATCTTTTTCGTAGTCTTTCTCTCGCCTTCTTTCCTGATTGCAGATGTAATAGAACAAAATAAAGATAAGTATTAAACTATAAAATATTAAAAGTTGGGGCATTGCTGACAAATGAAGGGAATGCTATAAAGAAGGCAGAGCATTGCTTTGCAAAAACTAAAAGAACTAACTAACCTATGAAAGGGAACTGACATAAGAGACCAAAGTTAAGTGTTTGAGAGCCTGTGCTTTTTCTCTTGGCAACATATGGTTGTGAGACATGGACCATTGACAAAGCGGTGAAGAAGATCATTAATGCCTTTGAATGCAAATGCTACAGAAGAGTACTTGGAATATCATAGACAGAGAAAAGAACAAACGCTTCTGTTCTGCAACAGCCTGCTATTAAAGAGAGGTTGCTTTTAAAAAAGCATAAAGTCATGGAAAATTAAAGATTTCGAACACATCAAACGACATGAGTGTACTTCAGTCTATTACCAGAATTTCTCTTCATTAGGGGTATGGTCTCTCGGAAAGATGGTGGTTGATAAATTTAGCCAAGACATCGACACCCTCATTGCCTTTATTGCTACAGCCAAGACATCGACACTCTCATTGTCTTTATTGCTACAGTGAGATGGAATCTTACAGTCAAGACATCGACACTCTCATTGTCTTTATTGTTACAGTGAGATGGAATCTTACAGTCAAGACATCGACACTCTCATTGTCTTTATTGTTACAGTGAGATGGAATCTTACAGTCAAGACATCGACACTCTCATTGTCTTTATTGTTACAGTGAGATGGAATCTTACAGTCAAGACATCGACACTCTCATTGCCTTTATTGTTACAGTGAGATGGAATCTTACAGCCAAGACATCAAACTTCTTGCCTTTATTGTTACAGAATGGATCTTAGCAAGAGAACTCTATTGTCTTTATTGCTACAGTGAGATGGAATTACAGTCAAGACATCGACACTCTCATTGTCTTTATTGTTACAGTGAGATGGAATCTTACAGTCAAGACATCGACACTCTCATTGCCTTTATTGTTACAGTGAGATGGAATCTTACAGCCAAGACATCGACACTCTCATTGCCTTTATTGTTACAGTGAGATGGAATCTTACAGTCAAGACATCGACACTCTCATTGTCTTTATTGTTACAGTGAGATGGAATCTTACAGTCAAGACATCGACACTCTCATTGCCTTTATTGTTACAGTGAGATGGAATCTTACAGCCAAGACATCGACACTCTCATTGCCTTTATTGTTACAGTGAGATGGAATCTTACAGTCAAGACATCGACACTCTCATTGTCTTTATTGTTACAGTGAGATGGAATCTTACAGTCAAACATCGACACTCATTGTCTTTATTGTTACAGTGAGATGGAATCAACAAGACATCGACACTCTCATTGCCTTTATTGTTACAGTGAGATGGAATCTTACAGCCAAGACATCGACACTCTCATTGCCTTTATTGTTACAGTGAGATGGAATCTTACAGGCAAGACATCGACACTCTCATTGCCTTTATTGTTACAGTGAGATGGAATCTTACAGTCAAGACATCGACACTCTCATTGCCTTTATTGTTACAGTGAGATGGAATCTTACAGTCAAGACATCGACACTCTCATTGTCTTTATTGTTACAGTGAGATGGAATCTTACAGTCAAGACATCGACACTCTCATTGTCTTTATTGCTACAGTGAGATGGAATCTTACACGACATCGCACTCTATTCCTTTTTGTTCGTGAGATGGAATCTTGTTTCCTACTTATTCTCGTCTCGGCTGTTTTTTTTGATTTTTCCTCGGTATATTCAGGAGTGCGCTCTTCAGTTCTTCAAGAAGACTTCGTCTCCAGGTCTGTTTATGGCGTCCTCTTTTTCGTTTTCCTTGCGAGTTCCAATCAAGTGCTTGTCTAGTGACACTCGACTGTGTCTTACGTAGGGTTTGTCCGATCCATCACTATTTTATTCTATTAACCTATATCATCATGGGATCCTTCCCGTTTCTTATCCACCGGTCTGTGTTTGCAACTCTGTCATACCATTTCAGTCTGAGAATCCAACCAAGACATCCGCTGACAAAGGGCTGAATAATATTTGTATTTAACTTGGTGACTAGCCACGTTTCTGAGCCATACATCAACACAGATTTCACATTTGTATTTAACTTGGTAACTGACCACGTTTCTGAGCCATACATCAACACAGATTTCACATTTATATTTAACTTGGTGACTGACCACGTTTCCCAGCCATACATCAACACAGCTTTCACATTTATATTTAACATGGTGACTGACCACGTTTCCCAGCCATACATCAACACAGCTTTCACATTTGTATTTAACATGGTGACTGACCACGTTTCCCAGCCATACAGCAACACAGATTTCACATTTGAGCTGACTATCTTGAACTTTGAGATGGAATCTACTGCATGTGAATGTCTGCCTGTGTTAAACAGCCATTTAAGTAGTTCTATATCTAGGTTCTGTAAAGTGAAGGTAGTTGGTAATTGGATACTCTTGTCTGTGGGTTCCACAGATCTAGACTTGTTCTAGACAGAATCAATTATGAAGGTGATCTTGGGAAAAGGAAAACCCAACGTTAGTAGACCGACTGTTTAGTAGACTTAGGAAAGGGAGATCATTCGATCATTTGTTAGAATGGGTGATAACTCTTAGAATCGTATATCGAATGTGACGATTTAATCTTTAACAAATGTTATCTTGATTTGATTCCCAGACTTTGTAGACAACGAGCTCCCTGACCTGGGAAACAAAAAACAACTTGGCAGCAAATTTTAGTCTGGATATAAACTAAGGACGGGACTAGACAGAATAGAATGGTGATTGGAGGAGATTATCATCCATCACTCCGGACAGGTTCATAAGTTCTCAACATTTCTATCAGTGTAAGATGGCTAATCACTCCAGTTCTGTGTTGATTGATCATCCCTCACTCCGGACAGATCCATAAGTTCTCAACATTTCTATCAGTGTAAGATGGCTAATCACTCCAGTTCTGTGTTGATTGATCATCCCTCACTCCGGACAGGTCCATAAGTTCTCAACATTTCTATCAGTGTAAGATGGCTAATCACTCCAGTTCTGTGTTGATTGATCATCCCTCACTCCGGACAGGTCCATAAGTTCTCAACATTTCTATCAGTGTAAGATGGCTAATCACTCCAGGTCTGTGTTGATTGATCATCCCTCACTCCGGACAGGTTCATAAGTTCTCAACATTTCTATCAGTGTAAGATGGCTAATCACTCCAGGTCTGTGTTGACTGATCATCCATCACTCCAGACAGGTCCATAAGTTCTCAACATTTCTATCAGTGTAAGATGGCTAATCACTCCAGGTCTGTGTTGACTGATCAAACGTTTTATCATCATCATCAAATAGCTTGTCTTACGCAGAATTTTGCTACTTTAACAGTCTTTCGGAATTTCTCTCTCTCTCTCTCTCTCTCTCTCTCTCTTATAGGCCAAATGTCCCGCCTCTGTAACCGTTATGTTCAATTCATCAGTTACATCCTGAATCCATCTTTTCCGTGGTCTTCCGCTGTTCCTCGTTTTCGGGATACCTACTTCCATAATGGTCTTCTCCAGCCCTTCGTGTCTCTTTATATGTCCAAAATACTTCCATTTTCTCGTTCATATTTGTAGCATCAGTTTTCTTTGATTTTGAGTTTGTTTTGGATAGATTATTTGTTCTCTTCTCTGTCCATGATATACGGATGACTCTTCTGTAAAAAAAAAAAGCACACATATGTCCATCCACTGTTTTGTTAGATGTCCATTTTTTACACCCATAAGTCAATCCAGTTCTGTGTTGATTGATTAAACATCTTGTACTACAAAAAAAGTGTTCATGTTTGACTGTTCCATACTTCAGTCTCATCTACTTCACACTGGATATGAATTTGGATTCATAAGTGTCTTTAAACAATCATGAATTTGATCTGCTACTCTTATGGCGTTGATGATGTCTGACCTTATATTGTATTGCCCGTTATTCATCGATCACGTCTGTGTCAACCAACCGATCTGCTCGCTCGTTGCCTTCATGTTTGCATGTAGGAAAATAAAAGTTACATATATCATTTGGAGTATCGAACCACTCATGTCGTATGTAGCCAGAATGGATTTTCATGAGCATGGTAGGTAGCAGGTACCGAGAATTAGATCAGTAGAGTACATCAGTGGGTGAACTGGCAAGAGACAGAGTGAATTTCAGATGTGCTGCAAAGAGAGCAACGTCCTATAAAGGATACGCACCTTGATGATGAGAGTACATCAGGAGGTACCGAGAATTAGATCAGTAGAGTACAGCAGTATGATACTGAGCAGTAGAAAGTTAACTTTAACGATCGAATGAGACAAAAGATGACAGTTTTCAAATAAAATAGAAAACATCACTTGGAACTATTAAAAGAGATTACGTCATTTAAATCTTTCTTTATGAGAATAAAAAAGAGAAACTGCTATTGTGTTGTTTATCAACGTCATTGGGCTATTTCGTGTTTTTGTCTGGACATGACGGTCTCTGATTACTTTAGATGGAGATAAAGTCATATGTATCAAGATACACTACTTTTAGTAGCCTGCTCCAATTTTGAAGGATTTACTTAAGGAGGTGCTGAAAAACGTAGTACATCTGTTACATCCGTGATTTATGTAGCTGCGGCGCAGAATCAACCAGCACTACCTGCTATTAGTAGAAATCTAATAAATAAAAGAAATGTTGTTTCAGAGCTGCTTTTGAAGGGGGGAGAGATTTCGTATTAAATATTGTTTGACGAATTTTTTTCTGTTTTTCTAACGTATAAAAACACAAACGTCTTTTTAAAATATATATGTATGGCCTTTTCGTCTTTACAGGCGGTCAATTGGCAAGTGTTTTACAGTGACAACATCTGAGTTTTCGCTTTTCTCTCTTGTCGTTCAGCTCATACATAAGTCTCTTCTCAAAAGACTGCGCCTTTTCGCAATTTGGCTTTCCACACAACTCTGTCATCAGCTAGTTTTTCCATGTGCTGGGACCTATAGAAAAGTTTTCATTGAGGCTTTGCAGACATCTTTATTCATAAAATATATATCCATCATCATGTGCCATGCCGACTTGCGTACATGATCATGGATCTCCATAAACGTCGGTTCTTGGCGCAGACTACCAATTCCGATGTTGACACTCTTCCATATCCTGAAATCAGAATTTCTAGAATGTTCTCTCTTTGTCTCCCAAAACAGGAAACCACGAAACTGGACAGCAACCCATGACGACAAAAAAAATAAAAAGAACAAACCAACAACATAATAATCCGGACAGACCTATAGATCTCCTACAGAAGATAGGAAATGGTATGCATGCTGATGGCTTCCTTGACTTGCTGGTTAAATATACCCCGTTCTGTGTCCCACATGGACTCAGTTATACACGAACAATGTGTTATATCAAATTCATTGAGAACCATTGTAATATACATGTGGTTTCAATAATCTCTACGTTTCCAGATCACGTATCTTTCCTTTGTTTATTGCAGGGGTTCTCATTATATGATTCGAGAACACGAATTAGTTAGCGGTAAAGTCTACTGAGAATATCAAAATTATTCCCTGAACAAAATCGCAAAAATTTATATATTTTACTCTCATTAAAAGTGGAATCATGCAGTCTTTTACATGTAAAAAAGGAATGTAAGTGTCAGCTACCTGGCACTGAAGCGCTGACCTATTACATTTCAGCCATTTTGTAAAAGTTATCTGCACTTAGACCGATACCAGAACCAGATGGTTAATCAACTCATTTATCAATGACGGCGGTACGATAATTGGTAGTGTTATCTGCACTTAGAGCTCGATACAGAACCAGATGGTTAATCAACTCATTTATCAATGACGGCTGTACGATAATTGGTAGTGTTATCTGCAGCTACCATAGAGCTCACCCTCTTGTGAACAAGATTGTGCTGCCCTTATGCAGTTAGTTACCTTTATCTGTGTTGTATAAATAGGTCGGTCCAGACTTCAGGTACTTCATTTTTTTTCTCAGGCATTATCAAACGCTGCCTTTATCTTTCTTTCTGATATTCTTCTTTTTCTTTTCTTGGACTCTCTTTGACGAAGTGGTTCAAATGTTTACCTGTCGATCTGTAGGTTGTTGGACTCTCTTTGACGAAGTGGTTCAAATGTTTACCTGTCGCTCTGTAGGTTGTTGGACTCTCTTTGACGAAGTGGTTCAAATGTTTACCTGTCGATCTGTAGGTTCTTGGACTCTCTTTGACGAAGTGGTTCAAATGTTTACCTGTCGATCTGTAGGTTCTTGGACTCTCTTTGACGAAGTGGTTCAAATGTTTACCTGTCGCTCTGTAGGTTCTTGGACTCTCTTTGACGAAGTGGTTCAAATGTTTACCTGTCGATCTGTAGGTTCTTGGACTCTCTTTGACGAAGTGGTTCAAATGTTTACCTGTCGCTCTGTAGGTTCTTGGACTCTCTTTGACGAAGTGGTTCAAATGTTTACCTGTCGATCTGTAGGTTGTTGGACTCTCTTTGACGAAGTGGTTCAAATGTTTACCTGTCACTCTGTAGGTTGTTGGACTCTCTTTGACGAAGTGGTTCAAATGTTTACCTGTCGCTCTGTAGGTTGTTGGACTCTCTTTGACGAAGTGGTTCAAATGTTTACCTGTCGCTCTGTAGGTTGTTGGACTCTCTTTGACGAAGTGGTTCAAATGTTTACCTGTCGCTCTGTAGGTTGTTGGACTCTCTTTGACGAAGTGGTTCAAATGTTTACCTGTCGCTCTGTAGGTTGTTGGTATCTCTTTGACAAGTGGTTCAAATGTTTACCTGTCGCTCTGTAGGTTGTTGGACTCTCTTTGACGAAGTGGTTCAAATGTTTACCTGTCGCTCTGTAGGTTGTTGGACTCTCTTTGACGAAGTGGTTCAAATGTTTACCTGTCGCTCTGTAGGTTGTTGGACTCTCTTTGACGAAGTGGTTCAAATGTTTACCTGTCGCTCTGTAGGTTGTTGGACTCTCTTTGACGAAGTGGTTCAAATGTTTACCTGTCGATCTGTAGGTTGTTGGACTCTCTTTGACGAAGTGGTTCAAATGTTTACCTGTCGCTCTGTAGGTTGTTGGACTCTCTTTGACGAAGTGGTTCAAATGTTTACCTGTCACTCTGTAGGTTGTTGGACTCTCTTTGACGAAGTGGTTCAAATGTTTACCTGTCGCTCTGTAGGTTGTTGGACTCTCTTTGACGAAGTGGTTCAAATGTTTACCTGTCGCTCTGTAGGTTGTTGGACTCTCTTTGACGAAGTGGTTCAAATGTTTACCTGTCGCTCTGTAGGTTGTTGGACTCTCTTTGACGAAGTGGTTCAAATGTTTACCTGTCGCTCTGTAGGTTGTTGGACTCTCTTTGACGAAGTGGTTCAAATGTTTACCTGTCGCTCTGTAGGTTGTTGGACTCTCTTTGACGAAGTGGTTCAAATGTTTACCTGTCGCTCTGTAGGTTGTTGGACTCTCTTTGACGAAGTGGTTCAAATGTTTACCTGTCGCTCTGTAGGTTGTTGGACTCTCTTTGACGAAGTGGTTCAAATGTTTACCTGTCGCTCTGTAGGTTGTTGGACTCTCTTTGACGAAGTGGTTCAAATGTTTACCTGTCGCTCTGTAGGTTGTTGGACTCTCTTTGACGAAGTGGTTCAAATGTTTACCTGTCGCTCTGTAGGTTCTTGGACTCTCTTTGACGAAGTGGTTCAAATGTTTACCTGTCGATCTGTAGGTTATTGGACTCTCTTTGACGAAGTGGTTCAAATGTTTACCTGTCGATCTGAGGTTCTTGGACTCTCTTTGACGAAGTGGTTCAAATGTTTACCTGTCGCTCTGTAGGTTGTTGGACTCTCTTTGACGAAGTGGTTCAAATGTTTACCTGTCGATCTGTAGGTTGTTGGACTCTCTTTGACGAAGTGGTTCAAATGTTTACCTGTCGCTCTGTAGGTTCTTGGACTCTCTTTGACGAAGTGGTTCAAATGTTTACCTGTCGATCTGTAGGTTGTTGGACTCTCTTTGACGAAGTGGTTCAAATGTTTACCTGTCGCTCTGTAGGTTGTTGGACTCTCTTTGACGAAGTGGTTCAAATGTTTACCTGTCGATCTGTAGGTTGTTGGACTCTCTTTGACGAAGTGGTTCAAATGTTTACCTGTCGCTCTGTAGGTTGTTGGACTCTCTTTGACGAAGTGGTTCAAATGTTTACCTGTCGCTCTGTAGGTTGTTGGTTCGAATACAGACTGAAACACATATGTAAATGTTTTCATGAGATTCCTGGGATTGCTACTGTAGCTACGGAGTTTGTGCTCTATGCAACACTCTCGGCAGATGGCGAGTCATTTCTGCAGACAGAGACGGATAGTTAGTTAGTCTTTCCTCTTGGGCCTGTGGGCGCCGCATAGGGCAGAGGTCATAGTTCTCCATGTTTCGCGGTTCGTTGCTATCTGTTTTAGGTCTTTAATGTTTGCTAGGCCATCGTTGAGCCTTCTCTGATGATGGTTCTACGCAGAGTCTCTCTTGTCTTCCTCGTTTTCTTTTTCCCTCTGGTGTCCATATGAGGGATTGGTAAGAGAGTCTTCTCTCATCCATTCTAAGTGTGTGGCCGATGTAGTTCCAGCGCGCTTTCTTATAAAATTTGATACATTTTCTTGCTTGGTCTCTTGTCTTATTTGTGTGTTAGGTCTGAAATCTGACCATTTGAGGTTCAGTATTCTTCTAAGACATTTATTCTCAAAGTTATCTAATTTTCTTTCTAGAGCTTTTGTTGCTTTCCAACTCTCGCATCCATAAGTTAATACTGGAATCACACAAGAGTTAAAGATCTTTAATTTTAAGTGCTTGCTGAGTGAATTGGACTTCCATATATTTGACAATTTGTTAAAAGCACTTGATGCCAATGCGATTCTGTATGGAATTTCTGGCACTGTATCCCCCGTAGATGTCATCATACTCCCTAGGTATGTAAAACTTTTGACTTTTTCAAGAGTGTAGTTTTTAAGTTGGATATTTTCTGGACTGCTGGTAAGGTCAACAATTTTTGTTTTTGTGGTGTTGATTTGGAGACCAATTTGTCCTGAGATATTTTGGAGAAGGTTTGTTTTCATTTGAATATCTTGGTGTGATGAACTCTTTTGAGCTATATCGTCGGCAAAATCAAGGTCTTCTAAAATTTTATCAACCCATTTGATGCCCATATTTGCGTTATTTGTGCATTTTCGCATGACCCAGTCAATTGCTATTCCAAAGAGCATTGGCGGATACCCATAGGAAACTCTGTGCAAGGAACACACTTTCCTCGTCCTTAGACCCTTCTAAACTCTCTTCTTTTTCTGACGAGTATCCTTTGTTTCCCATTCAATCATCCGTGACATATTGATTGCATCTCATGACTTCTCTCGTGTTTTTAAACTCAGTGACTCCATGAGTATGATTCGTGACTCCATGAGTGTGACTCGTGACTCCATGAGTATGACTCGTGACTCCATGAGTATGATTTGTGACTCCATGAGTATGATTTGTGACTCCATGAGTATGATTCGTGACTCCATGAGTATGACTCGTGACTCCATGAGTGTGACTCGTGACTCCATGAGTATGACTCATGACTCCATGAGTATGATTCGTGACTCCATGAGTATGATTCGTGACTCCATGAGTATGACTCGTGACTCCATGAGTATGATTTGTGACTCCATGAGTATGACTCGTGACTCCATGAGTATGATTTGTGACTCCATGAGTATGATTCGTGACTCCATGAGTATGATTCGTGACTCCATGAGTATGATTCGTGACTCCATGAGTATGATTCGTGACTCCATGAGTATGATTCGTGACTCCATGAGTATGATTTGTGACTCCATGAGTATGACTCGTGACTCCATGAGTATGATTCGTGACTCCATGAGTATGATTCGTGACTCCATGAGTATGATTTGTGACTCCATGAGTATGACTCGTGACTCCATGAGTATGACTCGTGACTCCATGAGTATGATTCGTGACTCCATGAGTATGATTCGTGACTCAGTGAGTATGATTCGTGACTCCATGAGTATGATTCGTGACTCTATGAGTATGATAAGTAAAGTCGAAACAGGAATGGTGAGACGAAACTGGATGGAGGTACTGGCACAAACAATGATAAGAGAAATCACCTTCATTTTTGTCCCTGGGCATGCAGGAGTCAGGGGTAATGAACAGAGGGAGCTGCAGTGGACCGCAACGACATTCTTAACTGAGAGTGTCTTTTCGAACAGAAGAATTTCCGGATTGCCAGTCCCACTCGCTGACCAGACTGAGAGAGATGTCAATATTGGTACAGCCCGAAAAGAACGGCATACCAAATATGCAAAGAGATTGGTTAATCAACATTGTATTGGCGTGGTGGACCGCTGGACGCAGCTGGAATTGTTGAGGCGGAGATCGGAGTACATATGGGCGTGTCCGGAGTGCTATGATGATAGTCCTCATATAACTGATAACTGATATTTATTTCATTTTCTCTTTAATCACGGTTACGGTAATGGTCACGCCTTTGGTCACAGTAATTTAATATCAACAACTTGATTTACTTACAAACTGAATGAATAAGCAGATACTTGGTATGACCTGACCATCTCCGAAGATATGACTCCGATATGATAACTAGAACTGCCATGGTTTAAGCCTTAGAGCAGCGTGCGTCCAACGCGGCGTCCGCGGGATAAATCCATGGAGCCCTATTTAATTTCTCCGGCGTTAACATTAACCAGAATTTCAAGATGAAAAAAAGTGTTTCTAAATAACAGTATGATTCAGTTGTTTTGGTTTTTTTTTATAAGCACAGTATAAAAGTAATTAAACTTGTAGCCAGAATTCAGTTTACTTCTGTTATTATTGTTATTCGTGTTACTATTATCACTTTGTTATTGTCAGCAGTAGTATTACTGCAATTGCCACTTGGCACCCGATTCTCCACAGATGCGCCCCAATATTTACAAACATGGACAGCACTGCCTTAGAGGACAGAAGAGATATCTTCTTTTTCTTCTTCTTCTGTCATTCTGTCACTGTCTACCACGATGCTGCAGTACATGCATCTTTTGTCTCAACTATGCTGTATCCAACCATACATCTCTGGAACAGGTTTTTACTTATTCGATCCCTACTCGCTTATTCGCACTGCAGTGATGATATAGTCTGACACGAGGGTCACAACTAGAAAGTGGAGCACTGTCTTTGTCAGCTCTGTTTCGCTGACTTTGAAGTGTCTTATTTTGGTTCATTCACTAGCCGCAATAGCGTAGCTGTTGGTCTTCTTCTTCTTCTTTGCGTTCGTTCTTTACGACCAATTTTAATCACTCTTTGTGATATGTTTGATCTTTGCCAAGAACGTGTATACGTTGCATATTGGTTTGTAGGCCCCTAAACGCATAGTTCTACATGTTTAGGACACGTGCATCCGATTTCAGCCAAACCTGCTTAGTCACCTCTTACGACATGCGTCGCAGGTAACAGTGGTTCTATTCTTTACACCTCAATTTGGGCCCGGTAACCACTCGGGCGATAGCTGTTGGTGAACTCGCTTCTTATGCACGTTGTCCGGGTTCAGTTACACAGTGGAAGTATAATACTTTTCGACCGTAACGGCTTTAGGTAGTTGGTTGGTTGGTTGGTTGGTTGGTTGGTTAGATAGTTATTACGTTAGTTAGTTAATTAGTTAGTTAGCCATCAGACAATCTTCAATGAACAACAAAACAAGTTGAAAATTTCATCTTTAGTACACCCGTCAGCACGCACCGACTAATAGTTTCAGTCCTGTATTGATTAATGGAACATTGTCTACTCCCCGTACAGTGTTCAAATCTAGAAACACCATATTTATTTCCAAGTTCCTAGAGTCAGAACATGGACGTAGAATCCCTAGTCACCACCTGAGCCCTCTATCTTATCCATCACCCTAATGACATTCAGAATATCAGTCCTCTCCATTACACTACAGTGCTTACCATCATGTCTGATCGTTCATTTCCCTTGAATCCCACATGTCCGAAGGCGGAAATAAAGGTGACTCCACAGTCCCGAACACAACACAGACTCCAGCCACACTGTCTACTCGCACAAAAGTTCCGAACCGGCCTGAGCATTCTATTTAAGTCAATGAGAGCTCTGATTAGGTATGCACACACACACACACACACACACACACACAGAAAGAGATTGATAGATAGACAGACACATAAACACAGTAGCTAGATACAGTCGTATTACAACACTACTAGTCCAGTTTTTTCATCATTTCACTCAAATAATATTTCTAACGTCTATTACTGACCTACTTTCTCACAAGCTTTACAATTTACAATATATTATCAAATACACACGTGCAACTAATCTCTTACAGAGAGCTTAGAATAGCAGACACTTTTTAACACAGACGCTTCCTTTATTCCTGTCCAAAAAACCATACAGAAATATGGTTTAGCTGGCGATTTATTTCCGAAAACATATTCTTGGAAGCTGCTAAATCTGTCAACATTGACATACTGTATCGACTTGACAAACAAAACAGATCAATAATTAATTATCGGAATGTGAACCAGAATTCTGGAAACATAAAAATATAGAATTACTAGCAAGATTAAAAAAACGAAAAGAAATATTTCTTGAAACAAAAACATAGAAAAGCTAATTATTTTGGCATTATACGCACAATACAGAAAGCAAGCCAAAGATATTATAAGGAAGGCTAAAAATACAATTATGGCAAGATTATGGCGAAATACTGAATTTAGACTAAAATTGCAACAAGGAAGTTCTATGGGAAAATTAAAACCATGAGGGATAGAAAAGAACAATATGATCCAACTGAAATTATTAACGATGAAAATAGAACTACCGTAAACGAACCACAAATTATAATGAACAGATAGCGGCAATACTTTAACGAAATCATCAATCTACAGCAAGAGGACCAATTCAGATCTAAAAAAATACAATAAACATAAGTACAGAGCTATAACCAAGTATAACACTTTCAGAGATTAGAAATGCTGTATGTATGGCTCCATTTAACAAAACACCGGGCTCAGACAATATCCCTGCTGACTTACTCAAAGCAACTAGAGAGGTCGGAATAAGGCTGGCTATACAGACTATTCAACCAAGTCTGGATCACACAAGTAACACTAGAAGATTGAAGGAATGCAATAATAGTTTTCACATGGAAGAAGAAAGATAACAAAAGTGATTGTACTAAATATAGAAGAATAGCGCTAGCGATCCACGAAGGGGCCAGCCTCTGGGAACTCTTAAACGAAGTTATTTTTCACGACGATCAGGCAATCATATCAACAACAAGAGAACAGCTACAGGAACACATAGCAGACTCCAGTGACACAAGAGAACAGCTACAGGAACACATAGCAGACTCCAGGGACACAAGAGAACAGCTACAGGAACACATAGCAGACTCCAGTGACACAAGAGAACAGCTACAGGAACACATAGCAGACTCCAGTGACACAAGAGAACAGCTACAGGAACACATAGCAGACTCCAGTGACACAAGAGAACAGCTACAGGAACACATAGCAGACTCCAGTGACACAATCTATCTCCTAACATTATGCTATCACTGTCACACCTGGGCGTTGACATCAAACGATAGAACTAAACTAATAATATAGATAAAACTATTTCCTCATACGTCACAGTGAAGGTAGGATATCATCACAGTGAAGGAAGGATATCATCACAGTGAAGGTAGGATAACATCACAGTGAAGGAAAGATATCATCACAGTGAAGGAAAGATATCATCACAGTGAAGGAAAGATATCATCACAGTGAAGGAAGGATAACATCACAGTGAAGGTAGGATATCATCACAGTGAAGGAAAGATATCATCACAGTGAAGGAAAGATATCATCACAGTGAAGGAAGGATATCATCACAGTGAAGGAAAGATATCATCACAGTGAAGGTAGGATATCACCACAGTGAAGGAAAGATATCATCACAGTGAAGGAAAGATATCATCACAGTGAAGGAAGGATATCATCACAGTGAAGGAAGGATATCATCACAGTGAAGGAAGGATATCATCACAGTGAGGGAAGGATAACATCACAGTGAAGGAAGGATATCATCACAGGGAAGGAAGGATATCATCACAGTGAAGGAAGGATAACATCACAGTGAAGGAAAGATATCATCACAGTGAAGGAAAGATATCATCACAGTGAAGGAAGGATATCATCACAGTGAAGGTAGGATAACATCACATTGAAGGAAGGATATCATCACAGTGAAGGAAAGATATCATCACAGTGAAGGAAGGATATCATCACAGTGAAGGTAGGATATCATCACAGTGAAGGAAGAATATCATCACAGTGAAGGAAGGATATCATCACAGTGAAGGTAGGATATCATCACAGTGAAGGAAGGATATCATCACAGTGAAGGAAGGATATCATCACAGTGAAGGAAGGATATCATCACAGTGAAGGTAGAATATCATCGCAGTGAAGGAAGGATATCATCACAGTGAAGGAAAGATATCATCACAGTGAAGGAAAGATAACATCACAGTGAAGGTAGGATATCATCACAGTGAAGGAAGGATATCATCACAGTGAAGGAAAGATATCATCACAGTGCAGGAAGGATATCATCACAGTGAAGGTAGGATAACATCACAGTGAAGGTAAGATATCATCACAGTGAAGGTAGGATATCATCACAGTGAAGGTAGGATATCATCACAGTGAAGGTAGGATATCATCACAGTGAAGGTAGGATATCATCACAGTGAAGGAAAGATATCATCACAGTGAAGGAAGGATATCATCACAGTGAAGGAAAGATATCATCACAGTGAAGGTAGGATATCATCACAGTGAAGGTAAGATATCATCACAGTGAAGGAAAGATATCATCACAGTGAAGGAAGGATATCATCACAGGGAAGGAAGGATATCATCACAGTGAAGGAAGGATAACATCACAGTGAAGGAAAGATATCATCACAGTGAAGGAAAGATATCATCACAGTGAAGGAAGGATATCATCACAGTGAAGGTAGGATAACATCACATTGAAGGAAGGATATCATCACAGTGAAGGAAAGATATCATCACAGTGAAGGAAGGATATCATCACAGTGAAGGTAGGATATCATCACAGTGAAGGAAGAATATCATCACAGTGAAGGAAGGATATCATCACAGTGAAGGTAGGATATCATCACAGTGAAGGAAGGATATCATCACAGTGAAGGAAGGATATCATCACAGTGAAGGAAGGATATCATCACAGTGAAGGTAGGATATCATCGCAGTGAAGGAAGGATATCATCACAGTGAAGGTAGGATATCATCGCAGTGAAGGAAGGATATCATCACAGTGAAGGAAAGATATCATCACAGTGAAGGAAAGATAACATCACAGTGAAGGTAGGATATCATCACAGTGAAGGAAGGATATCATCACAGTGAAGGAAAGATATCATCACAGTGCAGGAAGGATATCATCACAGTGAAGGTAGGATAACATCACAGTGAAGGTAAGATATCATCACAGTGAAGGTAGGATATCATCACAGTGAAGGTAGGATATCATCACAGTGAAGGTAGGATATCATCACAGTGAAGGTAGGATATCATCACAGTGAAGGTAGGATATCATCACAGTGAAGGAAAGATATCATCACAGTGAAGGAAGGATATCATCACAGTGAAGGAAAGATATCATGACAGTGAAGGTAGGATATCATCACAGTGAAGGTAAGATATCATCACAGTGAAGGAAAGATATCATCACGGTGAAGGAAAGATATCATCACAGTGAAGGTAAGATATCATCACAGTGAAGGTAAGATATCATCACAGTGAAGGAAGGATATCATCACAGTGAAGGTAGGATATCATCACAGTGAAGGTAAGATATCATCACAGTGAAGGTAGGATATCATCACAGTGAAGGTAGGATATCATCACAGTGAAGGTAGGATATCATCACAGTGAAGGAAAGATATCATCACAGTGAAGGAAAGATATCATCACAGTGAAGGAAAGATATCATCACAGTGAAGGAAAGATATCATCACAGTGAAGGTAGGATAACATCACAGTGAAGGTAGGATATCATCACAGTGAAGGAAAGATATCATCACAGTGAAGGAAGGATATCATCACAGTGAAGGTAGGATATCATCACAGTGAAGGAAGAATATCATCACAGTGAAGGAAGGATATCATCACAGTGAAGGTAGGATATCATCACAGTGAAGGAAGGATATCATCACAGTGAAGGAAGGATATCATCACAGTGAAGGAAGGATATCATCACAGTGAAGGTAGGATATCATCGCAGTGAAGGAAGGATATCATCACAGTGAAGGTAGGATATCATCGCAGTGAAGGAAGGATATCATCACAGTGAAGGAAAGATATCATCACAGTGAAGGAAAGATAACATCACAGTGAAGGTAGGATATCATCACAGTGAAGGAAGGATATCATCACAGTGAAGGAAAGATATCATCACAGTGCAGGAAGGATATCATCACAGTGAAGGTAGGATAACATCACAGTGAAGGTAAGATATCATCACAGTGAAGGTAGGATATCATCACAGTGAAGGTAGGATATCATCACAGTGAAGGTAGGATATCATCACAGTGAAGGTAGGATATCATCACAGTGAAGGTAGGATATCATCACAGTGAAGGAAAGATATCATCACAGTGAAGGAAGGATATCATCACAGTGAAGGAAAGATATCATGACAGTGAAGGTAGGATATCATCACAGTGAAGGTAAGATATCATCACAGTGAAGGAAAGATATCATCACGGTGAAGGAAAGATATCATCACAGTGAAGGTAAGATATCATCACAGTGAAGGTAAGATATCATCACAGTGAAGGAAGGATATCATCACAGTGAAGGTAGGATATCATCACAGTGAAGGTAAGATATCATCACAGTGAAGGTAGGATATCATCACAGTGAAGGTAGGATATCATCACAGTGAAGGTAGGATATCATCACAGTGAAGGAAGAATATCATCACAGTGAAGGAAAGATATCATCACAGTGAAGGAAAGATATCATCACAGTGAAGGAAAGATATCATCACAGTGAAGGTAGGATAACATCACAGTGAAGGTAGGATAACATCACAGTGAAGGAAAGATATCATCACAGTGAAGGAAGGATATCATCACAGTGAAGGAAAGATATCATCACAGTGAATGAAGGATATCATCACAGTGAAGGAAGGATATCATCACAGTGAAGGAAGGATATCATCACAGTGAAGGTAGGATAACATCACATTGAAGGAAGGATATCATCACAGTGAAGGAAAGATATCATCACAGTGAAGGAAGGATATCATCACAGTGAAGGTAGGATATCATCACAGTGAAGGAAGAATATCATCACAGTGAAGGAAGGATATCATCACAGTGAAGGTAGGATATCATCACAGTGAAGGAAGGATATCATCACAGTGAAGGTAGGATATCATCACAGTGAAGGTAGGATATCATCACAGTGAAGGTAAGATATCATCACAGTGAAGGTAGGATATCATCACAGTGAAGGTAGGATATCATCACAGTGAAGGTAGGATATCATCACAGTGAAGGAAGAATATCATCACAGTGAAGGAAAGATATCATCACAGTGAAGGAAAGATATCATCACAGTGAAGGAAGGATATCATCACAGTGAAGGTAGGATAACATCACAGTGAAGGTAGGATAACATCACAGTGAAGGAAAGATATCATCACAGTGAAGGAAGGATATCATCACAGTGAAGGAAAGATATCATCACAGTGAATGAAGGATATCATCACAGTGAAGGAAGGATATCATCACAGTGAAGGAAGGATATCATCACAGTGAAGGTAGGATAACATCACATTGAAGGAAGGATATCATCACAGTGAAGGAAAGATATCATCACAGTGAAGGAAGGATATCATCACAGTGAAGGTAGGATATCATCACAGTGAAGGAAGAATATCATCACAGTGAAGGAAGGATATCATCACAGTGAAGGTAGGATATCATCACAGTGAAGGAAGGATATCATCACAGTGAAGGAAGGATATCATCACAGTGAAGGTAGGATATCATCGCAGTGAAGGAAGGATATCATCACAGTGAAGGAAAGATATCATCACAGTGAAGGAAAGATAACATCACAGTGAAGGTAGGATATCATCACAGTGAAGGAAGGATATCATCACAGTGAAGGAAAGATATCATCACAGTGCAGGAAGGATATCATCACAGTGAAGGTAGGATAACATCACTGTGAAGGTAAGATATCATCACAGTGAAGGTAGGATATCATCACAGTGAAGGTAGGATAACATCACAGTGAAGGTAAGATATCATCACAGTGAAGGTAGGATAGCATCACAGTGAAGGTAGGATATCATCACAGTGAAGGTAGGATATCATCACAGTGAAGGTAGGATATCATCACAGTGAAGGTAGGATATCATCACAGTGAAGGAAAGATATCATCACAGTGAAGGTAGGATATCATCACAGTGAAGGTAGGATATCATCACAGTGAAGGAAGAATATCATCACAGTGAAGGTAGGATAACATCACAGTGAAGGTAGGATATCATCAATAGATGAACAAGCAGCATCATGTTAGATCTCTCTATCTCGCGATCCCCGTCTAGACTGATGAACCAAATTTTATCATGAAATTTGCTGTTGCTTTAGGGACTCGTCCTCCTGTACAGCTTCTCGTGAAGCTCTGTGTTATCGGGCCAAGTTTCTTTTCTCAGGGCTGCTAACAGCTGGCAGTCTTGCAGAATGTGCTCTGCTGTCATGTCCGACTTTTCACAGTGGCACAGGCTAGTTGTGCCAATTTAAAATTTGTTAAACATGTGGGCCCGGAGTCTATGTTAGATCTGAGTCTACCATCAGAGATTGTACTAGGAGTAGTCGAAGATACAATGCAGCCAAAGCTTGACTTGCCAACAGAGCTGGATCTCATTAGCATGACTCCCTTACTTGCACTTCTATCGGGCTGGTCTATACTATCATGTTTATCAGCCACTTGTTGTGAAGTAATATGATAACAATTATGTTACCTAATGCGGTAGTCTACAGAGGAATAGTCTGTGGAATATAACGCAAGAATTTGGAATATCAAAGAATTTTTTTATCAGCATGACTCGATTATGCATGGTTGTCACACGTAGCGTAGTTGTAACGCAGTAGAGTGGGATGCTTGAGGACAGAGAGAGAGTGTGTTTAACTAGAGCCAACTATAAACTTATGGTCCTTCGGACTCAGGTAATAATTATGGAAATCAGACCACAACTACACCACGTGACCTCGCATTCCAGTATTGGTGTATATAGAAGAATTCATTTTAAAATCAACACAAAATGCAAAATCAGTTATATTATACAATAAATTATGTTTAACAATAATGAATATCAATATTATGAATATTTTCACCAATAAATAACCATAGACTCACAGAATTGAGTAAAATTGTCAGGATTCCCGGTCAGTTGTCTGGCCTAGTTATATAGAGTTGGCTGTGGTTTAACCAGCGAGCCACATAATCCATCAGTACGCATATCCTTCCAATTAGTTGAGGGAGACTAAGCATCTACGGATCTGTCCGGAGTCTGTGACATCATTTCATTAACCAATCGTAGTAACATACCGTAGAGGCAGAAAAGCAGACCTGTTCGGAATAAGAATTGGTTTAAGCAAGGCGATGTCATGTCTCCAGTCCTAGTTAACATAATGAAATAGAATAAGAAAGTACAATAAGATGTTGTTATATATATATAACAACAAGAATATTTGGTTATATGGATAACATAGATGCAGTAGGAGATAATGAACAAGAAAATGGGAGAAGATTCAAGCACTTAATGGAATCAGCAGGGAAAAGAGTGAACTAAATATCGATATAGACAGTTTAAAATATATGATAATAACACTATAGAAAAATGAAAAGAAAACTGAATACAAGGAAATAGACAAAATAAAAATAAAAAGAATAGAAATATTTCAATACTTTGACACTAACTTCAACAATAGTATTAACATAATAAAAGAAGAAATAAAGTCTAGAATATAATTTTAAAAATATTGTATACTTTGCCCTACAACAAACACCTGCTAAAATCTAAATGTCTGTCCCGCGACACACGATCACATTACACAAAATTGTAATATAAGTGTCTGTCCCGTGACACAAGATCACATTACACAAAATTGTAATATAAGTGTCTGTCCCGTGACACAAGATCACATTACACAAAATTGTAATATAAGTGTCTGTCCCGCGACACACGATCACATTACACAAAATTGTAATATAAGTGTCTGTCCCGTGACACAAGATCACATTACACAAAATTGTAATATAAGTAACTGTCCTGCAACACAAGATCACATTACACAAAATTGTAATATAAGTAACTGTCCTGCAACACAAGATCACATTACACAAAATTGTAATCTAAGTGTCTGTCCCATGACACAAGATCACATTACACAAAATTCTAATCTAAGTGTCTGTCTCTGCAACACACGATCACATTACACAAAATTGTAATATAAGTGTCTGTCCCGCAACACACGATCACATTACACAAAATTGTAATATAAGTGTCTGTCCCGACACACGATCAATTACACAAAATTGTAATCTAAGTGTCTGTCCGCAACACACGATCACATTACACAAAATTGTAATCTAAGTGTCTGTCCCGCAACACACGATCACATTACACAAAATTGTAATCTAAGTGTCTGTCCCGCAACACACGATCACATTACACAAAATTGTAATATAAGTGTCTGTCCCGCAACACAAGATCACATTACACAAAATTGTAATCTAAGTGTCTGTCCCGCAACACAAGATCACATTACACAAAATTGTACACTAATTGCTCTATATGTATCCAAAACTTGGAGTACAAGAAAACACAATGAAACATTATTTCAGACCTTTGAATACAGAGTCTTTAGGCGAATCTTTGGGTAAACATTAACAGCGATGTAAATAATTGGCGAATGGAGAATAAGAAACAGTAAGGATATTTATAATTTGTTTAAACTATCATTAATTACTACCTGGGGACATTCGCCAGTGCTACGGAGTTCGTGCACTGCTGCTGAGATATTGATTGTAATAAAGAAATCGGAGCACACATGGTTACTCCCCGAAGTGAAGTAATGATAGTCCTATCAATCCATCAATTAATTACCACCATCATGAAATTTAATAGAAGAGAGATGGGTATGGTATATTGAAAGAATGACAGAGATCAGAGAGCCTAAAATTGCCAATACAAAAAAAGATGAAATGAAGAGACAACGAGACAGATCAAGAAAACGACGGAGAGATAAGATTAAAGTAAACATAGAAATAATAGAAGTCAATAATTGGGAAGAGAAGGATAAGAACAGAGTTCAATTGAGTGCGGGATATCTGCAGCAGTTATCAGTTATATGAGGACTATCATCATAGCACTCCGGACATGTCCATAGGTGCTCCGCCTCAGCAAATCCAGCAGCGTCCAGCGACCCAGCACGCCAGTTCGATGTTGATTAATCAATCTCTTTGCATATTTAGTATGTTGTTCTTTTCGGGCTGCACCAATATTGACACCCATCTCTTTCAATCTGGTCAGCGAGTGGGATTCACAGCCCTGAAACTTCTCTGTGCGGAAAGACTCTCTCAATGCGTGAAGAATGTCACTTCGATCCATTGCAGTTCCCTCTGATATTGTAGCTAAGCCAGCCAATCTATCAGCTCGTTCATTACCCCTAACTCCTGCGTGCCCAGGGACAATATCTGCAGCAATACAGGCGCATGTCATGCAAGACTGTCCTCTTCTGTGTGAACTGGGACGCAACATATGGCCACACTGAGTCGATCTAAAAACTCCGATTTTTGGAAACCTGACAGACTTTAAGCTGACTGCCTAGTTTTTGGTCAACAGTAAACTAAGCACATGACCAGAAATGGCCGTAGTAAGAAAATAACCTCAGAGACTAGGAATGCTGAAGAAGAATGCGGTAGTGTATGTCCACTTATCTGTCCATTCCTACGCTCATAAATTCCTTCCCGTGTACATCTATCAATCATGAAATATACTTCTTTGTTCTTTGGTTTTTTTGGGTCTTTTCATGCATGCATTTTGGAATTAATATCGTCTCGTCCGCCATCTTGAATACACAGCAGAAGTACAAGTTAATTTACCGCGCTGGCAATAGACACACATAACCCACAAGATAATCCACATCTAGCCCTTATTTTTTTAAAATTAATTTTATTTTTCTATATGCCCTACCTGGAAGTGCCATAACGGGTGGACCCAATACTAGTAAGCGTGAAAATGTTTAAAACTCTGAGGGTCATCAATCTTTCGAATGATAGCACTCGAATTTTGTTTAAGGGGTTTTATTTTGCCATTTGACGTTTAATGAAAGCTTCCATCCTTTTGGCATCAATCAAGTGAGCACTACATCTTGATCTTAGCCCACAGGATGAGAAGCAATCTAGCCCTTAGCAGTATAATACTTGCGTCAGATGTCTTGAAAAATGCATGTGTAGCTATGAAACGAACTAATAGTAGTTGTCCACTTAGTGTCCACTATGCGTGAGAGGATTCTTCTTTTTGCGTCACGTTCCTACAATCACATACTCTCATTCACATTATAATAATAGCCATACATTGCAAGTGATGATGACAACAGCCTCAGGTTGTGCTGCTGCACCTCTCTGGTGTGTGCGGAGGGGAGTGTAGAGTCCAATTCTAGAACACAATCCCCTACCACAGGTGGGGCATTTATGATCAAGGTTAGACATGTGGGTGTTGTGTGTTCTGCCTTTTCGTCCAGCTCGTTTTCTCTGTGCCTTAAAGGCACGATGATTCTCAGCTATGCGGGTTCCTCTTGTATTGTTACAGCGTCACATTTGGCGATCTTGCGCCAAGGATTCCCAGCACTTGGTGTTTATTTCGAAGCATTTCAGAGACACTTTAAGAGTGTCTTTAAAGCATTTTTCTGCCCACCAGCTGAACGTCTGCCCTCTTCAAGCTCGCCATTTATCAACTGTTTTGGGATGAGTTTATCAGGCCTCCAAGCAACGTGACCGGCCCATCTTACTTGGACCTTCTGCAACAGTGTGTTGACGCTTGGGATTTTTGCTCTTGTGAGGACTTCGGTATCTGAAATATTGTCCTGCCAGTTTATTTTTAGTATTCTGCGTAGATAGCTTGTGTGGAAGTGGAATTCACATATACATTCTCATTCACATATACGTGCTTTCTCATACAAACATACATAGTGCTCTGTCGTGCACACACATATATACGTAATCTCGCATACATGCATACACTCAAATAAACACTAACTTGTTTAAACATCTACCTTTCGCTCAGATGATAACAGTGCACTTCATTCACACACAAATAAAAACAAATCTGAACAAGTGTTCATACATACTTCCTCCAGTACCAATCTGAACCTTATATCTTCTCTATAGTAAATATCTTTCATTCGTTTATGTTGCTTCAATGATATCACCTATGTCTCGCTAAGTTATACAAACACTTTTTTCTTGCAACGAGAATGATAAATCGAGCTGCCTCCTTGCAATATAAACAAACATGGCTAATACTGAACGAACATCAGACATTACATACTGGTGCAGTTTAATGGGGTGTTAAGATTAACGTTATTCTTGTGCCAGACATAGTTAAACAGTACATGTAGGAAACAGCTCAAGCAACCATTCATAGAACGTTTATTTCAGATTATGCGCTTACAGCTGAGCTGAACTGATGGAGAGAACAAAACAGATTTAAGTGAACCAAGAGGTGAAAAAAAGGCGCTGGCGCGGACTGACATCTTGAGAAAATCCGACGGAAATATAACAAAAAGGGCCTTTTCCTTAAACCTACAGGGCAAGTGAAAGAGAGTGAGACATAGAAATATATGGAGAAGAGATTTGGAGACAGATATTAATAATATACAGAAGAACTGGAGGGAGCTGCAAGAGATAGCTAACGACACGATAGAAAGACCTGGCATGAGTTGGTTGAAGGCATATGACCCAAACGAGGTTAAAAGGCAGAGAGAGAGAGAGAGAAGAGAGAGAGAGAGAGAGAGGGGGCTGAATGGTTTGATGAAATATTAAAAGCATAGGACATTTGATTTTCGGATCGAGTCATATTCTAAGATTCTCCACAAGAAGTTAATTCTTAACTCTTATATGTGTTGTCATACACATTCTGATATAACCAAAAAAGACTCGTTCATATGTTTTTTCAACAGCATGAACATTACTCTGAACCGATATATCGGCTCTGCAGTCCCGTTGGGTTAAAGGCGTGTGCCTCGGCTTAAAGAGGCTTTAGTCCCAGACATAAATTTCGAATAGAGAAAGAAAATATGATTCCATTCGTCAAAACGACGTTGCACAAGTGATAAAAGGATCTGAAACTGCTACCTCTTGCACAGGGTCGTGCGGTATATTTTCTCAGTATGATGCAAGTCTTCGAAATGCCACCCTTAAATGTTTTTTCCTTAAAATAACCTTCAATTGTAATTTTGATTTTGCTTCTTATGCCGCCCCCATTAAGTTACCGCCTGATGCGACCGCCTCTCTGTATCATAGCATGACACGGCCCTGCTCCTGTATTTTTGTGCGTAGAAGCATGAAATGACAAGCTCATGTAAAGTATATGTTTCTTTACTGTAAATATGCTTGCCACACAAAAATCACAAAGAAAGGTTCTTTCTTTGCGTTCGTTTTATCAACAAAGTTAATCATTTCTTGTGTCATGTATGTTTTCCACCGAGAACCTGAGTACGTTGCGTCGCCAGTCACGGGCACATGCAGCATGTAGAACAGACCAGTACAACTGGATCAGTGGTTACCAACCTGGTTGTCAGTAGCAAAGGGAGGCGTGAAACGTTATGAAAATTTAGTGGATTTTATGTTTTAATAAGGTTTTATATTACATTTTTTTCTCATTAAAACTCTTATAGTCCGTTCAACAACTCATGCCCACAGTCCAATGCGAATTGTAGCAAAACCATCTATTCCACAGTAGCGAAACTTTGCACCCAACCTTAGAATTATACCGACGCAAATGTCTGATGGAAGAAATTGCTATAGGAAACCTGGATTTTGTAATATAACGGTTTCCTTTGATGTTAGCGGCATATTTGGCTAGTCTGATACAGCATTTTAGTTTTACAGTAAACGCACACATATGACATTTGATGACAAGTCTCATTCAAAGGCGTATCATCTCAGCTTATACATGGGGGCCAATGTTGATAATTGCAATACAGTAATGAAATAAACAAGAAATGTAGACTTAGTTGTATTATTGCTTTTAAATAACTTACATTACAGTTAACGTTAGCTGTCATGTCATAATGCCATCCCTCTTTCACGTCCAAGCTTGGGACTGGCAATGGCGGAGCTCAAGTAGTAGCATGTCCCTTGCGGAACCTCGCATTCATCACAGCCTGCCTGAAAAGCTCTATATCTCTTGTAATTTCTCCTGCCTCTTACAGCGTTATGTTCAGGGTTTCTTTGATGTCTTGCTGCCATCTGTTGTAGGAGGGGGCTGTCACCTCCTACATATATATAGTGATGGTGATTGTTGTAGAGTGTAGGGCTGATGTTGTTTGCAACACACACACACACTACAAATAAGGAGACGTTCTCATATGTTTGATACTTTCTTTATTGATGGTTACTACATTCAGACGAAACACGTCCTCCCATCTCAAAGGTTCATTGTCCAAGTCCTCTTTGTTTGTTTACTAACTAGCAACAGTTACTAAATCGTCACTATTTGAATACACAAAACGTCATGTCTCGTAGTTATGTATTGCATTCTTCTTAGAGAGTGCAACACATAGTCTCAACTATTAAATATCTAACTATACTAAACTACACTAGCTATCTGGCTAACTGTCCGTTCCTGAGCTGCCGCCCGGGGATCCACTACACACCCCTGGAGACCTCGCCATCGCCACGATGGAGAAATTCCAAATCAATACACAGGTAGAGACCTTCAGGGTTCAGAGAGGTGTGAGAGCTAAATGGAAACAAGTACCCACACGTCGTAAAACGTGGCTCTACAGCACGCAATCTACAACAGCCAACCATGGTCGAAAAGAAAAGAAAATCCTGACGGGATCTCAGGAGGACCCAAGTTGAATGAGCAAATGGGAACTAGTCACCACACGTCGTTGAACGTGACTCATCAACTGGTCCATGAGTGACCATGGCTAACATCAACAGTCAACCCTCTGTGCTCTATGCTGAAACAGTACTATTAGAAAATTATCAGCATTATTGCAAATCAAAATTGAAACATCAGCCATGCAACTCTGACAGCAATCCAACGTCGTTCCTAAATTCTCAGACAAAGGAAACATCTGTCTCCTCAAATGATGTAGGATGGGTTTGATGGCAGCTCACATCTGTATGTCACTAACACTGTGTCACTCTCCGCCGTCAGAGTCATGTCACACTGTCTGAAATCTCAAACAAAATAAACAAGTTACAACTGGAATATGACATGAGATACAATATATTCATATACTGTTCAAATTTATCAACAGTATGACCTCTATGAGGCAACATCAACTACCCCCAGTCCCAAGGGAGGACTACAACCCAAACGAAAATCCACAATGCTTTCTATCTGTTAAAGAAAACAATCAAATTCTCATCAAAGACATTTTCAATGTTAATGTCTAAAAAAAAATACCCCCATTCAGGGGTAATAATACGAACACTCATTCCGAGAGACAATTACTCTCGAGAAATCATCACTGTTCCTTTAATCAGCAATGAAATATGTAATGCCGATCACCAACATCAGCTCATTAAACCTCCATGAAGTAATTATCATCATCAACTCCAGTGCCTAACTCGTGGGGAGGTATGGATCAAAGACCAACCCATAAACAATTTCCTTGTAAAAAAATATCATATCTCTGGTTCATGTTTCAGAAATTTCAAAACAAGGAATTTATACCTAACTAAACAGTTTCTTTATCAACATTTTAATTTACCAACATGATAAAACCACCATGAACAATTACAATTTATTAAAATTTCTCTCAACCTATAGGTTACTCGAGATTCTCACATCTTTTGATGTGACGGCCTGAGATTATCAGCCGAGATTGGTTATCATCACCAATTGGGACTATGACGTAATAACCTGACGTGTTATCAGGCGTTTGTACTACTCGGTATATTTGATTGGAATACAAATTTCCTAATTTATTAGCGTCCTTACTATGACCAATTTTTCTACGGACCAAACAGTTCATTTGGACAATGTCAATTTTTCCTTGGCTGACGTCGCCTCTTTCATAGAGACGGGCCATTCTGTCACTGGCATCCCTATGAGCCTCTGCCAATTTCTTTTTGTGAAATGTTATGTTATCTTTCCCTTGGACATCTGGATTAAATAAATCCTCGACAACAAAATTAATTGGTAACTTGGGATGCCTCCCAAAGAGTAAATAATATGGGGACCACCCTGTGGACGTATGGGGGGTAATGTTATAACCCAGCACTACGTGAGGTACATGATGCGACCATTCCGATTTATCAGAGTCTTCCAACGAACGGAGCATACCCAACAATGTCCTATTAAATCTCTCGCATATTCCATTTCCTCTTGGGTTGTATGCTGAGGTACTGGATTTCTTAATTCCATATTTTTTGCAAAGCGCCATTATGACAGTAGACTCAAATGCTTTTCCCTGATCAGAGTGTAATTTGCTGGGTAATCCAAAGTCAGGTATCCATCTAGACTGAATTATATCGGCCACAGTACGTGCGGTCTGATCCCTGGTAGGAATTGCCACCACATATTTAGTAAAAACATCAGCCATTACCAATACGTGTTTAAAACCATATGAATCTCTGGGAAACTCTATAAAATCCATAGCCACCATTTCCAATGGATAATTTGCTATTATATGGCCATATACCGTTGTGATTTTTTAAAGAGGTTTAGTCATGTTACAAACAGCACAAGACTTCACCAGATCACTTACATCTCTTGTCATACCATGCCAGAAAAATCGAGATTTTAATAATGCTAATGTTCTATCCCGCCCTTGATGGCCGATCTCATGAATAGACGCCAATACTATTTGGCGTAGAGAATGGGGTACAATAATTTTCAACTCTTCATCATCCTCTTCAGTCGCGGAACAAATACAAAGTATATCCTTCTTAATGCACAGCCTACTTTTGGTCAACCACAATTGTTTCGCTTCATACGGCCAATCTGTGGTGTCTATTGGGTCTGCCGTATTCAGAGCCCCTATTACCATTTGAAGCACATAGTCTCTGCCCTGTAATTCCTGTAACTCTCGTAACCCATAAGTTCTAAACTGCTCTTTCTGTGTCATTGTCGTAGACTGCACAGCTAATTCACAGCTGTGAGAGGGCGGTGTCACTACAGCAAGGTTTATTCCTATATCGCCATCCTCATTCTCCGCGTCGCAGTTCGGTTCGAGGGGAGATTCCTGGGAGGGATATCGAGACAGGAAATCCGCATTCTTGTTCAGGGTACCCCTGCGGTGTTTGATCTCGTAATCAAAAATCGCCATTTGAGAGAGCCATCTTTGCTCAATAGCCCCCAATTGCGTTTTACTTGAAAAAGTCAAACCTTTATTGTCACTATTTGAATACACAAAAACGTCATGTCTCGTAGTTATGTATTGCATTCTTCTTAGAGAGTGCAACACATAGTCTCAACTATTAAATATCTATAGCATGGACTGGCAATGGCGGAGCTCAAGTAGTAGCATGTCCCTTGCGGAACCTCGCATTCATCACAGCCTGCCTGAAAAGCTCTATATCTCTTGTAATTTCTCCTGCCTCTTACAGCGTTATGTTCAGGGTTTCATTGATGTCTTGCTGCCATCTTCGTCTTGGGCGTCCATTGACTCGTTTTCCAGGAATCATGCCTTCCATTACCTTTCTCTCCAGACCACTATGGCATTTAATGTGGCCAAAATATTTCCTCTTCCGGGACATTTATGAGCCAATGCTCCTTGATATTCAGGTCTTGTATGATATCTTTGTTTCTTCTTTTCTCTGTCCATGATGCTCTAAGAACTTTTCTATACCACCTTGTTATGGCGGAGCTGCTGGAGAGATTCTTTTCAAATTGCTACTTCTTCATTACAGTGTGCGTGTGTTAACTTATGGATGAATCACTACAATAAAATAGCTCTTTCTCTGGTTCTTCTATACTGTAGTACAGATGCCCCATACGTGCCTCTTTGCGGAAATGCGCGTATAGTATTAATGATACTTTTGCATTGTAACTTCAAACTCATTAGAAATGTTATATCAATCTCTGTTTTGAGAAGTCAACAATATAACCCAATAGCATCACACTAATTTCGATATACGCCTTTAACTAAATGTCCGTCTCGCACTAATGACGTCAATTCTGTACTATGTTCAAGACCGAGTCTTTTTGGTGTATGGAAAATGCAAGAATTGTTCAAAAAGCCATGGAATTCGTCCTAAATGTTGCTATTTTTGTCATCAATATATTAAATGGCTGTAAACATGTTGGAAAGCAACAAAAGCTCTAGAAAGAAAATTAGATAACTTTGAGAATAAATGTCTTAGAAGAATACTGAACCTCAAATGGTCAGATTTCAGACCTAATACACAAATAAGACAAGAGACCAAGCAAGAAAATGTATCAAATTTTATAAGAAAGCGTCGCTGGAACTACATCGGCCACACACTTAGAATGGATGAGAGAAGACTCCTTACCAATCCCTCATATGGACACCAGAGGGAAAAAGAAAGCGAGGAAGACCAAGAGAGACTCTGCGTAGAACCATCGTCAGAAGAGGCTCAACGATGGGCCTAGCAAACATTAAAGACCTAAAACAGATAGCAACGAACCGCGAGGCATGGAGAGATATGACCTCTGCCCTATGCGCCGCCCACAGGCCCAAGAGGAAAGACTAACTAAAACATGAGTTTTCCCCAACCATGCCAATGTTAAATATATAGCACAAAGAAGGAAACTTCTAGATGGTATGATTGTTTGAATGGCAAAAATATTTTGTAGCGTCGGGAACATGTTTAGTTCACATGCAAGTTTTCAAGTTATTTCATCAAATAGTTACAAAGATACAAATTTTTATCTGTGGGCATGACAAGTTGAACGGACTATTTTTTTTATAAGTACAAAATTTCGTGTAAAAATAACCAAGAATATAATTGGTTTTGGCTCCTGTTGAGATTTTACTCAAATTTCTTGTCAAAATTCGTTTTTTAATGTTTAAATTTATCATTGCCATTATTATTGTGTTTTTTTATGGACAGTGCTGTTGTAACGCTCAGCGTGTGAGAAACATTTTCTTTCTTTCTCTCTTTGGAAATTGCAGTTAACTCGGTGTGGGGCGGGGGGCGGGAGGGATACGTGAGAAGGGGTGTCTGGGAGTTTTGCCTCATCTTCAAAGAGGGCGTCAAACAAAAAGTTTAGAACAAACATCAAAAACTTACTACAGGATGAAAGCAACAACCTTCTTTGGGACTAGCTTGCAGGCTCAGGAAGATGATGTGAGGAAACCTGCAGATTTGAGGTGATCAGACCGGATCAGACCAGATCTGGAGGTCGAAACGGCGGTTGTTGTCATTTTTTTGATATTCAATATATCATTTTTGTATTTACTTGTCAACTTTGAAATCGTTGATAAAGACATGACATCTCGTCTTCTCCCTTCCCCCTCCCCACCTTTGGAGGATGTCAATATTCCTGAATGTGTATGTTTCCTAATTTACACATCGCTGTCTGTATCATAGATGACACACTGTTGCTTCAGCAGATCCGACTCACACATACTTCTGAATAATTGACAGAGACGGTGATGACTTATACTACGGCATATAATAATTCTTCTCGTGCCGTTATGCGTTATATAGGGCCTGCAAGTAATTTCTCCATACCGCTCTATCCTGGGCAACTCGTTCAATCTCCTCCATGGAACTGAGACCGATATTTCTTGCCTCTCTCATCAAAGTTCGTTTCAGGGTCTTCTTAGATCGTCCTCTCTTTCTTGAACCGTTTGCATCCCACTTCAATGCCTGCTTTGATATTCGTTGATCATTTCTCCTCAAGGTGTGTGCACCATATCTCCATCTTCTCTTTCGTATAACAGTTGTCATTTGTGGTTGACCAGATATTTCTATGATTTCATCACTTCTCCTGAATTCGTTCCATTTTACATTCATTATTTTTTGCAGACATCTATTTTCAAATGCATTCAACCTGCTTTTTATATCTTTAGTCGTTTTCCAACTCTCGCTGACATATGTTAGGATTGATACAACATTTTCTAACTCTCGCTGGCATATGTTAGGATTGATACAACATTTTCCAACTCTCGCTGGCATATGTTAGGATTGATACAACATTTTCCAACTCTCGCTGGCATATGTTAGGATTGATACAACATTTTCAACTCTCTTTGGCATATGTTGATTGATACAACATTTTCCCAACTCTCGCTGGCATATGTTAGATTGATACAACATTTTCCAACTCTCCTAGCATATGTATGCTACGCATGCTACATTCAAATGATTTGTCTTCTTCTTCTTTGTTCACTCTAATATAACCACTAGTAAACTTCTGTTTGTGATGATGTTTTTGTGAATTTTAACGTTACGTATGGTGTGCTCTGTCTACAGCGCAGCTTTGATATTTGCCTCGTTCGGCCCATATCATCTGATTTCGTCTTGAACATTTGTCCTGTCTCGCTCTTCCAGTTGTTTTATAATAATAGAGTTGGTTGTTTCTTGTTCTTTTGGTTAGTTATTTTACATGATTAAAGTTTCATTAAACCAAAGCATATCTTTTCTCATATGGACGTGTCTTGTTTTAGTTATATCAAAGTTTGTTTGTCAACAAACAAACACAATAAGAATTTGCTTCTTACGGAGAATACGTTTAATGCAATTCTTCCAGGACAGCAGGTTTGCAGCCTGCTCTTTCCACCTTGTAGTTGTTAGAGGTTCCTTTATATGTTCAGCTTTAACCCAGGACCAATGTTAGATCTTCGATCTCCGATAAAACTAGACACACGATTTCTCTTACCCTGAGATCTTAGATAGTTGGAAAACATGAGAAGCTTCCTATGGGAAACGGACCGATTCATTGTTTGAGCGTGAAACTAGTACGAAATATGGTTTCTGTTTCGTTAAATCAGAAATCGAAAGTTAATGACAAAGTGAACTGACCTCAACTTTCCATGGTACGACCTCATTCTGCAAGCTCTCCAACAGTTCATACCTCTGTGGAACTAAATACCACTGGGTCGTCTATGTTGTGTAAACATCCTTCAAGACTAACAAAGAACATTAACTCATAAATAATATCATGCTTGGGAAACTGAAATAGTTTGATAATTTTAAACCGGTACAATGGTTTAGATATAAGGGAAAAAGTGGGTACAACACCAGAACTGAACTTCATCAAGAAACAACCAGTTAGTCCACGTAAGCAGGTTACCATCCGACAGTACACATCAAAGAGCAATGCTACTTCGATACAGTGGTACAAAGCAGAAGGCCGTCCATGCAAAGAGCAATGCTACTTCGATACAGTGGTACAAAGCAGAAGGCCGTCCATGCAAAGAGCAATGCTACTTCGATACAGTGGTACAAAGTAGAAGGCCGTCCATGCAAAGAGCAATGCTACTTCGATACAGTGGTACAAAGCAGAAGGCCGTCCACGTAAAGAGCAATGCTACTTCGATACAGTGGTACAAAGCAGAAGGCCGTCCACGGCCCAAGCTGGACCTCAGAAATAACTTAGGTGGTGAAAAACACTAGATAGGAAGAGCACACAAAATATCGTTCTATAAACATCTTCTTATCCTGGCGCTGTGAGACAAGACAGAATAAGAGATAAGAAAGAAAGAAAGGAATATGATGGTTTAGAGAGAGCAATAATGGAGAACATGTTAAATAAATAGATAGTAAACAAATATCTATGACCTCCGTACAAAACAGTTGTATACAAACCTTGTTTTCCTCGGTGTCCGTCGTTTAGCTATGAAGACTTGCGGTTTTTCTCAGACCACGACTAGCTAGTTCTAATTGAGAACATGGTTTCTATAACATGAGGTAGTGGGTCATCAAGACGACGATGACAACAGTACAGCATGGAAACTATCATAATTGATAAGGTGGGAGAACTGTGAAGAAAGGGATGTTCAACATAGTACAAGGCTACATTAATGTTTTTTACATGTACCATTTACTGCAATCACAAAATGAACGAGGAACGCAGCTCTGCCTTTTGATCAAACTTGTTATATATCTTCTTCTTGCAACACGTCATATCGATCACGTGTTAAACCACTTTTTGTGATCTGTATGTAATCCGAGACTAAGAGCGATTTTACGTTGTGTTTAACAGTAGGGCCAGCACATCCAATTTCTGCAACAATGTTTATTTACTAGGGTAGCTTTCCTAGGCCCCTACCTCAGTCGTCTCTTACGACTTGCCTTGTGGGTCACGGTGTTACTATTCTTTGCTCCCCTTACGAGTCTCGACAACACATGGGCAAAACTTTGTATATAGTTAAATTTATCTCTTTTCTATAAATTGTATCACAACGAATAGGACATGTCATAATGGTCTCGTATTTTAAATAAAATAACATTTCCCGTAGTCTTTTCAGACTTTAGGATATGAAGTGTCATCACTTCACATTTCTAGTGCAAAGTGTGCAGGAGGGCCAATTTTTTCCCCCCTCACATGTGGAACGTCGAGTGTGGAATTGGACTCACAACCCTGTTGTGTCAGAGACAATATGCGAACGCTTGCACAATACGACAATCCGCCCCATGGTCTCGTATTAACCAACGAAAAATGGCTAGCTGCACGTTCCGTGTTGAATAAATACAATCCTTCTTTAGTGTGCAGGAGGTAGAAGGGTCAATTCTTTTGCTCACACGTGGAATGTCGAGTGTGGAATTGGACCCACCACCCCCTTGAGTCCGAGACTATAGGCGAACGCTTACGTAATACTCTAATCCGCCCCACGGTCTCGTATTACTTAACGAAAAATGCTCAACTGCACGTTCCGTGTTGAATAATATACAATCCACTTGTGTGGGAAAAGCATTCTCTGGGAAGCAGTCATCCTTCGGTGTAAGTTGACAACTATGTTATTGGTCAGGGAAAGACAAACAATTGACGACTAACGAAGTGGGTACAAACTGACGGTTCCAGTAGCTCTCTAGTTGTGCACAAACGGAACTCGTGCTTGTAATCATCATTCTAACTTTTGTGATTCTATATTCCCAAACACTGTAATAATAAAATAAATAGAGACCGAAAGAATATAAAACTCAATACTTAAGTAGTATAAATAACATTTAATTATAACATCATCAAAAGGAAACAAATTCAGCATCAACAACTAAAGATTGCAAAATTAAAAGCGATACTCAATAACAATTTAAGGAACAAACGTACTCTCACAAACATATCAATTCTAGCTAAAATGCTATTTCCATCAAAAATAATTTAAAAGCTAACAAACAGTCTACTCTGTTCGCTTTCATGTGTCAACGTAAGTCATCTTAAAAAATATAGACAAACATAATATACGCACAAAATCAATGAACAAAAATGTAGTTAAATAAATAAATGACGGCTATACACTAGAACCATTGACATCAGTAACCATAGCAACGAGTGGATCACTGCGCGGCCATCGTAAATACAACCTACAAGATAAAAATCGTTATAGAGATGGCCGTGATCACTGACGCTTATGGAGATTTCTATGATACCACTCGCGGAGTTTCATTTTCATGAGTGCCTTTACATACTGGGAGCATTTATGTTTAAAGAGATCGCAAGGATGGTAGGACAAAAACGGCATTAATAATGAACAAGCAAACAAACAAAAAATGGATTGATTCATGTATTTCTCCCAGGAAATTAACATGACAGTTAGTGTTACCTCATGTATCTGGCAAGCAAAGCAAAAAAATCAACGATTTTTTAAAAACACTTCGACCCGTTGCTATTTACAGACGTCGTCCTACTCAGTTTAATTTATTAGACGTCCGACATCCACTCCTTGATGTTGCACTGTGCCATGTTCAATCTTGATGTTCGAATATTAGAACTTTAAAAAATTACGAAATGAATGGACGAAAATGACGGGGGCTTACATGATCGCGGTCTGTACCAGTCACCCAGCCATTACTGTTTTAAGTGTTTTGACTTTACGAATCTTGAGAGTACATTTTAAATACCAACGCCAATACCAAAGTCAGTACATTATCATTATACTTGATTATACAGAAAGTTGTTGCCCGTCTGCCCAGCGTGTTTGTAGCGCGTTGGACTACGGGTGACTATCCTCTGTGTATGCCGGTTCAATTCCGCGGGATGGCAGAAAAAGCCACAGATTCCCCAGATTTACGGTGTTCGTGACACCGAACCGAAGAGCTGAAAAGCTCAAGTGCTTCTGGATCGGCAAAAAAAATAAAAAAAATACAGAAAGTTGTTGGGGTGGCAAAGTTCTGCTCAGGACAAACTATTTGATGATGATGCAGAATGAGAATACTGAGAATTATTCTCAGAATACGCATTTACTAAGTTAATCTATACCGAAAGAAGCAAAAGTAGGTGTTACTGTCGACATAGGGGGAAGACTGCAGTAAAACTTGGTAAATAGTGAAACACGTACAAACAAAGTACTATAGTTTTACAAAATACATAAACAGTGACGATAAACAGCAACGTTTCGACCAACAAGGCCTTTATCAAGCAAACGAACAAACAGGAGTGACAAATTAAAATGAAACACAAATGGACGACCAAATACCAACGTATCTAAGGAAAATCTGGAATAAAACGAATAACGAAATAAATGTAACACAAAAACACACATAAAAACTAGAAATAGAAAAGAAACAATGAAACATCTAGTAAATATATAACTTGAATACATGCAACATATACCCATATAGATTATAAAGCATGGGAAGAGAAAGTACTAAGAAGCATAAGAATGTAATACATGCAAAATATACCCATAGAGATTACAAAGCATGGGAAGAGAAAGTACTAAGAAGCATAAGAATGTAATACGTTGAGCCCGCGTGGTCGCAAGGTACCATACAAAGAAATCAACCGATTCTCCAGAGCAAATCGACTACGATCATCAGAGGAACATGATCGGATGGCTGTGACCTGGACATCGCAAGCTCCTGAATGGCCAGTATCATTGAAATGGGTAGCTACAGGGTCACAGAGCATTGGCGTATATCGCGCAAGTGTTGGGCGAATCGGTCACTGAGTCTCTTGCCGGTTTCCCAAATATAGGCCTTGTTGCACCGCTTGCAGATAATGGCATAGATAATATTACGGACTCGCACGTGAAACTGTCTTCAACAACGAACGTGGCTTTGGAAAAGACACCGTGCAGGTCTGTATTACATAAGCACAAGTGTTGCAGCGCCGACGGCCACACTGGATGGTCCCAAAATGACTCTGGATGTTAGGCTTGAGGCGACTGTGAACCAACATATCCTTAAGGCTTCTGTCCCGTCTGTACGCCACCAAAGGATAGTGTTGGAAGATTGAACGTGTATCAGGATCAGACTGAAGAATGGAGAGATGACGGAATAAGACTTTCTTCACAAGGGAACTATGAGGGTGGAAAGTTAAGACAAGTTTCACCCTGTCAGAATTGGAAGTTCTATGCTGGTTAGAGAGAGCCTCCTGGCGAAAAATTTGCTGAACGCGCCGCATAGCAGAAGCAAGCACCTTATCCGGGTATAAGCGCTTACGAAAGAAATCCAGCATCTCGTGAGCTCTATCGAGAAATCGTTGTCCTCGCTACAGAGGCGACGAAGGAGTAAAACTAGTTCTTCTGATGTCACACTATCTAACAATAGTAAAGTCCGTACAGTAATTAAGAACTTAATTGCCTCTAAAGACCTTCCTACCGGCGCATCATCACTTTGTGTCATCGATAGCTGTTTAGGAAAACCCGCCTTTATATGCTCCCCAAAATTCATAAACTGAACAATCCGGGTAGGCCCATCGTTTCTGCTTGCTCTTGTCCTACGGAACATATCTCCGAATTTCTTGATAGTATCTTCAATCCTATAGTCACCACACTACCTTCATTCTTGAAAGATACGAACCACACCTTGTCTGTTTTTCGTCTATTGAGTTGTTGCCTGGCAGGACTTACCGTCTCTTCCTCCTTGGTGTGTGCTCATTGTACACCTCCATACCTCATTCCGACGGACTTCAAGCTCTCCAGTTCTTTCTCGACAGGAGAACTAACCCACTTGTCTCCACCTCGGCTCTCCTTCGTCTTGCAGAACTAGTTCTAACTCTCAACTCCTTTCAGTTCAATGACCAGTTCTTTGAGCAGATCAGTGGGGTCGCCAGTGGTACTAAAATGGGACCCAGTTATGCTTGTCTATTCATGGGTCATCTTGAGCACCTAGTATGGAATTCCTATGATGGCCCTCTTCCGTCTGTGTATCATAGATACATTGATGATTGTATTGGCATTACCGATATGCCTGAAGCCGATTTGTCACGCTTCATTAATTTCATTAATGTCTTCAATCCGGCTATTCGGTTTACATCTCACATCTCTACCTCTTGTGTCAACTTTCTTGACATCACTATCACTATCAGCATATCCACCATCACTACATCAGTATACTACAAGCCTACTGATGCACATAGTTTTCTTCTTTATACCTCTTCCCATTCCCAGGCTTGTCGTGATTCTTTACCATTCTCTCAACTCTTGCGCCTTCGTCGCCTCTGTAGCGAGGACAACGATTTCCTCGATAGAGCTCACGAGATGCTGGATTTCTTTCGTAAGCGCTTATACCCGGATAAGGTGCTTGCTTCTGCTATGCGGCGCGTTCAGCAAATTTCTCGCCAGGAGGCTCTCTCTAACCAGCATAGAACTTCCAATTCTGACAGGGTGAAACTTGTCTTAACTTTCCACCCTCATAGTTCCCTTGTGAAGAAAGTCTTATTCCGTCATCTCTCCATTCTTCAGTCTGATCCTGATACACGTTCAATATTCCAACACTATCCTTTGGTGGCGTACAGACGGGACAGAAGCCTTAAGGATATGTTGGTTCACAGTCGCCTCAAGCCTAACATCCAGAGTCATTTTGGCACCATCCAGTGTGGCCGTCGGCGCTGCAACACTTGTGCTTATGTAATACAGACTCGCACGGTGTCTTTTCCAAAAGCCACGTTCGTTGTTGAAGACAGTTTCACATGCGAGTCCCGTAATATTATCTATGCCATTATCTGCAAGCGGTGCAACAAGGCCTATATTGGGGAAACCGGCAGGAGACTCAGTGACCGATTCGCCCAACACTTGCGCGATATACGCCAATGCTCTGTGACCCCTGTAGCTACCCATTTCAATGATACTGGCCATTCAGGAGCTTGCGATGTCCCGGTCACAGCCATCCGATCATGTTCCTCTGATGATCGTAGTCGATTTGCTCTGGAGAATCGGTTGATTTCTTTGTATGGTACCTTGCGACCACGCGGCTCAACGTATTACATTCTTATGCTTCTTAGTACTTTCTCTTCCCATGCTTTGTAATCTCTATGGGTATATGTTGCATGTATTACATTCTTATGCTTCTTAGTACTTTCTCTTCCCATGCTTTATAATCTATATGGGTATATGTTGCATGTATTCAAGTTATATATTTACTAGATGTTTCATTGTTTCTTTTCTATTTCTAGTTTTTATGTGTGTTTTTGTGTTACATTTATTTCGTTATTCGTTTTATTCCAGATTTTCCTTAGATACGTTGGTATTTGGTCGTCCATTTGTGTTTCATTTTAATTTGTCACTCCTGTTTGTTCGTTTGCTTGATAAAGGCCTTGTTGGTCGAAACGTTGCTGTTTATCGTCACTGTTTATGTATTTTGTAAAACTATAGTACTTTGTGTGTACGTGTTTCACTGTTACTGTCGACTGTAGCTTAAATTTAAATGTCGACTATTTAATTAAATATCAATTCTCCTGAAAGAGCTAAATGTTAAAGAGAATTGGCTGATAAACAACGTACTATACAGAAAAATTACATACTTTGGTCACATCAAACGTCACGATGGCCTGGAAAGAACAATACTAGAGGGCAGGGTCCCAGGACGCAGAGGCAGACCAAGAAGAAGATGGCTACAAGGTATTAAAGAAACCATGAACATGACCATCGACGAAGTGGGTGAACTGGCAAGAGACAAAGTGGATTTCAGATGCGCTGCAAAGAAAGCAACGTCCTATAAAGGATACGCACCTTGATGATGATGATCGATTCTCCCTTAATTATGGCTAAATACCCTACCCTCCTACCCACCCAAACTATTATGTAATGTACTGTTGGTTTGTTGTTGTTGCAACTAAGATATGTTTCGTTAATCTTAGTGCCAGCCATTTCAACATTTTAATATTACCAATGGCGATGCTGACGACTGTGCGCGTTGCGGACGTGTCAAAGCGAAAGTGAAGCCTAGATTGAGTACTGTTTCCGTGTCGAAGGTTAGCTGTGTGGAACATCGTGTATTTTATCTCTCTCTTCATAAAATACTTCGAAAATATTAGTACGTATCCCTCTTTGTACGCCATAACCTTTCCCACTAGATCGCTCTGTCTCGCCTTTTATTTTATAAAATTTGGCCGTTCAATCATTGATTCATTAAACTTAAATTTTAAATAGTCATAATCAATTAATTTACGTTTTTAAACTAAATTACAAATTCCATTTTTATTTCATTCGATTTAGTTCATTTAGTTGTTTATCTTATTCCATGCAACATGAACATGTATTTTTGGTCATCATGATCATAGAAAATAGCCCTTCAATATATTAAATTATATAATAATTCATTTATTTCAGTTATCACTTTGACTTATCATTTATCATGACTTGTGTTGAATTTATGTTTATTATTTTAATATACAATAACAATATATTAATAATAGTTCATTAGTTGTTATTAACATTTAACTTGTTACAATAGAATAGTTACATTATTAAATTATTATACTTTGCGTATCTCATGACAACCAAGTTCTACCATCCATATTCCGAATATTTGCATTTCAATAAAACGCAAACAAAATATTCCGGTGCCATCTTCTATATATTAATTGACAATGATTTTTCAATGAAGAAATCAGAAGACTGGATGTTAAACCAGTCATGCAATTCATAAAAGAACAACAGATTAATTAAGTGGTTTGGACACCTGACAAGAATGTCTTGGTATCACCTACAACAGAGAGAGCCACACAGAAAAAGTATAAGGAGTACAAGCAAGAGGAAGACCACGCAAAAGGTGGAGCGATGGCATCAAGAACAGCCTTGCGAAAATGAATATCAGCTTACAAAGTGCCTTAAAGCAAGCACACATAAGATCACTACGTTCCCCCTTTTATAAAGAAGTAAATGGAGGAAGAAAAGAAGAAGAATGATTTTTCAAATAATGTGACACTACTTACTACTATTTAAAGATTTACAACTCCTAAATAATAAATTGAGCATTCTCTTAAGTTAAAATAACAAAACAGATATTGTTATTGTAAGTTTATTTTCATGTTGTGCAACACATTTTTAGCCTCTGCTTCTATTTTCTCCTAAGACTTGTATCTGAAATCTTCCTTATTTATGTTTGTGTGTTTTTGACCTATTTTATTTTTGGTTTTTTTTTATTGTCATATTTTTATCAATATTTGAATGTACAATAAATTGTCTTATTCTAAACTTTGGCTATTTACAGATTCCACTATTTTCTGTAATTTTTGCTTACTTTATCTATCTATAAGTAGTACTATACTGAAGATTGATTTAGTGATAGGACCATCATCATTGCACTTTGGTGAATAACCATGTGTGCTCTGATCTCTTTCTTCCACAGGAAGATCTAAACAGCAGTACACAAACTACGTAGCACAGGCAAGTTTCCCCAATGTAATTTTGAAGATGGTGGACATTTGTAGGAATTTTATTTTTAAATCTTTTTTCTGAATTTTGCCACGGCAGCCTCTTAACAACCTACACTTATCGATTTTCATCTCCCAAGGGATCTTTGACTTGCTTAACTTTAACACTGAACCTCCGTTTTATCATCCGTCTCCGATAGGACTAGGAACTCATCTACACTGAGATAAGGGATCTCTGGAAAAATATCTCGATCGCTTCACGTAGAAAATGAAACGTACCTTTGGAGTGAGTGGCGAGTACCTTAGCTCGACACCGCTGCGATCTCCTCAACTAATCATATCTGATGAATTGATATCTCCACATTGAACGTTAACTAATAAATCACAGTCAGTCTGTACCATACTATGGTGATCAATTCTGACAGAATGCTATTTGTTCTAACCCAACTGAATAGACTGGATAGGTCGCAGAATGAAGCTACGAGATCAATCCTTGGATTAACAAGAGATACTTTATACCAAACTATGCGATATACGCTTGACTTACCAGACATGTCTAAAAGACATGAGATTGCCAAAGTAAAAAACATATATATGTGTCTCTGTGGATAGACTGTCCACTACAGTTATCCAGCATGCAGAGAGCAAAGTCAGAAAGCAAAAGAAGTGTACGGTCTTGATGACAGAAGTGGTGGATTTTCAGAGATAGAGCAAGAATCTGTATTCAACTAACTATGTTGCTTGTTTGTGCCCTTTTCATGTTGAAGCCACTGTCTTCATCATTTTTATCTTTTTTTTTTGTTTTGTTTGTTTAGTTGATGATATCCTTTAAATAAACATTGTGAGACACTAGTCTCGTTGTGACCAGATTTATGTTACTTTTTGTTTTGAAATGTGCCATTGCTTTGTTTCATTAGTTATTTTTTTTTTTTCAGATTGTTCCAATGCATTAAAAAAAAGTTGGTAAATTAAAGATGGCAGTGTCTAAACTTGAATTTGTCTGACATAAAATACGCAAGCTTGTCCTATCAGCCAAGACTATTCCCCACAGGGATTGACTGTCGCTGTACATACACAGTATTTGTAGAGCTGTACAAAAACTGAAAAGAGATACTGCACAAAATAGAACAGTTTATGTTACAAAGATGAAAACAATAGCTACGCAGGTAAGACTATTAGTAGATAAATTCGGCCTAAGACAAAAGTTATGCAGATAAGACCAGTAGTAGATATATGAATTGAATATATAGACATAAGAGAGTAACTATACAGGTAAAAATATAAGTAAATTTTGATGTAAATTTGAAGTCTAGGACGCAAGGAATGAGATGACAGAAGTGAGTACCAACGAACCAGAACTATCCAAAACCCTGCTCTAACAACAAGTGGTTGTGCTGGTAAAATATGGGCCTAACACTATATTCCCCCAATATACCTCAAGGTACTAAAACAGCTTCCTTTTCCTTTTTAAAATTTATAAATTGTGTATTCTATTATATTTATTTTAAAAAAAGAAATTTTGTGTGCATGGTTGACAAAATTGCTTGTCTTGTGTGTTGTGATAAGCAAACATATTTTGTTTGAATATTTTACTTCATATTATCCGTTCACAAATTGTGGATCTACATCTTTTTAAAATTTACTGCTGCGCATGCTGAATGACCTAGTATAATGGCTGACTGAATATGCTATGAAATTTATACATTTTTAACCAACTTAACTAATTTATAACTCAGTAAAGAAAGCACACAAAGAGTTCAAAATGGTCTGCAGGAATAAGATGTCCCATTTTCATGATTCCAGAGTTTGGTGTTCTCAAGTTTTCCGTTGACACACAAATAGACGATCAGTTTTTAAATTCAGATACCTTACATGGAATGGGGCTACCGTTGTGGATCTCACATTATTCATGAAGACAGCTCATCTCTCTCTGTTTGAATTTTGAACATGAGAAACTGATTATAGAAGAATAAATGAATGTTAAATGTTCTTATGGATGTGCTTATTTCCCCTATCTCTGATTAATTATACTGTTTCAATGTGTTATATTGTATGCAAGCAATTTACTTTCTTTTAAAGAAATAATTTTTATACTTTCAACAAATGTGAGCTTATACGAATGACCAAAAAAAACGTATTTTGGCAGGAAAGAAAATAAGCTCTTTTAATTATATATCATTTTGTTGAAGATATGATGGAGATATATTGGGCATACCTTAATAAGAAAAGATCAAAGAATACCAAAGCAGGCATTGAAGTGTGAAGCCGCCCAAGTGGTTACCGGGGCCCAAATTTGGGGTGTAAAGAATAGAACCACTGTTACCTGCCGCGCATGTCGTAAGAGGCGACTAAGGAGGTTTGGCTGAAATCGGATGCATGTGTCCTAAACGTGTAGTAGTCTTATGCGTTTAGGGGCCTACCAAACCAATGTGCAACATATACACGTTCTTGGCAAAGATCAAACATATCACAAAGAGTGATTAAAATTGGTCGTAAAGAACAACGCAAAGAAGAAAAGAAGAAGTGTGAAGCAAAGGGTTCAAGAAAGAAAAGATGCCCTAGGAAGACTGAAACAAACTTTGCTGAGAGAGGCAAGAAATATGTCTCAATTCCATGGAAGAGATTAAGCGAGTGGCCCAGGACAGAGCGGTATGGAGAAATTACCTGCAGACATTATATAACATATAAATTTGGACATGCCAGACAGTGTCGTCTTCGTGGTAGAGAAAAATTATAATCAACCTGTTATGGGTACGGTGAGCAAGTCTACTTTGGGATGGCTGCTGCAGCAGAGGACAAAGCATGCATGGTAGTGCCTGTGTGTTGCCGGGTCTGCAATGGGAGCAAAGAATAGTAATACTGCGACCTACAAGGTATGTCGTAAGAGGCGACTGAGGTAGGGCCTAGGGAAGCTACCTAGTAAATAAAAAGCATAGCAGAAATCAGATGTGCTGGTCCACCGTATAATCACTCTTAGGCTCAGATCACATACAAATCACAAAGAGTGGTTTAACAAGGGTCAATATGAAGTGTTTAAAGAAGTTTACTGTCTATTTATTTATCATATTCATTGGCTCTGTGTTTCTTTTAGGGTTCTCCTTTGAACGCTCCACATCACAAGTGGTCACTTGTTAAACTATTTGTGATTTGTATGTGATCCGAGGCTAAGAGCGATTGTATGTTGTGCCCATTATGTGCCTACAAGTAGGCCGGCACCTCCGATTTCTGTGATGCTTTTTATTTACTAGGGTAGCTTTCCTAGGTCCCTAACTCAGTCGCCTCTTACGATATGCCTTGTAGATCACAGTGTTACTATTCTTTGCTCCCTAGAGGCCCCGACAATACACAGGTGCTTCTGGAGTTCTGAAAACTGCTTATTCTCTAGGGACAAGTAACTCTAGTATTCCTAACTAAATATCCCATATTTCTCTAATAAGCCCAAATGTGTAACTTTTGTACTGCTTTCTTAGATTAACTTTTTTTTTTATTTCAGATTGAGGATGTTGAAAAAGAGATAATAACGTGGGAAAGCCGATTGGATGCTATTGACAGATTATGCCGCTTAACAAATATGACAAAAGAAAAATGGTATAAACTGTTTTTAACCAAAATTCTGTCAAGTTTTTTAAATACAGTTTATTATATTACACTAATCGCCCGAGTGGTTACCGGGCCCAAAGTTGGGGTGTAAAGAATAGAACCACTGTTACCTGCCACACATGTCGTAGAGGCGACTAATGAGGTTTGGCTGAAATCAGATGTACATGTCCGCTAGGGAAGCTAATCCGAAACAAATGCTTGCAGAAAACGGATGCACCAGACCGTAAGGTGCATAACATGGTGTAACGACCCCTCACAATGAGGAATGGGATAACGGATTATACGGTTACCAATCTGCCTCTGAGATTTAGCCACGCAGTAAGAATGTCAGACCTACCATCACGAGGGGGCCAAAACTTACTGTGGGAAGAGGTCGGCACAAACGGGAAGCAGAAATCATAGGAATTATATCCTACAGAACTGCCCCAGTATGCAGACTTGAGAAGAAAGAGGTGGCCAACTTACACCGGTGTCCAAGACAAACTGTATGGCGTTGCTGATAATCTGAGGCAGACGGCTGCCTTTATTAGAGAATCGAAATCCCAATCTAGTGAGAATGCAGAAGAAGAATATTGCACTAATGTGCCTTGTCGTCTTGCACATACGGAAATGAATCTCTGCACATTCCTGTTTATAGTGCTATTAATTTGGTATATTCTTGACTCTTGTCTCATACGATGATATTAAACCATGCATTATCTTCTCTCTTTGTCATCTCTCTCTCTCTATTTTTTGCTTGTGAGAGTTGAACTTCATTTAACTTGTGCTATTATATTTTTCCAGGCAATCATTGCAGCAAGAAAAGACATTGTTGGAACAACAAGTGATCGATAACCGTAAGTAATAATAATATGTCTGCATAGTTTGCAAATATTTGGTCATCACAATTTACAAGTATTTGGTCTGTGTAGAGTTGTCAAAATATGTGGTCTGTGTAGAGTTGTAGAGTATTTGGTCTGTGTAGAATTGTTAAATTATGTGGTCTGTGTAGAGTTAATTCTATTTGGTAATGAACACTGTATGATTTACAAGTACATTAAGTATTACTATTTATTTTCCTCAGGTAAAAAATTGAGTGGTCTTCGGTGGGAAAATTGGCGGACCATGCTAATATCTGCTATATTGTTGGCTGTTGTGTACCTTGTATTTTCATTCTTCTACGCACCATCACATGTATAGACCTTCATGCATTAAATTCTTACACATGACTTTCATCTTTTACCGAGTTCATCATATGAAGAACCATATTTATTACAAATTGTGACGTTACATGTGGTCATTATGGACATTATCAAATAAATTTTATGAAACAAAATAATTCAGATTTAATTCTTTGTTTTGTGTCATTAATGTGCCAATAAAACCAGCTAACCTCACTTCCAAGTGGTGTGTGTAGACCGGGACAACTTTAACCTTGAGGTGTGAAGCTAAAAGAACCTGGCTCACTTAAGGGGATGGACTCCCCTAGGTCAGTGTTTTTCTGATCACAACAGCGGGCGGGGGATCTTGTACTGCATGCAGAACTAAAATGATGTATAAATGGATTGACCCTCCAATGGAAACCAACCTGCTATTGAACAATAAATGGATGTGGGTACAGGCATTGGGCTAATGGTATAGCAGAGTCCCTGAAAAAATATACAATGCGCATGAAAGGGCCATCTCCCGCACTCTATACTTACTTCTACACCTCATGTGCACAAGAGGAATAAGATGTGAGGACAAAGTTCACTGTCTCTTCCAAGTCTAGGTAACGGACACATAGCTTTCATGTAAGTCTCTGGCCATTCTTGACTGCAGATCATTTAAGAATGGACAGTTCTGAAGTTTGTGTGTGGGGATCCGATTTCCAGTCCTGCATGGACATTCATTTATATGGGTGTTTAGTATAGCGAGAGGAATTATTATTATTATTATTACAAGGGTGATTCATTAAGTAAGGGCAAACTGCCAATATTTCACTTGTTAAATATCGGATATCTTTCAAACTTCTGTACAGGAAAGGCCCATTATCAGAGAAAATGTTGACACTGTTCGACAGATGCCGCAGCTTGTGTAATTGTAACGGACGTAGAAACAAAATGGCGACGCCCTTAGCTGTATGCACCGTAGAGGAGGACTATACGATTTTTGTGGTCAGAGTGTATGAGACCTAGTGAAATTCACAGAGGAATGCTGCAACAGTATGGGGATGCATGCATGCACTGTCGAGCGGAAAGTATACAAGTGGATAGAAAGCAAGAGGCAGTCTTTAGAGTGGCGACACACATTTTCTCCAAGCAAGAAAAAGTTCAAGTCTCAACCCTTCCTGGAAAGGTCATGCTCACGCTCTTCTGGGATATGAATGGTCCACTTGTGGAATATTATCAGAAAAAGGGTGAAACAGTAAATAGTGCAAGATAAGTACACTTTTTGAGGATGAGCTGAAACCAGAAATACGAAGCAGTCATAGAAGACTTTTGTCTAGAGGTGTTCTTCTTCTTTGTGATAATGCACACCCTCATATAGCTGCTACAACTCTTGACACCATTAGGAGATTGAGATTTCAGATCTTACAGCATCCCCTGTACAGTCCTGACCTAGCCCCTTCTGATTATCATGTGTTTGGATCCATGAAACACGCTTTGAGGGGATGAAAATTTGGAAACGATGACAAGATTAAAGAAGCAGTGCATTCCTGGCTGAAGGGGCAGCCAAAAACATTTTTCTGACGGAATAAAGAAGTTGGTGCAACGGTGTGAGAAGTGCATTCAAAAGGAGGGTAGTTATGTAGAAAAATGACATATTATTTGTATCTCTATATGAATTATGTATCTCGAAAAATTTAATTTTGCCCTTACTTAATGAATCACCCTCATATATTCTTCTTCTACCATTATATGTTAGATAGGGCCTGCAAGTAATTTCTCCATACTGCTATCTCCTATGCAGCTCGCTAAATCTCTTCCATGGAACTGAGTTCAATATTTCTTGTCTCTCAGTAAAGTTTGTTTCAGGGTTTTCCTAGGTCGACCTCTCTTTCTTGAACTCTTTGCCTCCCACTTCAATGCCTGCTTTGGTATCCTTTGATCATTTCTTCTCAAGGTATGCCCAACATATCTCCATCTTCTCCTTCTTATAACAGTTATTACTAGTTTGTATAAAATAGCATAATTAGATACAAAATACAGTAGTTTAAATGGATGTTAAAGGTATTCTCTATATGCACTAGATAAGCCTCATACGCCTGTGAGACATAGACTCTTAGAAAATCAACTGAGAAGCATATCGATACCTTTCAATACAAATGAAGGATCCTTGAAATATCATAGACACTTAAAAGAACAATTTAACCCATGAATTCTTTCCCATCTGCTATGACTTCAGGCATATTCATGGCGTCTCTGACTGATTTTAGTGTGAAGGCTTGCTTTTATTATCACCAATGTTCCTCGCCATTCAGGCCAGTCTTATTTCGACTTCAAAGGTACTTGTAGTTTAAATTTCCAAGTAAAGTATCAGGATTTCCTGTAGTCCAAACGTGCACATGTGCACACCAAGAATTTTTGACCCAAGTTGGCCTGGAACCACAGAATGTCCACATCATGTTATCCACGTTGCTATTGGCGACAAAAATACATGCATTCAAGATGGTTGATTATTGAAAAATGATTGACAATGAAAAATGAAGTATTTTGTTTACATGCAATGTCATAAAATCTTTAATTGTTCACCATATTTCTCTTTTTCTTCTTCTTGTTGATTGTTGCATCACATAATATATAACTTTAAGAGGTGGACAGCATTCGGAAGTCACATCTCAAGACACTGACTTGGCTGGACCTGCAGGAAAACGGGACAACGAGCGTGCCGACTTTCTTACAAACAATGCTGGCAGAAGTATGGACAGATCAAATATCATCAATGTGGTACACTTATGTGTAGAGTCTCAGATACTGGAACAATTGTGAGAATTATGAGTTAAAGTTTGGCATATATGTATTGAAAAGAGAAGGTTCAGTTATGACATAGTATAGGTCAAGGTTGTGTGACAGTATGTAATTGTAGTGTGGAAAGGGGCGATAAACAAATGTGACGTAGGACGAGCTAGTCAGAACCGGTTTAAATAGTAAATACACACAGAGCTTTAGGTAACTGGCAACTTTCGATTTGTCAATGGGGCTGCATTTATCTTGAACACCCTGTATAAGAAATATGATTAGGGACTTTATACATATCTGACACAACAAAATCAGTTCTGGGAAAATTAGTTAATCAAAAAATACATTTTGAAAGTGATTTTAAATAGACAACTAAAATATTTTGGACACAGGAAGAGACACAACGCTCTGATGATACTGTATTCCCAAGGAAATGTTCAGGGCAAGTGACCGAAAGGAAGATGTAAGTTAGTGCGAAAGTAAGTTAGTTAGTTAGTTTGTTCTTTTCGTACCAAAGGCGGCACATAGGACAGAGGTTTTAGATCTCCATGTGATGCGGTTCGTTGCTAGCAGTTGAAGATCTTGTATGGTTTTACAACCAAATAGTTTACTTTCTTGTCGGATTGTTCTTCGAAGAGTGGTCTTAGGTCTTCCACGTTTTCTTTTCCCAACTGGTGACCACATAAGGACTTGTCGATTTAGTCTCTTTTCGTCTTATCTAAGAACATGACCTAAATATTTCCACCTTCGTTTCCTTATAATATTTGATACGGGTTGTTGGTGTGTTCTATCTCTCACAGTGTTGTTAGAAACGAAATCACTCCATTTTACTTGTGATAATTTTCGGAGACATTTGTTCTCAAAGCTGTCCAGTTTCGTATCAATTTTGTTTGTTGATTTCCAACTTTCACAACCGTAGGTCAGTATAGGAATCACACATGACCTAAACAATTTAACTTTTGTACGTATACTAAGTTCTTTAGAGTGCCAGATATTTGTTAACTTAGTGAAGCCACTAGCTGCTATAGCAATACGAGAGTTTATTTCTTTCAAAAGTAAGGTCAAGATGGAAACAAATAAGCCTGTCTGGATGTTTCAACATGCCAAGAAACAGAACAATGAAGTCAACCTTAAATACGTTATAGTTTCTGATCTGACAGATTTTACTGTGTGTGCCTATCTTTTGATTGATAAGACCATCATCTTTGAATTTGGTGAATAACCACGTGTGCTGCGATCTCTTTCTTACACAGGAAGATCTCAACGGTAGTGCACGAATTCCGTAGCACCAAAAAAGCAGCGCAAGAAAAAAACAATGAAAATCACGACAATGTGCAACAAGAACATTGTGGCGACAAAAGAAAGTGCAGCTGTCCTCTCCCTCAGAAAAGTAGTGATCCAAAGATTGACTTCAAAGTCTAGTAAAGAGAGTCCACGAGTGGAAAAGTTTGCTTTCTAATATGTGTCGTCCAGGTCAATAACTATAGCTATGGTCTCTTGCTTGAATTGGAAGTTCATAACATGTCCCAACGATAATACTCAACACTATCAGGTATGAGAGAAGTATTGTGATTGTCCTTGATTGCATAAACTACGCCATCTTTTGCTATGAAATTGGCATAACGTTCGTCCATGTTGAGAATATAAAGAAAACCATAAAATCCCATGTATCTCAGTCTGAGTCAAATGACGATGAAAGAGCGCATGTCCCTTTACTACCTCTATTGTGAATACAGCACATTAAAAGTCGCTTAAATTAGGTAAGTGCTGGTTTGTAGTTCTGTTCATTTTCCGATGCAACCTTTCTGTCTTTCTCGAATCATGTTTGCCTCACAGCGTCAGGTCAAGAAGAGATTTCTAAATCTTTCCGATGCAACCGCCAGAACATTTATAGTACTGGCTGATAAACCGTTGAATTCTCTCGTAATTTCGTTGTGGCACTTGGTGAGTGTCCGATAAAATATTTCGTAGGCACATCACACATTTTCCCGCCGTTTCTTTCAGGCAAAATGTCATGACTGTGCCCACCGGGGAATTTTTCACTCTTTTTAGTTTACAAGGGTGACTGTAGGAAGGGCGTTCTATAACAGTTATCTGTTTGCTGTAATATACAAAACGAGATGTCATGATCACTGTGACATAGTGTGTAAGGGAAGACATATTTAGCTTCCATGTGTCGCGATATTTTACTATTGGCAGTGATAACAAATTTCTGGACCAAACGGCATCCCAGGGAACGTACGAGTCATTTCATGGTTACTATGATGCCGCAGCAAATATTATCATTGTGGAAGTTTCTATCTTTCGTGGCTCACGATAGCATATTTAGCGTTTACTACGCAACTTCTGCTGCTCCGCCCTGTCATTCACCCTGTATATAATACCATTTCTTTCTTCTCATGACGAAACCATCGGTATATACAACAACGTCATTTTCACCATTTAGCGATTTCAGGAATTTGTAATTAGACTTACACGTTGTACAAGCAGAACTAATGCGATGTCTAGTGCATATCGTAAGAATGTAGGAGAAAAGAAAGCCTACAATTTGATCTAGAAGAAGATAAGGGGAAAAGACCACGAGGCAGATAAAGAAAATGATGACGCGATAACATTGAAGTAAACATAGTCAACAACTGGGAAGAGAAGGTTAAGAACAAAGATGAATGGAGCCGGGTGATATTTGCATAAATGAACGTCAAAGGCTCAGAAAACTGAAGATATGCAGAGCTGGATGCATGAAGGGCAGACTGAAGAATATGCGAGCCACGGAAATCATCAGTATGCCTACCTTTCGACAACGGCTGAGGGAGACTAAGTAACTATGGATCTGCCAATACTTCAGTTCTGTAACCAACAACTATTTTCACCAGTTTTCATATAATTAGTTTAAACGTCCTCACACCCATCTCTGCTATTCCTGTCAAGGACTGTTAGGCTTAAGAATAGATGGAGTTCTCATCACTTACTTGTCCTTCATTCCCTTCTCTATAGTTGGCAATCTGACATTTACATAGCGTGCGCTACAAAAAGCAATGCTGCTCCGATACAGTGGATTCAAAGCAAAAGGTGGGCCACAGAAGTAACAGAGGCGGTGAAAAACACGATTTATGAGGTGCACAAATAAATTTATCTCGTTCAAAAAATCATTTCGTATCCTAGCACAGCGGTGCAAAGCAGAATTAGAGAAAAGAAAGGCAGTCATCAACGAACAAGTTGGCAACAGAGGAAATACTGGTTGGCAATAAATATTATGGTCCATTCTTATAAACAATATATATATATATATATATATATATATATACTATATATATATATATATATATATATATATATATATATATATATAATTGCTATGAGTTTAATAAGAGACAATATGCATTTTTAATTATTAACGAATAATAATTATTTTTAAATACTCTTTCCAATTATTTCTTGTTAAGTAGTTGTAAAAATAATAAATACTATTTGGACTATAATAAATTTTCTATTTTCACTTCCGTATTTGAAGTGGTCAAGTGGAAGTGGGGGAGTGTCAGTTGCTTTTCATTACAGAGATCTGTCTATTTCTTTTCGTCGCCAACATCTATTTAATTGTTTCTAGGTTTATGAAATAATCGAAACAAGGCACTAAAATGGTCAGTTTTATGTGCAGTATCTTTAGAACACTGAATATATATCTTTTCTTGAAAACTCAGCAGAAAACTAGCAGTATGAGTATTAATTAACTGTCCTGGTATTAAATTAATTATTTAAAATTTAATTTAAACTTCCCATATGATGTTCTACTTGAATTAGTAATTCATATGCTCGGTTTTTTTTATGCTAGTCAGTTTTCTTACTTACATTCACTTGAAATAAATTGTCTATAATATACTGTCAATGTTATCTCTTGTAAAAATATCATTATGTATTTGTTGTACATCAGACCAGTAGCACACTCACTACTTCAAGTGTTGCTTCAAGTTCCATGATGAATCAGTGTGTTTGCTTCATTCAGTATCATCAAATAGCTTGTAATCAACTGAGCAAAATTTGACCACCCGGAAAGTCCTTCAGAAGTTCTCTCTCTCATAGATCAGATGTCTATGCAGCTGTCGCGCACAACTTAGTTATATCCTGAATCCATCTTCGGATCTATGGTCTTCATCTTCTCTTTGCCGAGATGTCTTCTTCCATCATGATAGTCTTCCCCAACTCTACATATAATTTTTTTATGTCCATAATACTTCATTGTTTTCATCCATTATACCAATATCATATTCAGAGTAGTCTTGAAGTATGTCTTGAATTTCTATGTATACACACTTTTACAAACTACGCGTTACAAACTGCCCAGAAACTGAAGGCAGTTATTTTTTCACATTGTTATTGCAAATCACATTAATATAATCACAATAATACATAAGCTGACTATCTCTACTTTTTATTAGCATTTTGATACTGTTTGGCAACTAATTTTGAACAAGCTTCAGTCAACCTTTGATCCTTGTACCAAACTTGAATTAGAGGATAAATAATTTTCTCAATTGCTTGCCACCCGAGTGGTTACCAGGGCCCAAATTTGGGGTGTAAAGAATAAAACCACTGTTACCTGCCACATGTCGTATGAGGCGACTAAGGGGTTTGGCTGAAATCGGATGCATGTGTCCACCAGGAATGCTAACCGAAACAAATGCTTGCAGAAACGGATGCACCAGACCATATAGCGCATAACATGATGCAACGACCCCTCACAATGAGGAATGGGATACGGATTCTACGGTCGCCAATCTGCCTCGGAGATATAGCCACGCAGTAAGAATTTCAGACCTACCATCATGAGGGTGGCCAAAACTTACTGTGGGAAGAGGTCGACACAAACGGGGAAACAGAAATCATAGGAAATATATCCTACAGAACTGTCCCCAGTATGCAGACTTGAGAAGAAAGAGGTGGCCCACTTACACCAGCGTCCAAGACAAACTGTATGGTGTGGCTGATAATCTGAGGCAGACGGCCGTCTTTATTAGAGAATCCGAAATCCCAATCTAGTGAGAATGCAGAAGAAGAAGAACAATTGCTTGCAAACAGACAACACATTTAATTTAAGGCTAACAACCCAAACCTAAAACAAAAATATTGTTGCTAAAACTGCAATTTGTAAGAATTCGGAAATACCCTTGCAGCACAGACATGGCTTGCAGCTAATGGACATTTAATAATCAGCTGCAGGATCGCAATTTCATAGATGACATGTTTTGTAACACATAAAGAACAGTATATGTAAACATTAAGCAAAACTAACAGCAGAAGCAGAAAAAACAGCCCAAAATGAATGTAAACAAATGAAATTAGATTAAATAACAAAATGGCCACATTAGGATTGATGATCAAATATTTGAATAAGTACACAATTTTATATATTTGAACAGTAATATTAGCAAAGATAACATACCAAGTTATCATTTGTAAAGCCCAGGTTTCTGTCACTGTCTTCTTCCAGTATAGAACTCAACATTCTCTCTGGACAGTAAGTTTAGACCATTCAACACAAATGTAAATTCGTTTCTGGAAAATATCATGTGACCATGAGTATCACATCTAAACAGCAGACATTCATCAGTGGTTATCTCCATTGCATACTTCGTGACTCAGATGATCAGAAGTGATAACAAATACAGACTTGTCAAAGAGAATAAGATTAAAACCAATACAACTTGAGGTTAAAGAGAGAAAGTGGTGATGGACATACATAGGAAACAGCCTCACAACATAACCAGATATGCACTCGACTGGAATCCACAGGGAAAGATAGGATAATTATATTCTTCTCATACCGTTACACGTTACATGAGACCTGCAAGCAATTTATCCATACCACTCTTTTCAGGGTAACTTATTCAATCTCTTCTATGGACTAGGGTCTGATATTAGAAGTTAAAATTGGTGATTTAGTTTCAAAACTATACTACTTTTTATTGTGAAGTTTCACATTTATTTTGGTCTTTAAAATCTTATGTACCAAAAATACCTGGCAGAAAACTGTAGAATAGGAGTCCATAGTGATTGGGATCTCAGGCCAAAAATACCTGGCAGAAAACTATAGAATAGGAGTCCAGAGTGATTGGGATCTCAGACCAAAAATACCTGGCAGAAAACTATAGAATAGGAGTCCAGAGTGATTGGGATCTCAGACCAAAAATACCTGGCAGAAAACTATAGAATAGGAGTCCAGAGTGATTGAACTCTCAGAGACACAGTTTAAGAAGAGATCTTCAGGGTTATTAATGGCTGCCTTGATGTAGGCCTATGTTTCACTGAAAATGAGAAGGCTTAATCGTAGTATGTGTTTTTTTTTAAATTTTAAATTATTTTCTTTCTGCAGTCAACGAATGTCAGTGTTTGTGACATGTCACAGGAAGTCATAGATCTACTCAAGAAGTTCAAACTTAGGAAGGAGAAGAATATTGCTGCTGTAGTGTGTATGTGTTTATGTTGTGTTAGTGTGTATGTGTTTATGTTGTGTTAGTGTGTATGTATTCATGTTTGTTAGTGTGTATGTATTCATGTTTGTTAGTGTGTATGTGTTTATGTTGTGTTAGTGTGTATGTATTCATGTTTCTTTGTGTGTAGGTTTTCATTTTTGTTAGTGTGTATGTGTTTATGTTGTGTTAGTGTGTATGTATTCATGTTTGTTAGTGTGTATGTGTTCATGTATGTTAGTGTGTATGTATTCATGTTTTTAAAAATCTTATTGGTTACTAAACTGACGTCACAGCACTCCGTGCAGACCCATAGGTGCTCAGTCTCCCCAACAGATGTCGAAGGGTATGAATACTGATGGTTCCTGTGGCTTGCTGTTTAAACACACTTCTCTCTCTGTCCCTCAAGCATCCAGCTACTAGAAGCATTCCAGTAGCCAATTCTTAGATATTTGAGGGCAAGTTGATCTGTCTTCTGTATAGAAGAAATATTCAGTATAGAAGTGGATTTTTAATCAAACTATAAGCTTAAGGTTCATCAAAGATAACTTGGATTCTCTGCAAGAAGTTACATTTTATTGTGCATGTTTGTTAGTCTACACACTCTGATATAACAAAAATAATGCTTGTCCTTGTGTTAAAAAAGAACATTCCTCAGCATAAAGAGGCTTTAATCCCCAACATCAAACAAACAAGCAGTGCCCCAGCATAAAGAGACTTTAATCCCCAACATCAAACAAACAAGCAGTGTCCCAGCATAAAGAGGCTTTAATCCCCAACATCAAACAAACAAGCAGTGCCCCAGCATAAAGAGGCTTTAATCCCCAACATCAGACAAACAAGCAGTGCCCCAGCATAAAGAGACTTTAATCCCCAACATCAAACAAACAAGCAGTGTCCCAGCATAAAGAGGCTTTAATCCCCAACATCAAACAAACAAGCAGTGCCCCAGCATAAAGAGGCTTTAATCCCCAACATCAAACAAACAAGCAGTGCCCCAGCATAAAGAGGCTTTAATCCCCAACATCAAACAAACAAGCAGTGCCCCAGCATAAAGAGGCTTTAATCCCCAATATCAGACAAACAAGCAGTGCCCCAGCATAAAGAGGCTTTAATCCCCAACATCAAACAAACAAGCAGTGCCCCAGCATAAAGAGGCTTTAATCCCCAACATCAAACAAACAAGCAGTGCCCCAGCATAAAGAGGCTTTAATCCCCAACATCAAACAAACAAGCAGTGTCCCAGCATAAAGAGGCTTTAATCCCCAACATCAGACAAACAAGCAGTGCCCCAGCATAAAGAGGCTTTAATCCCCAATATCAGACAAACAAGCAGTGCCCCAGCATAAAGAGCTTTAATCCTCAACATCAAACAAACAAGCAGTGCCCCAGCATAAAGAGGCTTTAATCCCCAACATCAAACAAACAAGCAGTGCCCCAGCATAAAGAGGCTTTAATCCCCAACATCAGACAAACAAGCAGTGCCCCAGCATAAAGAGCTTTAATCCCAACATCAAACAAACAAGCAGTGCCCCAGCATAAAGAGGCTTTAATCCCCAACATCAAACAAACAAGCAGTGTCCCAGCATAAAGAGCTTTAATCCCAACATCAGACAAACAAGCAGTGCCCAGCATAAAGAGCTTTAATCCCCAACATACAAGCAAAATCAATCTGTGGACATCACATATGGTAAACTTTCAGCAGTCAAATGATCATGAAGGTGCTGCGAAGCAACGATGCACATACCTATTACCAATAGAAAGGATGATCAAATTTGACGGATAACAGGTCGTCATTCTGTGTCAGAACAGGACACAACTGACTTGCAGCCACATGCACAAAATTAAAGATGGGCAATTTAACCCTGGAGACAGGAACACCAGGATTATCCTCCCTTTGTCCCATTTGACACATAAGGTGTCCACAAGATATTCCCAATGTTGCCAATCTTCAGCCTTTCTACCAATTGTTATTCACGTCAAGCCACAATCTTTTAACTCTCTTTTCACACTTCTTCTTCATGTTTCTGTGGGATGTACAGACATTCTTTTCCCATTTGCTTTCCATTGAAGAGATATACTATCCAATGTCCCTAGTGGCATACCACGTTCAATCTATCTTCGCCTTTTAATCATGGTCTCTAATGATGCACAGTTTGTTCATTTTGAAAGCTCTTTATGTGCTGTGCTATAATATTTGGCTAGAAAATTTACAGAATACTTCTTCAACATTTATTTTAAAATGTCTACAACTTGTGTATGATGTTGTAAGTCATTTTCCAGACTTATATACATTACTGATCATGAATACAACTGCCATACTTCAGGATTAGCAAAAATGTTTTCAATTTTACACATCTAAAAATATAACAGGTTGTGGATTAAGCTTGGTGTTTAACAGGTTCTCAGTTGCCACCTTAAGTGCCTGGACTTTAGCATTCGAATTATAACAAAGTTTCCCTGCTACTAATTTAACCATATCTCTAACATTGTTTGAGTATTCTTTGTACGCTCTAGATTTCCAATTCTTTTATGCTATTTTTTAGGGTTGCTATGACAGTGCAGTGGTTCAGACATTTTATTGTGACATTTTGCCATATGTTCTGAATGTTGTAGGTTCAAACTAGGACTGTGTCGTATATTGTTCATATGTGAATTTTTTTCAGGAAATTCCTAGGATTGTTATGGAGCTACAGAGTTTGTGCTTTGTGCAACACTCCGGCAGGTGACATGCCATGAAGTCAATACTTCACCTTTAGACCCTTTTTTTAGCACTATTCAACACTGAATAGCCCTCTCTTACTGTCATAAACACCCTTTGAATCATATTTGTATATATTTATTTTACAGTGAAGATTGATAAAGCATCACTAAAGATTATCCTTGATGAACAGTTTGAGGTAAAGACATTCAGCTTAGTGTTCTGCATTTACACTAGTTTCAGATTTCTTCATTTATATATACACACTCACATTCACAATCATATTATATATAAAAAGCAAAGTCATTTCCAGATGTGTGTGTGTCTGTGTCTTTTAATTAGAGACATCTAAACAAGCTACGAACTTGAAATTTGGCAAATGGGTAGCTTTCATTGTGCGAATAAAGTAAAAAAGTATAAAACTATACTATTTAGCTTCCGTAGTGCTATATATAAAAGACATGAAGGGTTGGAGAAGACTTATGGAAGGAGGAATCCCAATTAAGAGGAGAGGACGAAGACACCAAGAAGATGGATTCAGGATGTAAATGATGATTTAAGCATGATGGCAGCAGAGGTACGAAATCTGGTCTATGAGAGAGAGAAATTCCGAAGGACTGTTAAGGTTACAAAGTTCTGCTAAGGACAGGCTATTGGATTTTGATCATATTTGACAGTTTGGATGACAAAGATCTGCTCAGGACAAGCTATTGGATGATGATCACATTCATTGTATTATGATTACGCTTGTAATGTTATGTCGCAGTTTGCAGCTAGTTACAATATTAGCTTCTTTTGGTCTGACAAATTTGTTTTCAACATGTCATTTTTGGGGGCCAGTTTTGCTTTTTGTCTTCAATCCCTACTTGCTTAGTCAGACTTGTGATGCAGCCTATTACAAGGACCACCATTTAGAGGGAGAGTAGGGGGTCTTGGTAAATTCTGGTACTTTTATCATGCATTCACTTTGTTTTAGTCCCAAAAATGAATGGTTGCATGCAGAAAATTTGGAAATTCCATCAGAGTTATTGTGCAAGTGCTGTGATGCTGGCGCTATCTGTAAGCTGGAAGGAACTGAGCACATATGTGTGTGTCATGACTGCACTGAAGTAAATTCTTCGTTATGATTGGTTTCATATGCTCGTCTAAACCATGAGGTGGGTTGCCTCTATGAAGCTGCATGTCAATTGGAGTTCCCCATAGCTTGCTAGATAAGCTTCATTCATGAGGCCATGTTTCATTTCTTTGGTGTCAAGTAGATTTTAATCAATGTTTAGTTCATTTTATTTTCTATTGTCCAAAGAGTGAACAGATCTTCAAATAAAGTGACCAAAGATAAGTTTTTTTGTGTGCACAGCAAAACAACACAAGAAATTCTTTTCATATTATACCGCAGACTCTTACATAGACTAGGAATAAGTCAAACAACTCTCTGCCAGTGTCAGCAGGCAGAGCATACACCGGAGCATGTCCTGAAAGACTGTCCCTCTCCTGGGTGAGTTGAGAAGCAACATGGGACCACACTGAGTCAACCTAAAAAACTAAGCTTTGGGGAAACCTTACAGACCTGAAGCTGACTGTCCAATTTGTGGTCCACAGTAAACTAAGCGCATGATCAGAGATTGCTGAAAAAGATATTATACAACTTAAGAAATTGGAAAGTGTTTTTATAATTAAAAGAAAGTTGACTCAGGTGCTACCTGTATGTAAAATATTTCTTGTAAAAATTTATCAGAACATTACAATCTCTGATCTGCAAGATGAACTCAATCCACAACAACCTCGATATGTCATTCTAAGTTACGTGCAGAAACATGATGACGGCAGAGTGTCATACCCACTTATCTTCATATTTATATCTCCACAAGGTTAGTCTGTACAATCTTTGTTTTGTGGCCTCTGTCTAGATATAATGTGACTCTTGATATGTGAGGTCAAGCATCTAGTCCTATAAGATATGACTGTAAATTATGGGTTTCAGTGTGCAAATTCCATGCAGTAATGATACTAGCCATGGCACTCCAGAGGGTAGCCAGTATGAAGAAACTATGGCATGACACATGCAAAGAAACGAAAGTAAGACTTCTGAGAACATGCATATTCCCTGTTGCAACATATGGATGTGAATCGTGGACCCTAACACAAACATTAAAGAACAAAATTGAAGCTTTTGAAACAAGGTGTTACAGAAACGTTCTTACAACATCCTGGACAGAGAAGAGAAAAAGCAAAGACCTGCATTTCGAGGAGCATTGGCTCATAAATAACATCATGTCCCGGAAGATAAAATATTTTGGCCACGTTAAACGCTACAGAGGTTTGGAGAGAATCGTAATAGAAGGCATAGTTCCTGAACTACAAGGCAGGGGACGACCAAGAGAAGGTGGCAGCTGGACATCAAAGAAACCTTGAACATGATGCTGGAGGAGATGGGAGAGCTTGCTAGAGATAGGGAGTTTTTCAGGCGGGCCGTGATGAAAGCAACGTTCTGAAGGGTCATGCTACCTGATGATGAATGATACCTTGGCAGTTAGATATTGAAATTATAGAAGCTGTGTGTTGTTGTTTGAGCAACAAATTTGAGATATTTGAAGTTAACATTAAACTTTATGAAATGGACAGGTTACAGTCTGGCAGTGTGCAACACCAAGGCAAAGACAGAGGATGCTGGAGATTCATTGCAGCCAACCTTCGATGTGGAGACGGCACCTGATGATGAAGTTACATTTAATTTCTACCAAATCTATCACCATAAAACAACCTTGATAACGAACACACAAAAAAGTGCATGATGAAATTGGATGTGCTGGGAGTAATACGCAGATTTGATATAAACATATCACAACACTCGATTCTCACAAAGTGTTTTATCCTTTTCATGGGGATTCAAATTACAAATACTTCTGAAGTCGAAGTAAGACTCATTTGAATGACAAGGGGAACTGGTGATAAGGAAAGCAAACCTTCACATGAAAATCAGTCAGTCATGACTACGTCTGAATTCATAGCCGGCAGACGGGAAAAAGTGGTTATTCTAGAGCAAACAAAGATGTACATTTTTGTTATCTTATTAGTTAAAGATCTTCTTGTTTTTGTCCCAGGAAGTATAAAAGGTATTAAGTTGTACTTTTATTTGATGATCAGTACATAAAAGAAAATCCTAATCTGAACAGTTTGGCTGCGACTGCACTAGCCATGGGGCCATTCAATTCTTCAGTCTCTGTCCCTTCTCTCCTACACCGCCCTAAAAAGCGGTACTACAGGCAGTAATGACAGTTTTTAAAAAAAAATTCAGGACAAACATATGCAGAGATGCATGATTACCTACGCCACCTAGAATGGCACAAGATGATGATGATGATAATACCTGTCATTGAATTGTTTTATTGTATTACCAGGATGTAGCCCAGAACAACAGATGATGTATGCTGGGTCCAAAACTAAAGCTGTCAAAGATTGCGATGCTACCAAGGTTAGTCATTTTAAGCTCTTGACCAGCCGTGACTACAAGCAGTCTCACTATGGAAATCATGGCGGTTACCAAAGCGATGATTTGGCTAGAATCACAGACTTTTATCCATGCATGTTTTCTCAGTGACTCAATGAGTATGCTCAGGAAGATTGAAACAGGATGGGCTAGGAGACATTGGATAGAATCGCTGGGGAGGTCTAAGCTGACAAAGATCAGTTTATTTTTGTACCAGGGCATGCAGGTGTAAGGGGGAATGAATGTGCGGATAGGCTTGCAGGTATGGCTGCTGTCCAAAGCGGACGACAATGGACCAGGCTGATATTTAAATTCCTAAGGAGAGAGGCTGTACATGATTCACGTAATGCGGTGCATCACAACACTAACAGACTGCAAGAACTCAAAGTTAGTGTGGTGTAGCTGACAAGACGCTATGCTGGCAGACAAAGAAGAATTGTAAACCAACAAGCCCTTGTTGTGCACACACTGATGGACATCTGAGGGAAGATCGGAGCACTTATGGACTAATTTGTTGACGCAGTGATGGTGATCGCGACTAAACTAAACTAAGCTCTTGACCAACTAAAATCTATTGTTTGCGTTAATTCTCATTATCTTTGACTTCTCTGATTGATTGATAGAACCATCTCCATTGCACTGGTGAGTAACGGTGTGCTCGATCTTTTCTTACTCAGGAAGATCTCAGCTGCAGTACGAACTCCATAACAAAGCTGCAGTACGAACCGTCAGCGAGGATCCCAGATGTAATTTTGAAAATGGTGAAGATATTTTGTAGGAATTTTATTTTTAATTGTTTTTTTCTGATAAGTTTTGCCCGGCAGCGGCTTTCCAGCCTGCTCTTCTCAATTTTGAACTGTTAACTGTTCTTTTACATGCTCAAATTGAACACGGTACCTACGTTTTATAGTCCTCTCCAAAGGACTTGGAACGATCTCACCTACACTGAGATCAGGATCTCTGGAAAAAAATCCTGATGGCTCCATAAGGAAACGGACTGGTTACCTTTGCCAGAGCGAGTACCTAACCTCTACACTACAGAGACCCTCCTGGCTTTCTCATGAATGTTTTAGCATTAGATGACCTCAACCTAGTGTATCTGTCTTTCCTCTTGAATGTTTTAGCATTAGATGTGACCTCCAACCTAGTGTATCTGTCTTTCCTCTATGAATGTTTTAGCATTAGATGTGACCTCCAGCCTAGTGTATCTGTCTTTCCTCTATGAATGTTTTAGCATTAGATGTGACCTCAACCATGTATCTGTCTTTCCTCATGAATGTTTTAGCATAGATGTGACCTCAGCAGTGTATCTGACTTTCCTCTATGAATGTTTTAGCATTAGATGTGACCTCCCGCCTGTGTATCTGACTTTCCTCTATGAGTGTTTTAGCATTAGATGTGACCTCCAACCTAGTGTATCTGACTTTCCTCTATGAATGTTTAGCATTAGATGACCTCCAACCTAGTGTATCTGACTTTCTCTATGAATGTTTTAGCATTAGATGTGACCTCCAATCAAGTGTGTTTAGCTTATCCTGCATCTGGTTATGTACATTGGATAGGAGAGCTATAACATCAGCAAAATCCAGATCATCTAGCTGCTCTATCAAATTGAATTCAGTGGTAGTTACTGTTACCGTAATCCAGTCAATAGACATTAAGAACAACAAAGGTGAAAAAAGGCATTCCTGCCACAATCCTATTTCTATACGAAAAGTATCTGTTAGTTTACCCTCCTAAAGAATCCTACCTTTTATGTTCATATATACTGAAAATTTCATAGATAGCGAAGAAAACAAATGATGGAGGTTTTAAAACACAAAGAAACCTTATCAAAAGATTAAGAATCGGACAATAGAGGTTCTTCGAGCATGTAATGCGAAGAGGAGGATTAGAACATTTGGTGACAACTGACAAATTTCGGGAAAGAAGATATCATGGAAGACAGAGGGAGAAGATGTTGGATTGTCTTGACATCATGGTTTGACAAAAGATCAACTTCAGAGAACTGATTAGCTGCATCAAGGAGAGAGAGTTGTGGAGAGACATACATGATCAATCAAACCATCAGGCATGGCACTTCATTGATATGTTACCTTTACTGGGTTAATAACTTTCTGTGGAATCTCATGTCTCAATTGCTAAAGAGTTTCCATATCAATGCTGTTGAAGGCGTTCTCATATTCCACAAATCCGATACAGAGTAGGAATTTAATACTTTACTTTATTATTTATGATGTGTAATATGGCTATCTGGTCAACACTGAATCTATTATTCTCCAGAGATATAGTTAAGTTAAAATGTTTATCAGACGTGCACTAAAAAATCATCATCATCAAATAGCTTGTCCTGAGCAGAATTTTGCCACCCAACAGTCTTTGGGAATTTCTCTCTCAAAGGCCAGATGTCATTTTTTTGTTGTTAGTGACATCTGGCACTAAAAAATACCACACAAAAAATGTTGTTACTGCCTGTAATACCCTTTTTGGGACGGTGTAGGACAGGGGAGACACCTTCTTCTTCTTCAGCGATCTCTGGTCATGCGCTTAATTTACTGTGGAACACAAACTGGGCAGTCAGCTTCAGGTCTGTCAGGTTTCCCAACGCTTAGTATCCAGGTCGACTGGGTGTGGCCACATGTTGCTTCTCAGCTAACCCAAGAGTGACAGTCTTGCAGGATATGCTCCTTTGTCTGTTCCGCCTGCTTGACATATTCCTATTGATATATTATATTGAGCTGTTTGACATATTCCTAGTCTATATAAGTGTTTGTTGAGTCTGCAGTGTCCGGTGAGACATATACCTGTGGAATTTAATGGCAGCATGTCTGTTGCAGTCGCAGCAAAACTGTTCAGGTAAGGATTTTTCTTTATGCCCTCGAATGAAAATACTCCTCGGCCTTACAGTGAATTGAACCTGGATCTCCCACATCTCTAATCTATTCTGCCAGACTCTCCACGCAGACTTGTACTAAAGAAACAAAATGAATGTTTGAATAATCGCTTGATGGTGCGAAATAAGATGTTCTATCAACTGAAATATCAGTAGATGGTACGCATTGATTAAGTAACCCTTTTTAAAAAAATTGTGTAATGTTAAATTGTTTCATTTTCACATTGTGGAAATATTGAACACTTTTATACTTGTTCATTTACAGGTTCTAGAACTGAGAAATTTGGATGAACTTACTGAAGAAAATATACTCGACAAACTGAAGCTCTTCAAATAGATTGCCTCCTTGTATGAACTTCACATTTGAGTGGATATGATGCTTCACAAACATACCACAGTCTCAGGATGTGTTACGACCACCAGCAGCATCATTTCGATGTTCAATTATTTTGCCTTATACAGTGTCTTGTATTTTATAAGTTATCTGCATCTATTTCTTTGTCATTTTTTAGATAACATAATTCCAGTCAGGTTTTTTTAATCCTCCGTTGCTTTTACTATCAAACTTATCTAATTAGCCACCAGGTTCAGAACGAAAATTTGGATGTAAAGAATAGAACCACTGTTACCTGCCACGATGCTCTGTAGAGACTTCAAGGAGGATTGAGCTGAAATCGATCACATGTCTAAACATGTAAGTCTATGCGTTAGCTCACCAAATCAATGTCAAGCTATACACGTTTTTGGTAAGATCTGCATATCACAAGATGATTAATTAGTCAGTTAAATCTGATGCAAGAGAAAAGATCTAATCTAGCCCTACATCATGAAATAGCTTCTCCTGAGCAGAATTTTCCCACCCTAACAGTTCTTTGGAATTTCTCTCTCTCATAGGCTCTGCAGCCGTTGTGCTCAAACCATCAGTTACATCCTGAATCCATCTTCTTCGTGGTCTTCCTCTTTGCCAGGATGCCTTCTTCCATGATGGTCTCCTACCCTTCATGTCTCTTTATATGTCCAAAATACTTAAATTTTCTTATTTGTAGAATCAGCCATTGTCCTACATCAGCCAACAAAAAAAAAGAAATATGACAACTGTTTGTGGCAAGGGTTCTTTTCTTAATTAATGTTATATAAATTATTGTGTCATCATTATTATGTTGCTAGCATTTAGTCATACTGATGTCTTTCATTTCTGGAAGCCACAATTTTTATGGATCATGTTTCATTTCACATGGCATGATATTTCGAAGAGGTAGATTGAACTTTAGTTCATCAAAATGATTGATAGGACCATCCTCATTGCACTTCGATAACGATGTGTTTTCTGATCTCTTTTGTAGAACTCCATAGCACCGGCGAGGATTCTCAATGTAATTTAGAAGATGGGGAAAGTATTTTGTATAAATTTTATTTTTTAATCTTTCTAATGAATTTTGCCCATCCAGCGGCTTTCCAGCCTGCTCTTCTCAATTTTGAACTGCCTCTGGTTCTTTTACGGGCTCAACTTGAACACGAGACCTACGTTTTATTGTTCATCTCCGATAAGTCTTGGAACTCGATCTCACCTACACTGAGATGTGGGATAAATATTCGATGGCTCCACAAGGGAACGAACTGAGTACCTTTGTAACGAGAGGCAAGCACATAACCTCTATGCCACATATACCATTAACAAAACAATTTTTCTTAGCTGTTCTATGTTTTGTAAACTTATCGTTATATGCTTAATCTATGTATATATTCAGTCTGTGTTTAATTTTATAGATATTTTACTTGTGTCTGGGGCTATCAACTTTAACATATAAGATAAATGAATGCAGATAGCACTACTGTAAATGCATACAGCGTGATTTTAGGTAAGCTTCCTGCAAAGGGGGTAGCCACATGAGTGACTTCAAGATCTACAACAAAGTAAGAAAATATTTCCTCTTCTGATTACACTATCAAAATTAAATAGTTTTAAAGAAACAGGCCCTCATATATTGGGCACAGATTTTCACTTCAGTACTACTACAATTTTCAATAAAGTTTCAACACACTGAGATACCATCTATATTATGTATACAAGATTGGTACATTGGCTGAAATCGGATGCACATGTCCTAAACATGTAGAAGTCTATATGTTTAGGGCCCAACCAAACCAATGTGCAACGTATACACGTTCTTGGCAAAGATCAAACATATCACAAAGAATGATTAAAATTGGTCGAAAAGAACGAACGCAAAGAAGAAGAAGATTGGTACAACACACTGAGATACCATCTGTATTATGTATACACGATTGGTACAACACACTGAGACACCATCTGTATTATGTATACACGATTGGTACAACACACTGAGTTACCATCTGTATTATGTATACACGATTGGTACAACACACTGAGTTACCATCTGTATTATGTATACACGATTGGTACAATACACTGAGACACCATCTGTATTATGTATACACGATTGGTACAACAGATGGAGACGTTATATACTATAGATACAAGATTAACACAAAAGGTCTGTGTACTTGAGGTACCTGTTACTGTCAAAACACCTGTTACATACCTGCCCAATATATACTAGTAAACACAACAGCACGTCTTTCTGCACACACATAAAAATTACGGCAATGTTGGTATTCTAGAGCTGAAAGGCTAACTATAGCAAGAGTCATTAATATGGAAATATGATAATGAACATAGAAATAAAATTCCTACATAACATCCTGCTGAACTATTGTATGTGAGAATAGTCACATTCCATCTGATTTTGTGTTATTTGATTGTAAATATGAAACATTAAAGAAGTCACTCATTGAAGTTAGTTATTGAAGCAATCTTACAATGCTCTAGACAGATATGTAAGAACGCAGCAACTAAAACAGGTGTACTTGATGTATCTGCTTCTCAAACATTAATTTTATATGTTCAGTTACCTCTGAATTCAGAGAAGGCACACCTGTATGGTGGAGGATACTGATAATACTCAAAGTAAACATTTACACAAAAATGAGTCAGAAGCGCTATACTGACTACACCTGTATTCATAGCAGGCCAACAAAGAAGACAAATATGTTCAACTTAGACAGGATAATTAGTCGTCTGATAACAAGTGCTTATAAGGCATATATTAATTGATGTAAATAATACTCTTCTTCTTTGCGTTCGTTCTTTATGACCAATTTTAATCACTGTCATATGTTTGATCTTTGCCAAGAACGTGTATATGTTGCATATTGTGTTTGATAGGCCCCTAAACGCATAGACTTCTACACGCTTAGGACACATGCATCCGATTTCAGCCAAACCTCCTTAGTCACCTCTTACAACATGTGTGGCAGGTAACAGTGGTTCTATTCTTTACACCCCAAATTTGGGCCCTGTAACCACTGGCCGTAAATAATACTAATTTTTGACTCTAATACCCTCAGACTACTACTACTTACTCGGTCACTCTACTTCTATCTTGCGGTGCACTGGTCATTCAAACAACTCCACACAATCCTATTAACTGTTTCTCTTCTAGCCTGCCAAAGTGTATCGGTTGTACAATGGTTTCATAGACACATGGTAAACTTCTCCTGTTGAAGCGGGATTTATTCCTGACTGCAATGGCTTTCTGGTTGACCCTGCCGTAGTTTGGTACCAGAGAAACACTGAGAAGTAAAGACTGCAGATGTGATGTCAGTTACATGACTCATTGTGTGCCGTTGTCAAAGACATAATATGGACTCAACACTGTGTTCCAAAATATACCACATGGTATGAAAATGTGTTCATTACTTTTACACTTCTGGATCGCCCGAGTGGTTACCGGGCCCAAATTTCGTGTAAAGAATAGAACTACTGTTACCTGCCATGCATGTCATAAGAGGCGACTAAGGAGGTTTGGCTAAAATCAGATGCATGTGTCCTAAACGTGTAGAAGTCTATGCGTTTAGGGCCTACCAAACCAATGTGCAACGTACTTGGCAAAGATCAAACATATCACAAAGAGTGATTAAAATTGGTCGTAAAGAACTAACGCAAGAAGAAGAAGACACTTCTGGATTGGTTCCAGTTTCAAGCTTTGGTCCTTCAGGAACTACCCATGGGTGTCCAACCAAACCACTCTGGAGGTCCAGCTTCCCGGCTCTTGGGTTCACTGTGGTAATCATTCATTAGCCCTCAGACAACAGCTTCAAATTTGAGGACAGATGCAGTTTGTATGTCAGATACTCAGTCCATGTTTCGAGAGATCAGCTACTGTATTAGTTGATCAAATCTCGAGTTTAAACCTCAAACATGTTTAGTGAATATACTGTTCTAGGCTAGAAGACTTTAAATAATTGGAACCTCCAGAGGCTTACGTGGATATACTGTCCTGGGCATGTGGGTGTTTACGGCAATGAGAGAGCGGACAGGCTTGCATCAACAGCATGTCGGATTGTTGGGTGCGGGCAGTTGAAGGGGATATTCTTCAAGTCTACTCTGAGAGGCAGAGTGAGAGGTGTGTTTAATCAGCGAGCCACAGGAACCATCAGTATGCATACTCTTTGATATCTGTTGGGGAGACTGAGCACCTATGGGTCTGCCCGGAGTGCAATGACATCAGTTTAGTAACCAAATAATTGGATTTGAAAGCACAGACCGTTCTTCTTTGTTATGTTACAGCAAGACATATGTCCATTTTAGCCAGACCTTGTTTGCTGTTCCTTTTTAAATTACTGACAAATCCCCATTGCATGTACAAAAATTATACCAATTTTCTTAGAACGCTCCATATCAACCACTTGTTAACCATTCTTTGTGATCTGAGCCTAAGAGTGATTGTACATTGTGTCAGTTATGCACTTACAAGTAGGACAGCACATCCAATGTCTGATATGCTTTTTATTTACTAGGGTAGCTTCCACATCAGTCGCCTCTTATGACTAACATTCCCTATAGTTCACAGTGGTACTATTCTTTGCTTCCCTTTCGGGCCCTGGCAACACACAGGCTAAAATTATACAAATAAATATTCACACACGAACATTCTCTTGTTTTGTTTATTTTATATTCAGAGATTTAAAAAAGTAATTAAAGACAAATGTAATTAATTACTAATGTTTTATACAAAAATAATTTAAATGCCTGGGAACAATAGGTCACTTATAAATAAATATGATAAAACTGATAATTGTTCAAATAAGTATTATAAACAACAAAGAAAATGTACTGAGTTAAAGGGTCATACAGAACACTGGAATAGAGGTTTACAGACACATGGACATTCCCAACATCAAGATGAGATCAGAGTAATGGGCACCAAACCCAACAAATATCCCTCTATAATCACATGGCAAAGTGGTTAAGATGTTTGCGTTCTGAAGGTTGAAGGCTCAAATCCAGACAGTCACATGTCCAATTTTTTTCAGAAGATCCATAGGATTGTTGCTGGAGCTACGGAGTTCATGCTTTGGGCAACACTCTTAGGCCAGTGGCGTGCCATTTCTTTAGAGAGGGACAGAGCCATATAGGGAAACTGGTGCAATGAAGTAAATCCTTCGTCTTTTTGACCATTTAATCACGTGAACAAAATCCAGTCGCAGCATACACCGGAGTACTAGTTATACGCACATACACACCATCATGAAACTACCGACCACCACCACCACCACCTCTTTAAGTATCAAGCATTGGATGATGTCAGGAATATTGAATAAAGTCAACTTATCTTTAGACACTTTTAGTATTAATCTCAATAGTTAAGAAAAGCCTTAGTAGAAAGATAGGATGTGTAAGCAAAAATATCACATTCCAAGTGGAAACCTTCACCAACACATCAGGTGTCAGAAGCAATAAATATAGACTCGTGGAAGATAACAAATACAGCTGGAGGTTAGAAAAGTGTAAATAGTTTGGAGACCTCAGAAAATATATACAACCAGACATGTACTAAAACAGTACCCATGACAGGGGAGACAGAAGGGACAATAGAATCGTGAGTTACAGAAAAATAGTTACAGAATCATATGCTTCAAAGTGGAAGTCAACAAAGAGTAAGAAATGATGATTCCAAGAAAAGTAAATCTTATCTTTCAAAGTTTGCTAATATATGAGTACAGTACAGTTGAGTCAGTAAAAGCCAAACCAATTTGAACCAGATATAAATGGTTGGTTTAGCAAAACTGAGAGCTGCAGCAAGTAGTCATTAGTGAACTCGCTTCTTAGGCTTGTGGTCTGGGTTCAATTCCACAGTAAACATGTAATGTTTATCAGATCGTAACGGCTCTCAGGTCGACCCAGCCTGAATTTGGTACTGGGAAATAAAGGCGGCTGGCGTGATGTTTATCACATCACCATCATGTGCAGACGGTCAATGAAGCAGACGGTCAATGAAACATCGGACTAACCATTACCAAACATATCTTGGTATGAAAGGTTCCTTACTTGAGCAAATTCAGATACACCTATTTGATTAATAATTGTTAACCAATGGTCATGAAAGCAAACATATTACTAATCTGATTTTTGAACTAAATATATCTGTATGAAAAAGCTAGGCATCCTGTGCATTAAATGTCAAACTTAATGTACAGCATCATCTAATTCACCTTCAACAAATCTAGTTTAGCTGCAACATATGCTGTGTGATAGATTCAAGAAAAAAATGGGCCTGCAGTTTTTCAAGTACAATCGATCACTTATATTAACTTTTCAGCTTTAAGCCACATCCAGGGAGTCCGTGTCAGCTTTAAGCACACATGCATATATTCTTCCACTTTATAGAAGTCTTTCTAGTTTTACTTCTCTGTTTTACTTATAGTCTTTAACTTGTATATTCTGTAGTTGTCATTTAATTCAATTTAGTATATATAATATATATATATTTCATTTATTGATAAGTAGTTAGGACGCAATTTTTTTTTTTTTTTTTTAGTTCCTGGAATTAACTGCTTAAAGTGAAAATAAATGGCATGGAAAGTTAATGAACCAGATTATTTAAGAACATTACACGATGCAACTCCATTGAATTAAAACAAAGTATCCTTGCTGTAACTTGAAAAAACAAATGTGTTTGATCAATAACTGATGATAATGTGTATAATTCAGCCGCATAAATCAAATGTGAAAATATCAAAACACAAAGAAAGATAGTTTTATCAAACATAATAACATTAGTTTGTCGGTAGATATTAAAATATATTGAAAATGGGTGTGCGGGAATGAAAGAAAAATATTGCAGCTTCTCTGTAAACTAGCAGGTCAAAAGAACTATGCTCATTGGCACAAATCACAACACCACAAAGAGCTGGTGGCTTATGAGTGATTATCCTATATCAAACATATACTATAATATAAGACAGGTTTGCAGAAGAAGAAGATATTTCACCTGTGATATTTTGTTTGATTGCAGTCTATCTTAAAGAAAATATCAATATGAGGGAAGACTGCAGTAAAACCCAAATCTTGTTCCCAGGGAAAAATGGAACTGCAACTGTCCCTGTTTATATTTATACTGTGATCAGCTTTTTGAATTCTGCTTTTGAAACTCATGATTCTGTTGTCTGCTTCTGTCTTCTCCCTCGTGGATTGTTTACTTTCAGTACTCATTTGCTTAAAGATATCACTACCAAAGAATTCACATGGCTAAGAAAAAACAATAAAATCCTATGTTTACTTTCTTAAATAATCATCATTAGACGTTAGCCTGTCTTTTGCAATATTTTCTGTAAGGTACAAATGACAGCAGGCAATAGGCAGGTTAACGTCCCACAATAAAACAGGTGTTCTGGACTGAACTATATGATCAGGACAACAGAAAATGTACTTTAAAGAACAATCGCTTAAAAAGAACTATGAATCACACAAAAAAAGCAAACAATCGGGTCTAGGGAAAAAAAAATAGGTTTGGTTGGACATAATTCAGCTAAGAAACTATAATAAAATGTGAGATTAAATATTTTTTTTTTTAAAAGTGTACATGTTTGATTATTTTGGAACACATCTTAATTATATTCCCACATTATAATTGTTTAATGACATTTCATATTAAGACCCCATTGTGCTTGAACCTAGTCCTATCTAACAAATGGACACTATCTGTAATGAACAGAAGCAATACACTGTCCATTATTAATTATCTCAAGAAGAAGTTCTGCATCCCTCACTGACACACAGTACAGCCCATTCTCCATTTATCATCCAATTTGGATCTTTTTCAGTGACTTCTTTGGCCTGCCTAATTTCAGACCACAACCACATCACTTTTAAGTGTGCGCAGAGAACAAAGAGGTGCAGGTGAGAAACCTCTAAGGCTGTAAATAAAATCTGTTGTTGTATCCCACTGCAAATCTCCCACCAGCTTCCTGTAGTTGAGATCTCCTTTGAAAATGATAAAGTTGGCTTGTGAGAGCTGATCATACAAACTTGGATTTCGTTCTTGCATCTGGCTGTAATCATAAGGCATGGTCCAGAAGTCGTTCACCTCAAGAACCCACTGGCCTTCCTGAAGATGCCTCTTCCATCTACGACACAGTTGGCTGATAGCAATATGGTTTATACTAGACATTTGCTTGAGTGTCCAATGAAAGTCTTGTTGTGTAACATCAGAAACAAACCAAGGGATGGCTTTAGCATGAAAATGTATTTCCGAAACAAGGCCAGATGTCATCAAAAAGTCAGCCAAACATAAATCTGTGACTAACTCAAATCCTGCATTGTCCAGCACAATATCCACTCGACCTGCACACAAAAGAAAGGAAAACAAAAATAATAAATAAGATGATTTTTGTAGTAGTCCTTGTAATGAAGTTGATAAGAAAACTAAATAACACTAGAACACAAAATTTAACAAATAAATGTAATACAAATGTAAACAATCTCAAGAACAAAGTAACATAGACTAGGTTAATTGATGATAAAGAATTAATAGAAGGTCAGACAAGACAAAATGGTTGTTTTATTCTTGCAATTTAATATAGTCTTTACTTCTAAGGCATAGAACTGTTAGAATCTGTCAACTTTTGTGTCCTCTCTGACAGCAACTTGAAGCAGAATCTCCAATTTTTGTGTCCACTCTGTGTCGCAGTAGTATTTCTAATGCAGAAAACTTAGCCTATGTTGATCTAAGAGCCCCATAATGTTGAGAAAAGGATTAGAACCCCTGCACTCCATTAAGCATGATATTAAAGCTATCAGGCAATTATATCAACAATAGAGGAACAGCAACACATTAACAGACTACAGTAAACATGCAATGAATACAATATGAGAATAAACATCCACAAAACTAAAGTAATGACATTCGCTAGAGAGGAAAAGGCTACCAATATCTCCATTGACAAACATCAATTAAAGCAAGACAAAGACTTTACATACCTAGGGAGCATTTTTTCAGGAAATAGAAGAATAACTAACAAAATCCAACATACACGAAATAAACAAATCAAATCATAGGACAACTGGCAACAATTTTGAATTGCAAACATGTTACTTTCTTTTTTCCTTTTTCTCCAATGCTGTTTTGCCCAACAGCGTCAGGATACTGGTTACTATTAACACTATAAGAGAATTGTACAACATAATCTTTCTCCCAACTTTATGCTATCAGTGCTAAACCTGGACATCAAACGATATAAGAAAACTAGTCATGACAGAGATGAAATGTCTATGCAGAATGCTGGAAGCATTGAGAAGACACCGGTTTAGATATAAAAACAGCGGAAAAGTGGGTACAACATCAGTACTGAACTTCATCAAGAAACAACAAATTGAATAGTTTGGCCACACAAAGAGACTACCTACAGACAGTGGGACTCAAAGAGCAACACTACTCGGATACAAAGCAAAGATCCCCTCATGTAAAAGGTGGACTACAGAAATTGTATTCAGACAGCAAACAGCACTTCAGACCCTACATATGGAGGCAGTGAAAAGCACTAGTGATGAAGTACACACAAAAGCATCTATGCTGGCTTCCCCCTTCAATGCCTGCTTTGTGATTCCTTGATAATTTCTTTTCAGAGAATGCCCAACATATCTCCATCTTCTCTTTCTGATAGCAGTTGTTACTTCCACAAGGACATGTGTATGGTTGAACCTCTGAGCTTCTGTGTTGACTTGATGTCCAGATAAACAAACAGGCTTTAAAGGGCAAGACAACATAAAGCAACTACAGGACAGACAGACCCCATTCAGGTTAAACATCAACCAACTTCTGATGTTTGGCAGAAAGTGGAGTTAGTATTTCATAGTGAAGATGAGGACTGCATCAAGAAGGTGTGTGTAAACCAGTAATGACTACCTCGCTTGTAAAATCAACTTCTGCAAGGAACATAGCCATTCATTCTGACATTTATTATCAACAAAACTGACATTTTTGAGTGCAACATCGTTGATATTGTAATTCATTTTTTATTTCTTCACTTGTATAATTTTTCTCACCCAACTTACATGGTATTGACAACATACATAATCAAAAATTAGTATCTTATTCCTCTAACTGTAAATTGGACTTTAAATCATAAATGCAGAATAAAAATTGTATTTATTATGAATTTTATTTTGCAAATACTTCTCATTGCTGCAGAGTTATTTCCCTTGCATTGGGAATTTGGTGGTGGTCTTTTCTCTAATCTCGTTTTGCCTCAGCGTCAAGATAAGAAAAGATTTATAGAATGGACTTTTGTGTGCGTTTCATTGCCTCTGTTATTTCTGAGGTGTGGACAGCACTTTTGCTTTGTATCCACTGTATCAGAGTAACATTGCTCTTTGAGGTTTGTCTGTTGGTAATTTGCTTATGTGGCCGAACAATTTAACTTGTCATTTCTTGATGAAGTTCAGTACTAATTCAGTAGGGACTTGAATGTAGGGTCTGAAGTGCTAGGACTCTAATGACTAGCATGGAAATGTATTTGATGATAGAACTTCTTCTTCAAACATTCAATATCGACCACTTGTTGAACCACTCTTTGTGATTTGTATGTGATCCGAGCCTAAGAGCGATTGTACGTTGTGCCAGTTATGCACCTACAAGTAGACCAGCACATCCGATTTTGCAATCCTTTTTATTTACTAGGGTAACCTCCCTAGGCTCCTACCTCAGTCGTCTCTTACGACATGCCCTGTAGGTCGCAGTGTTACTAATCTTTGCTCCCTTAGAGCCCTGGCAAACACGGTGGTTGATAAAACAATGTATAAAACAAAACAAAAACTAGATATACTTATATGAATAAAATATACAACCTCCTCTTCCTCCCTGTGCTTCTTTCACTTTGCTGAGGATCTGATAAATTTTGTTTGTATCGTCCAATAGAATATATGGTTTCAACTTAGTCAACTGCTCCAATGGGCAGCCCACCTGATTGTTTTCACTGCCCCCAGATATTGACAGGTCACATTTGTTGCCCCAGAGTGACACCTGAAAGAAAATACAAATAAACACAGCATGGGTCTTAATTTTTTACAGAATTCATTGTTTTTGTTTTCCAAAATTCAATTTTTAATGTATGCTAATATGTTTCCTGCATAGTTAACACTGCACTATATTTGCTAATACAGTAAATATTTTGTGAAACTACATCAATCTATTATCAATTTAATACATAATAAGCCATATTTTAAATCATATAACAATATTTTAGTTGTGCTAAACTATGAGTGTCATTTTTGGGGGGAATTACAAAAATAATTCCATCCATAGGCAAAAAAAACTAGCGAATCAATCACTTTTTCATGAAAAAGCTTGCTGTTTTGATCAGTGTATCCTAGAATGAATGGTAAGCTCCGTTTCACTTCTACTTCTAGCATAAGCCATGATGATATGTATTCATTATCATTTACAGTTCACTTTTAAGTGGTTTTCAGTTAATATAAAAGTTGAATAGGAATCGAAAGTAATGGAAAAGCAATGTAATATGTTCAATCTGTTAAGTGACAATCGCCTTCGATAAGCCTTGTGGTTATTTAAAGCAATGCTTGTATGCGATCAGTTAAGTCACTGGAATTGATTCTCGTTTATTCTATAAGAAACCATTGATAAAATTGAAATATAATGTAGTACCTGTAGGAATTCTGAAAAATATCTCTGTATTTCATTTTCAGGCACAAACTCTGTTATAGCATGGCCAGCTTCCAAGACATACATAGTAAGCGATGATACAGCAGGATAAGAACTGGAAAATGCAGCCTGTTTTTGATCAGCAAATACATCAAGTTTTCAGAAGATTACTAGATTTGAGAATAAACATAGAATTGTAAATAACGGGAAATAAATCGATGTATTTTTGCAAATAATAAGAAATGGATCAACTTATTTTCTTACAATAATAATAATAAAATAACCATTTACCCGTTAGGAGCAGGTAGAGTGTCACTGTGAAAACATCAGCACAAAAAGTCTGCCATCATTCTCTGTTAACCTTTCGAGCAAATGCTGGAAAATACTGCTGACTTCTGAGTTTGTGCTTGTTTCAGCTTCAAACTCATCCCATGAGTTTTTTGTTTTTTAAAGATTCTACAACTGGGCAACTAATATGGAGAATGTACTTTTCCCATTTTGTACAAATCTCCTCTCGAAACTGTTTTCATACAAAGTTCATATGTTTGGAATTAAGCATGTTTTGCCAAAAGATGGAATGAAATATACCTAACCACCAATCACCTTAGAATTCTCTCTCCAGAATTATGGTCAAGATTTATTTCTCTAGCTTTTTGCATAATCCTGCTGACCCACAAGGCAGTAGGGATTTTCTATCAGGGTTTACTCCCCTAGCCTTTATCCCGCCTAAGTCCTCCATAAGGCAATGGGGATTTTCTATCAGGTTTACTCCCTAGTCTTTAGCCTCCCAAGTCCCCCATAAGGCAATGGGGATTTTCTATCAGGGTTTACTCCCTAGCCTTTATCCGCCTAAGTCCCCCATAAGGCAGCGGGTTTGACAATTGCAGATTGTACTGCCTCTGTCCAACAGTAGCAGGTGAAACACCTAATCTGACATTTCCTAAATACTAGAGAACTGCCTAGTAAGAAAACTCATAGATGATGTCATTTAACAATGAGACAAACGTAATTACCACATAAGAGCTGCTTCCTGTATCCTACGATACAAGTAACACTCCATCCATAGCCATGCACTATCAAACCATTTCATCTCTTCACCGCTGGCCTTTTCTATCTGATTTTCAAGTTCAGTGTTCCACTCTGATTTATCAACTCTAGAGTCTCTCAAAGGGGCTGCTGGTTTATTTGTCATCACTTCATAACGAAGCTGTGACAAAGATCCAATGAGAGCTTTCAATTCTTCTCGTCCTGCCTACAAAGATATAGTAAATATTATGAGGATTGATGAGTCACAAAGTTAAATAGAAATAAGATTCTTCTTCGCGTTCGTTCTTTACGACCAATTTTAATCACTCTGTGATATGTTTGATCTTTGCCAAGAACGTGTATACGTTGCACATTGGTTTGGTAGGCCCCTAAACGCATAGACATCTACACATTTAGGACACATGCATCAGATTTCAGCCAAACCTCCTTAGTCGCCTCTTACAACATGCATGGCAGGTAACAGTGGTTCTATTCTTTACACCCCAAATTTGGGCCCCAGTAACCACTCGGCGGAAATAAGATTCAAATCTTAATGAAAAGATGTCTTTGGGGTATTCTCGGACTGAGAAGATATGAGAGAGTGGCATATACAGATATTTGGATAAGAACCTATGATGACCAAGGTCAGGATGAAAAAATGGTGATGGGTTGGGCATACCCTGCAGAAGATACAGTAAAATCTCACTAGACAAGCACTTGAGTGGAACCAACAAGGGAAATGGAAAAGGGGACATCCTAAACAGACCTAGAGAAGGAATCTTCTTGATCAATTAAAGGATGCTGGACTATCCTATGAAGAAAACAGCCAGAGACTGGGAAAAGTGAAGGAGAAATGTTGAGGCCCTATGCTCCATGAGAAGTGGAGAAGAATAAATAAGTACTAATCAGGTTAATAATCGTTTGAACAATTCAACAATTGTACTCACAATGATAATCACTAACTATTCATAACACAAACTCAACCAAAAGATTGATAACAAACACACAGAAAATAAGAAATGCTGAATGACTTATCTTAACCACATTTGCTGTGAAACGTTGTGGGGAGAGTTAGTTTTCTATCTTGTGCCAGGTGTGTTGCGCTGACGTTGTCAGTCCATGCTTTCGCAGGGACTCTAAGATGTTATCTATCCATCATGTTCTTGGCCTGTATCGTGCTCTGCGCCCTGAGTGTCGATTATTATAGGTACGTGATGGTAGTAAATGTGGTTCCATTCTCATTAGATGGCTGAACCACTTGATTCTTTGCTTCTCGATGTACTGTATACATGGTATAGTACCAACGATGCTTCTGATATTCTCGTTTCTCACTCTATCTCGTCTTGTAACGTTGACAGCTTTTCGTAGACATCTCATTTCACATGTTGTAATCTTTCTTTCTTGTGTCTTAGTCAGGGGCCATGTTTGGCACTGATAGCACAGAGTTGGAATAAATATGCAGTTTATCAGTTGTTGTTTGACTGCTATGTTAATGCTTGGATGTTTTAATAGTGGTGACGGTATGTCACTGCATTTGCCTTCTGGCATCTAGTCTCGATTTCTCTGTCCATCTTTCCATCTGCTGTGAATATACTCCCGAGATATTTGAATTCTGGAGTCTGTTGTATTTTTACATTCGTGTATATTTAGTTGACCTGTTGACCTACTTATTGTCATGACTTCTGTTTTGGAGGTGTTAATTTTCATGTCATATTTTTCGCATGTCGCTTGAAGTGCATTTATGTGTTGTTGAAGTTTGTGTTCGTTGTTGTTAATTACACTCTGATCATCTGCAAAGAGTAGTTCGTTTATTAAATTGTTGTTATCGAGGTTGCTATCTGTCTTGGTTTCTTGCGTTATCCTGTCTATGTAAATATTGAAAAGTATAGGCGAAAGCACACATCCCTGCCTTACTCCTGATGATAATTCAAATTCGTCTGTCAGGCCATCGCTTGTTTGTACTGCGCTTGAGCATTTTTGGTATAGCGCACTAATATTGTCTAATAGTTGGCCCTGAATTCTGTATTCACTTAGTATGGCTGAATGACTATACTATACTATATATTAAAGAAAATCAAATTAACTTCTCTAGTAAATGGAGTTATGGGTATCTGTAGCGTAAATGAACTCAATCACAACCAAAGCGTTCCTAGTTCAAACTCTGTGGCAAGCAGTTTGGAAGCAAATTTGTTTCAGTTGATTTTTACGAGCTGTAAAAATAGCCCTCACAATTCAGAAAGCAATGGCAAACTACTGAACGTATAAGTGGTGCCTAGAAAATCAAGAACTTGTTTATTGTGGTTGATGGCAAAGTCCTGTAAAGGATATGCCAGGATTTTCATTTCAGTAAATGGATTATCAGGGTTTCATTTTAAAGTAACCATATCGGTCTCAATTCTTCTCATGCTGGAAGTAGCAGACCAGAAACCTCTAATAAATAATATCAATATAAAATACAATGAATCTTAGTTAAATCCCTTACCTCTCCATCATACTCTGCCATTACTTTATCCCTATTTCTGGTTAGGTGGTCAACAATTTTAGATAAAATGATTGGTACTCGATCCTTCATTGATGGATAAGCAAACGAGCTGTTGATTTAACAAATAAAATAACACATATACTGATAACATGATTATAAGCTGTCAAAGATAAGATACCTAGCCACAAACAGCTAGTAAAATTTCATACAACACTACTAACATGGCATATAATAAAGCTTTTGACTCAGAACTGGACAATGCAGATTGTTTGATCACCTCTATTGGCTTCAAATATCACACATGAATGTCCCAGATCTCCGATTATATACTTTAGGAATGCCAGATATCCATTGGTTTATGTCAAACCTAATCAATACTATACCTTCAGGCCTGTCGCCTAAACAAAATTCAGTCTTTTTTTGTTTAGAACTACGTAGCTGTTCTTAAGTTTCTGTGTTAGACATGCATACATTTGGTATACCTGGATATTATAATTTTTTGTTAGTTGTGTTGGGTTTTTACTTTGTGTTTACATAATCAAAGAAAAAAAAAAATTTCCTTTGATGTTTATATAATAAAAGAAGGCTGAATTCTATCTCCGCTATTGTTTGGAGTGGCCATTGACTGGGTGATGCGGAAATGTTGCAGGGGTGATACTGGCATCAATTGGGTAGAAAATAGTCAACTAGAAGATGTGAATTTTGCAGATGATATTGTCTTGTTAAGTAGAAACAACCATGATATGCAAAGAAAAATGACAACTTGTCATCTATAGCATCAAAAGTTGGACTGCAGATAAGCTATGAAAAACAAATATAATGAAGACACCTATGGCAAGTAATGCAGATATCACCCTGGAATCTAAAATGATAAAATAACAGAGCAGTTCACCTATTTAGGAAGCAATTTTGATTGCACAGGAAATGTTAAAAAAGAAATTATGATACGAATTGGCAAAGCAACATCAGCTTTTAAAAGTCTAAATAAAATATGGAAATGCAAATTATATAGTATTAAAACTAAATTACGAATCTTCAATTCAAATGTTGTATCAATCCTAACTTATGCCAGCGAGAGTTGAAAAATGACTAAAGATATGGAAAACGACTAAAGATATAGAAAGCAAGTTGAATGCATTTGAAAATAGATGTCTGCGAAAAATAATGAATATAAAATGGAATGAATTCAGGAGAAGTGATGAAATCAGAGAAATGTCTGCTCAACCACTAGTGACAACTGTTTTAAGAAAGAGAAGATGGAGATATGTTGGACAGACCTTGCGGGGAAATGATCAACGAATATCAATGCAGGCATTGAAGTGGGATGCAAAGGGTTCAAGAAAGAGAGGACGACCTAAGGAGATTCTGAAACGAACTTTGCTGAGAGAGGCTAGAAATATCAATCTCAGTTCCAAGGAGGAGATTGAGCGAGTTGCCCAGGATAGAGCATTATGGAGATACTACTTGCAGGCCCTATGTAACGTATAACGTCGAGAGGAATTATTATGTTTATATAATACATGCATATTGCCAAAGTATGGCGTGAAACATGGTTTGTATGAAAACATTATATGTGATTTTGAATATAGGTGTTACAGAAGAGTTCTCTGTATATCATGGACAGAGAATAAATAGATCTATCCAGGCAAAATTCAAAATCAAAGAATACTTAACAGCTGTTACAAATAAGAAAAACTAAAGTATTTTGGATATTTAAAAGGATACAAAGAGTTGAAGAAGACCATTTTTTTTCCCCCCCGATCCAGAAGCACTTGAGCTTTTCAGCTCTTCGACTCGGTGCCACAAACACCGTAAATCTGGGGAATCTGTGGCTTTTTCTGCCATCCCGCTGGAATTGAACCCGCACACACAGAGGGATAGTCACCAGTAGTCCAACGCGCTACGAACACGCTGGGCAGACTGGGCGGAAGCAGACCATTATGGAAGGAGGTTTCCGACATAGAGATGCACAGAGAAAAATGGAATTAAGAGCTGAATGTTGTTTTCTCTCTCACGTGCGCACACTTCTTAGACTGATGTACCAGATTTCCTAATAAATTCTGCTGTTGTTTTTAGGGACTCGTCCCCTGTACAGCTTCTCATTTAGCTCGGTATTTTCCGGCCAGGTTTCGTTCTCAGGCCTGCTAATGGGTAGTCCTGCAGTAGTTGCTCTGCCGTCATGTCCACCTTCTCGCAGTGGCACAGGCTAGTTGTGCCAATTTTAAATTTGTGGTAAAGGTGGGACCGGAGTCTGTTATGGCCGATACGGAGGCGGAATATAACAACTTGTTTGCTACGGGACAGACCACAGTACCCATCTTTGGCGCTGTGTTGAGGGTGGTCTTGTGACCACTTCTCTTTATATCGCCATCCGATGGTTGTTTTAGTTTCCTCGTAGCTGATTTCGTAATCAGTCTGCGGCAGTCACCCTCCTGCCTTTGCTAGCTTGCCTGCCTCTTCATATCCGTTTATATTGCAGTGTGAAGGAATCCACTGTATGACTGCGGTTGAGTACAATAGTTGTTTTGAGTACATTCCTGTGGTTATCAAATTCGTGACCTTCACTTTCTGTGGGAGTTTAAGCACTATTCCTCCTCCTCCATCGCGTTCTTTGCTGATCTGTCGGTGTACACGTGTGTCCACACTCTCTCAGGGTACTATGTCGCTATGAATTCTTCTGCAATCCATCTCCTTTCGCAGTTCGCTTGCAGCCCCTTTTTTTGTATGCCCGGTATTGATTCTTTTAGTTCTGGCATCATGGTCTCCCACTGTGGGTTCTTGTCGATATAAGTCTGGGTTTACAGTTGGCTTGAACCAGGTCGTCTTGGATCAGTGCTTTGGCACTTTTCGCAAAGCTGGATCTCTTTAACCTGCCCTTCCCAATCCATTCATTCTGTCATACATGGGTTGGGAGTTAAGTCTCCTGAATTTCTCTAGTAGTTGGGTAACTTTTCTGTCTCTGCGGTCTTTCATGGGTTGGAGGCATGTGACTGTTTCCTGCGCCGTGATTGGCGTGGACTTAATGGCCCCTGTGATAATGCGTGCTGCACAATTTTGGATGTTGCTCACTTTGGCGAATTGCATGTTGAATGCATTGCCAAAGCTTGGGTCTACAGTGACTCCTAGGTATGTTGGGTTTTTGTCTTCTGGGAGATCATGCCCGTTTATTCTAAGCTTTACCTTGTTGGTCTGGTTGTTCAGCGAGAACACAGTGTATGTGGTTTTTGCAGTGTTAATGTTCAGGCACCACTTTTCTGTCCAGGTTTCCAGTTTGGTAAGCATGTTTTCCAATCGTTTTGTTGCTATGGGCATTGATTCCTCCCTCGCCCAGATTGCCAGATCATCGGCGTACATTGCTGAGTGTACTCGCAAGGGTATGCATGTAGCTATATCATTGACATAAAATGGAGAGTTGGTGAGAGCATTCCTCCCTGGGGGACTCCTTCCTCTAGCATGGTCCTCATGCTTGTTTTCCCCTGAACCCTTGCTGTTTTGTTCTCTAGGTACTGATCTAGCTATTTGTACATTCGTCCCTTTATTGAATGTTGATTTGAGCATGATAGCAGCAGAGGGGGGGATGTCTGGTCTATTGAAGGGAATTCCAAAGGACTTTAGTTAGGTTGGCAAAGTTCTCCTGACGACAAGTTATTGAATGAAGATTTCATATAACCATTTCAAATACTTAAAAATGTGTATCCATTTATAATTCCTCTCAATAATCTCCGGGATTTTGTGTATATCCTCATATTTTAATACGTAAACAATTGCAATGGCAGCCAAAAATAAAACTTGGAATCTGTTTTTAAAGATAAATGCACAAAGTCAAAGTGTGACAAAGTTAATTTTATACAATAATGATGTGTGTATTTATTTATATTTGTAAAAAATGTAACATCTACATGATTACTATATATAAATGTGTGTTGTTTGTGTAGATAATACAGAATAAGAAGGATAGTATTATACTCAAAGTTCAGGATCACACTACTATTCATTTTAGACATGATCGATGATAGAGACATCGCGTAACCGTAAGTGAACATAAGATACATGACACTGAGTCATGACCGGGAATGAATTTATCATACGACAATCACGTGTAATCTTGTAGGTTAAGCATGATACTGGACTGAAGAGAATAAGAAAGTCCTGAAATCAAAAATCAATGATGATGCACACACAAGTAAGTATAACTAAATTAAATTGACGAATATTCAAGACTTCATAGTTCATAAGTACGGTTCCAACTTCACTGCAACGGGTCACCCCATAATTGCTCCGTTCCTGTGCCAATGAATATCACAGGAAATGCTAACAACTGTGAAACGTTTCCTAGTGTGTGAACTAATTCCAGAACAGCCGCGTAACGCCACAAAATTCAAGACTTATTTACGGCTTTGAACAAAAATCAATGCTAAATCAATGCAAACACTGGATTTACTTCGGGTCCTTCGCTGACAAAGGAGGTGGATAACTGTTCCAACTCATGATCTTTAAATCCTGATGCCACTGTCCTAAGCTAGTGTCTTGTGTAAAGTGTTAAAATTGAATGAACTGTTATTTCGATGCTCAACTTTCGGTTCTTGATTTCCATTTCCTGTTATAATTCTACATCCGTTCAGAAATAATATATTAATAGAATAATTTTTTCATTGCACCTACCAACGTATACACAATCTTTCTTTCTTTTGTCCTTCTCTGTTTTTTTGCCGCTAGGCGTAGCAGGTTTAACTGATGATCGGTTTCGGAGATAATGCACGCTCGGTCGCTTGATATGGTGTGGTATTCTGGAGTTTTAAGATGTCTGTAACTCCATCAACCCATCTTTTCTTGGTCTGCCCTTCCTCTTGATGATTCCATTTTCAGGTTGTACGCTCTTGTACGTATACACAATAATAATAATAATTCCTCTCGTACCGTTATACGTTACATAGGGCCTGCAAGTAATTTCTCCATACCGCTCTATCCTGGGCAACTCGCTCAATCTCCTCCATGGAGAGGAGACCGATATTACCTGCCTCTCTCGGCAAAGTTCGTTTCAGGGTCTCCTTAGGTCGACCTCTCTTTCTTGAACTCTATGCGTCCCACTTCATTGCCTGCTTTGATATTCGTTGATCATTTCTCCTCAAGTGTGTCCAACATATCTCCATCATGGGTTTTTATAACTCTTTTTTCATCAACTCTTTTTTATAACAGTTGTCACTAGTGGTTGATCAGACATGTCTCTGATTTCATCACTTCTCCTGAATTCGTTCAAAAGAAATAGGAAAGTCATACTTGAAACTACTAAATCATAATTCCATACCTGAAGAATTACTTTTTGATCACTAGGAACCAGACTCAGTAGCACTAAACTTCTCAACCTCCATCCCTAAATTGTTAAGCAAAGATGCCGAGCCTAATCTAGTGAAGAAAACAACTACAATGGAACATTCCCATTACATGTTTCCAGAAGACAGCTGGATAAGAATTTACACAGATGGATCGGCAATGGAGGCAACCATGAATGGTGGAGCAGGAGTGTACATTAGGCACCCAGATGCTAATACTGTGTCTCTAGCGGCCCCTACTGGAAGAATATGTTCCAATTACAAAGCAGAACTCTTAGCCCTTCTGATGGCAGCACAGCACATGAATAAGCAACTGCAGGCAAGATGGTATTTCTAACATACTCACTGTCAGCTGTACAAGCCCTGGAGGCTAAATCCGCTGACAGCACAGTACAAAACCTAAAAGAGAACTTGCTCAGCTTTCAGAAAAGGCAGAAATTCACATTAAGAATTAACGTGTTGATAAGTCTTGGACCTTGTTTATTCTAGCTTTGCTGCGTTCTGTAATCTGAAATTTCCATTAGTTAAAAATAGATTTTGTTGATGTTTTCGTGCACTAGTTTTTGTATAGCAGTGGATTCCATCTCACTGTGGCATTTCAGGCAATGAGAGTGCCGATGTCTTAGCTAAGGAGGGCAGTGCCAAAGAACAAATTTACCAACCCTTATCTTTTCAAGAGGTTAAAACCCTCATGCAGAGAAAATCTGCAGGAGACTGGAAGACAAACACTGGATATGATTATGGAAAAGACTCCCTCAAAGACCTAAGCAGAACAGACCAGGTCATTATATTTCGACTACGCACAGGACACTGCAGACTCAACAAACACTTATATAGACTAGGAATAAGTCAAACAGCTCTCTGCCAGTGTCCCAGACACCAGAGCATATTCTGCAAGACTGTCCTCTCCTGTGTGAGCTGAGAAGCAACATGTAGCCACACCCAGTCGACCTGAAAACTAAGCTTTGGGAAAACCTGACAAACCTGAAGCTGACTGCCCAGTTTGTGGTCCACAGTAAATTAAGCGCCAGACCAGAGATCGCTGAAGAAGAAGAATTCGATCCATTTTGTATTCATTATTTTTCGCAGACATCTATTTTCAAATACATTCAACTTGTTTCTATATCTTTAGTCATTTTCCAACTCTCGCTGGCATATGTTAGGATTGATACAACATTGTATACACCTTCCTTCCTTTCGTTCGCTTGAAATATATCTATATATTCAATGTTGTCTCTTGTATGAACTTCACTGTCTTTTGTAGCTCACACAGAGGTCCGTGTAGTTTTCTGTCGAATTGTATACACAATAGTAGACATAACATATGATGAAGGTTGGGGCTGCTTAATTGGATCTCTGGGACTCCGCTTAAACAACTATTGTGTCCGACTCTCGGTCGATGTATCGGAAGGCCCAGCACGCAGAAAGTGACGGTTTGAGTGGATGTCGTCTTTCGATGCTTCCAGTCAGGAGTTTACAGGATCTACTGCAGTGTTTCCCAAAGTAGGCGGTACCGCCCCCTGTGGGTGCTGAAACGTTCGAGGGGGCAGCGGGCTCGGAAGCATTTGGGGCGTTCAAGCGACCTAGGGGTCGGTGGCTCCTGATAGAAACAATTAATAGTATATATTTAAAAACTAATTATCTTAGTTTTTTGCCAGTAAATAATAATTTAAACTTTTAATTCTGCCTTTTAATTCATCTTATGCCCGTTATACACGATCCATTTTCAAGTGCCAGAAAAATGTATATACAGTAATCGTCCACCAGCTAAATATAATCACATCAACGATATTGTCAGTCTTTGATCAAATTACAGTAGCAATGTGTTGCACGATGTTATTAATTAAAATAACAAGCTGTATAAACATGTTACTACATTTATATAGAGGTGCTCAAAGTGATTTCCATTAGCCTCCAAATCCGGTACGAGTTATACCTGTCGCTGAATTATAATAACCTGACGCTGTATTTTGCTAGAATTTAGGACACATCACTGAACGGAAATTGTTCAACTGTTGACACAATGGAGCGATTATGACGAAGGGGTCTTGTGTTGAAAGAATAGTATCAATATAAGGGAAGACTACGGTAAAACTATGTAACAATGGTGAAACACGTAAAACAAAAGTATTGTAGTTTTACAATATTTTAAATTAGTGTTTCGCCTGTGTTGAAAGAGAGGATATAGGAAAATTCAGAAGAGTCAAATACTTGGTTTTTGAGGTCTGGGTTAACATAAATTTTAGTCCTTATTGCAGATGATTACAATTGGTCAGATAGCGGGATTTTGGTGTAAAAGAAATGCAGCGTGACAGCAAATATATGCATATGAAATATTTTTACGAAGAAGAGTGAAGTGGTTGGACTTTCATAGGTTAATGACTGATTTGAACAAAGAATTGTTGATTTGCTAAGCATAAATACAGAGAGAAGTGGCATTATAGGACATTTTTACCCAATAGCCCTACTGGTATATTCCAGCCGGATGTCAACTCTATAAATACCAGTGGTTTAGTAATAAGATTCATTACATTATGTGTGCTTTGTCAACAGTCTTCAGTCGAGAAAGTGTAATATATAAGTGGAGTCATACAAAGTGTAAATTACATCTTTTATTTTGTGAATATTGTTGCAAATTTTATGACTTCATTATGTCTGAATTTAAGAAGAAATGTCGACAGTACAGTATTGAATATTTGACATACGGCTTTATTCAGTCTTCTATGAACAATTTATTACCTATGTGCTTGATTTGTCAAAAGTATTTTAAATGAAGCAATGAAACCTTCTAGGCTACAAGAACATTTGACTAAAATGCACGTTGACAAAAAGGATACAGATCTGTTCTATTTTCAAGCACTAGAAGAAGAATATTGGAAATATCCAACTATATCAACACTTTTTGCGTCGTCCACTAAACAAGATAATGACGGATTACAAGCTTCTTATAATACTTCATTATTAATCGCAAAAAGCTGGAACACCACACACAATTGGTGAGACAGGATTAATCTTGCCGGCAGTAAAAGAAGTCATAAACACTATGCTTCATAAGCCAGCGTCATATATCATCAGAAAAATTCCTCTGAGCAACAAGTCAGTGTAAAGAAGAATAGATGAAATGGCTGAAGACGCTGAAAACTCATTATGCGATCATTTGAAGACAAGCCAATTGTCCATTCAACTTGATGAATCAACTCTTCCAAATAATGAAGCACTACTCTTATCATACATTCGATTCATAAAAGATGAAAAAGTGTGTCAAGAATTATTATTTGCTAAAAATTTAGAAGCGGATACAAAGGAAGAATCAATATTTAATACCATGAATAATTTTTTTCAAGAGAAAGCCATTTCTGTAATATTTTGTCTGCTGCTTCTGATGGTGCTCCAGCAAAGACAGGACACAACATGGGTTTCATAGCGCATTAAAATCAAGCAGTACCAAATGTACTCGCTATACATTGTGTTCTTCATCGTCAACATTTGGTTCCGAAGAATTTAATATAATGCCAGTATTCGTCGCTACATTACGTTATTAGAACAGTCAACAAGATTAGAAGCAATTCATTGAGTGACATATTGTTTAGCCGAATTTGTAGTGAAAACGATGAAGATTTCAATCGTTTGCTGCTTCACCCAGAAGTTCGTTGGCTTTCAAACGGTATTTGTCTGAATCGATTTTACAATTTATATGATTCAGTACTATAGTTCCTAGAAAACAAAGACGACGGATTGCGGATCAACCTGATTACATCCAAAAATGACATCGCTTATTTGTCAGACCTCTATAAACTATTTAATGAAGTCAATCTACAATTACAAGGTGATGATTTGAATTTAATTAAAACGAAAAACATTATTGCCGCTTTTGTGGGAAACTTCTGTTCACAAGCAGAATCTATGCCAGAGGGAATATAGCCACTTTTCAAATTTATCAGCAGTGTCTCTCAAAAATGATGATTTACTTTCCTACTGCCAACACTTGGAGGTTATCCATGCTGATTTCAATGAGCGATTCAGGGAGATTTGAACACGAATATACCAAATTGGGTTATAGATCCTTTCTCACATGTAAACACAGCAGAATCATCAAATTTAGAAGTGGAACTTATAGAACTCACAGCAAACAAAGAACTAAAATTCAAATTCAAAAGTGGATACCAAGAGTTATGGCTTCAAAAATCCATACCGACATTGATTCTGGAAAATAGTTCAGAGATTTTAAATTGCATTTCCATCTTCTTATTTGACTGAGCGTGGGTTTAGTGCAGTAGCGAATATTTACTATCTAAGAATAGGAACCGATTGCATATAATTGATCGTGGAGATTTACGACTGTTTTTTTTAACGAAAATTGCACCCGATATTAACAACGTTTAAGAATTAATCAGGTTCATCCTTCACATTAATTTGTAATTTTTTCTTTGTATTTTTACTTTATAAATTCGAAAGCGTTTTAATTATTACAATAATTTCCTTACTAATGCAATGCAATCTTTTAATATGTATTTCTAATTTTCATAGCTAAATCGTTGTATAAAACTGCATAATGTTATTCGAGCATACACTTTATAATCTTTACATATTTTATACGTTTTATCAAAATATGTATAGCAATAACTGTGTTCAAGATGAAGCACATATTAGCCACTACTTTTTCAATGATTTTACATTAGCAGTCATGTATCATTAGTTGCTATTTGAGAGGGTCTCAACCCGCGTGTCCAGCGTGTTCGTAGCGCGTTGGACTACGGTGACTAGTCCTCTGTAAGTGCGGGTTCAACTCCGCGGACTGACAGAAAAGCTACAGGTTCCCCAGATTTACGGTGTTCGTGGCACGAGCCGAAGGGTTACGATGTCCATGACACCGAGCCGAAGAGCTTTGAGCTCAAGTGCTTCTGGATCGGAAAAAAAAATAATTTGAGAGGGTCTCAATGGCGATAAGTGGTTAAGTCGTTTTCCTGTCATACCGAAAGTTGTGGTTCCGAATTCGGACCGAGATACATGTGCAATTTTTTCATGAGATCCCTAGCATTGTTTTAAGGAGCTACGGAGTTTGTGCAAAGGGGCGCTGGCCCAAAAAAGTTTGGGAATCTATGTGTTCGCGGTTAACGGCAATGATGAGATATCAACAAGCTCGTATCAACATCGACGATCGTCAAACAGAGCTAAATATGTATAGGGTCGCAGTAATACGGTTTCTCTGCATCAGTCTGTCCATTAATTCGTGAGCACGTTTGAAATTGATTTCTGAAAATGGTTTATTTTTTTAATTATTTTTTTGGGATCCAGAAGCACTTGAGCTGAAAGCTCTTCGGCTCGGTGTATGGACATCGTAACCCTTCGGTTCGATGCCACGAACACCGTAAATCTGGGAACCTGTATCTTTTCTGTCAGTCCGCGGAGTTGAACCTCACATACAGAGGACTTGTCACCCGTAGTCCAACACGCTGGCATAGAGGTTTATCGAAATATAGAGGCTTTATATGACGTTGCTCTCTTTGCAGCACATCTGAAATTCACTCTGTCTCTAGCCAGTTCGTCCACTTCGTCGATGGTCATATTAATTTTGTTAAAAAGCGTTAATCGAGCGTATCATTATATCTGAGATTGCACAATCTTTCTTTGTAGCCGAGATTTAACTCATTTAATTTGGATATAATATCTGTCAAGAAAGCTAAATCTTGTAAACATGATACGTCATCGAATTCCTCATAATATTGTCTGGGAGATGATTTAATGAAATACTAAATACTCAGTTAGAAGACTGCCGAATAGCTCCAGTGTCTTTCCTCTACTCAGTTACCTTATTTCTGTACAAAGAATTACATCGGCATGTTCAGTATCTAATATCTAAAGATTATGAAACAAACGATGACGGTTGGAAAAGGATCTGATGCAATTTACAATGAGTTACTATTTTCATCACATGTTCGAACTTCAGCATACATATTCATGGTGTATAATACAGTGATAAAAGAGAAATTATGGAAAGGATTCAACACAAAGAGAAAGAAACCCACTGTGTTTACTAGTCATTGAAGGTGCCCCATCAGTTGCTATAGCAACAAGTTTTTAAGTGGATAATTACGCTCCTTTTCTTCTTCTTCTTCTTCTTTGCGTTCATTCTTTACGACCAATTTTAATCACTCTTTGTGATATGTTTGATCTTTGCCAAGAACGTGTATGCGTTGCACATTGGTTTGGTAGGCCCCTAAACGCATAGATTTCTACATGTTTAGGACACGTGCATCCGATTTCAGCCAAACCTCTTTACTCGCCTCTTACGACATGCATGTAACAGTGGTTCTATTCTTTACAACCCAATTTGGGCCCCGGTAACCACTCGGCAACGCTCCTTTTCAAATGCAAAGAATACACATTTTCCCCAGTAGGACCCTACTGTCTTTAAGGGAACTCAACACTTACAATATTTTAATATTTTCTTTCAAAATATCGATTTCCAATTTTTTTAAATATTCTGTTAGTTTTATATCTCTAGAATCGAAATACATAAATAGTTTTAATTTTTTAGTTGGAACATAAAAGCTTTAAAATTGGTTTTGAAACACCCTATTCCGTGTTGGACAGCCCTGCTCCAGAGGCTTACGTGGATCTACAACCCTGGGTATGTGGGTGTATGCGGCAATGAGAGAGCAGAACAGACAGGTCTACATAAACAGCGTTGATTGGCGGGGAGTTGAAGATGTTGTATACATAATTACATATTGATATGACTGAAGACATGACAAATTCTAATTCTCTTCAATTTCATTTGAGCATATTATGAAGTATGATATATTTGCAGTAATATGATATACAATATCTTCTTAGGACGAATAAGCTCACATTAATCCTTACTGTCATCTTAATGTTGAATGTTAGTACTGTTCTCTATTGTACAGATCAGATGAGTATTCATTTTTCTTGCAATTAGTACATTCTGTTTCATCTGGCCAAATGAATTAGAGCGCAGGCCTCCATTCGGGAGACCTGGGTTCAATCCCCGGTAGGGCCAATGCGTTTTGTTTCTGTTGGGGGCATAAATAAAATAAAAAAATAACCTGAACAGTTTTGCAGCGACTACCATTAGATTCCAAATGCTGGTGTTCCCCGTGTCCTACATTGCCATAAAAAGTGATATTTCACAAGCAGTAAAGACAGCTAGGTGATAAATGTATGTTTTTGATATTGTTGCAATCTGTGCTTGAAAGTCCAGCTTAATTTTTCATCCATCTTCATTGTTATTGTGTGGTATTGTTTGGAAATCATGTATACAGCTGTACATTTTTTCTTCAATTTTGTTATTGTGAAGTTTGGGTGAGGAATTCACACTTTTCTGAAACCTTTGCTCAATTAGTTTCCTTAATAATTATGTCCAGCTCTCTGAATTATGTAGCTTCTTCTGTCTATCATCATCATTACCACAAATACCAACAGCTTCAACATTGCTATAGACACCAAATAACATGACAAAAACAAAACAGAATGGACAAAACAAAATATTTAAAAAAAAAAAGTAAAGGAACCCTTTCATACCTCGTGGTATATAGGTCAATACAGTGTTAGGCCTGTATTTTCATTGACCGTCGGCACACGATGGGTGATGTGGTCAGCATCACGCCGGCCGCCTTTACTTTCCCAGAGCATGTCTGGTTCCCAGTTGAGGCTGGGTCGACCTGAGAGCCGTCGTGGTCGGGAAAAATTCCACGCACATTGCGGAGCTGAACCCAGACCACCAGCCTTGCGGAGCGAGTTCACTAACAACTACGCTACAGCGGCTCTCGAAACAAAATATACACTACAAAAACAAAACAAAATGTACATGATAAAAGCGATATAACTGAGACAAAATTTGTGAATTAAATATCTATTATTAATTTATTAAATGTACTTACATTTTAAAGATGTGACTACAAACAAGCAGTATATAAAGACATTAAAACATATTGTAAGAAAGATAAAATGATATTTACAGCCATATAGATAACATATATATATATATATATATAGTTGCATCTATAAATACAAGGAACATTAATATATATATATATTTACAGCAATTAAACGTGTACATGTGTTAAATAGTAACAACAATAATATTTTATATTTACATGAATATTAAGATACTTTGTGTATCTTTGGTGCATGACGTATCAACAATAAATGCTAACAAAAATATAAGAAAAAAGTATGCCACATTATATTTGTTGATTATAATTAACTTGGCTACTCTTAATTAAACCGTTATCATCTTTCATATGTTATCATTATCACATTCAGTGCCCTCAAGGTAAAAAATACACATACCTATACCTGGTGTCTATATTAGCATATTGTTACAAAATATGCATATGTTAATTCTTATATATATATATATATATATATATTCCTCTCATATCGTTATATGTTACATAACGCCTGCAAGTAATTTCTTTATGTCTTAGGCAACTCCCTCAATCTCTTTAATGGAAATCAGTCTGTTATTTCTTGCCTCTCTCAGCAAAGTTCGTTTCAGAAATTTCATATTGCGTCCTCTATTTCTGGAACCCTTTACCTCCCACTTCAATGCCTGCTTTGGTATTCATTGATTTTTTTTTTTTTCAAGATATGTCCAGCATTTCACCATTTTCTCTTTCTTATAACAGATGTCACTAGTGGTTGATCAGACATTTCAATGATTTCATCACTTTGTTTATAATTCTTATAGTTTGCTTGTTAAACATACTTTATCATCTGTCCTCCCAGTCATAACTGTTTACTACCAGTATTCTCATCTCCATATTTCCACATAGTTTATTTAAAGGGTTTTAAAGCCGAAGGATTGACTTCATTGCACCGGGTTTAACCCCATCTGGCTCGGTCCCTCTCCGCAGAAATGGCACGGCACCTGCCGAGAGTATTGCACAAAGCACGAACTCCGTAGCTCTGGTAACAATCCTAAGGGTCTCTGGAAAAAACTGCACTCGTGAACAGAACGGCGCGGTCCGGATTCGAACCCACGACCTTCGACTCGCAAGGCAAAGGGCTTAACCACTCAGCCACAGAGACCCCCACATAGTTTATTGGTATACTATAAACTCAACTACTGTTATAACCAATTTTGCATATACATGTACAATAAAAGATGAAGTAGAAGTGAGCACAAGGCAGACCAAGAAAATGATGCAGAGATAACATTGAAGTACACTTAGAAATACTAAAGAGTCAACAATTGGAAAGAACAGGCAAAAGAACAGAAACAAATGGATGCCTATGACATCTGCATCAATGAACCCTAAAAGCTCAAAAAGCTGAAGAAGAAGAATGTATATATATATAGATGTGTGTGTATAGCAGTTTTAGTAGCTATTACCATTAACGATTGACTTTAGGATAGTATCAGCTATTAGTCAAGTCCATTTCAAACTTCATATCAATTAAGAAAATTCATCTTATTCATATTACTTATCTTGTAATATTAGTCATTATCTCAGTGTAGATGAGATCAAGTTTCTAGTCCTATCGGAGACGGACGATAAAACGTAGCTTCCATGTTCAAGTTGAGCACGTAAAAGAACCCTTAGCAGTTCAAAATCAAGAAGAGCAGGCTGTAAAACAGCTGCCGGGCAAAATTCATTAAAAATATTTTTAAAAATTCCTACAAACATTTTCAGCATCTTCTAAATTACATTTGAAACCCCCGCCAGTGCTGTGGAGTGTTTGCACTGCCACTGAGATCTTCCTGTGTAAGAAAGAGATTGGAGCACACATGGTTACTCACGAAGTGCAATGATGATGGTCCTATCAATCAATCATTATCACCGTAAGTATTTCCTTATGTTGGAACATTGTGATTAGAAGAAGCAGGGAAATGTCCTTTATGCATCCACAAAAACTAAAATTGAGGATATTCTAAGAACAGAAATAAACTGAAAACATCACAGGAATCTGATCATCAAATCAAAAGAAATTTTATGTACAAGAAACTGCATTTAAATAATGTTCATAAAACATTCACAGCTGAACACATTTTGAAATTGCACTGATCTTCTTCTTCTTATTTGCGTTCGTTCTTTACGACCAATTTAATCACTCTTTGTGATATGTTTGATCTTTGCCAAGAATGTGTATACGTTGCACATTGGTTTGGTAGGCCCTAAATGCATAGATTTCTACACGTTTAGGACATGTGCATCCGATTTCAGCTAAACCTCCTTAGTCGCCTCATACGACATGCATGGCAGGTAACAGTGGTTCTATTCTTTACACCCCAAATTTTGGCCCGTAACACTCGGCGATTGCACTGATCACTTTCCTTGTAAACATATTTTTAAAAAAGAAGTCATTGAGTCTTTAAACTGTTCTCAGCAATACGTTTAGTAGTAATAGTTTTGGCCTGGGGATTGAGAAAATGAGTTAGATCCTGGTCAGTCGGAGAACCATTGAAAAAACCATAAAAATCAATATTTTCAGCAATAATGAAAAGATAACTCTCAATCATGTCAGTTAAAATAGAAAGACATATCAAATTAAGTAATTAAATATATATCGACAGCTGACAAACAGTCATAAAATATAACAGCATAAAATATAAAATATAACTTTTAAAAAAATTACATTTTGAGAATAACTAATTTAGTTTGAAGTTAAAAGGAAATATTTATTAATCACTTTTATAATAATGCATTTTTTACAGAAATTAATTTGTATGATCACTCTTGAGTTTAGGTGTCAGGCCATTTTTTCTTTTTCCCGATCCAGAAGCACTTGAGCTTTTCAGCTCTTCGGCTCGGTGCCATGGACATCGTAACCTTTCGGTTTGGTGCCACAAACACCGTAAATCTGGGGAATCTGTGGCTTTTCTGCCATCCCACGGAATTGAACCGCCACACAGAGGGATAGTCACCGTAGTCCAACGCCTACGAACACGCTGGGCAGACGGGCAGGTGTCAGGCCATATACACCCCCCTAACTTTCCAATTTCAGAGCTTCCACAGAACATACTAGCTATTGAGTCCTAAGGCTAAGCAGCTTTAGTAGCCATAAATACCCTCATTTCCTCTGCTCCTATCATGCTCTACGTCCTCAGCCTACTCTGGTGCTATTATGTTCTAGGTTCCGCCACCTGCTCTGGTGTTATCATTTTCTAGGTCCTTCGCCTGCTCTGTTGCTATAATGTTCTAGGTCCTTCGCCTGCTCTGTTGCTATAATGTTCTAGGTCCTTCGCCTGCTCTGTTGCTATAATGTTCTAGGTCCTTCGCCTGCTCTGTTGCTATAATGTTCTAGGTCCCACACCTGCTTTGTTGTTATCATGTTCTAGGTCCCCTGCCTGCTCGGTTGTTATCATGTTTTAGATCCCCCATCTGTTTTGTTGCTATTATGTTCTAGATCCCCTGCCCGCTCTGTTGCTTTCTTGTTTTAGTTACCCCGCCTGCTCTGTTCCTTTCTTGTTTTAGTTCCCCCACCTGCTCTAGTACTGTCAAGTACCAGTTAAAGCACCCTAGTGATTAGATTAATATATTAATAAAGCTATACCACATATCTTTGCTAAACTGGTTTGAAATAAAGTTCTCGCATGTCAAAGTTATGTAGTAATTGACAAACCTGAGCAGGACTCATGCCATTGTCATCAGCAAGTAATGAGTTCTACATATTTCACAAAGTAGTGGGATAGTTACTTTTTGCAAGGTACAGTAAATATGTGCACAATCTCAAACTGGTCAGATTTTAGACCAATAGATCAGTCTATTTTGATAGTTTCTAGAGATATAGACAACAACAATAGCATGACATACACCCCTAACAGACATAAGTGTAATTGATAACCATATAATGTGGACTACAGAAAAGTGAATACAAAGCAAAGGCAGTCCATGCAAAAGGTGGACCTCAGAAATAACAGAGTTGGTTAAAAATAATATTTATGAAATGAACACAAAGTCCTGTTCTAGAAACCTCTTCTTATCCTGACGCTGTGAGGCAAAACATGATTAGAGCAAAGAAAGAAGAAGATAGTGTAGATTTGAACAATTCTGTATTCTGGGCAAAGTAAGCTGACTACTTGTCTTTGGTAACTTTTGTGACAACCTGGCAGTTAGCCTTGGAGAATATATTGAGATTATTAAACAAAATATTTGTATGTAAAATTATCTGGTTTGTTTTTTCATCTGCATTTTCCAGTTGCTTATACTGTTTTGTTTGGTTCTCAGAACTAAGAATTTCTTTAGCACTGCAGACTTCTTTCTTACAGTTAAGAATGACCATTTCTAAAAGGTTTATTTAAAAATAGTTTTGCAGTAGAGCAACCTTTTTATTTTTTTTAGCAAATATTCACAGCCTTAGACATGTTTATTGGTTTTGTATATCGGGAGACCCGGATTCAATCACCGGTAAGACCAAAAGTTTTTGTTTGTTGGGGGTATAAGAAAAACTAACCTGAACAGTTTTGTAGCTACTGCACTAGCTATGCTGCCATCAAATTCCACAGGCTCATTCCCCCAAGTGATGCAACCTGTTACATGGCAATGAGAGAGCAGACAGGCTTGTTGGCTCTGCCACCATATAGGGGGTCAGCCAATAGATAGAGCTGACATTCTGAACGCCCTCATAGAGTTTAAAGGGTTTACAACCGAAGGATTGACTTCATTGTACCGGGTTTTAGCCCATATGGCTTGGTCCCTCTCAGCAGAAATGGCACGCCACCTGCCAAGAGTATTGCACAAAGCACGACCTCCGTAGCTCCAGCAACAATGGGGTCTCTGGAAAAAACTGCACTCGTGAACAGAACGGTGCAGTCCGGACTCAAACTCACGACCTTCGACTCACAAGGCAAAGGGCTTAACCACTTAGCCACAGAGACCCCTATGGCCCTCATAGAGTGTGACCATAAAGAAAATTTTCATTTAAACCATGTCAACTGCTAGATTGTAAGAGCTTGGATTGAAGATTGGAGTGGCCAGAAAAGAACAGCACAACAGGTAAATGAGTAGGCTCATCACTCAACATCGAACTAGTACGGTTAGTTGCAGGAAGCTGTTGGAGATATTGCAAAGGGGATTGGAGCAGATACAGACATGTCTGAAGTGCAATGAAGATATTTCAAACTGAAATCAGTTACAAGCTCCACCACTAGGAGGTGAAGTAGGATCTTGGTTAGCTTTGGTTTGCTGACCCTGTAATAAGTAATTTTATTCACTGAATATTAGGCCCTGTTTATTCCTTAACAAGATCTATAATTATTATTGTATCAGTTGAACAAGCTTTTATAGCTCCATGACTTTATGAGTTTAAGACATAAATATCGAATCATGACTTGAGTGTCAAATACAGATATTACAGCATACATTTTTAGAAAGTAAAATGGAATCACAGCATACGTTTTAGATGGAAAAACAGAATCACAACATATGTTTTAGATGGAAAAACAGAATCACAACATACGTTTTAGATGGAAAAACAGAATCACAACATACGTTTTACATGGAAAAACTGCCAGAGTGGTTACCGAGGCCCAAATTTGGGGTGTTAAGAATAGAACTAGTTACCTGCCAAGCATGTCGTAAGAGGCGATTAAGGAGGTTTGGCTGAAATCGGATGCACATGTCCTAAACGTGTAGAAGTCTATGCGTTTGGGGGCCTACCAAACCAATGTGCAACGTATACACGTTCTTGGCAATGATCAAACATATCACAAAGAGTGATTAAAATTGGTCAGAAAACGAACACAAAGAAGAAGAAGATGGAAAAACAGAATCACAACATACATTTTGTTTTAGATGGAAAAACAGAATCACAGTATAATTTTTAGAAAGAAAAATAGAATTACAGTATGAGAATAGAGTCCATAAATTTGACATGAGTTTCAGAAAGAAATAGCAAATCAAGGTATAAGACATGGAGAACCTAGCATGTCTTTTGTACATTTTAGCAAATAATTGCTGAAACGGACTTGACAGTTATGACATCATGCTGTGTTTTTGGTTCTAGTGACCTTAGTCTTCGGTAACATTCGGTATTGAATAAGTATTGCCACAGTTAAGTGGATAGAACAATTGCTTTGCAGTTGAGAGAGAAAAGTTTGTTTCAGATGTGCACCAGGTTCCCTCAGCTGTGAGTCCATATCTACCTCCTCTTCAAATACTAGGACTTAGTATTGTGAGGTTTTCAATACTTGCCAATACTATAACATTATATAGGATTACCTTTAACCTACATAAGATAATTTAATAAATTGTCCCGTAGCCATTTCTGACCTTGCTGTATGGAGTACCTGTCATTTCACATTTCTAGGCCCTTATATACAAGAAGTCAGAGAGCTAATTCCCTTACTCACATATGGAACGTTGAGTGTGTGATTGAACCCAGAACCCTTGTGTTCGAGATGATATGTGAACGCTTATGCTAATCTGTCCCAGTTGTCTTACATACTGGATGAAAAACGAGACATGCTTGCTTAACCTCATACTTTCTTATCTTTCAGACTTAACAAAAAAATAAAGATAACAAAATAGCAATATGTTATATTGTTTTATCAGTACACATACAAAGCTATTGGTATAAACAAACTAAACAGACATCTTATATAGTGACCACAGTACTTTTATCTTGAGATCAGATATTTTATAACTTCAGAAAATGGAAAGCTCACAACCTCATATTTATATATATTTTTTAAAAACCACTTTCTAACGTATCTCTGGTATTAAACACCGCCTGTGTGTTGTCGGAGTCCACAAGAGGAGCAAAGAATAGTAACACTGCGACCTACAAGACATGTCATAAGACATGATTGAGGTAGGGGTCTAGGAAGCTACCTAGTAAATAAAAGTGTTGCAGAAATCAGTAGTGTTGGCCTACTAGGTGTAGGTGCATAACTGGCACAACATACAATCACTCTTAAGCTCAGATCACATACAGTGATTTAACAAGTGGTCGATATGGAGAGGACAAAGAAGAAGAAAAAGAATATTAAACAAAAGAATGGCTCATGTGGTGCCGGGGCCCGTAAGGGAAGCCAAGAATAGTACCAATGTGACCTACAAGACATGTCATAAGAGGCGACTGATGTAGGACCTAGGAAGCTACTCTAGTAAATAAAAAGCATCGTAGAAATCGGATGTGCTAGCCTACTTGTAGGTGCATAACTGGAACAATGTACAATTGCTCTTAGGCTCAGATCACATACAAATCACACAGAGTGGTTAACTAGTGGTCGATGTGGAGCGTTCGAAGAAGAAGAAACAAAAGAATACAGAGCAGACTTTTCCATCAGAGAATGCAACAGACATATTTTGCTCTAGAGAACTTCACCAGACACATTTGTTCTAACACAACTTCTAGAGAACTTCAAGAACAGATTTTACTTATACAGAACTTCACAGAGACACAGAGGGTCTAAAGACGAAGCATTGACTTCATTACACCAGGTTTTCACTATATGGCTCGGTCCCTCTATGCAGAAATGGCATGTTACCTGCTGAAAGTATTTCACGAAATCTGCAGCTCCTGTAGTAATCCTGGAAAGAATACACTTGTGAACAAAATCTGCTGTTTGGATTCAAATCCACAATCTTCCTTGGAATGCAAGGCAAACAGCTTAACCACTTAGCCCCCTCCTTTCAGATTTTATCAGAAGAAATCTTTGTGAATACATTATAATCAAGAGTACTTCACACAACACGCATTGACAGAAGTGAACTTCACAAATAAATCTTCCTGGGACAGAACTTCACAGACATGGTATTCATAGAAAACTTTACAGATAGCCCATCCTATAAGAGTACTTCACAGTAGGACTATCATCTAATGAGGCATTAACAAGACTATCTACAGAGTTCAGCATCATTAATCATGAAATGTCCAACAGTAAGAATTATATGTCAAAGTGTATCTAATATACAACAATCATTAAGTAAAACATGCAACACTCTGTACTTTTAATAATAATTCAACATAAAATATTTTGCGACAATTTATTTAAAAAAAAATATTTTGTGTATAGCAGTTTTAGTTCACCAACAGGATAAATTTGTTAAAATGTGTTTTTGTAACACAATGCATTGAGAAATAGATTTCACAAAAACAATAGCTAGAAAAAATAAAAATAACAAAGCAGCAAAAAATTAGTTATTCTCAGAAGTAAAAATAAAATTTCTTAATAATCATGAAAATAAGTTCTCTTTAAAATCAACAGCAGTTCCTTTACAAGTGTGAAAATAAATTTTTAAAATGTAAAAATAGCAGATCCTCATAAACTTTGAAAATAGCAGATATCTTTATAGAGTGAAAATAGCAGCTGATTTTAATAAATGTGCAAATAAAATGTCTTCCTTAATCTTTAAAAACAGGTATTTAGTAAATGTGAAATACAGCATCATCATGAAATAGTCCTGAGCAAAACTTTGTTACCCTAACAGTTCTTAGGAATTTCTCTCATAGGCCAGATTTTTGCTCTGCAGCGTCATGCTCAAATCATCAGTTACACCCTGAATCCATCTTCTCAGTGGTCCTCTTCTTCTCCAATGCCACCTTTCATAAAGGTCTTCTCCAACCCGTCGTGTCTCTTTATATGTCCAAAATACTTCAATTTTCTCATTCTTATTTGTAGTATCAGCCAGTTTTCTTTGATTTTGAGTTCTTACTGAGTAGATCTATTTGTTCTCTTCTCTGTCCATGATACACGGAGAACTCTTCTGTAACACTGCTATTCAAACTCACATATATGTTTTTCCACAGACTTGTTAAATGTTCATGCTTCACATCTGTACGTTGCCACTGGGAATATGCATGCCCTAGAAACATAGCAACTAAAAAATGGAAATGAGTTTTCCCTAAAATATGAACATTACAATTTCTTTCTAACACATAACATTACAAGTTTATTATCTCAAATGTAAAATTGCATACAGAAAAACATATGAATTATGATATTACTTAGTGATAGCTTTGTACAGATCGTATATACAGTATTTACTAGTTACTTATTTGATTTCTGTCACATCACAAATTAGTAGGGAAACAAACCAGTTTTCAGTGCAAAAATGTTGCAATTATTTCATAAATATCTTGATCCTTTCTTTTAGCAAACATTTTACTACATCCCAAACATACCTATTTGCAGCAAACCTTTAACTACAACACAAACATACCTATTTTCAGCACATATGTTAACTGTACATTTTACTGATGCTTTGTATGTTTCATTCTATTTAATTATATACGTAACCACTTGAATGTAAATATTAGTGCATACTCCTACACTGTATTTTCAAACATATTAAAAATTTTATTTAAATAAATTATAAGCAAGCCCTTAGAAATTGGAATGCTATTTACAACATTGTTTTCCTTAGATCAAGTGGTATGTTATTACTAATAGGTTCTTCCATTACTTTCATTTCTACTTTCTTTGGACATTTGATTTACATCTACCAAAATCATACACATGCCCAAGCTTAAATTTTACAAATTGTCACAAGATCATTTCTCTACAGTGCTAAGTCAAACATTCATACAAAATATTGGTTGGTGTATACAATTTTGCATAATCAATTGTTTTACCCAAATTTCTTCAATTAAAGAATGAATTCTTTCACCAAATTCCTACAATAAAAAATTATTTCTTTCACTCCAGTCCTACAATCAAAGAATACATTTCTTCACTATATTAGTTAATTATTCATAAAAATAATAAATTAGTGATTGAAATTCAGTTTTTGCAGTACACATATTCTCAAATCAAAACAATCTTATTCTCTAACCGACAATTTTTCCATTGCAACTAATCTCACAACAAAACAGCGTTTCCATTGCAACTAATCTCACAACAAAACAGCATTTCCATTGCAACAAATTCTCCAACAAAACAATTTTTCCATTGCAACTATTCTCACAACAAAAGTTTTTCCATTGCAACTATTCTCACAAAAATTTTTATTGCAACTATTCTCACACAAAACAATTTTTCCATGCACATAATCTCACACACACCAACAACTTTCAATTACTTTTATATATTCTGACACAAACAGTTTTTCCATTACCTATTCTCACAACAACACAGTTTTTCCATTCACTATCTCACAACAAAACAATTTTTATTACACTATCTCACAACAAACATTTATTCATTACTAATCTTCAACAAAAAATTTTTCCTATTAACTACACCAAATCTCACACTTTCTTTCATAACACCTATTCTCACACATTATTTATTAGACCAAACATTCTACATTTTTCATTACCTCCCTATTCTCACAAAAACAGTTTTTCTATTACACCTATTCCCTATTCTAAACACATTTTTATTACACTAAATAGTTCCACACAAACATTTTCCTTTCTTTAAATTAACCAAAACATTTTTCTATTACACTAACACCTATTCTCACACATTTTTCTATTACACCTAACACCTATTCTCACACTATAACAGCTTTTCCTTTCCATCTATTCCCACACCAAACAGTTCTTTCACTACACAATATTCTCACACTAAAAACTAAACTGCACTTGATAGCAGACTTCTCTGGACCTCTTCAAGTATGGAAATTAAATTGTCGAGCCCAAATAAGTATCCATCCTCATGGTTGCCTTCATTCCATTTGCTGCGGTGATTAATTTTGACACCATTTGGAAGTGGATCAGATTTTCCAAAATCTATCATCCAAACACCAACATTGTCATCAACATCATGAACAAACAACAGTGAGCTGCCAATTATCTGAAAGAAACAAGACAAAGATTTATAAATTTGTTTTCAGGTTTCAACATTAGATTTTTAAAAGATGTTCATCTGTTTTATAATAACAAATGTTAGCAAAATCTGGACACTTAGCAAATCAGTCTTCTTCTTCAGTGATCCAGTGGCACTTGAGCTCTTGCCCTTCAGTCAAATGCTATATAGTGGTATCTGCATGTGTTTGTAAGTTGTTCTTTTGTTCCGTATGTGTTCCATTTATCTGGCCTTGAAGGAAGAATGATCTTCCTGACATCCATTAGCGTTTGACACCTGAGGAGGTGCTTGTGACCGGTTTCGTGATGATGTGCATACAACTGGCACTCTCAAGTGTGTTGTTGAATTCTGTTTATGTGATTATTAAGTGTAATATGTTGGGTTTGGAGTCTAAAAATGGTGTTCTGATCTCTCCTTGTAAGGAGTTTGATGTTGTCATTGGGGTTTGGGTTGGCCATGTGTATCTAAATCTCTCTTTCCCTGTATCCCATGACCCATCTGTTCAACCAAATTTCTTTAGATACTCATCAATGTCTTTGAATATAAATGATAGAAAAAAATCCTTAAAATATTATGGACGCAAAAAAAAAAAAATTCAACACATTGAGGTAGGTTTGTTATTTTAACAAAAATAGGACAATGCAAAGTAAAATATTTGATCCTTTTTTTCAGTGCAATATGAATTCAAGTGTTGTCAGGGTGCCTAATATGTGCGCAACTCTTCACTGATTTTTACTTGAAGACTAGCTTTCATTATCATCAGTGTCTCTGGTTATTCAGATGAGTCTTTTTCTGACTTCTGAGGTACTTGTAATTTATATTCCCATGTAAAGGATCAGGAAACCTATAGTCCAACCACATACTGTATGCAAATCCAAATATTTGGGTTCAAGTTGGCCTTGAAATCTGGAATTAGCAGGGCACATGGTTACTAGCAAAGTGTATCGCTTTGTGGTGGGAGCACATGGTTACTAGCAAAGTGTATCGCAAAGTGTATGGGCTTTGCTATCGGTGCCCCTGAAGACCAAGTTGATTGTTGTTTTAATAGCCAGAATAATCATTTACAGAGACTTTCCATAAACAGATAAGACAAGATATCTGCCAGTGTGTTTCCTGACCTTAATTCTTCTTATTTGCAAGCGGTTTCATATACTCCATCTAAACTTTGAGATGGATTGCCTCTATGAAGCTGCATGTCAGCTGGAGTTCTTCAAAAGTTCCCCATAGGATGCTCTGTAAGCTTTGTTCATAAGACCATGTTTATTTTAGTTGGTATATGTATGATGGACAGGACTGTAGAACATGTTCTGGTGTCTGTGTTTCAGTCTGACATGCACACTGTGCATTATGAGAAGGTTTCCCTCTGTGCATGTGATGGTTGAGCCTCCAGTGTTCTGTTCTGAGACGGAAGATTGTTCTGTACTGTTTTATGTTGAATCTGCTAATGAGATCTTGTGGGTGTTTGCTGCTTCCATGATTTTGTATTCTTCTCTAATATGTTCCTTAATTCCCACCTACATTGCATCTTCACAAATGTAAATAAATACACTTACCTCATGAGACATAAAAAACTCTGATGTTTCTTGAGTACTCATCATTTCCTTTAACCTTCTGATGTACTTTGCCTGTTGAGTAACAACAAAAATAATGAATTCTAATCTCAGTGACTGTTAAAGGACAAAGAAGTATAAGAATTACTCTTCCTCAAACACTTCATATCAACCATTCTTTGTGATTTGTATGTGATCTGAGCCTCAGAGCGATTAGTGCCAGTCATGCGCCAACAAGTAGGCCAGCACATCTGATTTATGTAATGCCTTTTATTTATTAGGGTAGCTTCCCTAGGCCCCTACCTCAGTCGCCTCTTAAATGCCTTGTAGGTCACACTGTCAGTATTCTTTGCTCCCCTTGCAAACCCGACAACACATGGGCATAACAATTATTCCGTTCTCAGTCTGGTTTTAAAAGTTCACAATAACAGGTTTGAGATTGAGTAGATTGCAGTCCTAACTGCTTTCAACTTATAGGGTTTTATATGAATCTTTGATTTTGTGCATTGACAAGCATGGATGCAGCAGTGGGAGGTCAATGGGCATTATTATTAATAATGTCCCGATCACTCGCCCTGCACCAGCCAGGTAATAATACTAATAACAAAAGTTGAGTGACTTACCACAATGATTTCATTGTCTCCAATAAAAGACTTCATAATATCAACAACACTTTCTCTGTTTTTAGTTTTCTTGAAATCTTTACTGGAATTTCCATCACTTTTCTGAAATATCAATAAAATAAAATTTCATGTATAATTGTTTTCTTGCAGCCATTTTCAAATACAATTTTTTTCTTATTCTAATTGTTGTTTTTGTTAGTCAGTTACCAGTTACAGACAGCTTCCATGTATTTTCTAATTGCACACATTTTCTGTATGTTGTTTTTAATTCTTCTTTTTACTAAAGTATGCATCATCTGATTTCAAATGAAAAAAGCTTACTCCTGTTCCTATATCTTGTGGGTTCCATATTAAGAATTCTCCTATGATGCGTAAATTAGAGTATCTCAGTGCATAACAAATGTGCGTAAAGAGAACTTAATTTATTTGTATATATTTCTTTGCTTATTCACTTATTTCCTTCTGCTCCTCGAGAAGCATAGGGCCTCAACAGCTGTCACCTTCTTTCCCTGGTATCTAGTAGTTTTTCTACGGCGTCCCAGAATAATTCAACACACTTCAGTTTCTATTGAAGACTGTCTCCAGGTCTGTTCATGGTGGTAACTCTTCTGTTTTCCTTGTGGATTCCACTCAAGTGCTTATTTTTAGTTTCTGTAACTGTGTTACTTTTTAATATGAATGGGTCATTGCATAACCCTAACCTGGAGAACCAGAAGGTCACATTTAGTCTGACCTCACCCCTTTAGCCTGTCTGACTTGGGCAACCGCCAGGAACAATGTTCCTGCCAGCATAGCTGTCTGGGTCATTGAGGCACACAAGTTTCACTCGCCCCCACCACTACAAGGTAATGGCCACAGGAGAAAGATATTTACTGAACTTAATTTTTTATCATCATCATCATCAGGTGCGTGCCGGCTGGCGTAGGGATCATGGATCTCCACAAATCTCTGTCGTTGGTGTTTGCTATCAACTCAGATGTTGATGCTCTACCGTGTCATGAAGTCAGGCCATCCAACATTTTCTCTTCTTCCTGTTGTAACATTTTCTCCTGTCTTCCTGTTCGCTACCCTCAATTTTACCGGTTGTCACGATGTGTTCTAAACCCCCCCCTATAATAATAATTTATTAAACTATAAATAATATTTCAGTCACACTCATTCATCTCTTAAGATCAGTACATTTTATTTAATATTCTGTGTTACACTTCACATGTCACTACTATTCCACTCCATGTATAGAGAAAGTCCTAATATTCCATTAACTGTCTATCTAATCACTATATTCTACTCAGGGGTACAGAAAGCTACAGTAGTCTATCTAATCACTATTATTCTACTCCAGGGTGTACAGAAAGCCACAGTAGTCTGTCTATCTAATCACTATTATTCTACTCCAGGGTGTACAGAAAGCTACAGTAGTCTATCTAATCACTATTATTCTACTCAGGGTGTACGAAAGCTACAGTAGTCTGTCTAATCACTATTATTCTACTCAGGGTGTACAAAAGCTGCAGTAGTCTGTCTATCTAATCACTATTATTCTACTCCAGGGTGTAGAAAGCACAATATGATATTGTCTATCTTCTGTGTGGTTCACATTGCAACAAGTAAAGTATTTCTTAGCTTATATAGCCAACTAAGAGCCTAACTGGGTGTCTATGAACCCCAAGAGGTTAAATGAAGTATCACAATGTACATACCTTGATGCCCTCCACCCTGAAACCTAACTCCACTGAAGAGCTCATTTCATCTCTCCACTGCATGTACCTTGGCTTGGTCACAGCTTTATGTTCATGCTCTTCTGTTGTTGGTGCCCCATTGTCAATCTCTATCATTTTCTGGTACATGTCCTAAAGAAGATAACAGCAATATTTATAATAATAGTGAACATTCATGTGTCACAATAATAGTGAACCTTCACATTGTGTCACCAATAATAGCGAACATTCACATTGTGTCACAATAATAGTGAACATTCACATTGTGTCACCAATAGTAGTGAACATTCACATTGCGGCACAATAATAGTGAACATTCACATTGTGTCACAATAGTAGTGAATATTCACATTGTGCCACAATAAATAGTGAACATTCACATTGTGCCACAATAAATAGTGAACATTCACATAGTGTCACAATAATAGTGAACATTCACATTGTGCCACACTAACAGTGAACATTCACAACGTATGACAAGACAGCAACTAGCTCTACTTTCTTTCTTTCTTTCTCGAATCCTGTATGCCTCACAGCGTCAGGTCAGGAAGAGATTTCTAAACGGGCCCTAGTATGCGCTCGTAGATAGTCTCTTTCGTCGCCTCTGTTATCTCTGAGGTCCATCTTTTGCGTGGCCGGCCTTTTGCTTTGTACCCATTGTATCGAGCAGCATTGCTCTTTGGGGTGCACTGTCTGATGGTAATCTGCTTACGTGACCGAACCATTTAATTTGTTGTTTCTTGATGAAGTCTAGTACTGATGTTGTACCCACTTTTTCCTGATGTCTTCATTTCTCAACCGGTCTCTTCTTGTTACACCCAGCATTCTGCGTAGACACTTCATCTCTGTTGTGACTAGTTTTCTTCTATCGTTTGTTGTCAGCGTCCAGGTTTGGCACTGGTAACATAATGTGGGGAGAAAGATTGTGTTGAACATTGCTCTTTTTGTGTTCATGGTGACGTGTTTGCATCTTAAAATTGGCGCCATTTGCCCTATCATTTGGTTTGCTTTGTTGCATCTGTGTTGAATTTCATTAGTTATTCTTCCATTTGCTGAAAAAATGCTCCCCAGGTATGTGAAATCTTTTGCTTGATTTAGTAGATGATTATCGATGGAGATGTTGGTAGTGTTTTCCTCTCTGGCGAATGTCATTACTTCTGTTTTGTCGATGTTAATTCTCATGTTGTATTCGTTACATGCTAACTGGAGTCTGTTGATGTGTTGTTGTAGCTGTTCTTCTGTTGTTGATATGATTGCCTGATCGTCTGCAAAAAGAAATTCATTTAAGAGTTCTCCGAGGTTGTTTCCTTCGCTGGTGTTAGCTATTTTACAAATGTGGTCAATGTACGTGATGAATAGCAGCGGGATAGTACGCAGCCTTGTCTTACTCCTGACCCTACGTGAAACTTTTCTGATAATCCTGTATTTGTTCTAATCGTACATTGGCTGTCAGTATAAATGTTCTTGCAAAGGTTGATTAGGTGTTCATTAACCCCATAGGTTGTTAGTATTTTCCACAACTTGTGCCTATCTACGGGGTCGAACGCTTTTTCCTGATCTACAAATGCAACGTGTAAATGTTTGTCGGATTCGATAGTCCTTTCTACTAACTGTCTGAGGGCGAATATTGATCTGTACAGCTTTTGTTCTTCCTGAATCCCATTTGGGAGTCATTAAGCTTTGGCTCGATGATGTGGCGGAGCCTTTTCTCAAGTATTTTGCAGAATATTTTCCCAGTGTGGCTCAGTAGCGCTATGCCTCTATACTTTGTACAGTCCCTCTTGCTACCTTTCTTCTTCCAGATGGGAACAATTGTAGCATTCCTCCAATCTTCTGGTGTTTCTTGTGTGATCCAGACTTGGTTGAATAGTCTATGGAGCCAGCTGATTCCTACCTCTTTAGTAGCTCTACTGCAGATTGATTAATTGATTTGATAGGACCATCATCATTGCAATTTGGTGAGTAACAATGTGTCCTCTGATATCTTTCTTACACATGACGATCTCAGCGTCAGTGCACGAACTCCGTAGCCTAGAAATATATGAAGAAGAGATTTGGAGGCAGAGATTGAGGGAGCTGCAGGATATAGTTAAAGATAGGAAACATTGGTTGAGAGTCTATGTTCTATCAGGGAGTAAAAAGTCATGAAAGAATGAGAGAAACAGAGACTATTTAGATTTATTGTGTGATAAACATACGATTTAACTTTCTTTTTGTTTGGTGTGAAAGTCTAATATGTGTCATTATTTTGTGTGCTGTTTTGTTCACTGTGCTCATCAAGTAAAGAAAATACGCCAGAAAAACTACCATGATAAATAAGAAATGTTTAAAGCATAAAATCGGGAATTTCCTCTTCATCTAGATTTAACCTTTGCTCTCGGTGAAATGTGTCCACGAGGGGGCGTTGGGATATAAATAACAAGATCAAGTATCGGATCCTGAATGCTGACAACCCTTGTAGTAGAAAAAAAAACCCGCGACATTCCAATGTCGTGCTAGCAAATTACTTGCCATGAGTTTCGTTTGGTACTAAATCATGACTGACGATAGAAGAATGCAAAGTAAATGCGTTGAGCTGGCTGTAGAAACGTACACGGTTTGTGAATGCGTCCCTAACTTCGTTATCAAGGGACTGTGGGCGACTCTACTATTGTCCCTAGAACCTTTTGAAAGAACGTAATACCATGACTGGGGAGAGTCAGTCTGAAGGATAATGATAAAATCGAGTGACTAAATATCTCCTATGTGTACATTGTTTATGAAGCGTACACAAAAGCCGGTTCTAGAAACCTCTTATCCTGAATCTGTGAGGTAAAACAAGATTAAAGTAAAGAAGAAAGATCTTACTTTCCTGTCTTAGAACAGAGCAGAAATGTCAATATCTTAGAACAGAGCAGAAATGTTAATGTCTTAGAACAGAGCAGAAATTTCAATGTCTTAGTACAGAGCAGAAATGTCAATATCTTAGAACAGAGCAGAAATGTCAATGTCTTAGGATTGACAAAAGTCGTGTAACTGCGAGCGCCTGCAATTATTGATGTTAAAATACGATTGGTTGATTGATACGAGCATCAACGTTGCACTTTGGTGAATAACCATGCGTGTTCCGATCTTATTCTTACATATACGATTTCGGCGACAGTGCAAGAACTCCTGACCAACAACGTCTGATGTAAATTTTGAATATTTTTGGAGGAATTTATGTCCATCTATTTTTATGCATTTTTAGCGGCTTTGTAGCTTAGTATCGATTATCAACTACCAAGTGTTCTTTTTATGTACTCAACTTAAACACGGGGACTTATTTTTTATCATCCGTCTCCGATAGAACTTGAAACTTGAGCTCACTCACATTGATATCAAGGATCTCTGGACAAACATCCCGATAGCTCCAAGTTAGAAGACCAGTACCTTTGGAGCCGGAGGCGAGCATTTTACCACTAACCTATGATATGAATTTGTGGAGATCCAAGATCCACACATAGAAATGCCACACGTAGTTTCCCATCGTCTTAATAATGAAACAAACCACTATCGTTGGCTGAACACTGAACAGACCAAGACCATTGGCTGGAACCCTGAACACACTACGACCATTGGCTGAGCACGACACACTACGACCATTGGCTGAACACGAACACACTACGACCATTGCTGGAACACTGAACACACCCGACCATTTGCGGGAACACTGAACACACCCGACCATTGGCTGAACACTGAACACACTACGACCATTTGCGGGAACACTGACACACCGACCATTTGCTGGAACACTGACACACCCCGACCATTGGCTGAACACTGAACACACTACGACCATTTGCTGGAACACTGAACACACCCCGACCATTGGCTGAACACTGAACACACCCCGACCATTGGCTGAACACTGAACACACCACGACCATTTGCTGGAACACTGAACACACCCCGACCATTGGCTGAACACTGAAACAAACAATGACCATTGGCTGAACATGAACACATGACAGTCAACACTAAACAACATGACCATTGGCTGAACACTGAAACAACAGACCACTGGCTGAACACTGAAACAAACAACGACCACGGACTGAACACTGAAACAAACAACAACCATTGGCTGAACACTGAACACACTACGACCATTGGCTGAACTCTGAAACAAACAACAACCATTAGTGAACTAAACAACACGACCATTGCTGAACTGAACATGCATAGTTCAAGTGCATTTTTATTTAATTAGAAACAAACACCTGTTTGATAAAAGTAGTATATATGAGTCATGCTTACTTGCATACAATTTGTTCTGTTTACTGGACTTATCAGCAAACTATCCCTGAATTATCTCTCAAGCTACTGTTGCTTAGAAATGCCGTTTATTACAATTCTAATCAGTGGGATTTTTGTATTCATTTTTCTTCCTTTTTAAGTTTTCTGATGTTCAAGTTGTCAAGACAAAGGATTTACTTCATTGCGCTGAGTTTGACCCCCATATGGCTCGGCCCTCTCCGCAGAAATAGCAGTCACCTGTCGAGAGTATTGTACGAGCTCCGTAGCTCCAACAACAATATTATGGATCTTTGAGAAAATGCACAAGTGAACAGAACGGCGCGGTCCGGATTAGAACCCAAGACCGTCGGAACGCAAGGCAAAGGCGTAACCACTTAGCTATAGAGACCCCCCCACCCCTCGCTGTTGTTGAATAATGTTTACCTACTAAAGTTAGACCTTTGGATGTATGTTTCTGTGGTTTATGTCCGTTAGAACTTTTGTGTGTTTGTACGTCTCCATTAGCTAGTCCTCATTTCAAAGTTTGATAAACATGAAACAGTCTTACAGAATATGTTCGGTCGATGATAAATTGTTTTTTGTTGGTCGACATGCTTATCCTGAGCAGATCTTTACCACAGTAATAGTCCTTCGAAATTTATCTCTCATAGACCAGATATCCCACCTCTGCAGCGGTCATGCTCACGTCATCAGTTACATCCTGAATCCATCTTCACCGGGGGGTCATCCTATTCTCCACTTTGCCGGGATGCCTACTTCCATAATGGACTCCTCTAAATCTGTTGAAATGTCAATCGTTCTTGTCTCAACATTCACGATGGTAGGAAGATGATCTCTTTAATAGAGACAATGGCTACGATCATGGACTAGTATAGTCACTGCCAGGAAGGAAAGCAATGTCAGACTACCTTCCAAGAAGAAGCATAGATAACCCTACCAGTAATATGTCATACAATGTCACAACAATATCGTTCTTCTCTTATCATCTTACGATGGAAAACCTTCACAAGAAACATTTACAAATCGTTTTATCAAGTACTCAAGTGTCACTTTTCCTATACTTTACTCAGTTCTTATCTGTATGTGAATTTTATTTTTGCCCAACACACAAAGAACACACACAGAAAACACACACACACTCAAAACCAAGTAACATTGATTAAACTAACTATTACAGTCCTTTGTCGGTTAATATAGTCAGCATTCTATTATATACGGATTATAATTAAGTGTGCTGGATAAAATGTCGAACCATTGCGTGTGTGATGTCAGTCTCGTACCAATGACTAACAGCTGCATATAATCAGTCTGGTCCGTCATTATCTTTAGACAACCTTGAATATTTGCAAATCTCAGGTGTGCATATGCGGTATAATAAAGCAATGTACGGAAACCTACATATCTGAGGTGGTCAGACCGGATCAGATCAGATCTGGAAAAACCGTGACTGCGATAATACTGAGTAATAAATAGTGTGCACAATCCAACCAAAAACAACACACTAAAAAGTGTACACTTTAGTAACATACCTTCCTGAGCGACGGTGATTTTCTAGCTTTCTGTAACTCATCTTCTAGGTATGTCCGCACGCCCATCTTCACATCCATTACACAAGGATGACTGAACGAGCATAACAGGTCTTGGAGTTGAATATATGCTAAATCGTAGGTCAAGGGCAAACAGTAGCTATGGCAACCATCCATTTCAATGACAATTAATCTCTATGGTAACCAACCATCTACTGACAAGGACAACTAACTCATGATCATCATTATGACAAAAACAATAATCATACAATCATCTACTGACAAAGACAAATAATCTCTATGACAATCAATCATTTACTGACAAAGACAAATAATCTCTATGACAACCAATCATCTACTGACAAAGACAAATAATCTCTATGACAACAATCATCTATGAAAAGACAAACCTTGACATAATCATTTACGAAAAAAAATAATTCTATGACACAATCATCTAACAAAGAAAATAATCTCTATGACAACCAATCAACTGACAAGACAATAACTCATGACAAACAATCATTTATGACAAAGAAAATAATCTGACATCAATATTTACTCAAACAAATTCTTGACAATCAATCATTTACTGACAAAGACAAACTCTGCAACATATTTACTGACAAAACAATAATCTAGCACCAATCATTTGCAAGACAAATAATCTTATGACAATCAATCATTTATGAAAGACAAAACCATGACAATCAATCATTTACTGACAAGACAAATAATTCTATAAACCCAAACATTTACTGACAAGACAAATAATCTCTGACAATCAATCATTACTGACAAAGACAAATAATCTCTATGACAACAATCATTTATGCAAAGACAAATAACTCTATGACAATCAATCTTTACTGACAAAGACAAATAATCTATGAAAAAATCATTTGACAAGACAATAATCTCTGACAATCAATCATTTACTGACAGACAAATAATCTCTATGCAACAATCATATACAAAGACAAATAACTCTATGACAATCATCATTATGCAAAGACAAATAATCTCTTACAATCAATCATTTCTGACAAGACAATAACTATGACAATCAATCATTCGACAAGACAAATAATCTTTTGACAAACGACCATTTAATAATAAGACTGTAGAACGGTTTTATTGAACAAAACAACCTCAATAACCATAGAGCAAAATATGAAAGGATACTGCCATTGTCACATCGCCTCTGTCTGGTACAGTCTTAAATATCTGTCATCAATCTTTGACATGCATGCTCAGTGAGTCTAATTTCTTAAACATCAGCTTTCCTGCATGGTTGCCTAAACAGAATCAATGAAATCTGGTCTTATCAAAAAGGTACATACTAGTAGAGTAGATTTCATCAATATATCAGCGTATATATATATTTTTCCGATCCAGAAGCACTGAGCTGAAGCTCTCGGCTCGTGTCATGACATCTAACCTTCGGCTCGGTGTCATCGACATCGTAACCTTCGCTCGGCGTCATGGACATCGTAACCCTGGCTCGGTGCCACGAACACCCTGAATCTGGGAACCTGTAGCTTTTCTGCCAGTCCGCGGAGTTGAACCCACATCACAGGAGGACTAGTCACCCATAGTCCAACGCGTACGACCTCGCTGGGCAGGCGGGTGGTAGCTTCTTAGGCCCCTACCTCAGTCGCCTTTTACGTAAGTCGCAGTGTTACTATTCTTTGCTCCCCTTGGAGACCGGAAACACACGGGCGATGTTTAAACAAAGAAACATTAGGCTCTTCGATGGAACCCCAGGGTAAAAGTGGTAAAGGAAGACCCAGGAACACATGGAGACGGAGTTGCTGACAGAATGCAAGAAAATGGGAGAGAGTGAGAGATCTGGAAAATATGGCCTTGGATAGGCAGGCTTGGAAGGCCTTGGTTGCGAACCTATGCTTCCCTAGAGGCGAAGGGTGAAGAAGAAACATATAGACAAATGTAAATATATATTTAAACAAAGAAGATTTTTGTATATTTAAAAGAGATTTTTAAAAAAAGACTGAAATTTGCTATAAAAAACGCCATGATGACTTAGAGAAATGAATCATGTAATGTGTCTTCTTCTTTTGTTATTCCTCTATTGAACATCAGTAAAAAATGTTAATTTGGGGTGGGAAGTGTGGGGAAGATGTAACGGTATCTCAAGTAATACAAATGAAGATATAGAAAGCAAGTTGAATGCATTTGAAAATAGATATCAGCGAAAAATAATGAATATAAAATGGAACGAATTCAGGAGAAGTGATGAAATCAGAGAAATGTCTGGTCAACCACTAGTGACAACTGTTATAAGAAAGAGAAGATGGAGATTGGTTGGACACACTTTGAGAAGAAATGATCAAAGAATATCAAAGCAGGCATTGAAGTGGGTGCAGGCATTGAAGTGGGATGCAGACATTGAAGTGGGATGGCAAAGGGTTCAAGAAAAAGAGGACGACCTAGGGAAACCCTGAAACAAACTTTGCTGAGAGAGGCAAGAACTATCGGTCTCAGCTCCATGGAGAACATTGAGTGAGTAAATTGCCCAGGATAGAGCGGTATGGAGAAGTTGCTTGCATGCCCTATGTAACGTATTACGGTACACAAGGAATTTATTATTATTATACACATGACATCTATTATAGTCCGGTAAATGACCTTACCTTGATGTCCAGCAAGCTGTATCCATGGATATCTATGTTTCTTAAACACTTGGATAAATGGAGACCACAAGATGAAACTGCGAATCTTACGCCATGAACTTTGCTGAAATAAAAATAAATAAAGATTTAAAAAATGTGATTTAGTAGGCATGTTGACCAAACTAAACATACTTATTTTATTAGCAAACTTCACGATATTACAGTAATGTTATATTGTATTCCCGTTGTGCAGCTATACGTTACATAAAGCCTGCAATAAATGTTTTCATACCGCTCTATACTAGGCAACCCATTCTATCTTTTCTATGGAATTGAGTGTGATATTCATCGCCTCTTTCAGTAAAATTCGTGTCAAGGTTTCCCTAATGTGTTCTTTCTTTACTGGATACTTTGTCTCCCACTTTTTTCCCCCCGATCCAGAAGCACTTGAGCTTTCAGCTCTTCGGCTCGGTGACATCGTAACCCTTCGGTTCGGTGCCACGAACACAGTAAATCTGGAAACATGTGGCCTTTTCTGCCAGCCCGCGGGATTGAACGTGCACTCACAGAGGGCTTGTCACACCGTCGTCCAACGCGCTACGTACACGCTGTGCAGGCGGCTTGCCTCCCAATTTAATGCATGCTTGTGATTATTTATATGTCCGATGTGTGATGAAGATGATCATAAAATGAACAATAATAGTTTTACTTGTGGTTGAGCAGACATTTTTTAAATTTCATCACCTCGTCTTATTTTATGTTAATTATTTAGTAATGGCCAAGGATAATTTCAATAGTATGAGAAGTTACTGACATCCAAACAAATTACAAACAGGATAAAAATGAGAATGATCAAATGCTATATATATATCCTATATTAATGTATGGCTTGGAAACATGGACAATGAACAAGCAGAAGACAGAATTGATGCATTTGAGATGTGGATATATAGAAGAATAGGCAGAGTTTCATGGACAGAAAAACAGACAAATAAACAAGTTTTAGGAAAACTAGGCATGAAGAAACAATTATTAAGAGAAATAAAATTCAGACAAGTAAAGTATTTTGGGTTACATAAAAGACATGACACAATGATAAAACATTTACTAGAGGAAAGTTGAGGGGAAGAGCAAGAGGAAGACCGAGAGATAAGTGGGAGAGAAACTTTAAGAAATGGACAGGTTACAGTCTGGCAGTGTGCAACACTGCAAGCCGAAAGACAATAGGATCCGACGGTTTCACTGGTAATTAGATGGGAAAAAATAAGAGAAAGAAAGGAGAGAAAGAGATAAAAAAAAGAAAGAGAGATCAAATGAAAGAGAGAAAAGATAAAATATAGAGAAAGAGAGAGAAAATATAGAAAAATAGAAGAGAGAGATTCATGTTCATATATGAAGTTAGCTCGGCACTAATAGCACGCACGTACGTTTATGTGGGCGTATGCATGAGAAATATTTTAAACAAATATATTTATTTATATGCCTACCCAGTTATTTAACTGAAATAGTTTGCAAAGCTGATTGAAATGCTGGTTCGCACGTGTACTGAAATCAACACAACACGGGATTGAAAGCCACATTTTGTATACACCTTTTATGTGCGATATTAATATCTCATCATTCTGATGAACAAAATCAACCCAAAATAGCATTACCATTATTGTAGTCGAGGAGTGTCTGATCGAATGTATTAGACTGTGGCTCCCATTTGGGAGACACCGGTTCAATTCCTGGTAATGATAATATTTTTTTTTTGTCTGTCGGGCGCATAAAGAAAACATTCGAACCTAAACAGTTTTGCGGTAACTGCACTAGCCGTGCGACCATTAAATTCTTCAGGCCCCATGTGTCCTTGTACTACACCGCCCAAAAAGCGTAAGACAGTAAAATAAAATCGTAATCACCAACCATTATCATAATAAAAAATCGTAGTCATCAACCATTATCATAATAAAAAATCGTAGTCGTCAACCATTATAATAAACAATCGTAGTCACCAACCATTATATCATCAATAAATAATGTATAATGTAACTGTCATTCTGAGCATCAAATACTAAATCACCGTACGGTAAGGTCTCTAAAAGTTGCACCTATACGTCATTACAAAATAATTGCGATCAACTACAAAAGAGAAGGACAACTTTGGTGTCAAAGATGAGTAGTCACATATCTAGATAACGATTGAAGATGTCTTAAATATGTTGTGACGTTATGGTCTGGAAGACTAACACCACTAAACACCAGATGGTAACAGTCTCAATTATAATGGTTCAGTCACTTATACAGAATGAAAGAGAGCCAATTAATCCGGCAAGAGAATGATACTACGAGCCAGGGATCTAGGCTCTCATGCAAGACTAAGACGCGATCGAAGAACAACAAAGAAGAATCCACAAGAAAGCAAAGCTTAGACTGGACCCGTGCCAGTCTAAAGAATTAACTTCACTGCACCGAGTTTCCTCATATGGTAGCGTCCCTCTCTGCAGAAATGACACGCCAATTGCCGAGTTTTCTACAAAGCACGAATTCTGTATCTCCAACAGCAACCCTAGGGATCTCCGGAAAATATAAAACATGTAACTAACTCCGGATTCGAAAATACAACCTTCAGAATGCAAGGCAAACGTCTTAACCACTTTGCTACAGAGACCTAGCACCGTGACAAAACCAAGAAAAGAGACAATTGATATAATGAAGTGGCGTTCTCTCTGGATGATCTCTCGCGAGGAGGCTCTGTCTGGATGATCTCGCGAGGCGCTCTGTCTGGATGATCTCGCGAGGCGCTCTGTCTGGATGATCTCCGCGAGGCGCTCTGTCTGGATGATCTCCGCGAGGCGCTCTGTCTGGATGATCTCCGCGAGGCGCTCTGTCTGGATGATCTCCGCGAGGCGCTCTGTCTGGATGATCTCCGCGAGGCGCTCTGTCTGGATGATCTCCGCGAGGCGCTCTGTCTGGATGATCTGCGCGAGGCGCTCTATCTGGATGGTCTCCGCAAGGTACAAGAACAACGATTAAATAAGTAAGTAAAATATGGGGGTACATAATATCAGAGATGATATCATGAGAGTTAATCCATATAATTTGGACCGCTCTTTTCCATTTCCTCACTAAAATCATTGCGAAGTGAACATCTCGAGTTATCAGTTATATGAGGACTATCATCATTGCACTCCGGGCATGTCAATAGGTGCTTCGATCTCCGCCTCAACAAATCCAGCAGCCCAACACGCCAGTTCAATATTGATTAATCAATTTTTTTTGCATATTTGGAATGTTGTTCTTTTCTGGCTGTACCAATATCGACATCCATCTCTCTCTATCGGGTCAGCGACTGGGATTCACAACCCTGAAACTCATCTGTTCGGAAAGACTATCTCAATGCGTGAGGAATGTCATTTCGGTTCATTGCAGCTCACTCTGATATCGTAGCCATGTCAGTCAATCTATCAGCTCGTTCGTTACCCCTAACTCTTGCGTGCCCAGTGACAAAAATGAAGATGATTTCAGTTATCCATGTCTGTACCAGTACCTCCACCCAGTTTCGTCTCACCATTCCTGTTACGACTTTACGAACAATATTCAACTCGAGTGATGACTCATACTTCAGTGTATGTTATATGATTTACTCGAAAACTGAGGAACAAACATGGAAACGTTATTTTCAGAATTAACGTATATCCACGTTGAGTCAGTCACATGACACATAACTGGCCACGATCTAGTTTCAACTACACGTAGGAGGTTCCGGAAGTATATTGAACAAAGCAGAAATCAATATAATCTCTCCCATAGTTAAACCGTGGTCTACGTTAAATACCAGCCATTTCACTATCAGCATGTCTCAAAATTGTAAAAGTGTAACCACAAAGTCGCTTCTCGGCCGTTTGGTTAAGAACAACAGGTAATGCCCTCATGATCACGGCCAAAGGGTGGGAACCTTCGTAGAGTCAATAGGCAACTAAATACATTAAAACAAATTCCGAGCAGCTCGCAATGGAAATAATGAAAACGCTATGGTGTTTACACGTTTCAAAAGTAACTTGGTCCACCCGCTGCGGCACAACCGAGTAAAGATTGGAGGCATCTCATGACTTCGCTTGTGTTTTTATACTTAGTGACTCCATGAGTATGATTCGTAAAGTCGAAACAGGAATGGTGATACGAAACTGGGTGGGGGTACTGGTACTGAAATCATCATTTTTGTCCCTGGGCACGCAGGAGTCAGAGGTAATGAACGAGCTGATAGATTGGCTGGCATGGCTACGGTATCAGAAGGAACTGCGATGGACCGAAATGACATTCTTAACGCACTGAGAGATTCTTTTCGAACAGAGGAGTTTTTTGGGTTGAAGGTCACACTTGCTGACAAGTCTAAGAGATGGATGTCGATATTGGTACAGCCCGAAAAGGACGACATATTAAATATGCAGATATTCATTAATCAACATTGAACTGGAGTGTTAGGTCGCTGGACGCTGCTAGATTTGTTGAGACCGATATCGGAGCACATATAAACATGTCCGGAGTGCTATGATGATAGTCCTCTGATAACATCTCTTTGCCCTCTATAGATTTTGCTATCAGTTTTTTAGTGCCCATGATTTGCATCCATATGTTACTCACCACCATCATCAAATAGCTTTTCCTGAGCAGAACTTGCCACCTTAACAATCTTTCGGAATTTATCTCTCTCATAGACCAGATGTCTTGCCTCTACAGCGGTCATGTTCAAACCACCAGTTACATCCTGAATCCATCTTTTCTGTGGTCTTCCTCTTCTCTGCCGGGATGCTTCCTTCCATGATGGTCTTCTCCAGCCCTTCGTGTCTCTTTATATGATCAAAATACTCTACTTTTCACATTCTTATTTATTACTAGAAACTCGTGTTCTGACTTTAGTAGACACCATCTTGTTGCACATAATGTCCTATTTATGGAACGCAGTTTTTACCTGGCTTATTCCAGTTTTTATTTTAAATATCTGATCTACTTATCTGATGTTGCCATTTTAAAAAAGTATTCAACCTGAGGAGAATGTCTTAACGTTCCATTTACTATGATGATGGAACGACCTCACACGGTCAGAAAGGATGCAAAGTGTAGACATATTTTAGGCTAAGATCATAAAGCCCACATATACAGTGAAAATGATCGTTAAAGAGAAATGAATAGACGAAGGAAGGGAAAGTGTGGGGGACTGGCTGTCAGTGAGACTCAAAACATTTCCGCGTATGCCAAAATTTCGGATGCCCACGCGAATTACCATACACGTGTAGGGGTCTATGAACCAAGATGCAACGTATAGTGCTTCTTGACAAAGATCAATTATATATCACACTAAGAATGAACAAACTGGTCACCAAGAACGTTCGCAAATAAACAAACAATGATGACGAATTTTGATGAAGTCTGCTTTTTCATCTTGCTGATACAGCTTTACGTCTTTATTTTCCCCGTGGCCTTCAAGAAGATATGTTGCTCTGACCACGGTTTCCCTTAAGTTATATCATCACTATATTTACTCGTTTCTGGAGACTTATTTCATTGTCCACTATCGTGAGAGTGTCGTCAGCATATATTAATCTATTTATAATAGTTCCACCTACAACTATTTCAGCTATTTTTACATGTTTTCACTGTACAATAAGTACAGATTGGTCGATACTATAGATTGAAGAGACGCAATAGTAAAAGTAGTCGAAAGATTTCTAGGGCGTTCTCTGATAAAGATATACACACCAGTCGAGAATTGATTGCACCATCTTCAGCGCACTTCAATGAACAACAATGTGTGCTACGTTCTCTTTCTTACACATGCATATCTCAGCTCTAGCCCTCGAGCTATGTAGCATCAGCTAGGGTCCCCGATTTAATGTTAAGGATGGTGACAAATTATATAAATTTTATCGTAATTTTGTTAAAGAATTTTGGCCAGGTAGAGTCTTTCTAACTTCCTCGTTGATTTTTAACTGATAATAAGGGTTCATTATATGCTCAATATGAACACGGGATTAAACGTGGCTTCCGGCAATATAAGTCCGACTAGCTCAGACGGGAAAAACCAAAATTCTGTTTAATGGGAAAGGGGGGTTTAGATGTTTGATAGAACACTGTAAGCTTTTGTAACTTTGCTCAATTCTATGGGTCCATAGTTATTTATTGAATTAAAATATTAACGATACTGATATCCTTTAGTGTTAATTTGTAAAATATAACATTGACTTAACATGTTGTGTTGTGTTTAAAAATGAATCCGCCTTTATACAACAATACTGGAACGCGAAGTCACGTGATGGTTATGGTCTTATTTACTACAATTTTTATCTGAGCCCGACGGCAGTATGTTATCGGAGGCCATGGATCAGCGTTGTATTGTCCGTCTCTAATAGGACTAGAAACTTGATGTCACATATATTGAGATTAGTGATCCCTGAAAAATATAGACCTACCGCTCCACGCGGGAATCGAACCAACACCAAGTCTAGTCTATACTGTATCAATATCTCAATAACATAAGATTCAGCAGATTCACTAATAATATTTAAAAAATTGACCAAGTAATTGTGGGTACCAACCTTTGAATACGTGAGTTTATTGTTGTTTGGATGTATCCTTTGTAACCTGGCAAACAGCTTCCTCAAACTTAAACAATCATAGCAATTCATATTCCTGGCCGCTTCCATGAAAATATTGTACAATGTGTCCAAGTTATACATTTACAACACTTGGGTGTTCTTCCTTTAGAATGAACCAACTGTCACAGAACAATTTCACAGGCCCTAGCAATACATATCGTTTATCAGGAAATTCTTCCGTGGATTTGAAATATATTTTAACAACACTGCTGCCTTTTAGTAGATATGTAACAAAAATAGTTACATATAATGTGAATACTGTCTCGATACAATATGATTAGATTTAAGTCGCTGATTCTTTTAGTGGTAACTTTTAAATAATAAACCTATTCTACACACGTCGACGCGTCTTGTCTAAGCAGAATGACAAACTTCACAAAGTTAATCCCGGTCGTACAAACATATATAAATATATTTACTAACAATAATCAAATAACGCGGCTAAGTTGTGTGTGTGATAAGCTGTGAAGATTTCAAGTAACGTTATTATATAGTAGAGACGGTTCAGCACAGTGTGTACGAAACTAGGCCTCAGCCAACGCAAACTTTAGGCAATAACGTCAAAGCGAGATACACTTAGAACAGCTATAGCGCGCGAGAGAGGGTCCTACGTACTAGGTCAGACAAGCCTGCCAACTTTTAACACCAATTTGTTGAAGCTATTTCGGTAGTTTATCATTGTGTGTATACAGATTTGACCCAGGATGCGGAAATTGCTCCGTAGGGGCTAAACGTAGTATGAATACGCAGTTCAAGTTAATTAATATGTGTATAAACTCATTAATAAGGTTGAAAAACGTAGGCGTCTATATATAAACAACGTTTATATAGAAACAAGAGCACCAATAAAGTTGTCGTTGTGACAATAGACAGTGAAGTTGTCCAATTTATTATTTGAACAAATACGCATATTGTATCGATTGTGAACATGCCGCTATTCTAAACTTAAGTGTGGCGTAGTTTAGTCTTGCCAACAACATGCGTCATAGGTTGTAGTTAATATCTATTTAGATGATAATTTATACACTATTGTCTGCAGCGTGCCAATAATAGCAAACCATATAACAACTAGCTAAAGCCATACAATAATGACGGTACAAATGTGATCATACGATTACCCCCCATATGTCCTGTGATGAAAGTCACAACAATATGATCATTCAATTTTACAACGAACAGACACATGGCCATTTTAAACATGAGGGCAATTTTAGATCGAGCACATAACGATTTGTATATTATAACATTTATTATAGGAGCGTCTGACCGAATGGATTAGAGCAGGGGCTCCCATTCAATACACGGTTAGGACAATTGAGTTTTTTCTGTCGGGGCCTAAATAAAAACAATCATAATCTGAACAGTTTGGTAACGACTGCACTAACCATGCGGTGATTAATGTCCTCATGCTCATGCCCCCTATCCAGTGCCGGATTAGGCTAGCGCGGGGCCGTAGCAAATTTTAGCGTGGGGCCCTAGGTTTTATGATAATAAAATAAAACACAACTTTTACAAACAAACTTGTCTCGATTTAATGTGAGCAAATTTAGAGATAATACTAAACAAATCAATTTCTCTAAGTAAATTCAATGTTCAACGACATAAGGTGAGGTTATTTAGACGATCTTGTCCCATCATGTTTCTTAACTCACTTTTATACGCTTTAATGTCGAAAAAGAACGTTCTCCGCTGCAGTTAGTAATCATTAAAGACAAGTAAATTCGTAAGACTATTTCTACATTTGGGAAACACGACTCTAATGAATTTTCCATTACAAGTTTATTAAATTGCAGTTCAAGAGCCTCATGCTTTCGTTGCTAATAGCAGCAGCTACATTAGTTTTACAGCAGTAGACGACTAAGATGGTTGGGACATGTGAGAAGAATGGAAACTTGCCGCATACCAAAACAAATGTTGTTCTGTGAACTTTCGGAGGGAAGAGGCACCAGGGCAGACCACTGCTCAGATATAAAGATGTCTGCAAAGCCTCAATGAAAAACGTTTCTATAGGTCCCAGCACATGAGAGGGACTAGCTGATGACAGAGTTGTGTGGAAAGCCAAATTACGAAAGGGCGCAGAGTCTTTTGAGAAGAGACTTATGTATGAGCTGAACGACAAGAGAGAAAAGCGAAAACTCAGAAGTTGTCACAGTAAAACACTTGCCAATTGACCGTCTGTAAAGATGAAAAAGGCCATAGACATTAGTTTTAAGAAGTTCAGTGAACTGCATAAGTTAGTCGCCTAGGCTTTCTTCCAAATCCTCTTGGTAAGAGCTGACAATATTTGGAGTTCTTTTCAAGATCTCTTCCTCTGTAATAGATTTTAACTGCATGAGTATTCCAAATACACCAGTCACTCTATGGTACAGCCTAAATCAATAACTTTGCAAACAAAACAGAACAGTTGTCCTTTAGTTTCTGTATAACACAACCAATCTCTCACGTGAGTTTTGTTTGTTGGTGTATGTGTGTATGTGAAAAACGACGTTCGACAAAATCGTGGATTGTTTGAAGTTGTTTGGCCATTCACCAATATCGTTGGAGTACATTTTACTTTCGTTGTGTTTTGGCTTGTAGATGATGTTGCTACATTAGAAGCATTTGCTGTGCTTTCTGCCTCTCTTTGGCTTGAAGATGATATGGCTAAATTGGGAGGACTTGTACATTCGATTTCAGTTTGTCTTGTGAAAAAGGGGGCTAAATCGTGAAGAGTTGCTGATCTTAATGGTAATATTGGTAATGATGATTCTTCTATAGCACTGCCTTCATCTAACTACACAGTGGGACACGTCTTCTGTATTTTCTGCTTCGATTTCGTTGGATTCAGCACCATCACAAACGACATCTAAAAATTCAGACAGCTTGCGTGTTTTTATATAACATCTGGTTATTTTTTCCATTTTCATCTGTCACATAGGCGCGGGGCCCCTAGAAGCGCGGGGCCCGTAGCATTTGCTACTTCTGCTACTAGGCTAATCCGGCTCTGCCCTATCCTACACAGCCCTAAAAGCGGTATTACAGTTAAACCTGCGACGCCTAACTGCAAAAAGCGGTATTACGGTTAAACCTGCGACGCCTAACTGCAAAAAGCGGTATTACAATTAAACCTGCGAAGTGTAACGGCAAAAAGCGGTATTACAATTAAACCTGCGAAGTGTAACGGCAAAAAGCGGTATTACAATTAAACCTGCGAAGTGTAACGGCAAAAAGCACAGAAGGACACACACAAACCAGCAGTAACGAGAAGGAGAAAAGAAAAAAATAGAAACATTTATCCTGTGCTTGATAACATAATTGTAACTTCAAGATTAATTTTGTCTGTTACTTCTTTGGTAAAACTTCACTACTTTCTGTTTTTGCTTATTTCGTCAGCACATTGGTACACACCCACAGTTTGATCATTTATACTGCATTGTATGTTATTGTACTATTTGTACTATGACTAAGTCCGTGTCATTATCATCATCAAGGAGAATACATATATTTATTATTCGTAGAAAACTGTATCATTGATATCTTGTTTATTTCCTCCCAAACATTTAGAGATGTGGGATTTCTACTTACATTGTATTTTGTTAATTGTATTTTGTATCCTTATCCGTCTTAATTTGTTTGTTTGTTGAGCAAGTTGTAAACCGTAACAATATAGTGGACGTCTGTAGCTTTAACTCATTCACTTTGTATTTTGTATCCTTATCCGTCTTAATTTGTTTGTTTGTTGAGCAAGTTGTAAACCGTAACAATATAGTGGACGTCTGTAGCTTTAACTCATTCACTTTGCATTTTTGGTAAACTTTTCGACGCAGTTATATTGTAAAATATACTGAAATAGTCAGTGTACTGGCTTTGTGTCATAAAAAAAATGCTGGGAGCCAGTATACCGACAGAGAAGGCCGAAGAGGTTAAGTGATAGTCAGCTCGATCACAACCCAAGAGTACCTGGTTCAAACTCCGCGATGGACAGTTTGGAAGTAAATTCGTCCCCGTGGATTTTTACGAACGGTAAAAATAGACATCACCGTTCAGAAAGTAATAACAAACTACTGAACGTATAAGTGGTGCCTAGAAAATCGACTACTCGTTTACTGTGGATGATGACGATGCCCTTATAAAGGATATGCCATTATTTTCCATTCATATATTTACAAGGAACTGTTACTATTAATAACCCGGTTATTTCCCTATCTGGAGCACAGCTCATCAACGAACATACGTCATTGTTTTCAGTGTACTATCCTTTCATAGATTTCCCATTCATCTTCACTTAATCTATACCAGCGTTTCCCAAAGTGGGCGGTATCATCCTCCTCCCTCATCCCAGTGGGCGCTGAAGCGATAATGGGTTCATAAAAATGTGGTGATTAGGGCTCGGTGGTTCCTTAGAGAAAAAATAATAATAAATATTTTAAAATAAATTATTTTCGTGATTTTGCGATTGAATAATTATTAAAATTTCAATTCTGCATTTTAATTCATCTTATGCCCGTCTTTCACGATCCATTTTTTCATCAATTTTGTAGTTCATGCATATAATCATTTGAAAATTGACATGCTGACATAAATATATATCAATTTTCTATGTCAAAGAGAAAATCGAGCATGTATATATGTGGGAGGGGGCGTTGGCAAACTGTTATAATGTGGAGGGGCGTTACAAAGTTTATGTTGTGCAAAGTGGGCGGTGGGCTGAAAAAGTTTGAGAATGTATGATCTATACCATGAACCACTAGAGTGGAGTAGAAATGTGCGCCAAGTACACCCACAGTCAGTGGCTTCTAACATAGAACTCATTATTTCTCTTTGTAGTAAATCGTAGATCTTCTGTGCGCCTTGTCTAATGAACGGTGTAATTTGGTATTCATTCCTCTAAACTTGTCCTTGATGCAGTGACTGCACCTTTTGTGTAGTCTTCATCTTGTCATGTATTTATTATAATTTTTCAATGTGGCTTTTTTTGTGGTAGACGATACCAGAGAATTATTTTAATGTGACCAAACACATATGTTGTTCTTTTATAAATGAAATGATTGATTTCATTTGTAGTCTTCGTCTAATTTCTTCATTTATAATTTTATATCTAATTACTTCTTCTATCAGTCAAGTGTCATGTCTGCTAGCATCGGCGATTATGTCTCTCCACAACTCTCTATCTCTCTATCTCTCTCTATATATATATATATCTCTGGTGCAGTTAATCAGTTCTGACATCGATTTTTTGTCGAACCACGGTGTCGAACCATCCCTCGCCCGAGTGGTTACCGCGTCCCAAATTTGGGGTGTAAAGAATAGAACCACTGTTACCAGCCACGCATGTCGCAAGAGGCGACTCATGAGGTTTCGTTGAAATCGGATGCACGTGTTCTAAATGTGTAGAAGTCAACCTGTTGCCTTGCAGGACGGCTGGGGACAGTCAAAGGCTAACGGAGAGCGAACCCAGTAAACGCTGGCTGAATCCGGACACATCGACGAAGGATACGCACCAGAGCTCCAAATGGCACTGAAGATGTGATGACGAAACCCACCATGCTAGGACTGCATGAATCAGATTTCGTCATTAATGCATTTATGGAGAGATCTGGTAAATCGGTCTTTTAGGTGATCGCGAGAGAGGGAGAGACTATCCTTCTTCTCCATCTGCCTTCTATGATCTCTCCTTCCTTGAATTTTACCTGTTGTCACCAACTATTCTAAACCTCCTCTTCGCATGATATGCCCGAAGAACCTTGATTATCTGATTCTTATTATGTTGTAGTTTCTTTGTGTGCAGGCCTGATTTAAAACCTCATCATTCGCTGTCCATGGAATTTTCAACTTTCTTGTGTAAAACCACATCTCTGTGGCTTCCAGCGGTTTTATTGATCGTTTCCTCATTGTCCATGATTAGCTACCATACATAAGTATTGGTTCAATATAGCACTGGATTACTCGTTTCCATAGTGTCATAGATAGTGAATTCATGCACAGTGGGTTACCATAGATAGTGAATTCATGCACAGTGGGTTACCATAGATAGTGAATTCACGCACAGTGGGTTACCATAGATAGTGAATTCATGCACAGTGGGTTACCATAGATAGTGAATTCATGCACAGTGGGTTACCATAGATAGTGAATTCATGTACAGTGTGTTACCATAGATAGTGAATTCATGCACAGTGTGTTACCATAGATAGTGAATTCACGTATAGTGTCTTACCTACTCCTATAATTATTCATAACCTATATGGTTTAAATGAATGTCTTAACAAATTTATTCGGGATTGAAAGTGATTGTTCATTTTCCTCGACATTCATATGACAAAGATTGTATAATACGCAATCATTTACCATCGACATTCATATGACAAAGATTGTATAATACGCAATCATTTACCATCGACATTCATATGACAAAGATTGTATAATACGCAATCATTTACCATCGACATTCATATGACAAAGATTGTATAATACGCAATCATTTACCATCGAATCATCATGACAAGATTGTATAATACGCAATCATTTACCATCGACATTCATATGACAAAGATTGTATAATACGCAATCATTTACCATCGACATTCATATGACAAAGATTGTATAATACGCAATCATTTACCATCGACATTCATATGACAAAGATTGTATAATACGCAATCATTTACCATCGACATTCATATGACAAAGATTGTATAATACGCAATCATTTACCATCGACATTCATATGACAAAAGATTGTATAGATGCAATCATTTCCATCGACATTCATATGACAAAGATTGTATAATACGCAATCATTTACCTTCTATGGTTGTCAGAGCTGTATGGGTAACCTGCTCAAACTGATGACTTGTAGATGTCTATCTATCGGTGAGTCGTCCGTATGTTGCCGGGGTCGGCAAGGGAAATAAAGAACAGTAACACTACTACCTACAAAGCGTGTCGTAAGAGGCGACTGAGGCATGGGGCCTAGGAAGTTACCCTAGTAAATAAAAAACATCGGAGAAATCGGATGTGCTGGCCTACTTGTAGGCATATAACTGACACAACATACAATCGCTCTGAGGCTCAGATCCCATACAAATCTCAAAGAGTGGTTTCCATGTGGTCGATGTGGAGCATTCACAGAAGAAGAAGAATACTGACGAGTCATACACAATTTTTATTAGTCTTTCTGACGAAGGATTGACTTTCTTTCACCGGGTTTTCCCCATATGACCCGGCACCTCTCGACATAAATAATATGTTATCTGTCGAAAGTATTGCACACGGCAAAAACTCCGCAGTCCCGACAATTCTATGAATCCGGGAAAAATGCACAAGTAAACAGAACGGCGAGGTCCGGATTTGAACCTACGACTTTCCGGATGCAAGTCAATGGCGTAACACCTTAGCCCCAGAAAAGTGACGATATCAAAGATGCGATAAATAAAAATGCACACGAAAGTTAACAAATGGTTGAGAGTTGGTACTTGTACGCGTGAGTAGACGCGTGTGAGTGGGAGTGTGTGAGGGGAGTGGGAGTGGGAGTGGTGGTGAGGTGGGTGAGTGTGAGTGTGTGAGTGGGCACGTGTGAGTGGGCACGTGTGAGTGGGCACGTGTGAGCACATTATGGGAAGAGAAATGACGGAACTAGTTATAACAAGTGATACCATTTTGCACAATAGACAAACCGAATGAAGGAAGTTAATGCACCGCTTAGCATCGTGACTCGGAAGAAAGTCAAACATTTTAAATGATATATTCGAATATTTAGGGACTAACACGATGATCTAGTGGCCACTTGTAATGGAAATTCCATTGTTCAGGAACATCTTATGCCAACATTTCTCGGTATGCACAACGTACACGGATGAACTACAGATAACCTGATCCTTTATTTGGGTATCTAAATTACAAGTACCTCTCAAGACGTAGTAAGGCTAGCCTGAATGGCGAGGGACAATGGTGATGAGGAAAGCAAACCTTCACGCAAAATCAGTCAGTGGTGGTATATTAGGCGCCGTGACTACGTCTGAATTCATAGCGAGGAACGGGATAAAATACTAGGGGCGGCGAAGTTGTAGAGTGCTTGCTTTTTAGTCGAAAGAGACTGGTCATTCCCTGTGTGAAAACAACTATATTGACCCAGCTGTAATATGGATGTCTCATTCGATGAGTTGATCTACGAGGTCTGTTGATTGATTGGTCGATTGATTTAATCATTTATTGATATGGCCATCATTATTGCACTTCGGTAAGTAGCCATGTGTGCTCTGATATCTTTCTTATACATGCACGCTCTCAGTGGCAGTGCACGAACTCCGTAGCAGTACCGGCGATGGTCCCCGTTGAAATTTAGAAGATGGTGAAAATATTTTGTTGGAATTTTATTTTTGTTTAAATCTTTCTAATGAATTTTGTCCGGGCAGCAGCTTTCCAGCCTGTTCTTCTCGAGTTTGAACTGCCAATGTTTCTTTTACGTGCTCAACTTGAACACGAGACCTACTTTTTATCCTGCGTCTCTGATAGGACTAGGAACTCGATTTCACCTACACTAAGATCAGGGATCTCTGGAAAAAATCTCCCGATACCTTCCCGAGGGAGCGAACCTGTTAGAACGAGAGGCGAATATCTAACTTCTATACCACAGAGACACCTACGAGGTATACTATACTTCACATCCATGTGCGACTATACACTTTGGGATTACATTCATCACGGTTGGGTATTTGTGAGAAATCTATGATCAACTACTCCGTCTGTTGTGACACTCGATGAAGACGATGTTGCATGCTATATATAACCCCTTTTATTTGAACTGTTCATTCCTTGATAATCTCTCACTCTCCTACTGTGTTTTTTTAATGCAAATTTATTGTCACGATTTAGCTAATAATAGCGCCGTGGTCCAAGTTTAAAATAACTTTATACAGAACACAGAAGAAAACCAAATAAATCACGATTGAATGAATGATGAGACTAGTAAAAAAATAAAACAGAGTAAAGAAAAAATATACGTGATGCATCATGCAAATCAAAATGCATGAGATTCGAAGACATGACAAATAAACAGAACACGAAGGACATGTATGAGGACGTATATATATGGCCGTTTTCGTCTTTACAGACAGTCAATTGGCAAGTGTTTTACTGTGACAACTTCTGAGTTTTCGCTTTTCTCTCTTGTCTTTCAGCTCATAAATAAGTCATACATACATAAGACATGATACATAAGTCTCTTCTCAAAAGACTGCGGCCTTGAGCAATATGCCTGCCACACAACTCTGTCATCAGTTAGATTTTCCCATGTGCTGGGACCTATAGAAAAGTTCTTCATTGAGGTCTTGCAGCCATCTTTATATCTGAGCAATGTTCTGCCCTGGTGCCTCTTCCCCTCCGAAAGTTCACAGAACAATATTTGTTTTGGTATGCGACAAGTCTCCATTCTTCTCGTCTACTGCTGAGCATGCCCATGATGGAAGGCAGGTTTGCACGTTGCAGTACTTCAGAGTTGATTATCTTTTCGTACTACCTGATGTTCATAATCTTGCGGAGACATCAAAGGTGAAAGTTGTTAAGTCTCCTCTCGTGCATTGAGTAGACTGTCCACATATATATGCGTTAAAGATTACGGAAAAAACTTTCGACAGATCATGAAAGATCATTAAAAAGATTGATTGGTAAGACCATCATGCTGAAATGTGGAGATCAATAGAACACGATAAGATTAAGTCGAGCGAGTTTAATAGGCAGCTTATAGGATTGAGCCGTCAGTAACAAAACTAAGTGTCGTATTTCTCTATATATATATATGTGATGATGTCTGCCATATTTAAACACTTCATTGTGTTGATCGTGCCTTGTTTCCCATAAACTTAATAACTGGGAGTCACTGTCACATGGAGATACGGTTCTCATGTCTCACCTCAAAGGTACTTGGTTCATTCCCCGCATTGAGCAATCGGAATAATTGTCCATACATTCCTGATATTAATGTAGGTGAGATCTAGTTCCTAGTCCTAGCAGAGATGGAAGATAAAACGTAGGTTCTGTTTACAATGTGAGCATGTAAAAGAACTTTTGGTAGTTCAACATCGATAAGAGAAGGCTGAAAAGCCGCTGCAAGGCCAAATTCATGAACAAATTTACAATAAAATTCTTTAAAATTATTGTCACCATCTTCAAAATTACATTGGTAACTCTTGCCGGTGCTACGTATCTTGTGCACTGTCGCTGATACTTCCTGTGTAAGATAGAGATCAGAACATATGATTGTTCACCGAAGTGCAGTTGTACGAAGATAAAATGAACTGTGTTTCAAACTTGAAGGGTAATGAAAGATAAGTGATAAGGAAAGTAAGCCTTCACGGAAAAATATGTCATTGGTGTCTAATTAGGCGTCATGGCTACGCCTGAATTCAGAGCGAGCGAATATTTTAAAAAAATATGTGGTGCTAATGTTATGTTAACCTGGTGGTGCTGATGTTAACCTGGTGGTGCTGATGTGATGTTAACCTGGTGGTGCTGATGTTAACCTGGTGGTGCTGATGTTAACCTGGTGGTGCTGATGTTATGTTAACCTGGTGGTGCTGATGTTAACCTGGTGATGCTGATGTTAACCTGGTGATGCTGATGTTAACCTGGTGATGCTGATGTTAACCTGGTGGTGCTGATGTTATGTTAACCTGGTGTGCTGAGGTTATGTTAACCTGGTGGTGCTGATGTTAACCTGGTGATGCTGATGTTAACCTGGTGGTGCTGATGTTATGTTAACCTGGTGGTGCTGAGTTATGTTAACCTGGTGGTGCTGATGTTAACCTGGTGATGCTGATGTTAACCTGGTGGTGCTGATGTTAACCTGGTGGTGCTGATGTTATGTTAACCTGGTGGTGCTGATGTTATGTTAACCTGGTGGTGCTGATGTTATGTTAACCTGGTGGTGCTGATGTTATGTTAACCTGGTGGTGCTGAGGTTATGTTAACCTGGTGGTGCTGATGTTATGTTAACCTGGTGGTGCTGAGGTTATGTTAACCTGGTGGTGCTGAGGTTATGTTAACCTGGTGGTGCTGAGGTTATGTTAACCTGGTGGTGCTGATGTTATGTTAACCTGGTGGTGCTGAGGTTATGTTAACCTGGTGGTGCTGAGGTTATGTTAACCTGGTGGTGCTGATGTTAACCTGGTGATGCTGATGTTAACCTGGTGGTGCTGATGTTAACCTGGTGGTGCTGATGTTATGTTAACCTGGTGGTGCTGAGGTTATGTTAACCTGGTGGTGCTGATGTTAACCTGGTGATGCTGATGTTAACCTGGTGGTGCTGATGTTAACCTGGTGGTGCTGATGTTATGTTAACCTGGTGGTGCTGAGGTTATGTTAACCTGGTGGTGCTGATGTTAACCTGGTGGTGCTGATGTTAACCTGGTGGTGCTGAGGTTATGTTAACCTGGTGGTGCTGATGTTATGTTAACCTGGTGGTGCTGAGGTTATGTTAACCTGGTGGTGCTGATGTTATGTTAACCTGGTGGTGCTGATGTTATGTTAACCTGGTGGTGCTGAGGTTATGTTAACCTGGTGGTGCTGATGTTATGTTAACCTGGTGGTGCTGAGGTTATGTTAACCTGGTGGTGCTGATGTTATGTTAACCTGGTGGTGCTGATGTTATGTTAACCTGGTGGTGCTGATGTTATGTTAACCTGGTGGTGCTGAGGTTATGTTAACCTGGTGGTGCTGATGTTATGTTAACCTGGTGGTGCTGAGGTTATGTTAACCTGGTGGTGCTGAGGTTATGTTAACCTGGTGGTGCTGAGGTTATGTTAACCTGGTGGTGCTGATGTTATGTTAACCTGGTGGTGCTGAGGTTATGTTAACCTGGTGGTGCTGAGGTTATGTTAACCTGGTGGTGCTGATGTTAACCTGGTGATGCTGATGTTAACCTGGTGGTGCTGATGTTAACCTGGTGGTGCTGATGTTATGTTAACCTGGTGGTGCTGAGGTTATGTTAACCTGGTGGTGCTGATGTTAACCTGGTGATGCTGATGTTAACCTGGTGGTGCTGATGTTAACCTGGTGGTGCTGATGTTATGTTAACCTGGTGGTGCTGAGGTTATGTTAACCTGGTGGTGCTGATGTTAACCTGGTGGTGCTGATGTTAACCTGGTGGTGCTGAGGTTATGTTAACCTGGTGGTGCTGATGTTATGTTAACCTGGTGGTGCTGAGGTTATGTTAACCTGGTGGTGCTGATGTTATGTTAACCTGGTGGTGCTGATGTTATGTTAACCTGGTGGTGCTGAGGTTATGTTAACCTGGTGGTGCTGATGTTATGTTAACCTGGTGGTGCTGAGGTTATGTTAACCTGGTGGTGCTGATGTTATGTTAACCTGGTGGTGCTGATGTTATGTTAACCTGGTGGTGCTGAGGTTATGTTAACCTGGTGGTGCTGATGTTATGTTAACCTGGTGGTGCTGATGTTATGTTAACCTGGTGGTGCTGGGGTTATGTTAACCTGGTGGTGCTGATGTTATGTTAACCTGGTGGTGCTGAGGTTATGTTAACCTGGTGGTGCTGAGGTTATGTTAACCTGGTGGTGCTGATGTTATGTTAACCTGGTGGTGCTGATGTTATGTTAACCTGGTGGTGCTGGGGTTATGTTAACCTGGTGGTGCTGAGGTTATGTTAACCTGGTGGTGCTGATGTTATGTTAACCTGGTGGTGCTGAGGTTATGTTAGGTTATGTTAGGTCAGGTGTTTTCTTTGTCTGCTTCGAATTTCGTTCTGAGAAAATTTGGTAAATTCTACATACATAATTACTTACAGCTGTGGCATGAGGGCTGCTCTTATATCCATGACTTATTTGACGTATTGCTCTCTGCTACTCATGGAGCATAGGACCTCAACAATTGTCCTCCCCTTCCTCAAGTCTCTAACCGTTTATTCTTTATGGCTTCCCAGGAAAATCTTTAAATTCCCCAATAAGTCTCTATGTCTGTTTAGAGTGTTCTCCTTTTCCGTTTGTCCTGCCGGTTCCACTCAAGTACGTGCCTATTGACATTCGACTGTTTCTTCCGCAGGGTATGCCCGACTCACTGCCACTTTCTCCTCCTGATCTGTGGAGAGGAGGGGGGATTGTACAAAAATACATAAATTTTCATCGTCGATTTGTTTAGAACAGTGCTTCTCAAAGGATGTGCCCATGTAACATTCCTAGGTGCGCCCTAGAAAATCTCAGATTAGGGGTCGGCAACGCGGTGCCAGCGGTAAAAATACCGTCAGGACACATCAGGCCCATGCTTCTCTTAATAATAATTCCTTTCGTACCATTCTACGTTACATAGGGCCTGCAAGTAACTTCTCCATACCTGGCAACTTGCTCAATCTCCTCCATGGAACTGAGACCGATATTTCTTGCCCCTCTCAGCAAAGTTCGTTTCCGGGTCTCCTTAGGTCGTCCTCTCTTTCTTGAACCCTTTGCATCCCACTTCGGTGTCTGCTTTGATATTGTTTGATCATTTCTCCTCAAGGTGTGTCCAAAATATTTCCATCATCTCTTTCTTATAACAGCTGTCATTAGCTTTCTTGCAAGCTTCTGTAGCTCTTTAAATTTCTTGTGATGAGGTAACTGGCCTCACACACAAGTCCTCCTCCTTTTCATCCGGACTTTCAACCGGTATTGGCAGAGTTATGCTTCTCATAGGCAGAAACTAAATGATGAATAAAAGTACGCAGCATTTTACAATTGTTTGCTGTATTTCTTTGCTTTTTGCATCTTATTTATTAAATTTTTGTGTATAGTGCTTCTACGATTTTTTGTAGAACTTCAAGTGTACGTCGATTTCAAAATATGAGAACCACTGATTTAAAGTTTCAATCGCCCTGAACATTAACTCCAGACTTTGTGGTAAAATGAAGAAGAGGAGGAGGAGGTTTTTCTATTACATTGATCACATATTTTGGTGAGCCTTCACGCACAAATCAATCAGAAGCATCAAACCAGGTATCATGACTACGCCTGAATTCATCATAGCAGGCGAACGGAGAAGAATACGAAGATTGACACATATTTTGTTGATAAAATAATGGATGATATTAGTTTCTAACCGCTAGGGGGTCATTATCTTTGTTTACTACAACTTCAGAGATAATTTTCTCCAGACGTAACAAATATAATCAACAGTGTTTATTAAACACTCGACATTTTATTTTTTAAACAGATAAGATAAGTTCTAGAACAATCGTGATACTTGAAATATGAAGTATTACACACCGATCAGGTGGTGGATCATTTATTTTGTGATATCTAATCTATTTTAGTTAATTATGAAATGATGCTATATATTGTTATGTATTGTGTGATATTATTTGATAACAAATGATGACGTCATTTGGTAAGGTCATGTGTTGTATGGTGCAATAAATGCCATCTGTTTGTCATACTTGTTAAATAGCTTAAAAATGAAAAGTTACCAACACCAGAAAAGACAGTCACCAACATCAGTATAAGAAAGAAAGTTGGGACAGAATATTACACGAATTATATTTAGAAACAAAGTTACCAACATCAGTATAAAAGAGAAAGTTGGGACACATTACAAGAATGACATTGAGAAACAAAGAATAAAGTGGTTCGGTCACTTAACCCTTTCACTCTGTAATTTTTTTTTCATCCGGGTGCATTTATATTGCCATGTATACAACATTAGCTCTTATACTGGCTTTGCTTCATCTTACAAAATATTGCAAGCCAGTATATCGTCTTAGAAGGTCGAAGAGGTTAATGCAACTAAACTCCACTGTACAAGTATTTTACAAAAGAAACCAGGAAAGAAGGCGACTACGAAAAAGATGATTAGATGATAGCAGAATTATGTCAAAAAGCAAAAATAAAAATCACACTAGAACAGCGCAAGACAAAAACAGAAAACCACAACACTGGGCAACAACCTGGTAGCATTAGACGACACTGGGCAACAACCTGGTAACATTGTGACGACACTGGGCAACAACCTGGTAACATTGTGACGACACTGGGCAACAACCTGGTAACATTGTGACGACACTGGGCAACAACCTGGTAACATTGTGACGACACTGGGCACAACCCGGTAACATTGTGACGACACTGGGCAACAACCCGGTAACATTGTGACGACACTGGGCAACAACCTGGTAACATTGTGACGACACTGGGCAACAACCCGGTAGCATTGTGACGACACTGGGCAACAACCTGGTAACATTGTGACGACACTGGGCAACAACCCGGTAACATTGTGACGACACTGGGCAACAACCAGGTAACATTGTGACGACACTGGGCAACAACCTGGTAACATTGTGACGACACTGGGCAACAACCCGGTAACATTGTGACGACACTGGGCAACAACCCGGTAACATTGTGACGACAAAAGACGAAGAAATAGTCTATGAAGAAATTGAAATGGGAGGTAATCATATTCCGTCAAAATTGAAGGTAATATCTAACCAATTCAATCGTGGCCCACGTTAATATAAAGCCGATTAGCTCAGACGGGAAGTTAACAATTCAATCGTGGCCCACGTTAATATAAAGCCGATTAGCTCAGACGGGAAGTTAACAATTCAATCGTGGCCCACGTTAATATAAAGCCGATTAGCTCAGACGGGAAGTTAACAATTCAATCGTGGCCCACGTTAATATAAAGCCGATTAGCTCAGACGGGAAGTTACAATTCAACGTGGCCCACGTTAATATAAAGCCGATTAGCTCGCGGAAGTTAACATTCATCGTGGCCACGTTAATAAAAACGCCGATTAGCTCAGACGGAAGTTAACAATTCAATCGTGGCCACGTAATATAAAGCAGAATAGCTCAGACGGAAGAAATTCAATCGGGCCAGTTAATATACCGTTAGCTAGACGGAAGTTAACAATTCAATCGTGGCCCACGTTAATATAAAGCCGATTAGCTCAGACGGGAAGTTAAAAATTCCTGTTTAATTGGGGCCTGTTTTTTTAATATGTTTGATATAACACTGTAAGCTTTTTTTTTTTACAATTTTACTCAATTCTATGAGTTCTGGTTATTTATTGATTAAAATTTTTAATAATACTGATATTCATTAGTACTAACCTTAATTTGTTACATAATATAACCTTGATTTAGCATGTTGTGTTATTTTGAAAATGAATTTGTCTTTATAGAATAACACTGGAATTAGGATCACGCGATAGTTGGGTTTATTTCCTAGAATTCTTACCTGAGCTCGCCGGCCGTATGTTATCTGTGGTCACGGTTTGATATGATTTTCGTATTCAGTAACACAGAATTAGTGAAGATTCGTTGGTTTCATCATTGGTACATTTATGTGCGTTATCAATTATCACTGATATCAACTTCTTCTTCAGCATCTCTGGTCATGCGCTTAATTTACTGTGGACTCAACTGGCAGACAGCTTCAGCTGTCAGGTTCCCAAAGCTAGTTTTCAGGTCGACTGGTAAACATCTGATATAAGGAGACTATCATCATAGCACTCAGATATCAGATGCCGATCTCATCTCAATCGAATTCACAACGCCCGCTCAACATCAGTTCGTTGTTGAGAATCAATCTTTTGCATATTTGGTTTCTTTTCTAATCCAGCTGTACCAAATCAAACCATCTCTCAATCTGCAGAGAGATTCACACCTCAAAAGCTCTATTGAAAACTCAATGTTAACAGTTCATGTCTCCAAACCAGCATGAAACTCCAGACCTATGCAGTGGATCTGCACAAGTTCTTTATTCGCCTGTATGCAGGCTGAATTTCTGTGCATTGATCAGTGATATGTAGTTATAGTAGCTAGATTAGAGAGAATTTGATAACGAAATGAGAAGAAAACCAATAGATTTCCATGGTGATAGAATGATTTTGTTGTTGATTTTCTACTGTGGCAGCAGCTGTTGAATTTCTTGTCATCTGGAAGGACGAAATTCTGAACCACGAAATGGCAAATTGTGCTTGAACTTCTTTTCCCGATTCAACCAACGCCGTTTTCAAGATGGGTGATCTACATTAATTCCGGTATACCCATAGTATCTGACACTTTGCGTGATATCTATGTCAGACCTAGGCGTTCAAAGGAAACATAGAGAGAAGTACTGTTAAAAGTGTTGAACGATCAAAGTATATGAAACTGTGTTTTGTGATATCTATGTCAGGCCTAGACGTCATGAGAAAATGTGGAGAAGAATTGGAAAATCGTGGCCTGATATGAAAAACAATTAGTAGAAAGATAGCAGAACGGAAACAGTGGACATATTTATGGAAACCTTATGTTTCAAAAGAAGAGGATATAGATACAAGAACAGGATATAAATTGACATCTGAAAGTCAAACAACATTTACACAGTGAAATGGCTAACTTGTCGTGCCTCTATAATTTCTCCTTCTATTTACTTGTCTCCACGGGGGATAATGAACTGGACCGGCGGAAACTCTACACGTTTTGGAAAAAATTCTCTAGGCAAAGGCGGAAACACTTGATCTAATAAAAGCATTGAGTGAGAGTTTGCACTGACCTGAACTTTACTTTCTGTGGGAAACGTCCCTGACTGACAAATCAAACAAGAATAGTCCAGGAGTACACACAGATCTCATGTTAGAAACGGAAATAAGTTAATTAAGTACGGATCTAATTTTAGAATACTGTACTAATTTACATACATGATAATTTTAGAATAGTCATTCGGTTTGCAAGTTCAAGGTTTGTTGATATAAATGTCATGGCAACAGTGAAATCTAATTTAAGGATTTTAAATGCAAAATAGCTTTAGCTTCACAGTATACAAATATTGGGATTAATTTTTAGTACATGAATCTTACGAATATGAAGCAGACAATCAAGGCACTTCGGGCATAAAATGCAAAGAAAAGGTTTAGAACATTTGGTGACAACAGGTAAAATTCAGGAAGTAGACATCGTGGAAGTCAGAGGGAGAAGATGTTGGATGGTCTGACATCGTGGTCCGACAAAAGATTGACGTCAGAACTTATTAACTGCACCAAAAATAGAGAGTTGTGGAGAGATATGATCGCCTGTGACGACAGATATGGCACTTGAATGATTGACATAAATCTTGAGATCGGCGCAACAACCGCCATTAATAATTAGACAATATATTGATTGATTGTTAAAATTAACATCATTGCACTTTGGTGAATAACTATGTGTGCTCCGATCTATTTCCTATATTGTAATATCTCCAGTGGAAGTGCACTAGCTCGGTAACACTGGTGAGGGTTCCCGGTGTAGTTTTAAGATTATGACACTTATTGTAGAAATTTTACTGAAAATATTCGTTTTACTATTAGAAGATAAACAGTAATAATCGTACACATATAAGTGACCTGGATATCGCGAGCTGCCAAATTGTCCGTTCCATTGAAATGAGTGGCTACAGAGGTCACATAGCATTTGCTTATATCACGTAGTGTCGGCCGAAACGGTCACAAAGCTTTTTGCCAGTTTCGCCTATATATGTCGTGTCACAACGTTTACAAGTAATGGCGTAGATTATCTTGAGGGACTCGCCATCACATGTAAACGTTGTGACGTTCGAAGTCGATTTAATCTAGAGAATAGTTGTATATCTTTATGTGTTACCTTGCGACCTCATGGAATCAACGCACTACATTCCTATGCTTCTTAATACTGCCTGTTCTCTTCCTCCACATGCTATATGTGTATACGTTAAAGTTATAAATGTTATATACATATTTGATTAGTATTGTTTATCTTTCTTTTCCAATTCTAGTTTTTTATTTTATTTCATTATTCGTTTTTAGTCACAGACTTACATACCAGCTTACCCCAATTTTGAAACACCCAGCTATTCCAGTAGTGACTAAAAGACAGATTATAAATTCAATCTTTATACCAACACTGTGCTACCAGAGCCAAACATGGGAACTGACAAAAGAACAAGAAAGGAAAATTACCACATGCGAAATGAGATGCCTGAGGAAAGCAGTAAATAAAACAAGAAGAGACGATATAAGAAATGAGGAAATTAGAAGAACAGTCGGAACAACACCTGCTATTAGATTATTGAAAAACAGAGACTCAAATGGTTTGGCCACTTGGTCAGAATGAACCCGAATACACCAGTTGCAAGAGCGTACAACCTGAAAATGGAATCATCAAGAGGAAGGGGCAGACCAAGAAAAGATGGGTTGATGGAGTTACAGACATCTTAAAACTCCACAATACCACACCATATCAAGCAACCGAGCGTGCATTATCTCGGAAACCGATCATCAGTTAAACCTGCTACGCTTAACGGCAAAAAGCAGAGAAAGACAACAAAAGCTTGCAGCTAATATATTGCAACCCTTGTTTACTACTATATGGAATGCCCAAATAATACCTGATGCATGGAACAGAGGAGTCATCATCAAGATACCAAAAAAAAGGGCTCCCTTGCCGATTGTAATAATTGGCGTGGAATAACACTGCTTTCTGTCCCAAGTAAAATCTTAAGCAAAATCATCGTACAACGTATTACTGACGCTGTGGATAAGAAACTGAGAAAGGAACAAGCAGGATTTCGCAGAGGACGGAGCTGTATAGGCCAAATATTTGCTCTTAGAAATATCATAGAGCAGTGCACAGAATGGCAAAGCAAACTCTATATCAACTTTGTAGATTTTGAAAAGCTTTTGATAGCATACACCGCGAAAGTCTATGGCGTATCTTAAGATGGTATGGAATCCCACTGTGTTTTATAAATATTATAAAAAGCTGCTACAGCAAGTTTGCATGCAGTGTTGAAACTTCAGAACTAAAGTTTGAAGTAAAAACAGGCGTCCGACAAGGATGTGTTATGTCAGCCCTATTATTCAACACTGTCATAGATTGGGTGATGCGTAAAACAACGGAAGATAAGGCAAGAGGTATTAGATGGACGCTCACATCCACTATGGAAGACCTAGATTTTGCAGATGACATCGCACTCCTATCTCATACACATAGAGATATCCAGGAAAAGACCTGCCGCCTTAACCAATATAGTGAGATGGTTGGGCTGAAAATAAATCAGAAGAAAACTGAAGTAATGATTCTGAACATAGCAACCCCAGCACCAGTCAAACTAGAAGGTAAAACCCTCCGAGATACAACCGCTTTCACATACCTTGGAAGTGTTATTAGCAATGAAGGAGGCGCTGGATCTGACATTAAAACAGACTGAGTAAAGCACGAAGTGCATTCATGACCCTTCAGACCGCCTGGAAATCTGCCTAATACAGCATCAGAACCAAGACTAGTATCTATAACAGCTGTGTGCTGTCAACTTTGCTGTACGGATCGGAATGCTGGAGAATGACAGAACATGATATGTCCAGACTCTCCGCCTTTCATACAACTTGTCTGCGAAAAATCTTACGCGTGTACTGGCCGACTACTATCTCGAATCAAGAATTGCTTGCACGATGCCAACAAGAGAATATGGGCACTATCATCCGAAGACGACGCTGGAGATGGATTGGACATGTGATGCGCATGGAGACTGGCTCCGACACGAAAACTGCACTGAGATGGACTCCAGAGGGTAGGCGAAAGCGTGGAAGACCCAAGATGACCTGGAGGAGAACGATAGAGCAAGAGCTGAAGGAAATGAATCATAGCTGGAACACAATACAGAGGAAGGCCATGAACAGGGAAGAATGGTGTACGTTTGTTGTTGCCCTAAACGCCAAGGGCGTAACAGGCTAAAGAGAGAGAGAGAGAATTCATTGTTTGATTCTATATGCTGTTTGCGGTATAAAAAGTGAGTTTCTTCACTTCTCTTGCACCCTGGAGAACAAGAATAATATGCACAAATATAATCAGAAAGAACATTCCAGATTAAACAGTTCATGCTTCGAAAATAGTAACTTCAAGAAGAACTTCAAAATGAAAACGTATATTTTTCGTTACAAATTAATATTATTTTGCCAGTAAATTGTTTGGAAGGAAGGGAGAGGTGAGGGAGGAGGCCATACTTCCGAAGCTGATAATTTTTCTTTACCTGAACACGTATTCCTCCTCCCCTTTCCTCCGACCACAACTCACCCATCCGTCCCGTGTGGTTTCCCGGGTAGTGAAGGATATAACCACATCCTTCTCTCGCATGTCGTAAATAACGACTTGTTTGGGAGCATGGGGCCTGTGACTTGACACTGAGAAACAAAGACAGAGAAAAACTTCAACTGCTCATGAATTAAGTGGAAATTTTGTGTCTTATTTGTCATTGGACCCGACGAAGACTGATAAAAAAAAATATGAAAAACAAAATATTTTGTTAAGGGTATCCCCTTTTATAAACAGTTTTTTCTTAGAAATATTTGGTTAGAAAACTTACAATCAGGACAAAATACCACTGAACTGAAGTGTTACTTCTGTTAGATCCCACCTTTATACTCAGTGGGTTTTCCCCCCAAGTGTTTAGTGAAATTCATTATTTGTAAGCGGAGATAGTTCACATCAAGTGATATCCACGTATACACGGATAACAAATACACAACTCTGACGTATTGTCTAACTTATCAAGATGTTTTCCTCTTGTCAGCTTGTCCGTCACTTCTCATTACAGTATGTTATTGTCAGGATGTACGTAACATTTCTTACACTATGTTTTCCTTTTGTACGTTTGCCCTTAACTTTTCCCTATGTATGTCTTCCCTCTCAAAGAGGGTGGAACAGATAGAGATGTCAAAATAAGAATACAGAAGGCAAGTGGAGTTTTCATCGCACTGGGAAACATGGAAGTCTAAAGAAATCAAATCTATAAAAAAAATTCAGATATTTAACTCCGATGTTAAAGCAGTTCTGCTGTATGGGTCAGAAACATGGAGAACTACTACAATAATACCGCACAAAATGCAAATATTCATAAACTGGTGTCTGCTCAGAATAAAGGGACTGAGACGGTATGATATTGTCACACATGAGGAGCTTATGGAGAGAACAAGGCAGATTACAGTGGACCAAGAGAGTAAAAAAGATGCTGGCGCTGGATAGGAGACACTCTGAGAAAACCTGAGGGAATTTAACAAGAAAGGACCTTACCTGGAACTCGCAGGGACAGCGAAAGAAGGAGGCGAGAAATACGGAGCTGAGATTTGAACGGGAAGCAGAGATCAACAATATAAATAAGAGCTGGAGGGAGCTGCAGGAGATAGCTAGAGATATGAAGACTTGGCACGAGTTGGGCTGAGTCCTATGCCCCAATCCAGGATAAAAAGGCAGAGAGCGAGAGAGAGAGAGAGAAGTCTTCCCTCTCGTTAGCTTGTCCGTCCCTTAACCTTACAATATGTTGCCAGCTTGTTCGTAACTTGTTCTTATATCATGTTTTCTTTTAGCTTGTCCATAACACTTCCATATGTATGTTTCCATTCAACTCTTCTTAAATTTTCCATATGTACGTTTTCAATGCAACTGTTCTAAATTCATGCGTTTCCAACAACTCGTTCTTAAATTTTCCATATGTATACTTTCCAATTGCTAACTCGTCCTTAAAATTTCATTATACATATGTTTTCCTGTTGCTAACGTACTTGTAACATTTTATATTTATATATATATCTATACTTCCGTTAGTTAGATTATCTTTAACTTGTTCCCACAGTAGTTTTCTTTTTGTTATCGTGTCCGGAACTTTTTTGTTTAGGAAACTGTTTTTAGAACTCTCAATTTTCGTTATACGCTCAAAAAACATATTTACCTATTTTCTTGTTTAAAAAAAAAAATTTCAATGCATTTTTCGCAGTCAATAATTTACAAAAAATATATGTATTTCACTTTAACAAAAATTAATTTTTTAAAACAGAAACGTAACAAGCACACACGTGATGCAGTGTACCGGGGTTTAGGAACGGTTTTGTCCGAAAACTGAGTCCTGGAGATTAAAGTCTTGAATCTGCAGAAGTAACTTAACAAATACATATGATTTTTCAGGTAGGACTAAAATTCAGAGGAGAAAATGGAGGTATGTCTGGCATATCCTAAGAAAGACACAGTTAAGTGTTAATAGACGAGACCTTAAGTGGAACACGAAAAGAAAAGAAAGTGTGACTACAAGGACACAATTGAAGGATACCGAATTTTCAGGTAAGCTTTTAAAAAACAGTCAGAGACCGGAAAACGTGAAGGACATATGTTGAGATCCTATGCTCCGCGAGGAATGGAAATGAATAAGCCCATATGTAGCTACCACATACATCTGGAAAATACTGTAGCTTGTTCTCTGTTCGAAAATATGAGATTGTCTTCTGTAATGGAAAAGGCTGAATGTCGTTCTATCGATAAATCTGAATTTCGAGCGTCTAATAAGTTTACTGCTGCGAACGTCCCACACTCGACGTTCCACACAGAATTGGCCCTGCTACCTCGTGAACACAAGGGATATAAATATGAAGTGAAGTAACTTCATACCCTATGGTTTGAAAAGGCTACGGGAAATTTTGTTATATTTATTAATAGTTTTACTAGGGTGATCAATATGCCCTACTGTAACCAAAAACACTGCAAATTTGAATTGAAAGAAGAATGCTTTACACAACAAAGTTTAAGCTTTACATATCAACAACATTATTCTCACAATTGATGAGTAAACTTTGAAGAAGAAAAAACACACAATCCTTACAGTGTTGTGTTCCCTAATAATGATAATACTGAAGGGGGATTGTTTAGTGCAGACGAATATAGACTACTTTCCCGAAGCTGACGCAACACGTGCGCAGGAGGAGTGCGTCAACACAGGATCTAAATAACCACGTACCTACACTTTACTAAAAAAACAAAAATTCGTGACAGAAGAGCACCACACGACTAACTAACTACCACAAAGCAGGAAGTTAACTTTGTTATATTCTATGAATGAATTCTCTTCGTGTACACAACTGTCATCATCTAGCGAGTCTCAAGTAACAAGTTGAGTGCACACACGTAGTCGTTAGTGCACACACGTAGTCGTGAAGTCTACGTGAGATAGGAAGATGGGCACTTAAGTCACATAGTTCGTGAGTTGTTGAGATATTTTTTAGTTTGAATTTTGAAAGTAGTGACGAGTACAGTGAGAGAAAAAGTGTACAGAAAATTTGATATACAAACCAGACACACAATATCCTTGATTGTAGTAACATTAGTACAGTGATTAGCTATCATCATCGTTATCATCATCAACCTCGTTGTCTTTGTCATTCTTATCATCCTCGTTGTCTTTGTCATCATCATCAACATCCTCGTTGTCTTTGTCATTCTTATCATCCTCGTTCTCGTCGTTATCATCATCATCATCCTCGTTGTCGTCGTTATCATCATCATCGCTCGCCTGCCCAGCATGTTCGTAACGCGTTGAACTACAGGTGCATCAGCCTCGTGAGTGCGGGTTCAATTCCGCGGGCTGGCAGAAAACCTCAGGTTCCCAGATTTACGTGTTTGTGGCACCGAACCGAAGGGTTACGATGTCCATGGCACCGAGCTGTAGAGCTGAAAGCCGGGCTTCTGGATCGAAAATCATCATCCTAGTTGTCGTCGTTATCATCATCATCATCATCCTCGTTGTTTTGTCATCATCATCATCCTCGTTGTTTTGTCATCATCATCATCCTCGTTGTTTTGTCATCATCATCATCCTCGTTGTTTTGTCATCATCATCATCCTCGTTGTTTTGTCATCATTATCATTATCATTCTCGTTGTCGTTATCATGACCATCGTCGATATCATCATTTTTGTCGTTTTCATCACCAACAATATCATCGTCATTCTTGTTGTCGTCATCATCATCATCCTGGACATCATGATCATTCTCATTGTCATCATCATCCTGGACATCATGATCATTCTCATTGTCATCATCATCGTTGTCATCATCATCCTGTCGTTATAATCATCATCAGCATCGATATCATCATCCTCGTTGTCGTTATCCTCATCATCCTCGTTCTCATCATCATCATAGTCGTTCTCATCATCATCACCATCCTCGTTGTTGTTGTTGTTATACACATCATCGGCATTCTACTTTGAGTTGACTGTCACCAGCTCTGATAACCACTTGCCTCGTCACATCACCACCTTATTCTAGAACAATACAGAGGACATATCCATCTGACAAGGTTGAAAGTTCAGCTTCAACTACTGTTTCATTGAAAGATTCGGAAGAGAAATTGAAACAAAAGAAGGAAAATGCTGTCACCAACTAACTAACTCTAATCTAATAGCTTCGACTAACAACGTCTCTCCTTCAAGAAGTGAGATGTGATGCATGCTAAAAGTTACCAACAACACCAGAAAGGACAGAGTCACCAACATCAGCATAAGAAAGAAAGTTGGCACATTATCTTGCTTGAATTACATTGAGAAACAAAGAATGAAGTAGTTTGGCCACTTAATAAGAATGCATCCAAACTCCACAGTATACAGGTCTTCTACAACAGAACATCAGGAAAGAAGGCGAGAGGAAGACAACGAAAAAGATGGTTTGATGGCATAACAGAATCCTGTGAAAGAGCAAAAATAACAATCACCTAAGCCACCAGAACAGTGCAAGACAAAAACAGAAAACCATGACACTGGGCGTCAAGCCGGTAGCAGTGTGACGACAAAAGACAAAAACAGAAAACCACAACACTGGGCATCAACCCGGTAGCAGTGTGACGACAAAAGACAAAAACAGAAAACCACGACACTGGGCATCAACCCGGTAGCAGTGTGACGACAAAAGACAAAAACAGAAAACCACGACACTGGGCATCAACCCGGTAGCAGTGTGACGACAAAAGACAAAAACAGAAAACCACGACACTGGGTATCAACCCGGTAGCAGTGTGACGACAAAAGACAAAAACAGAAAACCACGACACTGGGTATCAACCCGGTAGCAGTGTGACGACAAAAGACAAAAACAGAAAACCATGACACTGGGCATCAACCCGGTAGCAGTGTGACGACAAAAGACAAAAACAGAAAACCACGACACTGGTCATCAATCCGGTAGCAGTGTGACGACAAAAGACAAAAACAGAAAACCACGACACTGGTCATCAATCCGGTAGCAGTGTGACGACAAAAGACAAAAAACAGAAAACACCGACACTGGTCATCAATCCGGTAGCAGTGTGACGACAAAAGACAAAAACAGAAAACCACGACACTGGTCATCAACCCGGTAGCAGTGTGACGACAAAAGAAGAAGAAATAGAATAACGATTAGATCAACAATTTCGTATCACTAACTGTAAATATCAACTAGTGTTAACGGCAGCACTCAGGATGTAACTGGTGGCTTGATGACTGTAGATGCGGGACATCTGGTATATGAGAGAAATTCCGAAGGACTGTTGGGGTGGCAAAGTTCTGCCCAGGAAAACTATTTGATGATGATGTAACGGCAATCCCTTTTTGGACCAATTACATTTCACAGAAGACGACTCAATCGATACCAACACGATATCGACTTCATATAAGGGATATCGATACCAACACGATATCGACTTCATATAAGGGATGCTATATAGCTATCGATTTTAAATAAATTATTAATCTCTCTCTCTCTCTCTCTCTCTCTCTCTCTCTCTCCAGGAGAACGTAGCTTGGGAAATTTCGCCTCACACATTGTTACCACAAACAGTGCTTATGTTATAAATTAAAGAGTTTATGTAAACATATTAATCAGGAACTGAATTCAAAATTAATAGAAAGTATACAGTAAATAAATGGGATGTAGGAAATTAAAAAAACAACAAACACAGCCTTATGAAAATGAAACAATTAATAACGGACTGGAATGACACGGATAGAAAAACAAAGATCAGAATACTAAGAACGTGCATATTACCAGTGGCAACATATGGGTGTAAAGCATGGCCATTTAATATTTACTAGATTTTTCATTGTTTCTCTTCCGTTCTATTTCTAGTTTTTATGTGTGTTTTTGTGTTACATTTATTTCGTTATTCGTTTTTATTCCCAGATTTTCGTTTTTATTTCCAGATTTTCATTAGAAACATTTATTTTTGGTCGTCCATTTGTTTTTTTAAATTTGTCACTCCTGTTGTTCGTTTGCTTGATAAAGGCCTTGTTGGTCGAAACGTTGCTGTATTTTGTTATTGTTTTTGTAATTTGTAAAACTGCAGTACTTTGTGATTACGTGTTTTGACATTTAATAAGGCAGTGGAAAAACATATGTAATTTTGAATAGAAGTTTTGTCAGATTCCTCCGTATATCATGGGCCGAGAAAATAACAAATAGATCTTTCAGTTTGAGTTTGGAATATCTTCATTGTACTCTGAGCATGCCCATATGTGTTCCTATCTCCTTCCCAATATCTCCAACAGCGTCCAGCGACTGACCGTACCTGTTCAATATTGATTGATGAGCCAGAGCCAACTATAAACTTATGGGCCTGCGGACTCTGGTAACAATTATGGGAAATCAGACTCCAACCGGACACGTGACCTCGCATTCCAGTATCGTTGTATATAGACGAATTGATTTTAAAATCAACACAAAATGTTAAATCAAAGTTATATTATGTAACAAGCTAAGTTTAACAATAAGGAATATCAATATTATTAATATTTTTCACCAATAAATAACCATAGACTCACAGAATTGAGTAAAATTGCAAAAATCTTGCAGTGTTCTATCAAACATAAATTTATTCCAGCCCCCAACTGAAACTTGGTCAGGATTTTCCGTTAGTTATCAGGCTAGCTAGAGTTGGCTATGAATGGCCTTACTCATTACCTGTTATGCTGGTGTTTTTTTGGGCCACTCCAATCTTCAATCTAAGTTCCTGAAGTCTAGCTATTGACGTGGATTAGTTTAGATGAAAGTCCTCTCTGCGGCTATACTTTTGAGGCGTTCAGAATACCAGCTCGATTTTTAACTCTTACAATACGCGTACTAAAACCGCCTTTTACCACTGTTTTTGAGGAACAAATTTTAAGGTGAAGATGTCCTTACAAAATTTGTTAGAACTTTCTTACATTCAACAGCAGAGACAAACTGCATACACCAAAATGTGCGCTATTGAAAGATCTATTAAAAAAACAAGCAATTGCTGTATTTGAATTTTAAAAATACACTTAAAGTATTAAAGTCCTCTACGATATGTTAACATCTGGTTAGAACCATATGGTCGGTGAAGTGGCTTTGCGTAAAATGGGAACTAATGTTATGGTCTTTCAGGTGCTTTCGTATTGTTAGAGTTAATAAGACTGTCGTTTTTTTGTTTTGTTTTTTCCGATCCAGAAGCACTTGAGCTTTCAGCTCTTCGGCTCGGTGCCATGGACAATGTAACCCTTCGGTTCGGTGCCACGAACACCGTAAATCTGTGGCTTTTTCTGCCATCCCGCGGAATTGAACCAGCACACAGAGGGATAGTCATCCGTAGTCCAACGCTCTACGAACACGCTGGGTAGACGGGCAAGACTATCGTTACTGTCTGTAGTACCGCTTTTTAGGCAGTGTAGGACAGGTGGGACGAGATCCTGATGAATTTAATGACAGCATGGCTAGTGCTACGCCGCGAAGCTGTTCAAGTTAGGATTTGTCATTGAACCCATATGACGTCAACAGACAAGACAGCTGTTTATTCATCTTCATCATTAATATTCTTCAACGCTGCCAAGTGCAGATAAGGCAGGAGAAAACAAAATGTCAACTTTATTCACGAGCAGCTTGGGTTTTTTGTTTTATCTTTCTCTTTTTGTTTCTATGTTTTTGTTTCTATGTTTTTGTTTCTATGTTTTTGTTTCTATGTTTTTGTTTGCTAATTTTGTTCCCGAACAGCATTGATTGGTCTGCAGCACCACGAGCCCTCTAAGTCGTATTTTACAACAACATGCGAGAGAAAACTGTAGTTCTATTGTACACTACCCCGGTATCTAACGGGGGAGAAGATTTGTTTGAACAAATGTCAATTCGCTTCAATCTTTATTTAGATTAAGTTTGATAAATATATCACTCGTGATATAACAACAAAACAATTAATCGTAAATAGTGATACCAAGTAACCAGGTCGCAGTCACCTACCCCTTTACTAGTCTAGCATGTTCATGGAATTTTTCTGGCAGTCTAGCAGTTCATGGAATTTTTCTGAAGCATAGAGTAATAAATAGGACATTAGTCACGTCAGGATCGTTTGTGTACTATTTATCTATTTTGAAATGAATGGTTTGTCGTCGCGTGATACGCAAATAAACATTCTTTGTTGATTCATTAATCGCTTTAGTAAGAACTGACTAGATAGAATGACAGTAACAAGAATAGTGGTAAGAAAATCAATAACAGCTTTTACAAAGTGCCTTAGAACAAGCACATACAAGATCATAACATTCTCCACCCCTCTCCCCACACCCCGACAACACTTCTATAAAGAAGTAAATTGTTGAAGAGAAGACGAAAAAGTTAATGGAAGAGAAGAAGAAGTAAATGGAAGAGAAGAAAAAGTAAATGGAAGAAAAGAAAAAGTAAATGTAAGAGAAGAAGAGGTAAATGTAAGAGAAGAAGAAGAGGTAAATGTAAGAGAAGAAGAAGAGGTAAATGTAAGAGAAGAAGAAGAAGTAAATGTAAGAGAAGAAGAAGTAAATGTAAGAGAAGAAGAAGAAATAAATGGAAGAGAAGAAGAAGAAATAAATGGAAGAGAAGAAGAAGAAATAAATGGAAGAGAAGAAGAAGAAGTAAATGGAAGAGAAGAAGAAGAAGTAAATGTAAGAGAAGAAGAAGTAAATGTAAGAGAAGAAGAAGTAAATGTAAGAGAAGAAGAAGTAAATGGAAGAGAAGAAGAAGTAAATGTAAGAGAAGAAGAAGTAAATGAAAGAGAAGAAGAATAAATAAGAGAAGAAGAAGAAATAAATGGAAGAGAAGAAGAAGTAAATGTAAGAGAAGAAGAAGTAAATGGAAGAGAAGAAGAAGTAAATGTAAGAGAAGAAGAAGTAAATGGAAGAGAAGAAGAAGTAAATGTAAGAGAAGAAGAAGTAAATGGAAGAGAAGAAGAAGTAAATGGAAGAGAAGAAGAAGTAAATGAAAGAGAAGAAGAAGTAAATGAAAGAGAAGAAGAAATAAATGAAAGAGAAGAAGAAGTAAATGAAAGAGAAGAAGAAGTAAATGGAAGAGAAGAAGAAGAAATAAATGGAAGAGAAGAAGAAGAATTAAATGGAAGAGAAGAAGAAGTAAATGGAAGAGAAGAAGAAGTAAATGGAAGAGAAGAAGAAGTAAATGGAAGAGAAGAAGAAGTTAATGGAAGAGAAGAAGAAGTTAATGGAAGAGAAGAAGTAAATGGAAGAGAAGAAGAAGTTAATGGAAGAGAAGAAGAAGTTAATGGAAGAGAAGAAGAAGTTAATGGAAGAGAAGAAGAAGTAAATGGAAGAGAAGAAGTAAATGGAAGAGAAGAAGAAGTAAATGGAAGAGAAGAAGAAGTAAATGGAAGAGAAGAAGTAAATGGAAGAGAAGAAGAAGTAAATGGAAGAGAAGAAGAAGTAAATGGAAGAGAAGAAGAAGTAAATGTAAGAGAAGAAGAAATAAATGTAAGAGAAGAAGAAATAAATGGAAGAGAAGAAGAAATAAATGGAAGAGAAGAAGAAATAAATGAAAGAGAAAAAGAAGAAGTAATATAAAATGGGTCAGTTGTGTTGGTAATATATCTTTAAATATACATTAAAATGGTGGAGATGTTGGTACCAACTTGGCTACGTAGTAAAATCAGTAAAATCACCGTGCTAGTTTGATGTTGATTGATGAGCCTACTCATACTCATGGTGTGCTATTATTTTCTGGCCACTCCGATCTTCACTCCAATTGCTGCGTATTTTGTTTTTAAAGTCTAAGTGATTTGTAGCAGGAATTTTAGAATCAAAATAAGAATCTGATCCAGTTTAAATTTGTAGGCTTGGTTGTGTAGTCATGTGATTTCATGATGTTTACAAGATTGATGGCATCTCCTTAGACAATTAATAAACATTTAAAACAACCAAATCGGAAGACTGGGGAGGGAGGGTGGGGTGGGGGTGGGTGAGTCAAAAATAAGACATGGACTGTTGGGGTTACAAATAAGGGGCCTCTTTCAGCTGGAGGAGTGTAGAAAATAATTAATAGCTTTATAAATTTGTTAATGATGAATCAATGTGTAAGAAATAACACTACGCGAATCATAGTTAAAATAAAAGAATTTGTTTTTATACGATGTGGTATATTGGGGATTGTGGAGTTAAGTTTGTGTTTTAATTTGAGCAAACAGGCACCCACGGGTGATGTGGTCAATATCACGTCGGCCACCTTGGCGTTCCAAAGTTTATCTAGTATCCAATTAAGGTTGGCCTGATCTTAGGTCGTTGGAGATCGGAAACAATACCACTCTTCTGGTTAATTATAATTAATGTCACTGGAGAGAGTTGGGAGAGAGAGGGAGAGAGAGAGAGAGAGAGGGGGAGATGAAGAAAGAGAGAGAGAAAGATATATATATATATATATATGATATGGCCTTTTGTCTTTACAGACGGTCAATTGGCAAGTGTTATACTGTGACAACTTCTGAGTTATTGCTTTTTTGTGTGGTTCAGCTCATAAATACGTCTCTTCTCAAAAGACTCTGCGCCCTTGCGCAATATCGCCTTCCACACAACTCTGTCGTCAGTTACTTTTCCATGTGCTGGGACATATAGAAAAAGTTTCGTTGAGGCTCTGCATACATCTTTATATCTGATCAGTTATGTTACGTTATGCGATCGACGTCATGGTACATTGGGCATTCCCATACATGCTCTGTCCTCCGCTGCAGCAGCCATCGCAAAGTCCATTTGCTCACCGTACCCATGAGAAGTTGATTACTATATCTTCTGTCTCTACCACGAAGACGACACTGTCTGGCATCTCCAAACTTAACACCTAATTCTCGAACTCGTTCCAGTGTCTGAGACTTGCCCATGTCACATAATTGAGAGCGTACCGCATTGATATTATCAGCTCTGTCCATACTTCTGCCCGTTTGAGTCGGGGCATTGTTTGTAAGAAAGTCAGCACGCTCGTTACCCTGCACTCCAGCATGTCCAGGTGTGTACAGCCAAGTCATTTTCTTGAGATGTGATCTCTTAATGCTGTCTACCCATTCCACACGTATACTTCCAGATTCAATCATTTGAAGCATATTCATCGAGTCTGATACGATAATCGTATGGGTTACCTGTTGCTCAGCCACCATGGACAGAGCCTGGAGGCAGCAGATAGAGGTCCTCCGATCTTCCATGATTCTCCGATCTTCCATAGATGCTCCGATCTTCCATAGATGCCCGATCGTCCATGATGCTCCGATCGTCCATAGATGCTGATCTTCCATAGATGATCCGATCTTCCATAGATGCTCCGATCTTCCATAGATGCTCGATCTTCCATGATGCTCCGATCTTCCATAGATGCTCCGATCTTCCATAGATGCTCCGATCTTCCATAGATTCTCCGATCTTCCATAGATGCTCCGATCTTCTTCGCAACATCTCCAACAGTTTCTGGTGAGTAAATGTACCAGTTGGATGTTGTTTGATGAGCCTACTTATACTCCTGTTGTGCTGCACTTTTCTGGCCACTCCAATCTTCACATGAAGCTCTTGCAATCTAGCTGCTGATGGGAATAAGTTTAGATGAAAGTCCTCTTTGAGGTCACACTCTACCAAGGATGTTCTGTCTACACGCAAGAATTTCTCTGTCCATGTTAGATACTGGCTATACCGCAGTCATACAGCTCATCGGCCCGTGACTGGCTATACCGCAGTCATACAGCTCATCGGCCCGTGACTGCTATACGCAGTCATACAGCCATCGGCCCGTGACTGGCTATACCGCAGTCATACAGCTCATCGGCCCGTGGAACTTAGTTTGATCTTATTAGCTGTCATATCCTAGTCAAATCATTGCATGACTGACTCTAATCATATCATTGCATGACTGACTCTAATCATATCATTGCATGACTGACTATAATAATATCATTGCATGACTGACTCTAATCAAATCATTGCATGACTGACTCTAATCATATCATTGCATGACTGACTCTAATCAAATCATTGCATGACTGACTCTAATCAAATCATTGCATGACTGACTCTAATCAAATCATTGCATGACTGACTCTAATCAAATCATTGCATGACTGACTCTAATCAAATCATTGCATGACTGACTCTAATCAAATCATTGCATGACTGACTCTAATCAAATCATTGCATGACTGACTCTAATCAAATCATTGCATGACTGACTCTAATCATATCATTGCATGACTGACTCTAATCATATCATTGCATGACTGACTCTAATCATATCATTGCATGACTGACTCTAATCAAGACATTGCATGACTGACTCTAATCAAATCATTGCATGACTGACTCTAATCATATCATTGCATGACTGACTCTAATCATATCATTGCCTGACTGACTCTAATCATATCATTGCATGACTGACTCTAATCATATCATTGCATGACTGACTCTAATCAAGACATTGCATGACTGACTCTAATCAAATCATTGCATGACTGACTCTAATCATATCATTGCATGACTGACTCTAATCATATCATTGCATGACTGACTCTAATCATATCATTGCATGACTGACTCTAATCATATCATTGCATGACTGACTCTAATCAAGACATTGCCTGACTGACTCTAATCAAGATATTGCATGACTGACTCTAATCAAGATATTGCATGACTGACTCTAATCAAGACATTGCATGACTGACTCTAATCAAGACATTGCATGACTGACTCTAATCAAGACATTGCCTGACTGACTCTAATCAAGACATTGCCTGACTGACTCTAATCAAGACATTGCATGACTGACTCTAATCAAGACATTGCATGACTGACTCTAATCAAGACATTGCCTGACTGACTCGAATCAAGACATTGCCTGACTGACTCTAATCAAGACATTGCCTGACTGACTCTAATCAAGACATTGCCTGACTGACTCTAATCAAGACATTGCATGACTGACTCTAATCAAGATATTGCATGACTGACTCTAATCAAGACATTGCATGACTGACTCTAATCAAGACATTGCCTGACTGACTCTAATCAAGACATTGCATGACTGACTCTAATCAAGACATTGCCTGACTGACTCTAATCAAGACCATGCATGACTGACTCTAATCAAGACATTGCATGACTGACTCTAATCAAGACATTGCATGACTGACTCTAATCAAGACATTGCATGACTGACTCTAATCAAGACATTGCATGACTGACTCTAATCAAGACATTGCATGACTGACTCTAATCAAGACATTGCATGACTGACTCTAATCAAGACATGCATGACTGACTCTAATCAAGACATTGCATGACTGACTCTAATCAAGACATGCATGACTGACTCTAATCAAGATATTGCATGACTGACTCTAATCAAGACATGCATGACTGACTCTAATCAAGACATTGCCTGACTGACTCTAATCAAGACATTGCATGACTGACTCTAATCAAATCATTGCATGACTGACTCTAATCAAGACATTGCATGACTGACTCTAATCAAGACATTGCATGACTGACTCTAATCAAGACATGCATGACTGACTCTAATCAAGACATTGCATGACTGACTCTAATCAAGACATGCATGATTGACTCTAATCAAGACATGCATGACTGACTCTAATCAAGACATGCATGACTGACTCTAATCAAGATATTGCATGACTGACCTTTAATCAAGACATGCATGACTGACTCTAATCAAGACATTGCATGACTGACTCTAATCAAGACATTGCATGACTGACTCTAATCAAGACATGCATGACTGACTCTAATCAAGACATTGCCTGACTGACTCTAATCAAGACATTGCCTGACTGACTCTAATCAAGACATGCATGACTGACTCTAATCAAGACATTGCATGACTGACTCTAATCAAGACATGCATGACTGACTCTAATCAAGACATTGCATGACTGACTCTAATCAAGACATGCATGATGACTCTAATCAGACATGCATGACTGACTCTAATCAAGACATTGCCTGACTGACTCTAATCAAGACATGCATGACTGACTCTAATCAAGACATTGCATGACTGACTCTAATCAAGATATTGCATGACTGACCTTTAATCAAGACATGCATGGCTGACTCTAATCAAGACATTGCATGACTGACCTTAATCAAGACATGCATGACTGACTCTAATCAAGACATGCATGACTGACTCTAATCAAGACAACAAATAATAAGACACAGATAGGTCTTTGTGGCGAAGCGGTTAAGCGTTTATCTTCTTATTCTTCTTTGTCGTCACACTGTTACCTGGTTGTTGCTAAATGTCGTGTCACCTGGTTGTTGCTAAGTGTCGTGTCACCTGGTTGTTGCTAGTGCTGTTACCAGGTTGTTGCTAGTGTCGTAGTTTCCTGTTTTGCCTTGCGTTGCTCTAGTGACTTGGTTATCGATATTTTGGCTTCGCTGCTCTAGTGACTTGGTTATAAATATTTTGGCTTCGCTGCTCTAGTGACTTGGTTATAGTAATTTTGGCTTTTTGACTGGATTCTGCTTTGCCATCTCTCCATCTTCCTCTCATCTTCTTTCTTGATGTTCTGTTGTAGAAGATCCTGTATATAATGGTGTTTGGCTGCATTCTTATTAAGTGGCCGAACCACTACATTCTTTGTTTCTCAATGTAATTCAAGGTTCTGCTTGAATGAAAGAGCCAGGACCGTGCGGTATATTTTCTCAGTATGATGCAAGTCTTCGAAATGCCACCCTTAAATGTTTTTTTCTTTAAAATAACCTTCAATTGTAATTTTGATTTTCCTGCATATGCCGCCTGATGCGGGCGCCTCTTTGTATCATAGCACGCGCGGCCTGGAAAGAGCAGTTTGTCAGATTGATAAACCAACAAATATGGAGAGGTCTACATTATTATGATATTAACACTAATATATATATTATTTAAGGTGGTCAGATATACCAAGTCACATGACGAATATACAGGGTGTTCAAGATAATTGCAGCCCGTGAATGGAGCTAATCTGGCATATATGTATGGAAATGGGAAGGTTAAGTTATGACGTAGTATAGGTCAAGGTTGTGTGACGGTGTGTAATTGTAGTGCGGGAATGGACGATGAGCAAATGTGACGTAGGACGAGCTAGTCAGAACGGGTTTAAATAGTAAATAAACACAACTCAATTTGTACCTGGCAACTTTCGAATTGTCAATGTGGCTGCAATTATCTTGAACACCCTGTAGATCAATGAAGACATGTTGCCTCCTTCCGCCTCTCCTCCCACTTTCTAACTGCTGACCTAGTTATGTAATGTCGCATATCGTATTAAGATCTCGGGGTATGAAGTGCCGGTCATTTTACATTTCTAGGCCCTGTTTCTGCAGGAGGTAGGAGGACCAATTCCTTTATTCACGTGTGAGACGTCGAGTTTGGGAATGAGCCCACGATCCTCTTGTGTCCGATTCGATAAGTTAACACTTAATAATAATAATTCCTCACCTTTCAATTATACGTTACAAATGACTTGCAAGCAATTTCTCCATACCGCTCTATCCTGGGCAACTCGCTCAATCTCTTCCATGGAACTGAGACCGATATTTCTTGCCTCTCTCAGCAAAGTTCGTTTCAGGGTCTCCTTAGGTCGTGCTCTCTTTCTTGAACCCTTTGCATCCCACTTCAATGCCTGCTTTGATATTCTTTGATCATTTCTCTCAACGTGTGCCCAACATATTAACACTTATGCATTATGCTAATTCGTCCCAGGCCCTAGTTATGTTTGACGTAATCCTTTTCATGTAAAACTTCATTCGGATTTGACCGATTTTGACAAACCGAGGTCACGGCTTTCACTTAAACCGGAGCTACACGTCTCTATATAATAGTGTTAAGTGTGTACTGACGTGATAAAGGAACGTGTTTTATTCATACTGTCGTTATGTAGTTCATTATGAACTATTTTGTTCAGTCTGTAGCCTAGTGCATTAAACCTGACAGGTGAAGGTTAAGAGTTTGGAGGGTATACTCGATAAGTACACGGTTCGAATCCCATGTAGAGTGATTGTTCTTTTTCAGCGATCTATGATTTCAGGGTAGGAAAGATCGAGTGTCTAGTATTATCGGAAACTGACGATAGAATGAATTTAGCGTGTTCAAATATTGGAACTGATATATGTTGTTTTTCCCCCATTGCTTCGTATTCGTTGTCTCGTATCCCCTATGTCATATCAGATGCCTCGTATTCCTTGCCTCGTATCCGCTGCCTCGTATCCTCTCCGCCGTATCCGTTCCGTCTTATCCGCAGCCTCGTATCCCTTATGATATATCCGCTGCCTCATATCCGCTGCCTCGTATCCTCTCCGCCGTATCCGTTCCGTCGTATCCGTTCCGTCGTATCCGCAGCCTCGTATCCCTTATGATATATCCGCTGCCTCATATCCGCTGCCTCGTATCCGCTGCCTCGTATCCGCTACCTCATATCCGCTGTTTCATATCCGTTCCTGTATCCTAGAAGCGATTCACTTAGATACAAATCTGTACAGTGGGCTACTAGTGACATTTAACAAAATATAAAACTTAACTTTATAGTACCGCATCTACTGTGTTATAATGCAGTAGGCGGTCTCTGTGGCTGAGTGGTTAAGCCCTTTACCTTGCGAGTCGAAGGTCGTGGGTTCGAATCCGACCGCGGCCTTCTGTTCACGAGTGCAGGTTTTTTCCAGAGACCCCTAGGATTGTTGCCGGAGCTACGGAGTTCGTGCTTTGTGCAATACTCTCCGAAGGTGGCGTGCCATTTCTGCGGAGATGGACCGAGCCATATAGGGTAAAACCCGGTGCAATGAAGTCAATCCGTCGGCTTTTAAACCCTTTTTTATGTATCAGTGTGCCAGCTTTTCTTCTTTCTATCTATCTCATCATTCCATGCGCATTGACATTTGAGTCATCAATTCATGTGTTAATTATCCCAATTTATTCAGACATCAAACATGGCGTGACATTTGAGTCATGAATCCATGTGTTAATTATCCCCATTTATTCAGACATCAAACATGGGCGCTGACATTTGAGTCATGAATCCATGTAATATCCCCATTTATTCAGACATCAAACATGGCGCTGACATTTGAGTCATCAATCCATGTGTTAATTATCCCCATTTATTCAGACATCAAACATGGGCGCTGACATTTGAGTCATCAATCCATGTGTTAATTATCCCATTTATTACTATAACTCTCCCAGGCCGTTAATTATCTTCATATATTACTATACCTCACCCATGTTGTTAATTTATCTCCATTTATTCAGAAACGTCACGTAGTAACAGTAAACAATAGGAAACCAGCGATGATAAACTCGAACTATGACGTCAAACCAACGTTTCATTAATAAGGGAAAAATTGCTGATAAACAAGAGCGATTACTCTGTAAATGTAGACCAGGAATGGAATGTAGAACAAGGTCAAGAAGATTGTACTTAGCGACCCTGATTGTTAACTCTAGTTAGAACACTTTAACAGAGCAGTTTGTTATGCATTTGTTGTTGTAGTCATTATTATAGATGAGGTTAAATTAGTGACGAGTGTGACAGTTGTTTGTTTTCATACATCAAACAGATAGATAGAGACATTTACCAATCAGATGGCAGGGCGAGCTATTATTTTATTTTTAATGATGACTATCACGATTGTTCTGATCTGATATACGTCAGCCACTCCATCGATCCCATTTTTATCAATATTTTTGTTGTTAATAAAGGGGTTTAATCTGTTAATCTACTAGTTGTTTGTCATGCAAATGGTGCTAGCACTTTTTGATCTCTGAAAATCAATCTTTGTTCATTCTCTGCGATTGATTGATTAATGGAACAGATGGGGCGTGACTCGGGACAGACATTACGTGATCATTGATCTGTGAAGCCCTTGTGTTGTCAGGGTACGTAAGGGGAGCAAAGAATAATACCACTGTGACCTACAAGGCATTTGGGTGATACGAAAATGTTGCAGGAGCGAAACTGGCATCGATTGGGTAGAAAAAGGGCAACTAGAAGATTTGGATTTTGCAAATGATATTGCCTTGTTAAGTAGAAACAACCAAGATAAGCAAAGAAAAACAGACAACTTGTTATCTATAGCATCAAAAGTTGGACTGCAGATAAGCTATGCAAAAACAAATATAATGAAGACACCTATGGCAAGTAATGCAGATATCACACTGGAATCTAAAATGATAAAAATAACAGAGCAGTTCACCTATTTAGGTAGCAATTTTATTGCACAGGAAATGTTAAAAGAAATTATGATACGAATTGGCAAAGCAACATCAGCTTTTAAAAGTCTAAATAAAATATGGAACTGCAAGTTATATAGTATTAAAACTAAATTACGCATTTTCAATTCAAATATTGTATCAATCCTAACATATGCTAGCGAGAGTTGGAAAATGACTAAAGATATAGAAAGCAAGTTGAATGTATTTGAAAATAGATGTCTGCTAAAAATAATGAACATAAAATGGAACGAATTCAGAGAAGTGATGAAATCAGAGAAATGTCTGGTCAACCACTAGTACTTGTAAAACTGTTGTAAGAAGGAGAAGATGGAGATATGTTGACACACCCTGAAAAGAAATGATCAACGAATATCAAAGCAGACATTGAAGTGGGATGCAGAGGGTTCCAGAAAGAGAGGACAACCTAAGGAGACCCTGAAACGAACTTTGCTGAGAAAGGCAAGAAATGTCGGTCTCAGTTCCATGGAGGAGATTAAGCGAGTTGTCAAGGATAGAGCGGTATAGAGAAATTACTTGCAGGCCCTATGTAACGTATAATGATGCGAGAGGAATTATTATTATTTATTTCATACATGAAAATTGGGAGTTAGCTGGAAAACGAATGTCAACATTGTAAACGGTGGACTGTAATGCGGTGTCGCGTAAAGAGTTAAAGGGAACAAATTCAAAGCTACCCTACAAATAACTAATTATATTGGTGGTTTCCCTTTGCACAATACGCAAAACCTGTCAGGATAATCAATCAAGTGCCTTGCTTGCCGGCGTAAGTGATCATTTCTCTCCCCATCTCTATCTTACTGGTGCATGCAGTTAATTAGTTCTGATGTTGATCCCTTGTCGGTCACGATGTCAGAACATGCAACATCATCTCCCTCTTGCTACCGCGATATCTCCTTCCTCTAATTTTACCCGCTGTCACCAAATGTTCTAAACAACCTTTTCGCAATATATGCCCAAAACACACTGATTGCCTGATTCTCATTCCTTTGATTTGACTTCTTTGTGTGCAAGCCTCTTTTAAAACTTCATCATTTGTTTTCTTCACTGACCATGACATTTTCATCACTCTTCTGTAAAACTCCATCTCTGTGACATTGTAAGTTGAATTAATTAAAGTAACCTTGAATTATCTTTCTCAGTTAACACACACAATATATATCAGAACAAACGTCAGTTCAGTTTCCGATGTAACAGATCGATATGACGTTACAAAATGATGTTACTAACCTAGAGTGGTTGATCATTAATTTGACGAGGCTTACAAATTTGAAAATTAATTTGATATGTCTCAAAAATTTATAAAACTATCTGCGAGATATACTTTCAGACATAGCATACTTTCATAGCGCAGGAAATGATGAATTATTTAATATATGTGTCACATTAATTTCAAAGAGAATTAAACCTAATGTCTGCAATATGCATTTCTATAAGGAACACCTGACAGAGCTAAAGTTGACTGTCCAGTATGTGGTCCACAGTGTATTAAGCTTAAGCTGACTATGCAGTATGTGGTCCGTAGTATATTAAGCGCTGACTATGCAGTATGTGGTCCATAGTGTATTAAGCTTAAGCTTACTGTGCAGTATGTGGTCCACAGTGTATTAAGCTTAAGCTGACTGTCCAGTATGTGGTCCACAGTGTATTAAGCTTAAGCTGACTGTCCAGTATGTGGTCCACAGTGTATTAAGCTTAAGTTGACTGTCCAGTATGTGGTCCACAGTGTATTAAGCTTAAGTTGACTGTCCAGTATGTGGTCCACATTGTATTAAGCTTAAGTTGACTGTCCAGTATGTGGTCCACAGTGTATTAAGCTTAAGCTGACTGTCCAGTATGTGGTCCACAGTGTATTAAGCTTAAGCTGACTGTCCAGTATGTGGTCCACAGTGTATTAAGCTTAAGTTGACTGTCCAGTATGTGGTCCACAGTGTATTAGCTTAAGTGACTGTCCAGTATGTGGTCCACAGTGTATTAGCTTAAGTTGACTGTCCAGTATGTGGTCCACATTGTATTAAGCTTAAGTTGACTGTCCAGTATGTGGTCCACAGTGTATTAAGCTTAAGCTGACTGTCCAGTATGTGGTCCACAGTGTATTAAGCTTAAGCTGACTGTCCAGTATGTGGTCCACAGTGTATTAAGCTTAAGTTGACTGTCCAGTATGTGGTCCACAGTGTATTAAACTTAAGTTGACTGTCCAGTATGTGGTCCACAGTGTATTAAGCTTAAGCTGACTGTCCAGTATGTGGTCCACAGTGTATTAAGCTTAAGTTGACTGTCCAGTATGTGGTCCACAGTGTATTAAGCTTAAGCTGACTGTCCAGTATGTGGTCCACAGTGTATTAAGCTTAAGCTGACTGTCCAGTATGTGGTCCACAGTGTATTAAGCTTAAGTTGGCTGTGCAGTATGTGATCCACAATGGATTAAGCTTAAGCTGACTGTCCAGTATGTGGTCCACAGTGTATTAAGCTTAAGTTGACTGTGCAGTATGTGGTCCACAGTGTATTAAGCTTAAGTTGACTGTGCAGTATGTGGTCCACAGTGTATTAAGCTTAAGCTGACTGTCCAGTATGTGGTCCACAGTGTATTAAGCTTAAGCTGACTATCCAGTATGTGGTCCACAATGTATTAAGCTTAAGTTGACTGTGCAGTATGTGGTCCACAGTGTATTAAGCTTAAGCTGACTGTCCAGTATGTGGTCCACAGTGTATTAAGCTTAAGCTGATTGCCCAGTATGTGGTCCACATTGTATTAAGCTTAAGTTGACTGTGCAGTATGTGGTCCACAGTGTATTAAGCTTAAGCTGACTGTCCAGTATGTGGTCCACAGTGTATTAAGCTTAAGCTGACTGTCCAGTATGTGGTCCACAGTGTATTAAGCTTAAGCTGACTGTCCAGTATGTGGTCCACATTGTATTAAGCTTAAGCTGACTGCCCAGTATGTGGTCCACATTGTATTAAGCTTAAGCTGACTCTCCAGTATGTGGTCCACATTGTATTAAGCTTAAGCTGACTGCAGTATGTGGTCCACAGTGTATTAAGCTTAAGCTGACTGTCCAGTATGTGGTCCACATTGTATTAAGCTTAAGCTGACTGTGCAGTATGTGGTCCACATTGTATTAAGCGTATGAACTGAGATCGCTGAAGAAGAACGCCCGTATGGTCCCGGGGCCCGCAAGGGAAGCAAAGATTAGTACCTCTGCGACCTACAAGGCATGTCGTAAGAGGCGACTGATGTAGGACCTAGGAAGCTACCCTAATAAATAAAAAGCATCGCAGAAATCGGATGTGCTGGTCTATTTGTAGGCGCATAACTTACACAACGTACAATCGCTCTTAGACTCAGATCACATACAAATCACACAGCGTAGTTAACAAGTAGTTGATATGAAGCATTTGAAGAAGAAGAAGCTGAAGAAGAGAATATAGATTTAGGCATCTTGAGCCTAGGAAAATCGAATTCATTCATTCTAGATCATAAACCATCAATATGATAAAGGTAAAAATGTCTCAGAAAACTAAGAAAGATGATGTGAGAGACATCAGATTGGTTTATAATCTAAAAATGTGTAATCGTCAAAAGCCGAAGGATTGACTTCTTTGCGTCGGGTTTTTATCCCATAAAGCTCAGTCACTCTCCACAGAAGTGGCACGTCAGCTGCCGAGAGTATTGCACAAAGAACGAACACCGTAGCTCCGGCAACGTTCCTACGGGTCTATGAAAAAAAATTCACATGTGAACAGAACATCGCGGTCCAGATTCTAACCCACGACCTTAGGAATGAAGGCTAAGATTGAAGCATTTAGTCACAGAGACTTATATATGAATATATGATTTGTCATCTTCACTTCACTTCACCATTTTACCACTTCACCTTCCCAATCCCACGCCCCACCTCCACAAACGTATCCCACGCCCCACCCCCACAAACGTATCCACACCCCACCCCCACAAACGTAAGCAATATCGTGCAGTATTGCAGTCCACCCAGTTTTCCCCGTGTCTGTTAGTGAACTATAGTGCGTTTAGGCGATAGAGCAAAGACAGGTATATACAGTATTACATAAGAAGGAAAAATTAATTATAAGATATGAAAAAAACAACACTCGCATTATTCTATATCGAAATAGGGGGAGACTGCAGTAAAACTTGGTAAATAGTGAAACACGTACAAACAAAGTACTATAGTTTTACAAAAACAGAAACAGTGACGATAAACAGCAACGTTTCGACCAACAAGGCCTTTATCAAGCAAACGAACAAACAGGAGTGACAAATTAAAATGAAACACAAATGGACGACCAAATACAAACGTATCTAAGGAAAAGCTGGAATAAAAACGAATAACGAAATAAATGTAACACAAAAACACACATAAAAACTAGAAATAGAACGGAAAAGAAACAATGAAACATCTAGTAAATATATAACTTGAATACATGCAACATATACCCATATAGAGTACAAAGCATAGGAAGAGAAAGTACTAAGAAGCATAAGAATGTAATACGTTGAGCCGCGTGGTCGCAAGGTACCATACAAAGAAATCAACCGATTCTCCAGAGCAAATCGACTACGATCATCAGAGGAACATGATCGGATGGCTGTGACCTGGACATCGCAAGCTCCTGAATGGCCAGTATCATTGAAATGGGTAGCTACAGGGTCACAGAGCATTGGCGTATATCGCGCAAGTGTTGGGCGAATCGGTCACTGAGTCTCCTGCCGGTTTCCCCAATATAGGCCTTGTTGCACCGCTTGCAGATAATGGCATAGATAATATTACGGACTCGCACGTGAAACTGTCTTCAACAACGAACGTGGCTTTTGGAAAAAATTCTCTCTAACCAGCATAGAACTTCCAATTCTGACAGGGTGAAACTTGTCTTAACTTTCCACCTTCATAGTTCCCTTGTGAAGAAAGTCTTATTCCGTCATCTCTCCATTCTTCAGTCTGATCCTGAGACACGCTCAATCTTCCAACACTATCCTTTGGTGGCGTACAGACGGGACAGAAGCCTTAAGGATATGTTGGTTCACAGTCGCCTCAAGCCTAATATCCAGAGTCCTTTTGGCACCATCCAGTGTGGCCGTCGGCGCTGCAACACTTGTGCTTATGTCATACAGACCCACACGGTGTCTTTTCCAAAAGCCACGTTCGTTGTTGAAGACAGTTTCACATGCGAGTCCCGTAATATTATCTATGCCATTATCTGCAAGCGGTACAACAAGGCCTATATTGGGGAAACCGGCAGGAGACTCAGTGACCGATTCGCCCAACACTTGCGCGATATACGCCAATGCTCTGTGACCCTGTAGCTACCCATTTCAATGATACTGGCCATTCAGGAGCTTGCGATGTCCAGGTCACAGCCATCCGATCATGTTCCTCTGATGATCGTAGTCGATTTGCTCTGGAGAATCGGTTGATTTCTTTGTATGGTACCTTGCGACCTCGCGGGCTCAACGTATTACATTCTTATGCTTCTTAGTACTTTCTCTTCCTATGCTTTGTACTCTATATGGGTATATGTTGCATGTATTCAAGTTATATATATTTACTAGATGTTTCATTGTTTCTTTTCCGTTCTATTTCTAGTTTTTATGTGTGTTTTTGTGTTACATTTATTTCGTTATTCGTTTTTATTCCAGCTTTTCCTTAGATACGTTTGTATTTGGTCGTCCATTTGTGTTTCATTTTAATTTGTCACTCCTGTTTGTTCATTATTCTATAGTGCGTTTACAAATGTTTGCCCCTGTTTAAAAATCTATAACTCTGCAACCATTTCAACTACGATGATGAAATTTTGCATATAAACTTGAAATATGAATGACCAAACAAAAAATGTTTGGTCTTGTAGATTGTACAGCTTATTTCCATGTTTGTTTATATGGGGTGTGTAAAAGGACACATTTTTAAAGATTTTACAGCTTCACACCCAAACTTCTGTGGTCAACAACATATTTTCTCGTGCGCACGGTTTTTTTGCCGTTTAGAAGCTGGTGTCACACTTGAACGGATATGCTCAGAGGTAAAGTCTATACCAATACAGGCAGTGGGTGAGTTTTACCAGAAACAATTTACCAGAAACGTTGGCTGATTCTTGCTATATTACAGAATGGGATTGAAAGTGAAATTCTGCACACTTCAAAGCATTGCAATGAAGCTGTACTTATATTTTAGTCGAGAAGCTGATCGTGGAAGACTTTATCAATCTATTTTAAACCCCGAAAAGAGAACAGTGCATGCTTTGGGTTTGTGTAAACGGTCATTTCGTCGATGGATGCATGAATCAAGAATAAACCCTCCAAACAATAAGCAAATAGTCGTTAGAAAGTCAATTGTAGATAGCTTTGACAAGGAGGTTATACGACGAGCAATTGTGAAAATGTTGGATTGCAAAGAAACAGTGACTGTAAGAAAGCTGCAGACTTGTTTAAGGAAGAACAATGACATTGAGTTATCTAAATGTACGTTGTGGAAAGTTATAAGGACATTAGGCTTCACCTTTAGAAAGTATACGAGTGGAAGAAATATTATTTGCGAGCAGCCGCATTTAGTAGTCAAGAGAAGCAAGTACCTACGTGAAGTAAGAGAAATGCGCAGAGAAAGTTATGATATTGTGTATTTGGATGAAACATGGATCAATGCACATCACGTCAATGCAAAGGAATGGCAGTCAGTAGATGGAAGGATAAAGCGATATGTACCAAGTAGTAAAGGACAATGTTTAGTCATAGCCCACGGTGGTAGTAGACATAATGGGTTATTGCAGAATGCTGAACTCGTTTTCGTTTCAAAGTCTACAGACAATAGGGATTATCACGCAGAGATGAATGGCCAAATATTTAGAAATTGGCTCGAGAAAACAGTTTTTCCATCTTTAGATAGACCATCTTGTCTCATAATGGACAATGCATCATATCACAATGTTATATCACAAGAAGACAAAATACCTACGACATCGAGCACAAAAGACGCAATAAAGATGTGGCTCATCGGAGAAAATATTCCGTTCAATGAAACTTACTTCAAACCATAATTGTTGTCCCTTGTAAAGCAGACACAAAAGTCAAAGAAATTTCAAATTGACAAGTTGATAGAGGAGCATGGTCATAGGTGTTTGAGACTTCCACCGTACCATTCACATTTAAACCCAATAGAACTTGTGTGGGCTAAAATTAAAGGACAAGTGGCTGCTGAAAATACTACATTCAAATTGTCTGACGTCAAGATACTAACCCACGCTGCGCTATCAAATGTTGATAAAACTTACTGGATAAAATGTGAGTACCATGTCTTGACAGAAGAAGATGAATATTGGAGAAAGGATTGTTTGCATTTAATTCAACCTAGAACAGTCATCAATCTACTGGACTCGTCCGACACAGAATAAGATTAGAAATATATTATTGTCATACTCCAGTCATTTTCTATTTTATAATTCTTCCATATGTCTATGCTAATTATATGTCTATGTTAATTATATACATGGCACCCATCACTATATGAATAGGGATCCGCCTTTGATGACATCCTTAACCTATATGAAGTGTATCACTGTAAAATTAGTTCTTTTGCATAGCTTTGCTAAAGTTTTCGAAAAACATCAAAGAAATTCGCCGATATGCAAAATCTGAGCTGCATTTCGACCTGTCAACGACATATTCCTTTGGTCATCGTAAATATAAGACTGTATGCAAAATTTCAAATCAATACAACATATACTTTTTGAGAAAATTGAACTTGACTGAGGGTAAACATTTGTAAACGGACTATAGTACACCTCGCCCGAGTGGTTAACGGGGTCAAAATTTGGAGTGTAAAGAATAGAACCAATGTTACCTGCCACGCATGTCGTAAGAGGAGGCTAAGGAGGTTTGGCTGAAATCGGATGCACATGTCCTAAGCGTGTAGAAATCTATACGTTTAGGGGCCTTCCAAACCAATGTGCAACGTATACACGTTCTTGGCAAAGATAAAACATATTACAAAGAGTGATTAAAATTGGTTGTTAAGAACGAACGCAAAGAAGAAGAAGAAGCAAAAAAACTAGTACACCGTATATCACCAAGTCAAACAATCCTGACATGACCTATACTCTGGCACATCATGATGATGATTTAATGAACAGGTTGCTGTTCACATAGTCAAAGACTAGTGTTATCATGAAGTTTATCCTGCGTGTTAGGTTTCATTTATGACGTAATTATTGCACGAGACTTGACTGTGTAAAGATGCCGTGAATAGATCGATAACTGGGCGTGTCTTTGTTTGCAGAGTTTCAGTTTTGTCTGATGTCACACTGTGTATATGTGCCGGAGGTAGCAAGCGAGGGTATTTATTTTCTAAAGTATTTTTGTTTGAATAAGCATTTGAAGTTTTAATAATTAATATCTTGTTATTTACTCCCACTGGCTGTGAAAAATAATGAACATAAAAATTGAACGAATTCAGGAGAAAAGTGATGAAATCAGAGAAATGGTTTGTCAATCATTAGCAACAACTGTTATAAGAAGGAGATGATTGAGATATGTTGGGATACGCTGTACTCTGAACCTCTCTGTATCCTTGTGGCACTACTCATCAAATCACAGAACATATCCTGCAAGACTGTCCCCTGTATGTCCTCCATAGAAAGGAATGCTGGTCCTACAGCTCAACACTACATACATGGCACCAGAGATGAGCTACAGACAACAGTCGACTTCATCATAAGAATGCGTCTAATGGTATAATCATCCAAATAGTGATCGCAAAGAAGAAGAAGAAATGATCAAGAAATCACAAAGAATGCATTGAAGTGGGAGGCAATGGGTTAAAAAAAAAAAGAAAGGACAGCCTGGGAAAACCCGAAACGAACTTTACTGATAAGAGTATCGAACTGAATTCCATGGAAGAGATTGTTCTGTGTTAAATCAAAACGTATGTTGTGGCTGCAGAGGAATATTCTGGAGTGGCAATCCTTGTCACAATTGCTGGAGAAGAAAGTGGAGCTGATACATAGAATGTTCTCTCTGCTCTCAGCGCTCTCTTTTGCCTCCATATGTGACGGTGTTTATATATATATAAGCTTGCATCATGTCTGTGTTAGGCAACCCAGAATTAGTCAAACAAAAATATAAGGAAAGAGAAAGAGATGAAAACCAAGACAAATATGGACTCATGATGGGATCGACACATTGCAATTGGTTGCATCAGATTTAGGACATCTTGCATATGACAGAGATGTTTTTATGAAACTGTTATGGGAGAAAAGTTCAGTAAGTGACAGACTATGAATAACGAATAGAAGCAATATATATATATATATATATATACAAATAATAATAGACAACACAAATATATTAGAGTTATAAATGTAAGATAAATATCAAAGTATATTACAACAATAATGAAGGACGAAAAGTAATCATTGTCAAATAGCTTGTCCTGGGCAGAAGATTGCCATCCTAACAGTCCTTCAGAATTTCCAGATGTCCAAACTCCGCTGCCATCATGTTCAGATCATCAATTACATCCTGAATCAATCTTCTACGAGGCCTTCCTCTTCTCCTCTTTGCCGGGATGCCTTCATCCATCATGGTCATCTCCAACCCTTCGTGTCTCTTTATATGTCCAAAATACTTCAATTTTCTCATTCTTAATTGTAGCATCAGCCAGTTTTCTTTCACGTTGTGAGTTTTTTCTGGATATATTTATTTGTTCTCTTCTCTGTCTATGATATATGGAGAATTCTTCTATAACATTTATATTCAAAATCATAAATATATTTGTCCCACTGTCTTGTTAAATGTCCATGCTTCACACCCATATACTGCCATTGGGAATATGCATGCTCTTAGTATTTTACTGATATTTATTTTATTTTCATTTCCATTTCACACTGTTTTTAGTTAATTTTTGTGTACGGCTTTGCTTGTTGTTCTTTTAAATTCCGTCATTCCATTTCCATCTCTTGTTAGTAGTGAATCATCTCCTGTTATACTGGTGCGATAAACAAAACTGTTTATATTTGCTCTCTGTCTTGATAAAAATATTATCCTGGTGCGATAAACAAAACTGTTTACATTTGCTCTCTGCCTTGATAAAAATATTATCCTGGTGCGATAAACAAAACTGTTTACATTTGCTCTCTGCCTTGATAAAAATATTATCCTGGTGCGATAAACAAAACTGTTTACATTTGCTCTCTGCCTTGATAAAAATATTATCCTGGTGCGATACGCAAACCTATTTACATTTGCTATTGTCTTTGCCTTGATAAATATCCTTTGTCTATCTATTTTTTTCCCCCGATCCAGAAGCACTTGAGCTTTTCAGCTCTTCGGCTCGGTGCCATGGACATCGTAACCTTCGGTTCGGTGCCACGAACACCGTAAATCTGGGAATCTGTGACTTTTTCTGCCATCCCGCGGAATTGAACCCGCACACACAGAGGATAGTCACCCGTAGTCCAACGCGCTACAAACACGCTGGGCAGACGCGCTGTCTATTTATCTATTGTCTTTCCCCAGGTAGATGAAGGGATTGGGTGTCCACTCTTGCCGTTAAGCGTAGGGGTGGGATATTTAATTTGCGTTCCAGAGCCAGATGAGTCTCCCTTGTTGTGCTATATCAGTATTTATTTATTGTGGTCTTGATATTGTCTATCCATCTTTTTCTCGGTCTTCCCTTGGCTCTAGTACCTGATCTCTTTTTATTGTATCCTGTTAATTGCGGTTGATTGTATTCCAATCTCAGTAAATGTCCGGACCACTGCATTTATTGCCTTTCAATGTATTCGGTGCATGAAGTTAAGCCGCCTTCTGCGAACGCCCGCTGTCAATTCAAGCGGTAGTCATGATGCCTGGTATTGAACCTCTGACTGATTTTTGTGTGAGGCCAGCTTACCATTTGACTTGTGTTCCTCGCCATGCCTTCGCCGTCTTCAGAGGTACTTAGGTACTTGAAGATTAGATCATTTTTTTTCCGATCCGAAGCACTTGAGCTGAAAGCTCTTCGGCTCGGTGTCATGGACATCGTAACCCTTCGGCTCGGTCCCACGAACACCGTAAATCCGGGGAACATGTAGCTTTCCTGCCAGTCCGCAGAGTTGAACCCGCACTTACAGAGGACTAGTCACCTGTAGTCCAACGCGCTACGAACATGCTGGGCACGCAGGCATTAGATCATTTAGTGTAACCGTTACAGGAAACATGTTGTCCGAACCACTTGCCTTGAGTCCTCGTACCCTCGGTACTTTTACGTCCAGTGTTGATTAGTGAAGTGCGACTTCTCTATCGGAGTTTCTGCCTTTGGTGAGGTCGTTCCGTACGCATCGTATGATAAACACTCTTTAATGATCTTTTAATGCCGAAGTTATGTCTACTCTGCTTCTGACGTCCTAGTTTCGTAGTCTACCTTTCCTTGTGACACCAAGACCTTCCTCAAGCATTTCATTTCACATGTTGTCATGTCTATTTTATCATTTGTCATTATTTTAGCATTTAATTTCACATGTTGTCATGTCTATTTTATCATTTGTCATTATTTTAGCATTTCATTTCACATGTTGTCATGTCTATTTTATCATTTGTCATTATTTTAGCATTTCATTTCACATGTTGTCATGTCTATTTTATCATTTGTCATTATTTTAGCATTTCATTTCACATGTTGTCATGTCTATTTTATCATTTGTCATTATTTTAGCATTTCATTTCACATGTTGTCATGTCTATTTTATCATTTGTCATTATTTTAGCATTTCATTTCACATGTTGTCATGTCTATTTTATCATTTGTCATTATTTTAGCATTTCATTTCACATGTTGTCATGTCTATTTTATCATTTGTCATTATTTTAGCATTTCATTTCACATATTGTCATGTTTATTTTATCATTTGTCATTATTTTAGCATTTCATTTCACATGTTGTCATGTCTATTTTATCATTTGTCATTATTTTAGCATTTCATTTAACATGTTGTCATGTCTATTTTATCATTTGTCATTATTTTAGCATTTCATTTCACATGTTGTCATGTCTATTTTATCATTTGTCATTATTTTAGCATTTCATTTCACATGTTGTCATGTCTATTTTATCATTTGTCATTATTTTAGCATTTCATTTCACATGTTGTCATGTCTATTTTATCATTTGTCATTATTTTAGCATTTCATTTCACATGTTGTCATGTCTATTTTATCATTTGTCATTATTTTAGCATTTCATTTCACATGTTGTCATGTCTATTTTATCATTTGTCATTATTTTTCTTCAACATGTAAATTCAATAAGAAAAAACACCACCAAAATTATATTAAAAAACTCCTTAACAGGACTGTTCAAGCAACAAGAAGCACACACACACACACACATTTATGTATAAACGGTTACTTACTTTTGTTTTTCGTACTGGTGGATCTGTTAGATCTATCTCAACGGGACTCTCCCAGTCACTCAGGTCATCGTCGACGTCAACCACAAACAAAAGATTTGGGGACTGAACCCCGGACATGTCCAAACTCCTACGAAAAGCTCTGCTACCTTAGCTTTATGAACACACCACTAATATAATTTGTTGTAGATCCAAACTGTGTAAAAGAACAGCTGGGCTTACACGACACACCGCTTAAATGTGTAACAGAACAGAAAGGCTACTCGACACAATGTTTAAATATGTAACAGCACAGCCGGACTACACGACACACTGCTTGACTGTTTAATAAACAACTTGTAGCGTTAGTTCATCTAAATATTTCTGTTTGTTTCTGCAGAATACCTGACTGCAGATTACTGTCCAGAGATCGTTGGCTATTTCAGATTTGAGACCATTACAACTGAAACAAATACAACGTAAAGCGAAACATATAAAACGACGTCTACACTAATCCTAATTGAATTCAGTTCGAAACACTAGATAAGTTGTCAACTAACACAAATCTACCACATTTTCATCTCTCTTTAACGCAGACAATGTGTACACATCTTGACAGAGATTATACTTTGAAAGAATTTCTAACAAACAAAAACAAACACTGGTCAGATTATGTTTTTGTGTTGAAGAATGAACTTGCTTGTTCATTAGTGTTATATTTAGAACATTGCACACGTCTTATCTCTGCATATAGATCACGAAACAATAGTTCCTTCCCAAATTCGTGAACATCTTTACCGACCGATATAAAATCATCCACTTAACAAAAGTTACTGCTTTTTTACATTTTGCTATTGATAACAGTGGCGACCTTCGTAAAGTATTTTTTTGCCCACCCAAACTTTTAGTACTATAAGATTTTACTTATAAGTTATTAGTAAAATAACAGCAATGTTGATGTGTTAAACATATAGAAGTTAAACATTACGGTGGTCAAGTATTCAGATAATTACGCATTTGCGTGCTAGACATGCAATTCAGCGCCAGTGAAAATCGAGAATCCCGTGGAATTAATCGTTTCACACTGTATCGGAACGATTGTCATTGGCGAATGCATACACCATTTATTTTTATTGATAGAAGTAGAAGATATCATTTGTTCACTATGCCACATTGCTTTTTATAATATGTAATAGGGATACGCCTTTACAAACATTCACCGACATTTTGTGTATTACTGTAAATTCTAAACTGTGATTATCATTTAGTTGTGCTTAAGCAAAATTATATAACTTAAAAAAAAAGGCGCTGTACATCAACTAAGCTACCTACCAATTAGTTAAACATGAGTTCGTAAGGTGGTAAGGTATATAAGACTGCCTGCAAACAATTACTGTTATACGTCCGGTAGATTTCGTACAAATTAATCTTTAGTGTGTTCACCAATTTTAGAACGAACTATAGTCCCGCACTGAAGAAACAATGGTGGTACATGCATTAAATAATGTTATAGTTTGGGGGGTGGATTAGCGTAATGCGTAGAGTGTTCTGTTCGTCTATCGACTCGAACACAGGCGAGTGTGTGGGCTCAATCCCACACTCAACGTTACATACATGATGCAAGGAATCAGCCCTCCTACCTCCTAAACATTAATGCCTAGAAATTTGAAGTGATGAAAAAATGAAAATTCCCATAATTTGGCGCCATGACTGCGCCTGAACTCATAGATGACGAACGGCACCCTCCCCCTCCCTCCTCCCCACCCTCCTACAACTAGTACATTAATCCATGTAACTATGCTAAATATAATCGTGACGTACTCCCATATGACAGCATTATGTGTAACAACTCTTATTGAAATCACAATGAACTTTGTGTTCATACAGGTTCGAATTTTATTAAATATACAAGAGTGAACCTAAGATAAACTATGGTAACTTAGGCAACTATACTAAAACGTGTTGTCTACATGCTACAGTACAATTGATAGACTAAGCAAATCTTAGAACAACTAACATCTTGACACATCACAACTAGAACTTAATATGAACAAATCTTAGAACAACTAACATCTTGACACATCACAACTAGAACTTAATATGAACAAATCTTAGAACAACTAACATCTTGACACATCACAACTAGAACTTAATATGAACAAATCTTAGAGCAACTAACATCTTGACACATCACAACTAGAACTGAAAGATATACAAATCTTAGAACAACCAAAACCTTGGCAGAACAACTAAACCTTGGCATATCGCAACTTGAACTGAAGCTAAACATATTCTAAAACAAAGCAACACTCTCCTATCACAACTAAAACTTCAAGATATCGACATTTTCAAACAACTAATACCGTGTAATATTAACGAACTGATATTAAGCTACATATTCCCCATATCAGTTGCCATGCTAGGCTTAGATGGAGAGGTTTCGCCCGCTTGCCCAACGTGTTCGTAGCGCGTTGGACGACGGTGACAAGCCTCCTGTGAGTGAGTTCAATTCCGCGAGTTGACAGAAAAGCCACAGGTTCTCCAGATTTACGGTGTTCGTGGCACCTAACCGAAATGTTACGATGTCCATGGCACCGAGTCGAAGAGCTGAAAGCTCAAGTGCTTCTGGATCGAAAAATTTTTTTAAAATGGAGGTTTAGTTGTCGTCTGACCACTTCATCCTTGCTTTCGGCTCGGACACAATACGGAAAGCAATAATCACGAGAGACCTATGATTGAGCTGAAGACAAGAAGACAAGCACACTCTCAAGTTGTCACAGTAAAACACTTCCAATTGACCGTCTGTAAAGACTAGAGAGATGAAGACAAGAGAACAAGCCTTGCAGAAGTTGTCACAGTAAAACACTTGCCAATTGACCTTCTGTAGAGACAAGAGAGAGACAGGCACAAACTCAGAAGTTGTCACAGTAAAACACTTGCCAATTGACCGTCTGTAAAGACTTCGAGGTGATAAAAGACAAGAAATCAAGCGCAAACTCAATATAGTTGTTACAGTCAAACATTTGCCCGTCTATAAAGATGAAAAATATCATATACATATCTGAACCCTTTCACTCTTGTAACTTATTTTACTTTCAGACGTATTTATATTGCAATGTATACTGAGTTAGCCAGTAAATCGGCTTTGCGTCATTTAAACAAAGTACCACGAGCCGGTATATCGGATTAGAAGTGTGAAAGGATTAAAACATCTTGACATACTAGCTTGATAAAACATCTTGACATACTAGCTTGATAAAACATCTTGACATACTAGCTTGATATAACACTTTGTGATACTAACACTGGAAGAAAAGTTAAACACACCTGTAACTTAATCGATACATTTATCCAAAATGTACACATATTTTGATTGTATTCTTTAAGAAAACAGAAATCAGTTTCTTTATCCTTAGGAAGTTTATGGTGCAGTACAATATAGTCCATGAATAACACAACTACCACTGACTCTGCCTACATCTTATCAAGGTAAGGCAGCGGCAGGTGAAATTTATCAAGAAAATCTCTCCACAACACACTACGAGGGGGACAAAGGTGGTAGAACTAGTACTGTAAAACTGCGATAACATTGTCAGATGAACTGCTTGTTTACAGAAAAATGAAAAGTGTTATGTAACAGATATCCGAGAGTGAAGCGAGGATTGTGTGTTTCAAAACTAGATAGTCTATATAGAGCAGGGCAGTCCAACGTTTTTATAAATTGAAGCGCGTCTGACTAATGCCTGTGGAGGCGCGGGCGCCATGTCGTTATCTGACTAATGACTGTGGAGGCGCGGGCGCCGTGTCGTTATCTGACTAATGACTGTGGAGGCGCGGGCGCCATGTCGTTATCTGACTAATGACTGTGGAGGCGCGGGCACATGTCGTAATCTGCTAATGACTATGGAGGCGTGGGCGCCGTGTCGCTATCTGATGAATGACTGTGGAGGCGCGGGCGACGTGTCGTTATCTGACTAATGACCGTTGAGGCGGGGCGACGTGTCGTTATCTGGCTAATAACTGTGGAGGCGCGGGCGACGTGTCGTTATCTGGCTAATAACTGTGGAGGCGCGGGCGACGTGTCGTTATTGACTAATACTGTGGAGGCGCGGGCACGTGTCGTAATCTAGCTAATGACTAGGGCGTGGGCGCGTGTCGCTATTGATGAATGCTGTGAGGCGCGGGCGATGCGTAATCGCTAAGAATATGGAAGCGCGGACGCCGTGTCATTATCTGACTAATGTTATGTGTGTTATGTTATGTTATGCGATAAGAGACAAAATTAGAAATGAAGAAATTAGAAGACTGGATGTGAAACCAGTCATGCATTTCATAAAAGAACAACAGATTAAATGGTTTGGACATCTGACAAGAATGCCCTGGTATCGCCTACCACAGAGAGCCACACAGAAACAGTATAACGAGTACAAATCAAGAGGAGACCACGCAAAAGATGGAGCGATGGCATCAAGAACAGCCTTACGTAAATGACTATCAGCTTACAAAGTGTCTTGAAACAAGCACCCACAAGATCACTACGCCCACAAGATCACTACGCCCCACTCCCAACACTTCTATAAAGAAGTAAATGGTGGAAGAGAAGAAGAATGTTATGTGATCGACTTCATGGCATATTAGGCATTCCCATGGGTGCTCCGTCCTGCGTGACTAATGATTGTGGAGGCGAGGGCCGTCTTGTCTACACTCTGCAGTCCTGTCCACACACAAACTGCAAGGAAGTTAAATCTGGCCTCATGAACGAAACTTACACAACAAGCTATGGGAAACCCGCTGGAAACTTCATCTGGCATGCAGCTTCATAGAGGCAACCCGCCCATGTGGTACAACGTAAATCGCTCTTAGGCTCATATCTCATATAAATCCCACAGAGTGGTTAACATGGTGGTCGATATAGAACGTTTGAAGAAGAAGATAGAGCAACTCATCTTATTGTTTAGCTGAGCATACGAATCCGATCGCAGAAAGGTAAAAGAGCAATACTGTTTAACAATTCTGTTTGAATGTTACGGGCATCGATCCTCCTAAGCATATTAGTCGGGTCTATTATTATCATTGCATAAGTTGCTATTTCTTCTGTTCCCTACGAACAACTCAGAGATACGGCAAGGTATTCGATACTTCATGCTTGAATCGAATGCCCGGCTTTCCTCATGTACTGTTATTTCGCTCATCTACGTTGTGTGTTGGTTATCTAGATCAGTGTTTCCCAAAGTGGGCGATACTGCCCCCAGTGGGCGCTGAAGCGTTCTAGGGGGAGGGTGATAGTGGGTTCAAAAAATTTTGGGAGGTGTTCAGGCGATTAGGGCTCGGTGGTTCCTTAAAGAAGAAATTAATAATAAATATTTTTAAATAAATTATTTTTGTGATTTTGCGATTGAATAATCATTAAAAATTTGAATTCTGCATTTTAATTCATCTTATGTCCGTCTTACATGATCCATTTTTTCATCAATTTTCTATTTCATGTATATAATCATTTGAAAATTTACCATGTATGACAGAAATATAGATCTAGATCATAGATTCCCAAACTTTTTCTGCTAACCGCCTACTTTGCATAACATAAACTTTGTAACGCCCCCCTCCACATTATAATAGATTGCCAACGCCCCCTCCCACATATATACATGCTCTGTTTTCTCTTTGACATAGAAACTTGATATATATTTCTGTAATACATGGTCAATTTTCAAATGATTATATACATGAAATAGAAAATTGATGAAAAAATGGACAGTGTAAGACGGGCATAAGATGAATTAAAATGCAGAATTCAAATTTTTATTACGATTCAATCGCAAAATCACGAAAATAATTTATTTAAAAATATTTATTATTAATACTTTTTCAAGAGCCACCGACCCTAATCTCCTGAACACGCCCAAATTTTCTGAACCTACTATTGCCCCCTAGAACGCTTAAGCGCCCATTGGGGGGGTACGCCCACTTTGAGAAACGCTGATCTAGATCGTCCACACCGAACCATATCTATAATAAAGAGAATATAGTATCTGAAATGCATGCAATTTCCATGTTTCACAGCAAGTATGCAGGCAGTCTTTTATCTTTCTTGTCTCTAATCAAGTTTTGCCTCAGCGCCAGGATAAGAATTCTAGAACGAGCATATGTGTGCGCTTCATAAATAGTGTCTTTCATCATCTCTGTTATCTCTGTGGTCCACCTTTTGCGTCGTGCGCCTTTTGCTTTGAATCCATTGTATCAGATCAAGATTGCTCTTTGAGGTTCACTGTCTGTTGGTAATCTTCTTATGTGGCCGATCCATTTAATTTATTGTTTATTGATGAGTTTCAGTACTAATGCCGTATCCACTTTTTTCCCTGATGTCTTCATATCTCAACCGGTCTCTTCTTGTTATCTCATACATTCTGTGTAGACATTTGATCTCTGTAGTAACTTGTTTTCTTCAATAATAAAACGTCAGTAACAGTAGTAAAGAAATCCTTGTTATGCCAGTGAGTCTGTAAGATAATACAGTGTTAGAACCATTTTTTTTATTGACCGTCGGCACACGATGGGGGGTGTGGTCAACATCACACCGTTCACGCCCACTGTGAAATTTAACCCGGACCAGTAGCCTAAGAAGTGAGTACATTAACAACTATGCTACTGCCGCTCTCATGCAAGGGGTAGTCGGGCCAATTCCTTTACTCACTTGTAGAACATCGACAGAGCCCACAACCCTCTTATGTTGTCTAGTAATATGTCATCAAATTTATGTGACACATACTCAGACCACATACTGTACATGCAGTGCTGTCTAATGTTTTTCTATATTGGGACGCATTTGACTAATGACTGTGGGGGCGCCGTTTGGCTGTTGCAGTAATGCTACTAGTAATGCATTAATAAGTAGTAAGCAGCAATGGCGGAATGCGGGAGGGCCATTCAGAGTCAGAACTGTTTGATTCTGAACACGACTTTGCTAGCGCATTTCCGATATGTTTGGTCGGGTATTTTCCGGTTTCGTTTGCCGAGCTACTGAGTTAGTGCTTGAGCAACGCTGTGAGCTATGAATGTTACATGGAATGCTTTTGCTGTGTCAACCGTGCGTTTGTTGTGTGTTAGTGTGTATTCAGAAAATGGCGGACAGCGGTTATGACGAACAAGCTCAATCTGCCGTGCAGTTATATTGCGGGTACAGAAAGCTGGATTTTGTCGTGATTGATGTTCCCTTCGACAAGAATTGCAATTCAAGTGATGAACAGTTTTATGTTGCTATATTAGCGACGGCCATATGCATTTTATGCGGAGCAGGTTGTTTTTGTGTGGCGGTACGCGGCTGTTTCATTCTGGAATTAGTTCACACGGGAAACATTTCACAGTTGTTAGCATTTCGTGTGATTTTCATTGGCACAGGAACGGAGCAATTATGGGGTGACCCGTTACAGTGAAGTTGGAACCGTACTTATGAACTCTGAACTTATGAACTATGAACTACTAGTAATAATAATAGTAATTAAAATAATGGCATACTAATATCATCATTAATAAAAAAATTCTTTTAGCAGACGATCAGGCAATCATATCAACAACAGAAGAACAGCTACAACAACACATCAACAGACTCCAGTTAGCATGTAACGAATACAACATGAGAATTAACATCGACAAAACAGAAGTAATGACATTCGCCAGAGAGGAAAACACTACCAACATCTTCATCGATAATCACCTACTAAATCAAGTAAAATATTTCACATACCTGGGTAGCATTTTTTCAGCAAATGGAAGAATAACTAATGAAATTCAACACAGATGCAACAAAGCAAATCAAATGATAGGGCAAATGGCGCCAATTTTAAGATGCAAACACGTCACCATGAACACAAAAGAGCAATGTTCAACACAATCTTTCTCCCACATTATGTTACCAGTGCCAAACCTGGACGCTGACAACAAACGATAGAAGAAAACTAGTCACAACAGAGATGAAGTGTCTACGCAGAATGCTGGGTGTAACAAGAAGAGACCGGTTGAGAAATGAAGACATCAGGAAAAAAGTGGGTACAACATCAGTACTAGACTTCATCAAGAAACAACAAATTAAATAGTTCGGTCACGTAAGCAGATTACCATCAGACAGTGCACCCCAAAGAGCAATGCTGCTCCGATACAATGGGTACAAAGCAAAAGGCCGGCCACGCAAAGATGGACCTCAGAGATAACAGAGGCGACGAAAGAGACTATCTACGAAGCGCATACTAGGGCCCGTTTTAGAAATCTCTTCCTGACCTGACGCCGTGAGGCATACAGGATTCGAGAAAGAAAGAAAGAATAAAAAAATTTTTAAAAACCCGAAAACGTAAATACGATTAAACGTTTAATTAAACAAAAATACTGTGCTCACCAAAAAAAAACTGAAATATCCAATTTCAAAAAAAAAATTGAAGCTTTTTCTTTTTGACTTTTTTCTGGAAATTCTGATTTATTCTGTTAAAGTAGGCGGAGTAAATAGAGCGCCAGGGATGTATCATACGGTCGCCATGGCGCCCCGTTAAGACAGCAAGCACTGATGTACACGTTTGAATGTTCTCTACATGCACGCAAGAATATATGACGTCGAAGTAATGAGTACTGCGCAAGAATATATGACGTCGAAGTAATGAGTACTGCGCAAGAATATATGACGTCGAAGTAATGAGTGCTGCGCAAGAATACATGACGACGACGCAATGAGTACTGCGCAAGAATACATGACCCTGACGTAATCAGTACTGCGCAAGAATACATGACGTCGAAGTAATGAGTACTGCGCAAGAATATATTGCGTCAAAGTAATCAGCACTGCGCAAGAATACATGACGCCGACGCAATGAGTACTGCGCAATTGAGTATATTAACCACGCATTTACCCACTCACGTAGCATGTCATCCTTCATTTTCCAAGGAATTTATAACAGTTTTGACATTTTCTTTATCATTTCCATTTTAGTTTTTCAAGAGATTCCAAAATAATTATCGACATTTAATATCCACCGTCACGGATCTTGTGCAACGTATAAACTAATTCTAGAAAGTTTACAGTAAACAATCAAAAGTTTCACGCATTTCATCGATTCCCAGCGCAAGTATAGTTTCTAAGAACTGAACTATCTAAATAGCAAACACAAGGAAATATATGACAATATCAGGTATGTTTCCACGCAATCAGATAAGTTCAAGTGTCGTCAACGAACTGAAGGATGATTGAAATGCGACTCAAATAACCTATTTCTGAAATACCTGTTGATCTATCTTTGAATCTTTGATCTTTTTTTTACTTTCAGGTTTGTAGTGCTCTTTTCAATTGTTGTGTGGTGATGTGGGAGGTGGTGATGTGGGAGGTGGTGGGGGAGGTAATGTGATGTCTAGTGCATCTGGGGTTACCAATAAGGAAGTTGATAACGCACTGCGCTATTGACCATGTGAAGAAGAAATACCAAGGTTCGAAGTCAGGTTAAGTCAACAATTCTCAATGTGCTCACAATGCTTGGTTGGACTGCATGAAACCATGATTCTTTACTTGAGAATAATCTTCTTCAGCGATCTCTGGTCACGCGCTTAATTTACTGTGGACCACAAACTGGGCAGTCAGCTTCAGGTCTGTCAGGTTTCCCAAAGCTTAGTTTTCAGGTAGACTGGGTGTGGCCACATGTTGCTTCTCAGCTCACACAGGAGAGGACAGTCTCGCAGGATATGTTCTGGTGTCTGTTCCGCCTGCTGACACTGGCAGAGAGCTGTTTGACTTATTCCTAGTCTATATAAGTGTTTGTTGAGTCTGCAGTGTCCTGTGCGTAGTCGAAATATAATGACCTGGTCTGTTCTGCTTAGGTCTTTGAGGAGTCTTTTCCATAATCATATCCAGTGTTTGTCTTCCAGTCTGCTGCAGATGTTCTCTGTATCTCAAGAGGGTTTTAACCTCTTGAAAAGACAAGGGTTGGTAAATTTGCTCTTTGGCACTGCCCCCTTAGCTAAGACATCGGCACTCTCATTGCCTGCAATGCCACAGTGAGATGGAATCCACTGCAAGTGAATTTCTGCCTTTTCTGAAAGCTGAGAAGTTCTCTTTTAGGTTTTGTACTGTGCTGTCAGCGGATTTAGTCTCCCTCCAGGGCTTGTATAGCTGACAGTGAGTCTGTGAGAAATACCATCTTGCCTGCAGGTGCTTGCAGCTTATTCATGTGCTGTGCTGCCATCAGAAGGGCTAAGAGTTCTGCTTTGTAATTGGAACAGTAGGGGCCACTAGAGACACAGTAGTAGGATCTGGGTGCCTAATGTACACTTCTGCTCCACCATTCATGGTTGCCTCCATTGCCGATCCATCTGTGTAAATTCTTATCAAGCTGTCTTCTGGAAACATGTAATGGAGATGTTCCATTGTAGTTGCTTTCTTCACTAGATTAGGCTCGGCATCTTTGCTTAACAATTTAGGGATGGAGGTTGAGAAGTTTAGTGCTACTGAGTCTGGTTCCCAGTGATCAAAAGTTATTCTTCAGATATGGAATTATGATTTAGTAGTTCCAAGTAAGACTTTCCTATTTATTTTGCTTTGTGGTTTAGACTTGTACGCTTTAGTCTGTTCTTTGTTCTAGCAGCCATTTTTTCATGCAGTGGATGGTGAGGCATCCTTTTTATCCTTTCAGTCTGTAGAATCACTTTTCTCCTCCTTCTGTCTTCCAAGGGCTGAATGTTGGCTGCCTTTTCCATTTCTACAATTGGTGTAGATTTCATGGCTCCCAAAATAGTACGCAGACACCTGTTTTGTGTTTTTCCAGTATCGATTTGTTTGAATGGGCTGCTGATATCCATGACGATGGTGCATATTCCAGGGTCGGTCTAACTGCACCAGTGTACACCTGACTCAGGATTCGACTATCAGCTCCCCAGGTAGTTCCAGTCAGCTTCCGCATCACACTTTGTTTCCTCATAGCCTTTCTGTTTGTTTCCATTATGTGATGTTTCCATATCAGACGACTGTCAAGTTTAACTCCCAAAATGGTTGGAGAATCTAAATTACAAGTACATTTGAAGTCGGAGTTAGTCTCGCCTGAATGGCGAGGTACACTGGTGATAAAGAAAGAAAGCTTTCACGCAAAATCAGCCAGAGGTGCCAAATTATTAGACATGACTCCACAGTCACAAGCATACAAAATTGAAGACTGGCAATTCAGCAATGTGGACAGGCACTGCAGAGCATATAGTACAAGAATGCCCCAAATATGATATACTGAGACAAACTCACTGGCCTAGTGAAACAACACTTTGAAAGAAAATTACACGAACCTCTGCGGGAGCTACAAAAGACAGTGAATAAACACAAGAAACGTTGAATATATAGACAATATGATAAAAGAAAACTAGTCACGACAGAGATAAAGTGACTACGCAGAATGATGGGGGTAACAAGAAGAGACTGGTTTAGAAATGAAGACATCAGGAAAAAGACGACAACAAATTAAATGGTTCAGGTCCACATAATCAGATTACCAACAGCAGATTACCAACAGCAGATTACCAACAGCAGATTACCAACAGCAGATTACCAACAAGCAGATTGACCAACAGCAGATACAATGGATACAAAGCAAAAAGGCCAGCCACGAAAAAGCTGGACCTCAGAAATGACAGAGGCGACTAAAGACGCTATTTATGAAGCGCACACAAGGAATCGTTCTAGAAATCTTTTCTTATCCTGACGCTGTGAGGCAAAACATGATTGGAGAAAAGAAAAAAAATATTTCAAGTGAATGAAAAGTCGGAAAGAAAGAATAGAAGACATGGAAGGATAGCACAGGACAGAAACGAAATGTTCATGTTTAGCGAGATACAAGTATTTGTCATTTAGCAGAGGCATCATTTCAGATTCAAATTACATGTAGTCCCAATACCGATTCTAAACTGTAATCGATCTCAATAATTTATAGAATTCATGATATCGATGTAAGGAAGAAGGTAAACATTTATCCGTTTACAGGCATCGATTTTATTCAGTGTTTCAAAGTCAATTAGTGCGCAATGGAAACAGATTCATCTACCGCAGCGTCCTCCGTTTTCCAGATCTGATCTCATCCGCTCTGACCATATCAGGTTTGTAGGTTTCCGCGCACTCTATCTAACGAAGCAAGTATCACGAAGATATTGGTTAGGATGAAGACTTGCTGCACTGAGATGTATACCATCGAAGCAAGTATCACAAGATATCGGTTAGATGCAGACTTGCTGTACTGAGATGTATACCAACCAAGCAAGTATCACGAAGATATTGGTTAGGATGAAGACTTGCTGCACTGAGATGTATACCAACAAGCAAGTATCACAAGATATCGTTAGGATGCAGACTTGCTGCACTGAGATGTATACCAACCAAGCAAGTACTACAAGATATCGGTTAGATGCAGACTTGCTGCACTGAGATTATACCATCCAAGCAAGTACTACAAAGATATCGTTGATGCAGACTTGCTGCACTGAGATGTATACCAACCAAGCAAGTACTACAAAGATATCGGTTAGGATGCAGACTTGCTGTACTGAGATGTATACCATCGAAGCAAGTATCCAGATATTGGTTAGATGACAGACTTGTGTACTGAGATGTATACCAACAAGCAAGTATCACGAAGATATTGGTTAGGATGAAGACTTGCTGTACTGAGATGTATACCAACCAAGCAAGTATCACGAAGATATTGGTTAGGATGAAGACTTGCTGCACTGAGATGTATACCAACCAAGCAAGTATCACGAATATATTGGTTAGGATGAAGACTTGCTGTACTGAGATGTATACCAACCAAGCAAGTACTACAAAGATATCGGTTAGGATGCAGACTTGCTGCACTGAGATGTATACCATCCACAATCACGAAGATATCGGTTGGATGACAGAATTGCTGCACTGAGATGTATACCATCGAAGCAAGTATCACGAAGATATCGGTTAGGATGACAGAATTGCTGCACTGAGATGTATACCATCGAAGCAAGTATCACGAAGATATCGGTTAGGATGCAGACTTGCTGTACTGAGATGTATACCAACCAAGCAAGTATCACGAAGATATTGGTTAGGATGAAGACTTGCTGCACTGAGATGTATACCAACCAAGCAAGTATCACGAAGATATTGTTAGATGAAGACTTGCTGCACTGAGATGTATACCAACCATGCCAGTATCACAAAGATATCGTTAGATGCAGACTTGCTGTACTGAGATGTATACCAACAACAAGTACAAAAGATATCGTTAGGATGCAGACTTGCTGTACTGAGATGTATACCAACCAAGCAAGTACTACAAAGATATCGGTTAGGATGAAGACTTGCTGTACTGAGATGTATCCAACCAATGTATCACAAAGATATCGGTTAGGATGCAGACTTGCTGTACTGAGATGTATACCAACAAGCAAGTATCACGAAGATATTGGTTAGGATGCAGACTTGCTGCACTGAGATGTATACCAGAGAAAATAATGAAAACGTGGAAGACCAAAATGACATAGAGGAGAACATTAGAACAAGAACTGATGGGAAATGAATCACAGCTGGAACACAATACTGAGGGAGATCACGAATAGAGAAGAATGATATGCATTTGTTTCTGCCCTCAGAGCCAGGAGCATCACAGGCTAGGGAGAGAGAGAGAGATTGCAGAAGACCTATCTTCAAGGCTGGAATCAAATCTGTCATTGTTAAAGCCTCTTGAGATTGTCAAGAGTTAGCAGTTCCTTCTGAGAAGGACTGACCAGCTGGTGAAAGATCTCTTCTTCTCTTCGACGTAACGGTGCTTGGCTCATACCCTTCGACGTAGCAGTGCTTGGGCTCATGCCTTCGACGTAGCGGTGCTTGGGCTCATGCCCTTCGCGTAGGGTGCTTGGGCTCATGCTCTTCGACGTAACGGTGCTTGGGCTCATGCCCTTCGACGTAGCGGTGCTTGGGCTCATGCCCTTCGTCGTAGTGGTGCTTGGGCTCATGCCCTTCGACGTAGCGGTGCTTGGGCTCATGCCCTTCGACGTAGCGGTGCTTGGGCTCATGCCCTTCGACGTAGCGGTGCTTGGGCTCATGCCCTTCGACGTAGCGTGCTTGAGCTCATCCCTTCGACGTAGCGGTGCTTGAGCTCATGCCCTTCGACGTAGCGGTGCTTGGGCTCATGCCCTTCGACGTACACGGTAGCTTGGGCTCATGCCCTTCGACGTAGCGGTGCTTGGGCTCATGCCTTCGACGTCAACCGGTGCTTGGGCTCATGCTCTTCGACGTAGCGGTGCTTGGGCTCATGCCCTTCGTCGTAGTGGTGCTTGGGCTCATGCTCTTCGTCGTAACGGTGCTTGGGCTCATGCTCTTCGACGTAGCGGTGCTTGGGCTCATGCTCTTCGACGTAGCGGTGCTTGGGCTCATGCCCTTCGACTGGATGCTATGTTGACATAATAATGAAGAACTGTGCTGTCTGTGGATTATCTGTCCCCCTCGGACAGGAATCAAAATTGAACTGCTCCAGAACCAGGGGCAGTAGGAGCTTCCTGTGATGCTCAATAATACATGAACGAAGGTAGAGTTCACTGTGCGCATTCCCCGCCAACCAGACTGCATACTGAACACAGATAACAATGGGGCAAACCAGTATTCACTAGAACAGTGCTGCCCAACGATTTTATTTATTTTGGCGCATCTGACTGATGGTTCTGAAGGCGAGGATGCCATGTGATGATTGCAATACTGCTAATGTCTGAAAGCGAGGAGGCCTTGTGATGATTGCAATACTACTGCTGAGAATAACAATAGTAATGTTTCTTTGTCTAATGTGACTTCATTGTATCGGGTTTTACCCTATATGGCCCAGTCCCTCTCAGCAGAAATTGCACGCCACCTGCCGAGAGTATTGCACAAAGTACGAGCTCCTTAGCTCCAGCAACAATCCTAGATTCTCCGGGGAAAAAAAACTACACTCGTGAACAGAACGGCGTAGTCCGGATTCGAACTCACGACCTTCGACTCACAAAGGCAAATAATCACAGAGAACCCCCACTAGTAATGTTAATATGGTTAAGATATTGACACTTTCTCCAGTAAAAATACCCCCACAAAAGTGTGGTGTTAGTGATATCGTCCACTTGTTAAACCACTCTTCCTGATTTCTATGTGATCTGAGCCTAAGAGCGATTGTACGTTGTGCCAGTTATGCACCTACAAATGGGTCAGAACATCCGATTTCTGCTGTGATTTTTATTTACTAGGGTAGCTTCCCTAAGCCCCTACCTCATTCGCCTCTTACGGCATGCCTTGTAGGTCGCAGTGTTACTATTCTTTGCTTCTCTTGCGGGTCCCGGCAATACACGGGGAGGGGGCATGTAACATAACTCTATGAGTAAATACGCGCAACCACAAACACCGTAACCATGACGAAACAACAGCCCACACCACTAGCTCACACCACTAGCTCACACCACCACACCACTAGCTCACACCACTAGCTCACACCACTAGCTCACACCACTAGCCCACACCACTAGCTCACCACTAGCTCACACCACTAGCTCACACCACTACACCACTAGCTCACACCACTAAATAATGTCGCTCAGTATGTCAACAAAATATCATTTGTTAGTATATAACATAACCATTAAGCCGACACACTTATTATATATATATATACATACGACCAGGAACGTGCGTAATAACTGTATATTTATCTAAATATAGGTTGCATCGCCCAAGGATATACCATGTCTAAGATACAGTAATACCTTCCTCAACTGAAATAGACAAGACTAGCTTTTAGCTTCTCTTAAGATAGCATATAATATACTCCCATAGACGTACGTATCAATTATCAAGTATCACGAAGATATCGGTTAGGATGCAGACTTGCTGCACTGAGATGTATACCATCGAAGCAAGTATCACGAAGATATCGGTTAGGATGACAGACTTGTTGCACTGAGATGTATACCAACCAAGCAAGTATTACAAAGATATCGGTTAGGATGCAGACTTGCTGTACTGAGATGTATACCATCAAGCAAGTACCACAAAGATATCGGTTAGGATGCAGACTTGCTGTACTGAGATGTATACCAACCAAGCAAGTATCACAAAGATATCGGTTAGGATGCAGACTTGCTGTACTGAGATGTATACCAACCAAGCAAGTATCACGAAGATATCGGTTAGGATGCAGACTTGCTGCACTGAGATGTATACCAACCAAGCAAGTATCACAAAGATATCGGTTAGGATGCAGACTTGCTGTACTGAGATGTATACCAACCAAGCAAGTATCACGAAGATATCGGTTAGGATGCAGACTTGCTGCACTGAGATGTATACCAACCAAGCAAGTATCACAAAGATATCGGTTAGGATGCAGACTTGCTGTACTGAGATGTATACCAACCAAGCAAGTATCACGAAGATATCGGTTAGGATGCAGACTTGCTGCACTGAGATGTATACCAACCAAGCAAGTATCACGAAGATATCGGTTAGGATGCAGACTTGCTGCACTGAGATGTATACCAACCAAGCAAGTACTACAAAGATATCGGTTAGGATGACAGACTTGCTGTACTGAGATGTATACCAACCAAGCAAGTATCACGAAGATATCGGTTAGGATGCAGACTTGCTGTACTGAGATGTATACCAACCAAGCAAGTACTACGAAGATATCGGTTAGGATGCAGACTTGCTGCACTGAGATGTATACCAACCAAGCAAGTATCACGAAGATATCGGTTAGGATGCAGACTTGCTGTACTGAGATGTATACCAACAAGCAAGTATCACGAAGATATTGGTTAGGATGCAGACTTGCTGTACTGAGATGTATACCAGAGAAAATAATGAAAACGTGGAAGACCAAAATGACATAGAGGAGAACATTAGAACAAGAACTGATGGGAAATGAATCACAACTGGAACACAATACTGAGGGAGATCACGAATAGAGAAGAATGATATGCATTTGTTTCTGCCCTCAGAGCCAGGAGCATCACAGGCTAGGGAGAGAGAGAGAGATTGCAGAAGACCTATCTTCAAGGCTGGAATCAAATCTGTCATTGTTAAAGCCTCTTGAGATTGTAAGAAAGTTAAGACAAAGTTCCTTCTGAAGTAGAAGACTGACCAGCTGGTAGAAAGTATTATTCTTCTTCTTCGACGTAACGGTGCTTGGGCTCATGCCCTTCGACGTAACGGTGCTTGAGCTCATGCCCTTCGACGTAGCGGTGCTTGGGCTCATGCCCTTCGACGTAACGGTGCTTGAGCTCATGCCCTTCGACGTAGCGGTGCTTGGGCTCATGCCCTTCGACGTAACGGTGCTTGGGCTCATGCCCTTCGACGTAGCGGTGCTTGGGCTCATGCTCTTCGACGTAACGGTGCTTGGGCTCATGCTCTTCGACGTAGCGGTGCTTGGGCTCATGCCCTTCGTCGTAGTGGTGCTTGGGCTCATGCCCTTCGACGTAGCGGTGCTTGGGCTCATGCTCTTCGACTGGATGCTATGTTGACATAATAATGAAGAACTGTGCTGTCTGTGGATTATCTGTCCCCCTCGGACAGGAATCAAAATTGAACTGCTCCAGAACCAGGGGCAGTGGGAGCTTCCTGTGATGCTCAATAATACATGAACGAAGGTAGAGTTCACTGTGCGCATTCCCCGCCACCAGACTGCATACTGGACACAGATAACAATGGGACAAACCAGTATTCACTAGAACAGTGCTGCCCAACGGTTTGATTTATTTTGGCGCATCTGACTGATGGTTCTGAAGGCGAGGAGGCCATGTGATGATTGCAATACTACTAATGTCTGAAAGCGAGGAAGCCATGTGATGATTGCAATACTACTAATGTCTAAAGGCGAGGAAGCCATGTGATGATTGCAATACTACTAATGTCTGAAAGCGAGGAGGCCTTGTTATGATTGCAATACTACTAATGTCTGAAAGCGAGGAGGCCTTGTTATGATTGCAATACTACTGCTGAGAATAACAATAGTAATGTTTCTTTGTCTAATGTGACTTCATTGTATCGGGTTTTACCCTATATGGCCTAGTCCTCTCGGCAGAAATGGCACGCCACCTGCCGAGAGTATTGCACAAAGTACGAGCTCCTTAGCTCCAGCAACAATCCTAGATTCTCCGGGGAAAAAAAACTACACTCGTGAACAGAACGGCGTGTCCGGATTCGAACTCACGACCTTCGACTCACAAAGGCAAAGAATCACAGAGAACCAACCCCCACTAGTAATGTTAATATGGTTAAGATATTGACACTTTCTCCAGTAAAAATACCCCCACAAAAGTGTGATATCGGCCACTTGTTAAACCACTCTTCCTGATTTGTATGTGATCTGAGCCTAAGAGCGATTGTACGTTGTGCCAGTTATGCACCTATAAATGGGCCAGAACATCCGATTTCTGCTGTGATTTTTATTTACTAGGGTAGCTTCCCTAGGCCCCTACCTCATTCGCCTCTTACGGCATGCCTTGTAGGTCACAGTGTTACTATTCTTTGCTCCCTTGCGAGTCCCGGCAATACACGGGGAGGGGGACATGTAACATAACTCTATGAGTAAATACGCGCAACCACAAACACCGTAACCATGACGAAACAACAGCCCACACCACTAGCTCACACCACTAGCTCACACCACTAGCTCACACTACTAGCTCACACTAGCTCACACTACTAGCTCACACTAGCTCACACCACTAGCTCACACTAGCTCACACCACTAGCTCACACCACTAGCTCACACCACTAAATAATGTCGCTCAGTATGTCAACAAAATATCATTTGTTAGTATATAACATAACCATTAAGCCGACACACTTATTATATATATATATATACATACGACCAGGAACGTGCGTAATAACTGTATATTTATCTAAATATAGGTTGCATCGCCCAAGGATATACCATGTCTAAGATACAGTAATACCTTCCTCAACTGAAATAGACAAGACTAGCTTTTAGCTTCTCTTAAGATAGCATATAATATACTCACATAGACGTACGTATCAATTATCTTCTTATTTTGTCATCGCACTGCTACCTGGTTGTTGGCCAGTATTGTGGTTTTCTGGTTTTTTGTCTTCTGCTGTTCTGGTGGCTTGGGGTGATAGTTATTTTTGCTCTTTATCAGAATTCTGCTATGCCACCTAACTATCTTTTTCGCAGTCTTCCTCTCGCCTCAGTGCCGGATTAGGCTAGCGCGGGGCCCGTAGCAAATTTTAGCGCGGGCCCTAGGTTTTGTATAATAATAAAATAAAACACAACTTTTACAAACAAACTTGTCTCAATTTAATGTGAGCAAATTTAGAGATAATACTAAACAAATCAATTTCTCCAAGTAAATTACATTCAATGTTCATTAAGGTGAGGTTATTTAGACGATCTTGTCCCATCATGTTCAATTCACTTTTTATACGCTTTAATGTTGAAAAAAAACGTTCTCGCTTCAGTTAGTAATCATTAAAGACAAGTAAATTAGTAAAACTATTTCTACATTTGGGAAACACGACTCAAATAAATTTTCCATTATAAGTTTATAAAATTGCAGTTCAAGAACCTCATGCTTTTCGTTGCTAATAGCAGCTGCTACATTAGTTTTAAGAAGTTCAGCGAACTGCACAAGTTCGTCACCTAGGCTTTCTTCCAAATCCTCTTGGTAAGAGCTGACAATATTTGGAGTTCTTTTCAAGATCTTTTCTGCTGTAATAGATTTTAACTGCCGAAGTATTCCAAATACACCAGTCACTCTATAAGTAAAAAAAGTAAAGGAACCCTTTCATACCTCGTGTATATAGGTCAATACAGTGTTAGGTCTGTATTTTTCATTGACCGTCGGCATACGATGGGTGATGTGGTCAGCATCATGCCGGCCGCCTTTACTTTCCCAGAGCATGTCTGGTACCCAGTTGAGGCTGTGTCGACCTGAGAGCCGTCGCGGTCGGGAAAAATTCCACGCGCATTGCGGAGCTGAACCCAGACCACCAGCCTTGCGAAGCGAGTTCACTAACAACTACGCTACAGCGGCTCTCAGTCACTCTATGGTACAGTCTAAATCAATAACTTTGCAAACAAAACAGAACAGTTGTCCTTTAGTTTCTGTATAACACAACCAATCTCTCAAGTGAGTTTTGTTTGTTGGTGTATGTGTGTATGTGAAAAACGACTTTCGACAAAATCGGGAATTGTTTTCTTTATCGATGTTTTTTTGGCTTTTTTAAGACATGAAATCACTGTTCATATGTTGCACTTCGCTACTTTCTTTCACAATCCAATAATCTCGATTGAAGTTGTTTGGCCATTCACCAATATCTTTGGAGTACATTTTACTTTCGTTGTGTTTTTGCTTGTAGAAGATGTTGCTACATTAGAAGCATGTGCTGTGCTTTCTGCCTCTCTTGGGCTTGAAGATGATATGGCTAAATTGGGAGGACTTTCTGTACATTCGATTTCAGCTTGTCTTGTGAAAAATGTGACTAAATCGTGAAGAGTTGCTGATCTTAATGGTAGTATTGGTAATAATGATGTTTCTATAGCACTGCTTTCATCTACTACACAGTGGGACACGTCTTCTGTATTTTCTGCTTCGATTTCGTTGGATTCAGCACCATCACACACGATATTTAAAAATTCAGACAGCTTGCGTGTTTTTGATATAACATCTCGTTATTTTTTCCATTTTCATCTCTGTCACATAGGCGCGGGCCCCCTAGAAGCGCGGGGCCCGTAGCATTTGCTACTTCTGCTACTAGGCTAATCCGGCGCTGTCTCGTCTTCTTTCCTGATGTTCTGGTGTATTTATTAATTTTTTTCCGATCCACTGAGCTTTCAGTTTTTCGGCTCGGTGCCATTGACATCGTAACCCTTCGGTTCGGTGCTATGGACATCGTAACCCTTCGGTTCAGTGCCACGAAAACCGTAAATCTGGAGAATTTGTGACTTTTCTGCCAGTCCGCGAAATTGAACCCGCACTTATAGGGAGCTTGTCACCCGTCGTCCAACGCGCTGCGAACACGCTGGGCAGGCGGGCATGTTCTGGTGTATAAGACTCTGTATAAAGGTGGAGTTTGAGTGCATTCTTATTAAATGATCAAATCACTTCATTCTGTTTCACAATTTAGTTCAATCAAGGTTATGTGCCAACTTTCTTATGCTGATGTTTTTGACTCTTGTCTTTTCTGGTGTTGTTATTGAGATTGTCTATAAACTGTTGATGATGCTTCCTATGCAACTAACATATTTCAGGGTGTCCCGCAAATGTATACACCATACTTAGATTTATATGTCACAGAAAGAATAAGTAAAGTAGACGAAGTTTAGATCACCGTCTAAGTTTAGTCTGTTGAGATCTTTAAGAAAGTATTTTGTATAATCATTTTATTTAAATCAAGTTATTTTGAAATCGATATTTTTTTAGCCCGACAAAACTTTATCTGTTTACTTCATAGTGGATGAACAAAATAAATAAAATGAAACTTATTTGATAAAGACAGTTAGGTAGAAATGTTGTTTTAGCCTGAGTTGTGCTTTGTAAAACTATACTAGTCTGTGTTTTGTTAGTTCACTGTTTTATCGCATTCTCTCCTATTAATAAAAACAACTACTAAGCGCTTATGGGTTGAGTAGTGTTTTTGGTTATATTAGTTAGCTAAACAGAAGATTAAGTGGACTTCTTCTTCAAACGTTCCATATCGACCATTCTTAACCACTCTTTGTGATTTGTATGTGATCTGAGTCTAATAGCGATGGCATATCCGATTTCTGCGACGATTTTTATTTACTAGGGTAGCTTTCCTAGGCCCCTACCTCAGTCGCCTCTTATGATATGCCTTGTAGGTCGCAGTGTACTATTTTTGCTCCCTTGAGAGCCCCAGAAACACACGGGCGGATTAAGATGACGAAACGGGCGATCATAATCAAAGAGAGACATCACATCTGATAAGGCAGATAATCAAAAGATGAGCAGCACTGACATTGATAAGGCAGATAATCAAAGAGAGCATGACATTGATAAGGCAGATAATCAAAGAGAGCATGACATTGATAAGGCAGATAATCAAAGAGAGCATGACATTGATAAGGCAGATAATCAAAACTGACATTGATAAGGCAGATAATCAAAGAGACATTGATAAGGCAGATAATCAAAGAGAGCATCACATTGATAAGGCAGATAATCAAAGAGAGCATCACATTGATAAGGCAGATAATCAAAGAGAGCATCACATTGATAAGGCAGATAATCAAAGAGAGCATGACATTGATAAGGCAGATAATCAAAGAGAGCATCACATTGATAAGGCAGATAATCAAAGAGAGCATGACATTGATAAGGCAGATAATCAAAGAGAGCATCACATTGATAAGGCAGATAATCAAAGAGAGCATCACATTGATAAGGCAGATGATCGAACAGCTTATGAGAACAATTATAATATCAATTATTGATACAGTGGGTGAAGAAACTCATTTCTAAAATAATACACACGATCTCCAAGGAACCAATCGAACAGTATTATGCAACATCCGCACCAATCGGTGCATTCTATACACGTCATTCAAATACCACGTCAAAGTTCAAGAGGTTATTTACATAACAGACGTAAACAAATATATGTATATAAATATCTAACTTGTATATGCTTACGACGAAAAAAGCATCCACATTTAAAAAAAACACAGTTCGTTCTATTATTTTCTGGAAAACAGTGCCAGCAATTGCGTGGTGTTTTCCAACAAAATCATCAAAGTAATTGTATTGAACATCAGTCTGGCCGAGATTACTGAGAAACATTGCTTTAGAACGCTACCTTTTGTTATGTTGTCATGGATACAATCGATACTAGCTTCGGTGCAAAACTCAAACGCAATTTGGGTTAACATTGAAAATAGGAATTGTCAATGTTCCGATTTTACGACATCAGAATAGGTAACGTCTACAAGGTGGTTTGGTTTCTGCGCATGGCTCTGCATCCTGCACAGTTGGGGGTGGATAGGATTTCTTAGGAAGGTGAAAAGTTAAAATTAGTAGCCTGTTCTGACCCGTAGAATAGACAAGCAACCCCATCACCCAGGTGCGTAGTCAAGAAACTTTGACTACGAAGGTAAAAGCAATGTGTCGCCTAGGGGGATAGCCTCTCATTGGTCAGGTTTGTTTGTTGGCTTGGTTTTGTTTTTGGTACTACGAAGGGAGGTGAACCCGAAAGAAAGCATGCAGAAATCGGATGTGTTTCTTTTACTTGGGGATCTAAATTACAATACGTATAAAATCGGAGTACGGCTAACCTGAATAGCGCGGGATAATGGTGATAAGGAAAGCATGCATTCACGCAAAAATCAGGCAGACGCTCCGTATTAAGTGCCATAACTACGCTTGAATTCATAGCGGGCGGGCTTAGAAAAAAAAATTAAACCGAAGATAAAATAACGAAACGGTCGAACGTAACCAAACAAATCGTGACATTGATAAGGCAGAAAATCGAACAGCTTAGAAGATCGATTATAAAATCAATTATTGATCCAGTAGCAGGTGATGAACTTACAGAGAAAGGTAAGAGTACTAAGATAGCGAAACGAACAGAGAAAGCAAAACGAGCAGCCAAAAAACAAAGTATTAGATACAGACTGACAGATAACGTTGACAATTAATATCATCAGTTTTTATCGTGACCAATGGCACACAATGCAGAGACAAAACATTTCCACTCAATTCGATTTTGTGCCAGTCTTTATACTTCCAACCAAGTCTTATCTTATGTATGGATTCTGCTTTCAGTTGGAAATATCTTCATTGCACTCCAGATATGCCCATATTTGCTCCGATCTCCTTCACAATATCTCCAACTTTCTAGCGATTAACCGTACCAGTTCGATGTTGAGTGATGAGAGTCTATTTATATACCTGCTGTGTTGTTCTTTTCTGGTGACTCCAATCTTCAATCCCAGCTCTTGCAATCTAGCAGCTGACGTGGATTAGTTTAGATAAAAATCTCTTTGCGGCCACACTCTATGAGGGCGTTCAGAATATCAGCTCTATCCATTGATTGACCCCCCGATATGATTGATCCACAACATCGTCTCCATGTGCCCCCACGCCTCCCTTTTCTCCACTGTCCCTTAGGTGTCTACTGCATTCTATGTCTCCGCCGACATTCTTTTCTCATCCTGACGTGTCTAATCCAACGCCATCTTCTCTGTTTTATCTCTTTATTTATATATTTCCAGACCAGTTTGTGCTTAGTTTCTAACAGTAAATAATATAATTATCATTGGCCTCTTTATATCATAAGTCAATAGGTTTTTGTGTTACGCAGTTTGTTCTGTGCTGAATCACATCCTCTGTTGTGCCTGTAATGGCCTATTCTGGTGTGTCGATGTACGGAATATACAAATTTGAGGTGATCAGACCAGACTAGATCTAGAGAAAACCGTGGATAGGCTGCGGTGATTCTAAGTAAATTGGCGTTCAAGGACAAAACCGTGTGTATAGTATTACATATTTAGTTAAATATAAAACTAACGGCAATCCTACGTTTCTATCATATATCTTTATCAAGGAGACAACTACCCGCCTGCCCAGCGTGTTAGTAGCGCGTTGGACAACGGGTGACAAGCCCTCTGTGAGTGCTGTTCAGCTGTGCGTGGGCTTTTTCAGCACGCTCAGGAGGAAAATTAATAAGAGAGGCCAGTGGGGCCTACGCAACAACCACAAGTAGCTTGACAATGGAGGTTCGGCGGTTACGGAGGCGGTGAACTGTTTGGCATCTCACAATTACTCTCGTGTTTTCATACTCAGTGACTCCATGAGCATGATTCGTAAAGTCGAATCAGGTATGGTGAGATGCAACTGGGTGGAGGTACTGGCACAGACAATGATCAGAGAAATCACCTTTATTTTTGTCCCTGGGCACGCAGGAGTTAGGGGTAATGAACGAGCTGATAGATTGGCTGGCTTAGCTACAATATCAGAGGGAGCTGCAATGGAGCGAAGTGACATTCTTCACGCATTGAGAGAGTCTTTCCGAACAGAGAGGAGTTTCAGGGCTGTGAATCCCACTCGATGTCCATGGCACCGAGCCGAAGAGCTGAAAAGTTCAAGTGCTTCTGGATCGGAAAAAAATCAAGGAGACATATAGACAGAATAAACACTAAATAAACTAAAACATAGAGCTAAGAAAAAGAAGGATGCCTGGAGGTTTGAATCGTGAATACTATTCTGGCGTGGTAATCTTTGCCTAGTTGCTGCAGGTGAAACTGGTAACTGGAACTGATGCAGAGGATAGTCTTTCTTTTGAGACGTCCCTCACTGCCGTACGCCATCTCTGCCTGCTTTTGTCTACGGCTCTCAATTATCTGTGTATATGCTGCATGAAGCCAGATCCCATGCCCGCGTGCCCAGCGTGTTCGTAGCGCGTTGGACTGCTGGTGACAAGCCCTCTGTGAGTGCGGGTTCAATTCCGCGGGCTGGCAGAAAAGCCACAGGTTTCCAAGATTCACGGTGTTCGTAGCACCGAACCGAAGGGTTACGATATCCATGGCACCGAGCCGAATAGCTGAAAGCTCAAGTGCTTCTGGATCGGAAAAAAGTCAGATCCCGCTTGCGATCATTCTGTATAACACCAGTTGCGAGTTGACCATTTAGAATGCAATTTTGGATTCTACCATCGCTCTTGCGTGTCCAAGCCATCTCAGAAGCCGCTGACTCGGTAAGGTGTACACGCTTGGAATGCCAACACTGTGCATGACTTCTAAATCGGAGATGGTGTTTTGCCAGCTGATGTTGTATATTCGCCGGAGACAGCGCATGTGGAAAGTGTTAATGCGATGTTCTTGTCTGGAATATGCGTTATTAAAACGCGTTATCACCTAACACGCTCGATAAAACAGCAGGGAAGTAATTAATTATTGATAGAGATTGACAAATTACCGTGTGAATGAACTAGGAAATAGCTGTCGACAACTTCGTAGTTTTTACACACACAACAAAGCTGCAGTAACGCAGTTGTTAGTAAACTCACTTCTTAGGCTAGTGGGTCCGGGTTCAATTACACAGTGGACGAGAATTTGTTTCCGACAGTAACGGCCACCCAGCCTCAAGTGGGTACAAGGAAAAGAACTGGGAAGTAAAGACGACCGGCGTGATGTTGACCACATCACCCATCGTGAGCCGACGGTCAATGAAAAATATGCCCCTAACATCGTAGTCAGTGGACATAACTCTGGTTATACGACGAGGACATCAGAAGCAAGTGGGAATAACGTCATGCGAATACATTGAAGACAACAAATGCAGTCGTTCGGACATTTTATGAGAATGAAATACAGTCAACCACCAATAACAGCATATAATAAAGAATCAGGTAATAGAGCAAGGAAGACCATGAAAAGATGGATGACAATATCTGGACCACTAAATAAACACGGATATAAACAAGGGACTCAACTGACCCTGGAACGACATTAAAGCTCCCACCTCAGCAACGGCATGAATGGACAACCAATTCCATTATCCACCTGGGGAAAGACAATAGACCACGTGGTATAATAATGGTTCCTTTACTTTACATTTCACTCACGTGACTAGTGAAGTTAAATATTACAGCAATCCACGTTAACATAAACATCAAACTAAACATTTCACTCACGTGACTATTGAAGTTAAATATTACAGCAATCCACGTTAACATAAACATCAAACTAAACATTTCACTCACGTGACTAGTGAAGTTAAATATTACAGCAATCCACGTTAATATAAACATCAAACTAAACATTTCACTCACGTGACTAGTGAAGTTAAATATTACAGCAATCCACGTTAACATAAACATCAAACTAAACATTTCACTCACGTGACTAGTGAAGTTAAATATTACAGCAATCCACGTTAACATAAACATCAAACTAAACATTTCACTCACGTGACTAGTGAAGTTAAATATTACAGCAATCCACGTTAACATAAACACGAAACTAAACATTTCACTCACGTGACTAGTGAAGTTAAATATTACAACAATCCACGTTAACATAAACAAGAAACTATAAACATTTCACTCACGTGACTAGTGAAGTTAAATATTACAGCAATCCACGTTAACATAACCCGAAACTAAACATTACACTCACGTGACTAGTGAAGTTAAATATTACAGCAATCCACGTTAACATAAACATCAAACTAAACATTACACTCACGTGACTAGTGAAGTTAAATATTACAGCAATCCACGTTAACATAAACATCAAACTAAACATTTCACTCACGTGACTAGTGAAGTTAAATATTACAGCAATCCACGTTAACATAAACACGAAACTAAACATTTCACTCACACCATAAACACATCCTTATTTCAAAATGCGTGAGAGAGATAGGAAACGTCGCGCTTTTGATCTCTTTTATTTCCATTAGCACGAACTTGGCTATATCATACAACATCTGATTCAATGATAGAAATGTCATGCTAACATTTACAATTGTTGACCAGCAGTGGATCGAAACCAATATGTTGTTTATTTGTTTGTTTGCCCGCATGCCCAGCGTGTTCGTAGCGCGTTGGACTACGGTTGACTAGTCCTCTGTAAGTGAGGGTTCAACTCCGCGGACTGGCAGAAAAGCTACAGGTTCCCCAGATTTACGGTGTTCGTGGCACCGAGCCGAAGGGTTACGATGTCCATGACACCGAGCCGAAGAGCTTTCAGTTCAAGTGCTTCTGGATCGAAAAAAAAAAGAATTTGTTTGTTTGTTCGTGTGTTATAAAATCAGGCATAGTCATGACGTTTAATATGGCACATCTGATTTGAGTATTTCATTCATTCTTGTTTTCCTTATCACGAGTGTCCCTTTCAGGTGAGCCTTAATCTGACTTTAGAGGCAACTTGTAACTTAGATCCCCAAGTGAAGGATCATGATATTACGTAGTTCAACCACGTACCCTGTCATGTGCACACACTGTGGAGGGGAAGAGGAAATCACCTCTGGGGGATCACCTCTGTGGGGAGGGAATCCCTCTGTGGGTAAGTGGTTAAATCGTTCCATTGAGCCCCGAAGGTCGTGGATTCGAATCCGAACTGCGTCATTCTACTCCCGCGTGCATTTTCCCCACAACTCTAAAGTTTGCTGTCAGAGCTACGGAGTTCGTGCTTTGTGCTATACTCTCAACAGGCTGAGTGCAATTTCCGCGAGGAGGGATCGAGCCATATAGGGAAACCCGGTGCAATGAAGTCAGTCCGTCGCTATTAGAACGAGAATTTGAGATTTAATCTTTCCTTGTACTAGATAATGTCCAGGGCAACATGTTATCAACTTCTCCATTAGAACAAGAATTTGAGACCTAATCTTTCCTTGTACTAGATAATGTCCAGGGCAACATGTTATCAACTTCTCTATTAGAACAAGAATTTGAGATCTAATCTTTCCTTGTACTAGATAATGTCCAGGGCAACATGTTATCAACTTCTCTATTAGAACAAGAATTTGAGATCTAATCTTTCCTTGTATTAGATAATATCCAGGGCAACATGTTATCAACTTCTCCATTAGAACAAGAATTTGAGACCTAATCTTTCCTTGTACTAGATAATGTCCAGGGCAACATGTTATCAACTTCTCTATTAGAACAAGAATTTGAGATCTAATCTTTCCTTGTATTAGATAATGTCCAGGGCAACATGTTATCAACTTCTCTATTAGAACAAGAATTTGAGATCTAATCTTTCCTTGTACTAGATAATGTCCAGGGCAACATGTTATCAACTTCTCTATTAGAACAAGAATTTGAGATCTAATCTTTCCTTGTATTAGATAATATCCAGGGCAACATGTTATCAACTTCTCCATTAGAACAAGAATTTGAGACCTAATCTTTCCTTGTACTAGATAATGTCCAGGGCAACATGTTATCAACTTCTCTATTAGAACAAGAATTTGAGATCTAATCTTTCCTTGTATTAGATAATGTCCAGGGCAACATGTTATCAACTTCCCTATTAGAACAAGAATTTGAGATCTAATCTTTCCTTGTATTAGATAATATCCAGGGCAACATGTTATCAACTTCTCCATTAGAACAAGAATTTGAGACCTAATCTTTCCTTGTACTAGATAATGTCCAGGGCAACATGTTATCAACTTCTCTATTAGAACAAGAATTTGAGATCTAATCTTTCCTTGTATTAGATAATGTCCAGGGCAACATGTTATCAACTTCTCTATTAGAACAAGAATTTGAGATCTAATCTTTCCTTGTACTAGATAATGTCCAGGGCAACATGTTATCAACTTCTCCATTAGAACAAGAATTTGAGACCTAATCTTTCCTTGTACTAGATAATGTCCAGGGCAACATGTTATCAACTTCTCTATTAGAACAAGAATTTGAGATCTAATCTTTCCTTGTACTAGATAATGTCCAGGGCAACATGTTATCAACTTCTCTATTAGAACAAGAATTTGAGATCTAATCTTTCCTTGTATTAGATAATATCCAGGGCAACATGTTATCAACTTCTCCATTAGAACAAGAATTTGAGACCTAATCTTTCCTTGTACTAGATAATGTCCAGGGCAACATGTTATCAACTTCTCTATTAGAACAAGAATTTGAGATCTAATCTTTCCTTGTATTAGATAATGTCCAGGGCAACATGTTATCAACTTCTCTATTAGAACAAGAATTTGAGATCTAATCTTTCCTTGTATTAGATAATGTCCAGGGCAACATGTTATCAACTTCCCTATTAGAACAAGAATTTGAGATCTAATCTTTCCTTGTACTAGATAATGTCCAGGGCAACATGTTATCAACTTCTCCATTAGAACAAGAATTTGAGACCTAATCTTTCCTTGTACTAGATAATGTCCAGGGCAACATGTTATCAACTTCTCTATTAGAACAAGAATTTGAGATCTAAATCTTTCCTTGTATTAGATAATATCCAGGGCAACGTGTTATCAACTTCTCCATTAGAACAAGAATTTGAGATCTAATCTTTCCTTGTACTAGATAATGTCCAGGGCAACATGTTATCAACTTCTCTATTAGAACAAGAATTTGAGATCTAATCTTTCCTTGTATTAGATAATATCCAGGGCAACGTGTTATCAACTTCTCCATTAGAACAAGAATTTGAGATCTAATCTTTCCTTGTACTAGATAATGTCCAGGGCAACATGTTATCAACTTCTCTATTAGAACAAGAATTTGAGATCTAATCTTTCCTTGTACTAGATAATATCCAGGGCAACGTGTTATCAACTTCTCCATTAGAACAAGAATTTGAGATCTAATCTTTCCTTGTACTAGATAATGTCCAGGGCAACATGTTATCAACTTCTCCATTAGAACAAGAATTTGAGATCTAATCTTTCCTTGTACTAGATAATGTCCAGGGCAACGTGTTATCAACTTCGCTATTGACGATCATATTTGTTATAATAACAATTATTGAAATAAACAATGTTATGAGTTATAGTATAACCATTTCAAATAAAAAAAAACACATCAAAGTTATTCGATTTATATTTTTCTATTAATGAAGTTTTTTTTTAAATTAACTATAATATGGATTCTCCAAAAGAGTTCATTCATAATTTTCATGTTTTTGGCATTTAGACATTCCAAAAATACATCGAGCCAGTATATCAGCTGAGAAGGATGAACAGGTTAACTATTTGCATACGAACACTAAAACAACGTTTCTCTGCTTTCTTTTTTAGAATAAACTTTTGTAAGAAACATTGATTCTATAAATTATATTTTTTAGAATAAACTTTTGTAAGAAACATGACTCTATAAGTTATATTTTTTAGAATAAACTTTTGTAAGAAACATGACTCTATAAGTTATATTTTTTAGAATAAACTTTTGTAAGAAACATTGATTCTATAAGTTATATTTTTAGAATAAACTTTGTAGAAACATGACTCTATAAGTTATATTTTTAGAATAAACTTTTGTAAACATGACTCTATAAGTTATACTTTTAGAATAAACTTTTGTAAGAAACATGACTCTATAAGTTATATTTTTTAGAATAAACTTTTGTAAGAAACATGACTCTATAAGTTATATTTTTTAGAATAAACTTTTGTAAGAAACATGACTCTATAAGTTATATTTTCAGTTTTTTTCTGTTAAGCAATAGAGCACTATTTCAGATATCAAAATGGCGCAGAGTTTAAAGCTCTTTTTCATAAACTCAACTGCAGTATTCTGCAAATAGTTATACACAAATAGCATCAAATATATCATGTTAATAATTCTTTTTCTATTTAATAGTTTGACTCGTGAGGTGACTTTTTGGAAAATTGGTACAGCCAGAGCGGTTTGTCATGTGGCTTTGCGTAACGTGAGAGTTTAAGTCCCTAATGTGAAGAAAGAAAGCAGATGAAGGCAGAATAAAAATGTTGAGATATGATCAAACAACCTCACCACCAGTTTTTCCAAAATCTAATCTGATATCATGGAAAAGGCCAAGATGTTTTTAAAAAAACTAGATGAATATGTTTCAATTGATCGAATCTGGGAGTCTGCGCGTGGAGTGGGCGGACATGCCAGAAAGTGTCGTCTTCTTGGTAGAGAGAGAAGATGTACTAATTAACCTCTTATGGGTACGGTACACAAATCGACTTTGGGATGGCTGCTGCAGCGAAGGACGGAGCACGAATATGAATACCCAATTAGCTATGACGTTGATAGCATAATATAAGAAAACAGACAGGCACCATCAGGTTAAAATTACAACAAAATAGGTGCACAGTACCGCTGCAACACACTTGGCACAACAACGCGAGCTTAAACTATCTACGACACATCACGGCATAAGTAATAATGTGAGACAATTCTGAAAGAACGCAAAGAAGAAGAAAGATGCAAATTATTAAAAACTAAACCCGTTACTGCCTGTGGTATCGCTTTTTAGAACGGTGTAGAACAGTAGTGAAAGAATTCAAATACTTAGGAAGCATATTCACAGAAGACGGAAAACTAGATAGAGAGAGAGAGGCTAGAGTACAAAAGCAAATGCTGTAACCTACCAGCTAGCCCCATTGTTAATGCACCCAAAAATTTCACAGGCAGCTAATCAACAGATGATCAACAGCATTTTTATACCTACTTTGTGTTACCAGAGCCAAACATGAACATTGAGCAAAGCGCAGTCACAAAAAATAACTACATGTGAAATGCGTTGCCTGCGAAAAGTTACCAACAACACAAGAAAAGACAGAATCACCAATATCAGCATAAGAAAGAAGTTGGCACAAAACCGTGCTTGAATTACATAGATAAACAAAGAATGAAGTGGTTTGGCCACTTAATAAGAATGCATCCAAACTCCACAGTATACAGAGTCTTCTACGACAGAACATCGGGAAATAAGGCAAGAGGAAGACCACGGAAAGATGGTTAGATGGCGTAGAAGAATCCTGTGAAAGAGCAAAGATAACAATCACATAATCCACCAGAACAGCGCAAGACAAAAACAGAAAACCACGACACTGGGTAACAACCCGGTAGCAGTGTGACGACACTGGGTAACAACCCGGTAGCAGTGTGACGACACTGGGTAACAACCCGGTAGCAGTGTGACGACACTGGGTAACAACCCGGTAGCAGTGTGACGACACTGGGTAACAACCCGGTAGCAGTGTGACGACACTGGGCAACAACCCGGTAGCAGTGTGACGACACTGGGCAACAACCCGGTAGCAGTGTAACGACACTGGGCAACAACCCGGTAGCAGTGTGACGACACTGGGCAACAACCCGGTAGCAGTGTGACGACACTGGGCAACAACCCGGTAGCAGTGTGACGACACTGGGCAACAACCCGGTAGCAGTGTGACGACACTGGGCAACAACCCGGTAGCAGTGTGACGACACTGGGCAACAACCCGGTAGCAGTGTGACGACACTGGGCAACAACCCGGTAGCAGTGTGACGACACTGGGCAACAACCCGGTAGCAGTGTGACGACAAAAGAAGAAGAAGTAGAACAGGTGGGATGAGAGACTGAGGAATTTAATGGTCGCATAACTAGTACAGTCGCCGTGAAGCTGTTCACGTTAGGATTTTTCATTTATGCCGCAACAGAAAAAAATCCTTGGCCTTACCGTGAATAGAACACGGGTCTCCCGTATGGAAGCCGCGCTCTAATCCATTCGACCAGACGCGAGAAAAATGCAATATAATATAAAAATAGAACAGAACAATGAATATAATTTACACATCGAGTCTGCTAAACTGATTTCATGCTTAAAAATAAGATATATTTGATACATAAATCGATACAGGTAATAAATGCACTAAAATATATTAGAAAAAAAAGTTGAGAAATATTTTAAAATCTCGCACTCACTCACTACCTGTCATAAGCTTCTGAATTTAAAATGTTAAAATGTCAATTTTTTTGGATAACATTTCAGTATTTTTTACTTCAACATGTCGTTTTCATATATTGTTTCTCGGCTTTTTAGCTAAGATTAAATTGTAGTGCTAACTTGATGGCGTCCAAATGGTAGGAACCTTCATAGAGCCAATAGTCAACTAAATTTAACCAATTCCAAGCAGCTTTCATTCTAAAGAATGACCACGTTAGGAATTGTTACACGTTTCAAACGTACCTGTGTCTCTCCCTGTGCACTCGAGAAAAGTCCAATTTAAAAAGAAACAATTTTTTTTAAATTAATCAAAATCAATTGAACTTGTTAAATATTAAGTTTTAGAAAAATAAGTAGATAAAGAGAAAGTTGTATATTCTTAAAACAGAAAATGAGGAGAAAAAATACAGAAGTATACTGAGTAGTATTGTTATATAAGCATCCAGGCTGCGTCCATATATGCTCTGTACATTTCCGCAAGCTAAAATTGTCAGCGGCAGACCACTTCAACTCTGCCGACAATTTCGAAATTTTCGTAAACTTAGAAAGTTCGGGTACCGATTTATCAGTTTGGTTGACTGAAGAATTGATTGTTCGGGGAAACGAACACCTTTCACAGGAACTCAAATCTTGCTCATTGTCTCTTAACACCACCAAATATTTCAGGAATCTCGCGCTTTCTGCATTTTGTAAGCTCGCAATGTTGTGCCATGTGTGTCACCGCGGTATTGTGAGCCCACGTTGTTGGAGTTTTCTCTGATGTTGTATACCCATCTACTTCTTGGCTTTCCTTCCTACAGACCATATTTTCCGCCTCTGATCATTTCGCAGGTACTGGGGCAGTTACCACCACTATTGTCACATAAAGAATTCTGCTAAAAACTAAAGAAAATCTATAAGAACGATTTTCTGGTCAACACTATGTTACCAGTGTTAAATCCATAAGGCCAATACAGCAGCTAATGAGCGGAAAATCATAACGACAGAGATGAGGTTTCTTAGAAGAGCTGCAGGTGTGACAATAAGAGACAAAATTATAAATGAAGAAATCAAAAGAAGACTGGATGTGAAACCAGTCATGCAATTCATAAAAGAACAACAGATTAAATGGTTTGGGACACCTGACAAGAATGCCCTGGTATCGTCTAACCAAGACAGCCACACTGAATAAATATAACGAATACAGAGCAAAAGGAAGAACACGCAAACGATGGAGGGACGGTATCAAGAAATTTTTAAAATGAATAACAGCTTACAAAGTGCCTTAGAACAAGCACAACAAGATCATACACCCCCCCCCCACCAACACTTCTATAAAGTAAATGGTGGAAGAGAAGAAGAAGAATATTTCTCTTCAAATGTACCCTATCCCCGTCTGTTATCTCTCAGATTCTCCAAATTAGAAACCGTTTTTCAAATTTTCACAAAATATGAACGCGTAAACAAAACATTAACAAAATCAACAATTAGAAATTAGATTTCGTATTAATAATTAATCATAACAAACGCCAAACATAGATTGATTACCTATCACTGTCACAAATTGAAACAAAATCACACACAGCTGGACAAAGTGCAACTGCTATCAGAAATGGTGCGGGTACGTTCAGATAAAGTTGCAACCAAGCAAATGCCACGCCTAACATCCTAATTGCGTAATTAAGAATCAATCATGGACGAAAAATATTGATTTGAACTCCGCCGTCCACGTCAACTATTGCTTTGTACGGTAGCGCTGGGTAGAATTAGTGGTTAGTGTGAGAACACGACAGACTGCGTTCAACCTGGCGTTGTCTTAATATAGCATTGAGTATATATATATATATATATTGTGTATATTAATTGAAGATGTCACATGACTCGGTCGAATGGTGGTAGTGTCTTGGGTGGTAAGCAATGGTAGTGATGCGTTGGTAATAATGTAGTGTGACGAGTGTAGTAGTAATGATTGTGTGTTGGTGAGGTGATTAGTGTTTTAGAAGTAATGATGTGTGTGTTGAGTGAAGGTAATGATGTTTGAGAGAATGATCTGTGTGTTGAATGAAGGTAATGGTATGTGTGTTGAATGAAGGTAATGGTATGTGTGTTGAGTAAAGGTTGTGGTAAGTGTGTTGAGTGTAGGTAATTGGGCGTGTGTTGCGTGAAGGCAATTAGGAGGTGTTTAGGCATTGGAGGTGTTGTGAAGTTTATGATAGTGTTGACTGAAGGTGTAGTGTGGACTGAAGGTAGTGATGAGTGTGTTATGAGTTAATGATGAGTGTGGACTGAGTAGTAGGTGTTTAGTGATAAGTGGTGTTGAGTGAAGGCAATTTGGAGTGTGCTAGTTAGGGCAATACGCCTAATGAGATAGAGGTAGCCCATCATTTAGATACAAATATAAAGAAACCTTGTCATTTCTTTGGTTTTTAAATAAGTATTTTATGTTTCTTAGTATTTGTAGAAAAAAATGTCATCAATTTCGTTGGTGATAGTGTTTATGTTTTGTTGCCAGCAAGGTTGGGCTAATGAAGTTAGCTCAATGAGGTTGCGAGCTCAAGCAAAGGTTGCAGCTCAATGAAGGTGCCAGCTCAATGAAAGTTGTCAGCTCAATGAAAGGGTGCGAGTCAATGGTGACTCATGAAAGTTGTCACTCAATGAAAGGTTGCCAGCTCAATGAAAGGTTGCCAGCTCAATGAAACGTTGCCACTCAATGAAAATGTCGCTCAATGAAAGTGCAGCTCATGAAAGTTGTCAGCTCAATGAAGTTGCCAGCTCAAGAAGGTTGCCACAAGGTTGCAGCACAATGAAGTTGCCAGCCGTTGCCAGCCAATGAAAGGTTGCCAGCTCAATGAAGGTTGCGGCTCAAGTGCAGCTCAATGAAAGGTTGCCAGCTCATGAGGTTGCCAGCTCAATGAAAGGTTGCCAGCTCAATGAAGGGTGCGAGTCAATGAGGCCAGCTCAATGAAAGGTTGCCAGCTCAATGAAAGGTTGCCAGCTCAATGAAAGGTTGCCAGCTCAATGAAAGGTTGCCAGCTCAATGAAAGGTTGCCAACCAGAGTTGCAGCTCAATGAAAGGTTGCCAGCTGTTGCCACTAATGAAAGGTTGCCAGCACAATGAAAGGTTGCTACTTACACCACATCGTGACACAAAGCAAACCGTATGAAGAAAAGGATAACAAAGTCACCAGTGGCGGCTCGTGCTCATTTTATTGGTGGGTCAGACACAAATGTTCGGAAAAATCCTGGTTTTGTGTTAGGTTAGATTTGAATTTATAAAACAATAAATATACGTTAGACATTGTTTTGTGGTCCGGCAGGCTAACCTTTCGCTGCTAATACTTTCAGGTTGAGCAATAGCGTCCTTGTTTCTATCACAAAGTAATGATCTATAGCATGCAGTACAATGTATAACGTTAACCACTTAGCACAGATGAGAGATAACAGACGTGTTAATGTCTTAAAGTGAATGGGCAAACTATATATCAGAGCTAAAGGGTTAATGCAAGCATGAAGCCACCATTAAGGCAATAGTTATATGGACATGAAGCCTTATAGCATCATATAGCAGTGGAATTATCTCCTTCACACTCCTGTTATATATTTAGACTATTCCAACTGTCATAGGTCACAAACATGCATACATGCATCATTGACACGAACAAGAGAAATGATAAACAATAATGTTAGCCAAAACAGTTTGAGTAATTTATTATTGTGGGGGTCTCTGTGGCTGAGTGGTTAAACCCTTTGCCTTGCGAATCGAAGGTCGTGGGTTCGAATCCGGACCGCGGCCTTCTGTTCACGAGTGCAGTTTTCCAGAGACCCCTAGGATTGTTGCTAGAGCTACGGAGTTCGTGCTTTGTGCAATATTTTCGGCAGGTGGCGTGCCATTTCTGCGGAGAGGGACCGAGCCATATGGGGTAAAACCGGTGCAATGAAGTCAATCCTTCGGCTTTAAAACCCTTTTATGTCGCATAATAGAAATAGTGAACGTTCTCAATAATAAAATACAGTGGAAAATCTACACAGAGACGGTACTTAGTCTGACATATGAAAGTAGTTATGTGAAAGAAAATGTGATAACAGCGTCTATAAGATAACAGAAAGAAGAACAATGAAAGTAACAAATAACTGTTATCACGAATGGCACATACCACCAGCACACAGGAAGTAAGAATGAAAACAGGAAATCATCAACTGTCAGGTTTTGTAAACATGACCAGAAAACAAACAGAGAAACAATAAAAGTTTCCATTTCATTCTGTTACATGTACCTATTACACATTGAAAAGTTGAATACAGAAATCACATTCATATCTAAAACCATGGGCTCCGATAAACATACGGCCGTCGGACTAGGGTAAAAATTGTAGGAAATAAAACCACAACTGTCGCGTAAATCTCGCATTACGGTGTTGTTGTATATAGACTAATTCATTAACAAAAATAATACAACAATGCTAAATCAAGGTTATAATTATGTTATAAATGAAGTTTAAAGCTAAGAAATATCAATATTATTAACATTTTTCATCGATAAATAACCATGGACGCATATAAATGAGTAGAATTGCAAAAAAGTATGCAGTGTTCTATCACACAATAGAAGAGCGCCCATGATAACAGGAAATTCATTCGTCGTCTAGTTACAGCCTAGTACTATAGTGCTCCAAAACATGAACTGAAAAGATAAACAACATTGTGGGCATACAAGCACTTTATCAAACTACTAACAAGTAAGTTAGATTGATTTTAGGTTATTATGGAAACACATGGAGCAGATCTAACATGACAGAATTAGAAAAATGCTTCTGTTATACATTAGCGATATTAAAAATAATTGCTATCCTTCATAATACAATCAAAGATGTCGTATTTTTGCAGAAATAGAAATGTGCTTAAATCAAATTGTCTATATTGTGCTGAAATTAGATAATGTGTCTTATAATCTAAATTATCTGTATTTTGTGCAGAAATTAGATAATGCGTCTTATAATCTAAATTGTATCTATATTGTGCTGAAATTAGATGATGCGTCTTATAATCTAAATTGTCTGTATTTTGTACAGGAAATTAGACGATGTACATTACAAACGAAAAAAAACATATCTTTACTGCCTGTGTTAGCACATTTTACATCGGTGTAGGGCATGAGACTGAACAATGTAGTGGTCGCATGGCTAGTGGAATCACCACGAAACTGTTCAGGTTATGATTTGTTATGCCCCCGATAGAAAAACGTCATTGTCCTTACCTGGGATTGAACCCAGGTCTCCTGAATGAATGGGAGCCAGCGCTCTAATCCATTCTGCCTGATGTTCCACTTGCAATGGAAGTAATACTGTGATTGCACAACCATCACCTATATCTGCACTTTATCAAACAATGTGATTGCACAACCATCACCTATATCTGCACTTTATCAAACAATGTGATTGCACAACCATCACCTATATCTTCTACACTTTATCAAACAATGTGATTGCACAAATATCACCTATATCTTCTGCACTTTATCAAACAATGTGATTGCACAAATATCACCTATATCTTCTGTACTTTATCAAACAATGTGATTGCACAAACATTACCTATATCTACACTTTAGCAAACAAAGAGTGGGAGAAGCCACCACTCACGTCACAAGAGCAATGTATAAACATATTTCTTAGATCAGTGACCTTTTGGTGATTCTGCTCGTAACTATGGAAACTGTCAACGAAATATGACACTTCCCATAATTTTCTATTATGGAGCGCGTGAGGTTGTCCAGTAATTATTTCATCTACTTCTCGCCTGTCAGTAATGATTAAAAGCTGCACGTGATGGTGACATATGGAAGACGTGCAGGGCGGCGCTCTAAAGGTTTATGACATCTTTATGTAAGACCATTAAGAGTCAAGCAGAGGTTGCATGCATGTATCGGGTCCGGGTCAACAATGACTTACTGTACACGTATATCGCGACCATATATAGCAGACACGCAAGAAAACTAAACTACTTTCTCACAAGCTGACTACGCAGACTACTCAAAATAAAATGGCAGGACAAAATTCCAGATACCAAAGTCCTCGTAAGAGCAAAGATCCCAAGCATCAACACCATGTTGCAGAAGGCCCAGGTGAGATGGGCCGGTCACTTTGCTCGGATGTTTGATAAACGCATCCCCAAACAGTTGATGTATGGTGAGCTTGAAGTGGACAGAAAAAAACGATTTAAAGACACTCTTAAAGTGTCTCTGAAATGCTTCGATATAGACACCATGTGCTGGGAATCCTTAATGCAAAATCGTCAAATGTAGCGCTGTAACAACACAAGAAGAGCTCGCATAGCTGATAATAGTCTTGCCGATAAGGCAGAGAAAACGAGCTGTGCGAAAAAACAGAACACACAACACCCACATGTTCAGCCTTGATCATGGGTGTCCCACTTGTGGTATGGGATTGTGTTCTAGGATGGGACTCTACAGTCACCTCCGCACACACCATAGAGGTGCTGCAGAACACATCTGAGGCTGCTGTCATGTTCGCTTGCGAAGGACGGCTATTATTATATTGCCGCCATATTAGCTAACGAGAGATGCAGACAATTAAATGAAGAACAGCAGCAAATAACAAAAACAGAAGACATTAAAAAACAACAATAGGAAATCTTAAAATAACCATAGTTAACGAGTAGACATTTCGTGTGACAACAGTCTAAATCATAGATTCCCAAACTTTTTCGGCCCACCGCCCACTTTGCACAACATAAACTTTGTAACGTCCCTCCACATTATAACAGTTTGCCAACGCCCCTCCCTCCCCACATGTATATACATGTTCTATTTTCTCTTTGACATAGAAAATTGATATATATTTCTGTCATGCATGGTCAATTTTCAAATGATTATATGCCTGAAATAGAAAATTAATGAAAAAATGGATCGTGTAAGAAGGGCATAAGATGAATTAAAATGCAGAATTCAAATTTTAAATGATTATTCAATCGCAAAATCACGAAAATAATTTATTTTAAAATATTTATTATTAATTTCTTCTTTAAGGAGCCACCGACCCTTAATCACTTGAACACCCCAAATTATTTTAACCCACTATCGCCCCCACCTAGAACGTTTCAGCGCCCACTGTGGGCGGTACCGCCCACTTTGGGAAACGCTAGCTAGAGTCGGGGTACGGATTTGCATAATGCATAGGCGTTCAACTATCGACTCGGGCATAAGAGAGTTGTTGGTTCAATTCCACACTCGGCGTTCCACATGTGAGGAAAGGAACTGGCCATCTGACCTCCTGTAAACTAGGGTCTAGAAATGTGAAGTTACAGACACTTTATACACTTAAGTTTGAAAAGACTACCGGAAATGTTATTGATGATACCCTTTACCAACCGTCAATGTTATAAGATGTGATAGATTGAGAAATGAGAAGATTAGAAATATCGTTGGAATCACACCAAGAATTCAACAAATATTAGAAGATAATAAATAAAATGGTTCGGTCACCTAATGAGAATGAATCCAGATCTACTACCATCTCACGCCTATAACAGCCAGCAACACTACCATCTCACGTCTATAGTAACCAGCAACACTACCATCTCACGTCTATAGCAACCAGCAACACTACCATCTCACGTCTATAGTAACCAGCAACACTACCATCTCACGCCTATAACAACCAGCAGCAGAGACGCAGAGCCCGAGGAAGACCAAGAATACGATGGATAGATAATATCACAGATATCATGTTCACCCATATATTGTAGTAACACCACGACCGTCAAAGCATGTCGTAAGAGGCGACTGAGGTAGGGGCCTAGGAAGCTATCCTAGTAAATAAAAGCGTCGCAGAAATCGGATGTGCTGGCCTACTTGTTGGCGGATAACTGGCACAATGTGAAATCGTTCTTAGGCTCGGATCACATACAAATCACAAAGAGTGGTTAACAAGTGGTCGATATGGCGCGTTTGAAGAAGAAGAAGACAGATATCATGCGACATCAAAGACTAACAACTACACATGCAACACATCTGACACAGGATAGAAAACTGAAACTCCCCATGCCACTTCACGGCAAATGTAGATAAGACATGACCAACCGTCGGTTTTGCTATGTCTAGCAATATCTTCTTCTTCTTCAACGCTCCATATCGACCACTTGTTAAACCACTCTTTGTGGATTTGTATGTGATCTGAGCCTAAGAGCGATTGTACATTGTGCCAGTTATCCGCCTACAAGTAGGCCAGCATATCCGATTTCTGCAACGCTTTTTATTTACTAGGGTAGCTTCCTATGCCCTACCTCAGTCACCTCTTACGACATATAGGATTGTTTCTGGAGCTACGGAGCTCGTGCTTTGTGCAACACTCTCTGCATTTATGCAGACAGGGACAGAGCCATATGGGGAAACCCGGTTCAGTGAAGTCAATCCTTTATCTTTAGACCTCTTACGACATACTTTGTAGGTCGCAGTGTTACTATTCTTTGCTCCCCTTGTGAGACCCAACAGTCAAGCAATATAGAAACCGTGTTAACACTTGATTGAAAATCTGTCATTATTGATTGAGTTATTCAACATTACTTTCCCTATTTGTCACAATTAGCATATATCATGATAACTAATCACTTTTTATTGATTTTCCTCCGAGTGACAGAATAATCAAGTTTAAACTATTGATGTCAAACAGGGCATTCATGTGGCGTTGCCTCACAAAGCTGAATAAATTAAAAACTGCCAACGTGTTGTTTTTTTTAACGAAACACATTTGAAAAATATCTGCTGCTATCGATTGTCATTACCAGATCAGCAAGTCTCTAGTAATATTAATAAAATAGGTAATTCCCCATCCAAGTACAGTACACATGTGTTGTGTGTTGTGGTATCAGACGAGTCCAGTTACAAATATATTACAGAATAAATGAGAGACAGTGTGTTGGCGTCGTGTGTAAAACGAATATAGTTTAACTAGTAGGCAAACTAGAAGTTATGTGGGCTAGAATGTATGTGGACTATAAGAAGGTATGTGGGATATAAGAAGGTATGTGTTCCTTAAGAAGGTATGTGGGATATAAGAAGGTATGTGGGATATAAGAAGGTATGTGGGATATAAGAAGGTATGTGTTCCTTAAGAAGGTATGTGGGATATAAAGTAGATAGGTTTTAAAGTATGTGGGCTTAAGAGTATGTGGGCTAGAAGGTATGTGGGCTATAAGGTATGTGAGCTAAAAGGGTATGTGGACTGATAAGGTATGGGCTATAAGATATGTAGGGGTAATATGTATCGAAACATTAATTTACGGGACTACATGGTAAGTGAATCACAAAGGTATGTGAATTACAAAGCCAGGTGTAACATAACGTTTGTGATTCACAAAGTTATGTGCATTATAAAGACGTGTGTACAAGAACACAAAGGTATGTGAATTATAAAGACGTGTGTACAACAGGATTCTTGGAGCACAAAGTTATGTGCATTATAAAGACGTGTGTACAACAGGGTTCTTGAAGCACAAAGTTATGTGCATTATAAAGACGTGTGTACAACAGGGTTCTTGAAGCACAAAGTTATGTGAACTACAAAGACAGAATTCTTGGAACGCTCCATATCGAAAGATATGAAAGCAAGTCGAATGAGTTGAAAATAGATGTCTAGAAAAAATGAACATAAAAGGATTGAATTCAGGAGAATTGAAGAAATTAGAGACATGTCTAATCAACCACCAGTAACAACTGTTATAGAAAGAAAGATGAAATATTTGGACACACTTGAAGAAATTATCAAAAAATATCAAACAGGCATTGAAGTGGATGAAAAGGTTAAGAAGAGGACAACCTAGAGAACCTTGAATGAACTTTGCTAGAGAAGCAAATTATCGTGTTGAATCCATGAAGAATTGAACGAGTTGCACATGATATAGCAGTATTGAGAGATATTGCTAGCAGGCCCTATGTAACGTATAACGGTACGGAGATTATTATTATTATCATTATACTGAGTTACCAGTATTCTGGCTTTGGGTCATCTTAAAAATACCGGAGCAGTATATCAACTCAGGAAAGACGAAGTGTTAACTTTGCATTCTTCTTCTTCTTCCATAGTTAGTTAGTTTGTTTGTTCCTTTGTGCAAGGCTGAGCATAGAGAGTTTTAAATCTCTATGTGATCGGTTCTTTGCTAGCAGTTGCAGATCTTGTATGGTTTTACATCCCATAGTTTACTTTCTTGTTGGATGGTTCTTCGAAGAGTGGTCTTTGGTCTTCCACGTTTCTTTTTCCCAACTGGTGACCACATAAGGACTTGTCGATTTAAACTCTTTTCGTCTGATCTAAGAACATGACCTAAATATTTCCACCTTCTTTCCTTATAATATTTGATACGGGTTGTTGGTTGCCTATCTCTCACTGTGTTGTTAGAAACGAAATCACTCATTTCTTTTAATAATTTTCCGTAGACATTTATTCTCAAAGCTGTCAGTTTCTTATCAATTTTCTTTGTTGATTTCAACTCACGAGGTCAGCAGAACACACATGACCTAAATAATTTAACTTTTGTCATATACTAAGGTCTTGAGATTGCCAGATATTTGTAATTAGTGAAGGAACTGCTGCTATAGCAATACGAGTTTATTTCTTTCATCGTGTCTCCGTGTTTGTCCCAGGAGGTTGTCCCAGGAGGCAATTTGTTAGCACTAAAACGCAACTTTAGGATTTGCGCTTGGCCAACCTTACCCAGTAAGTCTATCTGCGCTAGGCTTTTGATACGGAATTTACCGCAATCTTCCAATGTGCGAACGATACGTTACAGCGTTCAGAGATACATCGTTCTCATTGATTCTTGCCCACAGCTAGCAATTTTGGTGCGGCCATTTGCTCCAAGGGAGTTGGAATTCGTTCTCAGACGACTCGTACGCTGCAATTTCTTACGTTTCAGCAACTATTTTGGCAACTTTTCATCGGACTTCGACCAGGAGATGCGTGAATTTTGTTCAGGGTTTTGGACCTGCATTACTTTTCCGTACTTGCACTACTACCCCTACCTGTAGCTCTCCCTCGATCCCTACCCGCTTAGCTAGACATGATCCACTGTCTGTTTCCAGGGTCACCGCGTGGAGGTGGAATAGGATTTGAATAGTGCAGCTTACTAAACCTGGCGCGACGTTGTCCCTAGAACTGCGTCTTTGACCCCACGTTGCATTCTAGTTAGTTAAATTGCATATCTTTTACAGAACTTTGCGAATCAACCCCAGCTTCTTTAACGCTGTTTGTGATTTTTCTAGGCATTATTACGTTCAGTAGTTTGCTATTGCTTTCTGAGCGGGTGGTGTCATCGTCCTTTTGTAAAATCCACGCGAAACAATTTGCAACCAAACTGTCCGCAGCGTGATTCGAACTCAGAACGTCGGGGTTAATAGACTGAGGGGACCGGTCCTAGAGTACGGTATGGCAGCGTGGAGCAATGCATCGAACAAGCAATTCGCAAAAGTGAGCAGCAGTCAAAACCGGGCCTTACGCATTATCACTGAAGCCATAAAGTCCACGCCCATCAAGGCGATGGAGACCATCACAGGCATCCAACCAATGACTGACCGAAGGGACAAGAAAGTAGTAGTACTTGCGGAAAAACTCAAACGGCTCAAATCTCATCCAATGCATGAAAGAATGTATGTATCCGGAAAGTGGAGAACACAGAGATCTAACTTCGTTAGAATCTCTAACGTACTGACCACAGATCATCCAGTCCTGTCCAAATGCACAGCCAAACCAATCCCGGCAATCGACAAGTGCCCGCCATGGAAAACAAAAATGCCAGAACTAAAGGAATCAATCCCAGGCATACTGAGCAAAAGGGATCAAACAAACCTCGACAGAAAAACTGCAGCAGAAGAGCACATAGAATCAGAGTACCCAAAAAATGAGTGGACGCACGTCTACATGGACGGATCGGCAAATAACGCAATAAGCGATGGCGGAGGAGGAATAGTGCTTAAAATCTCAAAGAAAGTCACGGCCAAGAAAGCGATTGCAACTGGCAAATACTCGAATAACTACCGAGCAGAGGCAGAGGCAATCAAAGAGGCGGCCGAAATTATCTTGGAGAGAAGAAACACTACACGCAACAAGGTCGTGATATTCACCGATGCTCTATCGGTCATCACGGCACTCAAATGCGTCGGCAAAACTGAGATGAATGAGCTCAAAACGTCCCTCGCTGAACTAACGAGTTCACTCAAACGCACCGTCATCCAGTGGATACCGTCACACTGCAACATTAGGGAAAACGAAGCGGCCGACAAGCTAGCCAAAGAGGGCGGGCGACTACCCCAGACTGATCTCGAGATCAGCTATGAGGAAGTCAAAACAACCATCGGTTCGCACTATCGAAGCAAATGGGCAAAAGACCACCCGCAGTACACAGACAGTGACGGATACTATGGTCTCTCTCGCAGTGAACAAGTTGCCATATTTCGCCTCCGTACCGGCCACAACAAGCTCCGAGCCACATGTTCCATAAATTTAAAATTGGCACAACTAGCCTGTGCCCATGCAATATGGCAGACATGACGGCAGAACACGTCTTGCAAGACTGTCAACGTTTAGCAGGTATAAGAAAAGAGTACTGGCCACAACACACAGAGCTTCGCGAAAAGCTGTACGGAGGAACGGAGTCCCTAAAAACAACAGTAAAATTCATGATAGAAGTTGGTCCATCAGGCTAGGCCGGGAACGCAAAGGAAAGGAAGACTGAGTCACTATTCCCTAAGCCACAGACGCCACTCGTTGCATTCTAGCAACTATAAATTAACACATTTATTTTAACACGAATAAGTTAACGTGACAATTGTAACAAAGACAAACTAGTGTCAACATTCTATCAACAATGACTAAACGTCACGACTTTAGAAGCAAATAATTAACCTCATGAATATATCTGCGTCACTACCAGTAAATACCTCAGTGAGAGCGTACAAAACATCCGTTCATACATCCATTGATTTTATGTGAATTCTGTCTTCATCAGGTGTTGTTTTTCACGTGTTGTCACAGCTGAAAATCAATACTCTACCAGTACATACCTGGACAAGCCTTGTAGTCTATTGTTTCTTCTAATCATCATCATCATCAAGTTACGTAACGTTAATGATCGTTACGGTTCCACTGCTGTACAATGTTTGTACAACTATTAGTCCGCACGTATGTTGTTGGGGCGCGCTGGGGAGCGAAGAATAGTAACACTGCGACCTACAAGGCATGTCGTAAGAGGCGAGTAGGGCAGGGGTCTAGGAAGCTACCTAGTAAATAAAAAGTGTCACAGAAATATGATTTGCTGGCCTACTTGTAGGCGCATAACTGGCACAACGTACAATCGCTCTTAGGTCAGACCACATATAGATCACAAAGAGTGGTTTAGCATGTGATCGATATGGAGCGTTCGAAGAAGAAGGAATATTAGTCGACATTACTGTTAGCATTATGTAGAAATATTAGTCGACATTACTGTTAGCATTATGTAGAAATATTAGTCGACATTACTGTTAGCATTATGTAGAAATATTAGTCGACATTACTGTTAGCATTATGTAGAAATATTAGTCGACATTACTGTTAGCATTATGTAGAAATATTAGTCGACATTACTGTTAGCATTATGTAGAAATATTAGTCGACATTACTGTTAGCATTATGTAGAAATATTAGTCGACATTACTGTTAGCATTATGTAGAAATATTAGTCGACATTACTGTTAGCATTATGTAGAAATATTAGTCGACATTACTGTTAGCATTATGTAGAAATATTAGTCGACATTACTGTTAGCATTATGTAGAAATATTAGTCGACATTACTGTTAGCATTATGTAGACATATTAGTCGACATTACTGTTAGCATTATGTAGAAATATTAGTCGACATTACTGTTAGCATTATGTAGAAATATTAGTCGACATTACTGTTAGCATTATGTAGAAATATTAGTCGACATTACTGTTAGCATTATGTAGAAATATTAGTCGACATTACTGTTAGCATTATGTAGAAATATTAGTCGACATTACTGTTAGCATTATGTAGAAATATTAGTCGACATTACTGTTAGCATTATGTAGAAATATTAGTCGACATTACTGTTAGCATTATGTAGAAATATTAGTCGACATTACTGTTAGCATTATGTAGAAATATTAGTCGACATTACTGTTAGCATTATGTAGAAATATTAGTCGACATTACTGTTAGCATTATGTAGAAATATTAGTCGACATTACTGTTAGCATTATGTAGAAATATTAGTCGACATTACTGTTAGCATTATGTAGAAATATTAGTCGACATTACTGTTAGCATTATGTAGAAATATTAGTCGACATTACTGTTAGCATTATGTAGAAATATTAGTCGACATTACTGTTAGCATTATGTAGAAATATTAGTCGACATTACTGTTAGCATTATGTAGAAATATTAGTCGACATTACTGTTAACATTATGTAGAAATATTAGTCGACATTACTGTTAGCATTATGTAGAAATATTAGTCGACATTACTGTTAGCATTATGTAGAAATATTAGTCGACATTACTGTTAGCATTATGTAGAAATATTAGTCGACATTACTGTTAGCATTATGTAGAAATATTAGTCGACATTACTGTTAGCATTATGTAGAAATATTAGTCGACATTACTGTTAGCATTATGTAGAAATATTAGTCGACATTACTGTTAGCATTATGTAGAAATATTAGTCGACATTACTGTTAGCATTATGTAGAAATATTAGTCGACATTACTGTTAGCATTATGTAGAAATATTAGTCGACATTACTGTTAGCATTATGTAGAAATATTAGTCGACATTACTGTTAGCATTATGTAGAAATATTAGTCGACATTACTGTTAGCATTATGTAGAAATATGTGTATGTTTTGGGGATCTCTGTAATGTAGAGGTTAGACGTTCACCTCTCGTTGCAAAGGTATTCGGTTCGGTTCCTCGTGGAGCTAAAGGGATATTTTCCAGAGATTCCCGAACTCATCTCAGTGTAGGTGAGATCGAGTTACTAGTCATATCGGAGAAGAACGATAAAACGTAGGTCCCGTGTTCAATTTGAGCACGTAAAAGAACCCTTGGGAGTTCAAAATCGAGAAGAGCAGGCTGGAAAACCGCTGTCCGGGCTAAATTCATTAAAAAAGATATTTAAATTCTTACAAAACAATTTCCCATCTTCTAAATTACATCGGGAAATCTCGCCGGTGCTACGAAGTTCGTGGACCGGTTTGCATCAACAGCATCGATTGAATGGAAGTTGAAGATGGATAAGGGGATGTTCTGCGTTCTCTTCGCAACTGCATCTTGGATGAAGACACTAAAATAGATGTCGAATCGATCCTGCAATTTAAGCAGTTTGGAGTTACCCGTTATACACGTAGAACTGCATGCCTGAGGGGCAGAGTTAGGAGTGTGCTTAATCAGCGAGCCACGGGAACCATCAGTATGCATACTCTTCGATATCTGTTGGTGGAGACTGCGCGCATATGGGTGTGCCCGGAGTGCAATGACGTCAGTTCAGTAACCAATATAACCAATCACATAGAAGAATTTGAATCCAGCCTGACTGCATCTCCATTACTTTGAACTCTGACCTCCAACAAGGAAGTACAAATCAATAACTCTATCGATGACCTTTCATACATATACTCAAATAATCATCTTGTAACAACCGATTCTTTTCAAGTCAAACTTCTCTTCAAGTTCTCAAATTGCAACAGAATAGTTTCGAATCGAAAATGTTCCCAATTATATTTGTTACAAGTGTATGTCTACATTGTATAGCATTAAATTTGACCTTTACAGAAAGAAGAGTTCTTCAAATACAAATTGTATTATACGCACCAAATAACTTAGCCCGAAAATTGAACGGAATTATTTCAATAAGTGTTTATGTTTTCTATAATCTTGTGTTGTCTCACAGCGTCATGATAAGAAGAGATTTCTAGAACGGGTTTTTATATGCCATTCATAAATAGAGTTTTTCGCCCCTCTGTTAATTCTGAGTTCCCTATTTTGCGTGGACTGCCTTTTGCTTTGTAACCACTGTCACCCGTATGTTGCCGGGGTTGAGAAGGGGAGCAAAAACATGACTTACAAGGCATGTCGTAAGAGGCGACTGAGGTAGGGGCCTAGGAAGCTACCTAGTAAAAAAAAAGCGTCAGAGAAATCTCTCTCTCTGCGATCCCGGCCTAGACTGATGAACCAACTTTTTCATGAATTTTACCGTGTTTTTAAGGGACTCTTCCTCCGTACAGCTTTTCGCGAAACTCTGTGTTTTTGGGTCAGGTTTCTTTTCTAATACCTGCTATCAGTTGACAATCTTGCAGAACGTGTTCTGCCGTCATGTCCGCCTTTTTACAGGTGCACAGGCTAGTTGTGCCAATTTAAAATTTGTGGAACATGTGGGCGCGGAGATTGTTGTTGCCGGTACGGAGGCGAAGTATGGCAACTTGTTCACTACGAGACAGATCATAGTATCCGTCACTGTTGTTAGCCTGAGGATGGTCTTTCGTCCATTTGTTTCTGTAGTGCCAGCTGATGGTTGTTCTGACTTCCTCATAACTGATCTCGAGATCAGTCTGAGGTAGTCGCCCGCCTTCTTTAGCTAATGTCAGAGAAATCGGATGTGCTAGCCTATTTGTAGGCGCATAACTGGCACAACGTACACCGCCATCTTATGTTCGGATCACATACAAATCACAAAGAGTGGTTAACAAGTGGTCGATATAGAGCGTCCGAAGAAGAAGAAGAAGCATGCTTCCCTTATGTCACCAAAGTTAAGTCGAGAAGAAGAAATGCTTCCTTATGTCACAAAGTTAAGTCTAGAAGAAGAAACATGCTCCTTATGTACGCAAGTTAAGTCAGAAGAAACATGCCCTTATGTCACCAAAGTTAAGTCAAAAGAAACATGCTTCATATATGTCACAAGTTAAGTCAAGAAGAAACATGCATCCTTATGTCACCAAAGTTAAGTCAAGAAGAAGAAACATGCTTCCCTTATGTCACCAAAGTTAAGTCAAGAAGAAACATGCATCCCTTATGTCACCAAAGTTAAGTCAAGAAGAAACATGCATCCCTTATGTCACCAAAGTTAAGTCAAGAAGAAACATGCTTCCCTTATGTCACCAAAGTTAAGTCAAGAAGAAACATGCATCCCTTATGTCACCAAAGTTAAGTCAAGAAGAAACATGCTTCCCTTATGTCACCAAAGTTAAGTCAGGAAGAAACATGCTTCCCTTATGTCACCAAAGTTAAGTCAAGAAGAAACATGCTTCCCTTATGTCACCAAAGTTAAGTCAAGAAGAAACATGCATCCCTTATGTCACCAAAGTTAAGTCAAGAAGAAGAAACATGCTTCCCTTATGTCACCAAAGTTAAGTCAAGAAAAGCATGCTTCCTTATGTCACCAAAGTTAAGTCAAGAAGAAACATGCTTCCCTTATGTCACCAAAGTTAAGTCAAGAAGAAGAAACATGCTTCCCTTATGTCACCAAAGTTAAGTCAAGAAGAAACATGCTTCCCTTATGTCACCAAAGTTAAGTCAAGAAGAAGAAGCATGCTTCCCTTATGTCACCAAAGTTAAGTCAGGAAGAAACATGCTCCTATGTCCCAAGTTAAGTCAGAAGAAACATGCTCCTTATGTCACAAAGTTAAGTCAAGAAGAAACATGCTTCCTTATGTCACCAAAGTTAAGTCAGAAGAAGAAACATGCTTCCCTTATGTCACCAAAGTTAAGTCAAGAAGAAGAACATGCTTCCTTATGTCACCAAAGTTAAGTCAAGAAGAAGACATGCTTCCCTTATGTCACCAAAGTTAAGTCAAGAAGAAGACCATGCTTCCTTATGTCACCAAAGTTAAGTCAAGAAGAAACATGCTTCCCTTATGTCACCAAAATTAAGTCAAAAAAGAAACATGCTTCCCTTATGTCACCAAAGTTAAGTCAAGAAGAAACATGCTTCCCTTATGTCACCAAAGTTAAGTCAAGAAGAAACATGCTTCCCTTATGTCACCAAAGTTAAGTCAAGAAGAAACATGCTTCCCTTATGTCACCAAAGTTAAGTCAAGAAGAAACATGCATCCCTTATGTCACCAAAAGTTAAGAAGAAGAAACATGCTTCCCTTATGTCACCAAAGTTAAGTCAAGAAGAAACATGCTTCCCTTATGTCACCAAAGTTAAGTCAAGAAGAAACATGCTTCCCTTATGTCACCAAAGTTAAGTCAAGAAGAAGAAACATGCTTCCCTTATGTCACCAAAGTTAAGTCAAGAAGAAACATGCTTCCCTTATGTCACCAAAGTTAAGTCAGAAAAACATGCTTCCTTATGTCACAAAGTTAAGTCAAGAAGAAACATGCTTCCCTTATGTCACCAAAGTTAAGTCAAGAAGAAGAAACATGTTTCCCTTATGTCACCAAAGTTAAGTCAAGAAGAAACATGCATCCCTTATGTCACCAAAGTTAAGTCAAGAAGAAGTATGCTTCCCTTATGTCACCAAAGTTAAGTCAAGAAGAAACATGCATCCCTTATGTCACCAAAGTTAAGTCAAGAAAAGTAGCTTCCTTATGTCACCAAAGTTAAGTCAAGAAGAAACATACTTCCCTTATGTCACCAAAGTTAAGTCAAGAAGAAACATGCTTCCCTTATGTCACCAAAGTTAAGTCAAGAAGAAAAAGATGATGAAAATAGAACAAAGAACAAAAGAATTCAAACAAAGATACTGACTGTGGAATCTGATAGTTTGTACTTTATACAAACAAAATTTGATATTGAGTGCAACCTTCGGAAACACCAACATGACCCTTGCTTGCGTCACAATCCCTGGGTTTACAACCACTAATGTAGACCCTAGTCCGGGCAAATGCTCAGAAAGAATTGTGAATGTTAAAGTAATATTTGTGTGAAGCCGCAACAGGTAACAACCGGTTTGTCAAGTGTTCGACCAACATTTTCCAACTACATGCAATGAGATTGCTGAAAATTATTTGAGTTCTCCAAACCAGAACACCAGCCAGCAGACGGATAAGGAAGTTCCCGCATCGAACTTTACATGCAGTCATCAACGAAGCTGTGATGTACATATCCAGCGGCACGGCACGGCTCTATGGTCTCATCATGAGACTTACAGAATGAGACTTCGTAAGAAATAATAAACGAAAGCCATGCGGAATGAAACTGAATCATACAAGGAAGTAATCACAATAATATCAACATATAAAGTAATACATGACTGATGTCCCTTAATACAATTTTTTTATTTAAAATTTAAAAAAATGTCTTTACTGCATGTAAAGCCGCTTTTAAGGGCGGTTTAGGACAGGTGGGACGAGGCCCTGCTGAATTTAATGTCCGCATGGCTAGTGCAGTCGCAGAGCTGTTCAGGTTAGGATTTTTCTTTTATACCCACAACAGAAAAAATCCTTGCCTTACCGTGGATTGAACACGAGCCTAACGCAAGGGAGCCGCGCTCTAATCCATTCGACCAGACGCTCCTATAGCAGAAAGGGATATTATTTATTGTTTATTACTATTAGTTCTGGTGTCTCATATAGCGAAGTTGCTAACACACTACGCTAGTGATCACTGGAAATTAGCGAATTGGAGGCCAATTTTCACAATTAGCGAATTGGAGGCCGTGTCACAATTTTCATTGTGTACACGTCACTTGTCTGATCTACAAGAAACTCTGATCCTTTACTCGACAATCTAAATTATAATTACGTCTGAAATCGCAGTAGGGGTTGTCTGAATAAGGAGGGACACTGGTGGTAAGTAAAGCAAGCCTTCCCGCAATGAAGAAATGATCAGAGAATATCAAAGCAGGCATTGAAATGAGAGGCAATGGATTCAAGAAATAAATGACGCTCTAGTGAAACTGTGAAACGAACTTTGCTGAGAGAGGCAAGACATATCGGTCTCTATTTCATGGAAGATATTGAGCGAGTTGCCCAGGACAGAGCGGTATTGAGAAATTACATTGCAAACCCTATGCAACGTATAAGGTTAAAAGAGGAATATATATATATATATATATATATATATAAGCAAAGTATGTCATCAGAGCCAGTAAGCTGTATCTGTTATTATTTAGTTTAGTAAACATTGGTTTTCAAAGTTTATTAACGGTATAAACTAAAGCAATGAATAATACCACCGCGACCTACAAGGCATGTCGTAAGAGGCGACTGAGGTAACACTGCAACCTACAAGGCATGTCGTAAGAGGAGACTGAGGTAACACTGCAACCTACAAGGCATGTCGTAAGAGGAGACTGAGGTAACACTGCAACCTACAAGGCATGTCGTAAGAGGCGACTGAGGTAACACTGCGACCTACAAGGCATGTCGTAAGAGGCGACTGAGGTAACACTGCGACCTACAAGGCATGTCGTAAGAGGCGACTGAGGTAGAGACATGGGAAACTACCTAGTAAATAAAAAGCGTCGCAGAAATCGGATGTGCTGGCCTACTTGCAGATGTAAAACTGACATAACGTGCAATCACTCTTAGGCTAAGATCACACACGGATCACACAGAGTGGTTAACAAGTGGTCGATATGGAGCGTTTGAAGAAGAAGAAAAGAAGAAGGAAGAAATGGCAAGAGAGAGGAAAGGCTGGAAGAAGTTTATTGAAGACATGTGTTCCGTTGGGAGATGAAAGATCAAGAAGAAGAAGAAGCAGAAGAAGAAAAAGAAGAGAGTAGGTTGGACACGAGATGAACACATGATACATTACTGACAGACACGGACATACTGACATTATTTGTGACATATTTGAGATCAAAATGTCCAGGTCGGTTCACTTCTGAAGTTTACAAAATGTGATTTCCTTCACTCTTCTGTTACGTAGTTGATTCACTCGTGTAGAAAAGGTGAAAGTTCATTTAACAACCAGTTGTTTACAATTTGATGGCAGGAAACATATGCACGTGGGACAGCCATGGTAATTCACAGAATTATATATATATATATACATACATCTCGTATGTGTGTGAGTGCATGTGCATGTCTGTGTGTGTGCACGTGTCTGTATGTGTGTATTCATCTCGTACCGTTATATGTTACATAGGGCCTGCAAGTAATTTATCCGTACCTCTTTGTCCTGGGCAGCTCGCTCAATCTCTTCCATGGAATTCAGTCCGATATTTTTTGCCTCTCTCAGCAAAGTTCGTTTCAGGGTTTCCCTAGGATGTCCTCTCTTTCTTGAACTTTTTGACTCCCAATTTCTTCTCAAGATATTCCCAACATATCTCCATCATCTCCTTCTTATAACAGTTGTTACTAGTGGTTGATCAGACATTTCTCTGATTTCATCACTTCTCCTGAATTCTTCCATTGTTTGGTTCAATGTTTTTCACAGACATCTATTTTCAAATGCATTCAACTTGTTTTCTATATCTTTAGTTATTTTCCAACTCTCACTGGCATATGTTAGAATTGATACAACATTTAAATTGAAAATTCTTAATTTAGTTTTAAAACTGTATAACTTGTAGTTCCATATTTTATTTAGACTTTTAAAAGCTGATGTTGCTTTGACAATTCATAGTATAATTTCTTTTTAACATTTAACCTCTAGTATACTTGACGTGTTGAAAATGTGAAGTGACATGCATTCCGTACCCTATTGTATCTCAATGCTGCTACAGGATATATATATATATATCGAGAGAGAGAGAGAAAGAGAGCGAGAGAGATCATTCCGTACTGTACATACAAATACGGGAGGTGTGTGCGTCATTCAATCAACGTAAGTCACTACAAATTCACATTCTCCTCCCAGGATGCTAGAAAAATAAATCCAACATGCTCAATTTCCGCTATCAGAACGTTACAGAGAACAGTCAGACCAGCAACGTTTCAGGCAGTCTCATAAACTTTGAGAAGTGAAAAATCATTGTTTTACTTACCTCCCTTAACTGTTTACAAACAAATCATGTTTGTGTTCGTGCGTGCGTGCGTGTGGGAGAGAGAGAGAGTCAAGTATCTTGCAATTGTCAGGTATCATGGAGTAAGGTGAAATGTATAATGAAAAACATATTATGCGTGAGCTCACTACCAATGACACTGCAGAAATGAGTACTCCAGTGCTATATTGAACCAATACTTACGTATGTTAGCTCAGATATAAAGATGTCTGCAAAACCTCAATGAAAAACTTTTCTATAGATCCCAGCACATGGGAGGGACTAGCTGATGACAGAGTTGTGTGGAAAGCCAAATTACGGAAGGGCCCAGAGTCTTTTGAGAAGAGACTTATGTACGAGCTGAACAACAAGAGAGAAAAGCGAAAACTCAGAAGTTGTCACAGTAAAACACTTGCCTATTGACCGTCTGTAAAGATGAAAAGGGCCATATATACTTATGTATGTTAGCAAATCGTGGACAATGAACAAGCCATCAATGAAATAGCTGGAATCAACAGAAATGTGGTTTTACCGAAGAATGCTGAAAATTCCACGAGCAGGGAAGAGAACAAATGATGAGGTTTTAAAACAGACCTGCACACAAAGCAACCTTATCAAAAGAAGAAGAATCAGACAACTAAGGTTATTCAGACATATAATACGAAGAGAAGGTTTAGAACATTTGGTGACAACAGGTAAAATTCAGGGAAGAAGAGATCATGTAACGTAGAGGGAGAAAATGTTGGATGGTCTGACATCGTTGTTCGACAAAATATCGGAGTCAGAACTGATTAACTGCAACAGGGACAGAGAGTTGTAGAAAGACATGATCGCCTATGCTGGAAGGCATTGATTGAATTGTAATGCTAGAAGACAATTTACTTACCCGTTTTAACTTTCTCTTCATTGGAATCTCAGCTTGATCTGGTTCCTGGAACAGACATTCATCACACTCACAAGGTGGCATGGCGGACATAATCCCTGTTTCTCCCATCATTTCCATCATATTCAACACCTCCTCTTCGTTAATAGAAGCTAAGGAGGATGTCTTTGACATCGACGACGTCGATGAAGAGGTAGACAAAATTCCCCTTTCTCCAAACTCTTTGAGTTGCTTGCATGAATTGTGATGATACCCGGATGCTGGTATCCATGGTTTCGTAGTACACGATGACAAGGACGATGGAGAATTAGGTAGATCTACAAATATTTCATCATTGTCAGCAAATACAGCACTCATTGTAGGCTTCCCAAGAAGTGGTGATGGTGGTGGAGACATACTCCATTTACAAGACGAATTAAAAACACTTGCCGCACCTGATGTTGCTATTTCTGCTTCTGTCGCATCGTTCATTTTATCTTTAGTTGTCATTTTTAATCTACCGCACGAAAATCAAAGTTTTATTCACAAATTTTATGTCAATTCGATGTCAACAAAGAGGTTTTATTCACAAATTTTATGTCAATTCGATGTCAACAAAGACAGACGTCTTGTAGTTTGTCTGCGCAATCAGTGACCAGATTTCTTGAAATTTCAAGATTTAAAACTAAATACCCAATGTAAAATAATTCAATTGGTAATAAATAAATAAAACCCAATGTCAACGCGTCTTAAATAGTATAGCACCACACTGTATATTTTGTAAATCGAAAAATATGAAAATACACAGTTTATTTTCACGTTGAAATCTGATGTTCAGAGTCTAAACGCACAAAATATCACAGTTTTAACTCAGTTCATAATACTGACCACTTCAGAGGCTTAGAAATCAGGACCAATCACGTCATGAGCCGATATAGTAGCTTTTCACATCTATCACTTTCTTTCGCTTTGTACTAAGTCTTCCAAGTTTTTAGCATAACTAGAAAATGTAAAATAAATATAAACATACGAAGTGTATATTATATTGTGTATATTAAATCCGAGTATACGCACATTTTTTATTTACTAGGGTAGCTTTCCTAGGCCCCTACCTCAGTCGCCTCTTACGACATGCCTTGTAAGTCGCAGTGTTACTATTAACTCACAGAATACGAAACGCGACCTAACAAACCATTAAGTTAGTTTCCCATTTTACGCAAAGCCCCTTCACGTGCAATATGGTTCCAACGAGTTGTTAATATATCGTAGAGGACTATTTTTGCATATACACCGTGTAAAAGTCGTTTCCTGTTCCATTCTATTTCCGTCCGCTCCAAAACATTGTTTACCTCGCGTTGGGAAGTGATTTTTAAATATTTTTAAAATCATTTTGTAAGTGTAAACAAGAAAACTGCAATAATGGCTAGTAATGATCGTCAACAGCGACTGTCTGCAATTCAAGCCTCACAACTTATTTATTTATGGATCAACAATGATAATAATGCTGAATCTAGTGAGGACAGTAACAGACAGTAGTTAGTGACGATTTGGAATCAGATTTTATTTTAGATATTCTGGCAATTTAAATAAAATTAGCAGTATTGCTAATGAAGAAGGGGCATGTCTTCAAAGTAGGGGCCAGATGTGTCAAACCGTCATATAATCAAATTCTTTAAACAGAAAAGGATGAAACTTGAATATACTTTGTAGAAATGGATATTCTAAGGAATTAGTGTAGTATTTGTTAGCTTTGGACCATTGGACAGCTTACACATGTTGGCAAGTTCACATCTTTCCTCAAAATCTTTAATTATAATTTTGTTATTTCATAACTACATTTAATGCTTTAAGTGCATTTTTTAAATTCAAAAACAGCAAGTGGGTGTTTGTTATAGATCTTTCAATTGCGCACATTTTGGTGTATGCAGTTTGTCTGTGCTGTTGAAAGTAAGAAAGTTATAACAAATTTTGTAAGGACACCTTCGCCTTAAATTTGTTCCTCAAAAACAGTGCGTAAAAAGGTGGTTTTAGTTTGCGTATTTTAAGAGTTAATTGCTCCCCTTTTTATCCCCGGCGACACACGAACGAGGGGCTTCGGAAGCAATCCAAGGAATCTCACGGACGAGGGGCTTCGGAAGCAATCCAAGGAATCTCACGAACGAGGGGCTTCGGAAGCAATCCAAGGAATCTCACGGACGAGGGGCTTCGGAAGCAATCCAAGGAATCTCACGAACGAGGGGCTTCGGAAGCAATCCAAGGAATCTCACGAACGAGGGGCTTCGGAAGCAATCCAAGGAATCTCACGGACGAGGGGCTTCGGAAGCAATCCAAGGAATCTCACGGACGAGGGGCTTCGGAAGCAATCCAAGGAATCTCACGGACGAGGGGCTTCGGAAGCAATCCAAGGAATCTCACGGACGAGGGGCTTCGGAAGCAATCCAAGGAATCTCACGGACGAGGGGCTTCGGAAGCAATCCAAGGAATCTCACGGACGAGGGGCTTCGGAAGCAATCCAAGGAATCTCACGAACGAGGGGCTTCGGAAGCAATCCAAGGAATCTCACGGACGAGGGGCTTCGGAAGCAATCCAAGGAATCTCATTAAAATTCACACGTGACTCGGTTGGGATTCAAACCTAAAACCATCACAAACACAAACAAACGTCTTACACAAACAAACGTCTTACACAAACAAACGTCTTACACACTTAAACGTCTTACACAAACAAACGTCTTACACAAACAAACGTCTTACACAAACAAACGTCTTACACAAACAAACGTCTTACACACTTAAACGTCTTACACAAACAAACGTCTTACACAAACAAACGTCTTACACAAACAAACGTCTTACACAAACAAACGTCTTACACAAACAAACGTCTTACACAAACAAACGTCTTACACAAACAAACGTCTTACACAAACAAACGTCTTACACAAACAAACGTTTACACAAACAAACGTCTTACACAAACAAACGTCTTACACACTTAAACGTCTTACACAAACAAACGTCTTACACAAACAAACGTCTTACACAAACAAACGTCTTACACAAACAAACGTCTTACACAAACAAACGTCTTACACAAACAAACGTCTTACACAAACAAACGTCTTACACAAACAAACGTCTTACACAAACAAACGTCTTACACAAACAAACGTCTTACACAAACAAACGTCTTACACAAACAAACGTCTTACACAAACAAACGTCTTACACACTTAAACGTCTTACACAAACAAACGTCTTACACACTTAAACGTCTTACACAAACAAACGTCTTACACAAACAAACGTCTTACACACTTAAACGTCTTACACAAACAAACGTCTTACACAGACAAACGTCTTACACACTTAAACGTCTTACACAAACAAACGTCTTACACACTTAAACGTCTTACACAAACAAACGTCTTACACACTTAATCCTAGAGACCCTCGATAGAAAGAGTTAAAGATATCAACCACAGATTTTGACTCATATTACACACAAAATTGCAAACAGTGGTAACAACTTGTTCTTTCTGTAGAGAAAACACACAACTACCTCATGTCCTTTCATGTAAAAACTTGTTCTTACTGTAGAGAAAACACAAAACTACCTCATGTCCTTTCATGTAAAAACTTGTTCTTACTGTAGAGAAAACACAAAACTACCTCATGTCCTTTCATGTAAAAACTTGTTCTTACTGTAGAGAAAACACAAAACTACCTCATGTCCTTTCATGTAAAAACTTGTTCTTACTGTAGAGAAAACACAAAACTAACTCATGTCCTTTCATGTAAAAACTTGTTCTTACTGTAGAGAAAACACAAAACTACCTCATGTCCTTTCATGTAAAAACTTGTTCTTACTGTAGAGAAAACACAAAACTACCTCATGTCCTTTCATGTAAAAACTTGTTCTTACTGTAGAGAAAACACAAAACTACCTCATGTCCTTTCATGTAAAAACTTGTTCTTACTGTAGAGAAAACACAAAACTACCTCATTTCCTTGCATGTAAAAACTTGTTCTTACTGTAGAGAAAACACAAAACTACCTCATTTCCTTGCACGTAAAAACTTGTTCTTACTGTAGAGAAAACACACAACTCACTCATTTCCTTTCACGTAAAAACTTGTTCTTACTGTAGAGAAAACACACAACTCATCTCCTTTCATGTAAAATGAAGTTGTACAACTATGTATGCTGTTAGCCTAGTATTGACTTTATTCTGCGCCAAGGTCATGTTTTAAGCTGGAAAGCGCTAGAATAAAATATGTAAAAAGTAAATGCGCGAGCAATTTGTTGACATCAAAGGAACATAACTCTGCTTTAACTCACAACTTGCAACTTGTTCAGTTGTGTGATGAACTAATCAATACATACATCGCAATAACACAACATATGTCTGTGTTTCTCTGTGATGACATCACAATAACACAACATAAGTCTGTGTTTCTCTGTGATGACATCGCAATAACACAACATATGTCTGTGTTTCTCTGTGATGACATCACAATAACACAACATAAATCTGTGTTTCTCTGTGGCGTAGGGTGAAGTTATGTGCTCGCCTCTCGTTACAAAGGTACTCGGTTGGCTCTCTCGTGGAGTCATCGGGATATTACTCCAGATATTCCTGCTCTCAGTGTAGGTGAGATCGAGTTCCTAGTCCTATCTCAGTGTAGGTGAGATTGAGTTCTTAGTACTATCGGAGACGGACGATAAAATCGTGTTCATGTTGATTACGTAAAAGAACCCTTGGCTGTTTAAAATCGAGAAGAACAAGCTGAATCCCGCTGCGTGTGCAAAATTCATTTAACAGATTTTAAAATCAAATTCCTAAATTTTTTTCCCAAATTACATCGTAGCCGGTGCTACATAGTTAGTGCACTGCCACTGAGATAATCCTGTGTAAGAAAGAGATCGTAGCACACATGGTTACTCACCGAAGTGCAATGATGATGGTCTTAAAAATCAATCAATAAACACACGTGATCCGTCTGAAACAAGTCTATGTTAGTGTACAAATATAACAAACAGTGCTAGTCAAATGTACCGAAGACAGAGCACATACAAAGCAACTCGGCAACGTTTTTTAATGTTGCCCCAACTAAGAAAGCCCGGATTTTTAGTCGAGTGGACTATAGAGTTGGCGTATCAGGGATGAAATACTGTACGTAAGTGAATCAATCCAGCTCACTGTCATATATAGTTATACAATACGTAAGTGAATCAATCCAGCTCACTGTCATATATAGTTATACAATACGTAAGTGAATCAATCCAGCTCATTGTCATATATAGTTATACAATACGTAAGTGAATCAATCCAGCTCACTGTCATATATAGTTATACAGTACGTAAGTGAATCAATCCAGCTCATTGTCATATATAGTTATACAGTACGTAAGTGAATCAATCCAGCTCATTGTCATATATAGTTATACAGTACGTAAGTGAATCAATCCAGCTCATTGTCATATATAGTTATACAATACGTAAGTGAATCAATCCAGCTCACTGTCATATATAGTTATACAGTACGTAAGTGAATCAATCCAGCTCATTGTCATATATAGTTATACAGTACGTAAGTGAATCAATCCAGCTCATTGTCATATATAGTTATACAGTACGTAAGTGAATCAATCCAGCTCATTGTCATATATAGTTATACAGTACGTAAGTGAATCAATCCAGCTCATTGTCATATATAGTTATACAATACGTAAGTGAATCAATCCAGCTCATTGTCATATATAGTTATACAATACGTAAGTGAATCAATCCAGCTCATTGTCATATATAGTTATACAATACGTAAGTGAATCAATCCAGCTCATTGTCATATATAGTTATACAATACGTAAGTGAATCAATCCAGCTCATTGTCATATATAGTTATACAATACGTAAGTGAATCAATCCAGCTCATTGTCATATATAGTTATACTGTACCTAAGTGAATCAATCCAGCTCACTGTCATATATAGTTATACAGTACGTAAGTGAATCAATCCAGCTCACTGTCATATATAGTTATACAATACGTAAGTGAATCAATCCATCTCACTGTCATATATAGTTATACAATACGTAAGTGAATCAATCCAGCTCACTGTCATATATAGTTATACTGTACCTAAGTGAATCAATCCAGCTCATTGTCATATATAGTTATACAGTACGTAAGTGAATCAATCCAGCTCACTGTCATATATAGTTATACAGTACCTAAGTGAATCAATCCAGCTCATTGTCATATATAGTTATACAGTACCTAAGTGAATCAATCCAGCTCATTGTCATATATAGTTATACAATACTTAAGTGAATCAATCCAGCTCACTGTCATATATAGTTATACAGTACCTAAGTGAATCAATCCAGCTCATTGTCATATATAGTTATACAGTACGTAAGTGAATCAATCCAGCTCATTGTCATATATAGTTATACAATACGTAAGTGAATCAATCCATCTCACTGTCATATATAGTTATACAATACGTAAGTGAATCAATCCAGCTCACTGTCATATATAGTTATACTGTACCTAAGTGAATCAATCCAGCTCATTGTCATATATAGTTATACAGTACGTAAGTGAATCAATCCAGCTCATTGTCATATATAGTTATACAGTACGTAAGTGAATCAATCCAGCTCACTGTCATATATAGTTATACAATACGTAAGTGAATCAATCCAGCTCATTGTCATATATAGTTATACAATACGTAAGTGAATCAATCCAGCTCATTGTCATATATAGTTATACAATACGTAAGTGAATCAATCCAGCTCATTGTCATATATAGTTATACAATACGTAAGTGAATCAATCCAGCTCATTGTCATATATAGTTATACAATACGTAAGTGAATCAATCCAGCTCACTGTCATATATAGTTATACAATACGTAAGTGAATCAATCCAGCTCATTGTCATATATAGTTATACAATACGTAAGTGAATCAATCCAGCTCATTGTCATATATAGTTATACAATACGTAAGTGAATCAATCCAGCTCATTGTCATATATAGTTATACAATACGTAAGTGAATCAATCCAGCTCATTGTCATATATAGTTATACAATACGTAAGTGAATCAATCCAGCTCACTGTCATATATAGTTATACTGTACCTAAGTGAATCAATCCAGCTCATTGTCATATATAGTTATACAATACGTAAGTGAATCAATCCAGCTCATTGTCATATATAGTTATACAATACGTAAGTGAATCAATCCAGCTCACTGTCATATATAGTTATACAGTACGTAAGTGAATCAATCCAGCTCATTGTCATATATAGTTATACAATACGTAAGTGAATCAATCCAGCTCACTGTCATATATAGTTATACAGTACGTAAGTGAATCAATCCAGCTCATTGTCATATATAGTTATACAGTACGTAAGTGAATCAATCCAGCTCACTGTCATATATAGTTATACTGTACCTAAGTGAATCAATCCAGCTCATTGTCATATATAGTTATACAGTACGTAAGTGAATCAATCCAGCTCACTGTCATATATACAATTTACAGTGTCATCATCATCAAATAGCTTGTCCTGAGCAGAACCTTAAGAGTCCTTCGGAATTTCTCGCTCTCGTAGGTCAGATATCTCATCTCTGCAGCCGTCATGCTCAAACCATCAGTACTATCCTGATTCTATCTTCTCCATGGTCTTTCTCTTCTCCTCTTTGCCGGTATGCCTCCTTCCATGATAGTCCTCTCCAGCACTTTGTGTCTCATTATATGTCAAAAATACTTTAATTTTCTCATTCTTATTTGTAGCATCATCCAGTTTTCTTTGATTTGGAGCTTTTTCTGTATAGACCTATTTGTTCTCTTCTCTGTCCAAGATATACGGAGAACTCTTCTGTAACACTTATATTAAAAAACATATATATATATATATATATATATATATGTTTTTCACTACTTATTAAATGTCCATGCTTCCCACCCATACCATGCTCTGTGCATGCAACCGACATGCTCAAATCTTCAGTTGACAAAAATCAAACAAATGAATATAATTGTATCTACAACAAACACTACTAAAAATAAGTACTACTAAAAATTAAATTGGCGCTATGTAAGTACATAAGTAACAGATGGCATGATCTAACGAACTTTAATATATACAGTCAAGTTTTTATGTTATCTGTTGTACTAACTTTTGTTGCCATATTTTCTCTTTATTTGAAAAGTTAAAATTACAATTTTGAAAATGTACTGTCTACTAGTGGGACGGATTATCGTAATGCATAAACGTTTGCCTATCGATTCGGATACAAGAGGGTTGTAGGTTCAATCTCACACTCCACGTTCTACACACGAGGAAAGGAATTGTCCCTCGTACCTTCTGCACACTAAGGCCTAGAAATGTAAAGTGACAGGCACTATATGCCCTAAAGTCTGAAAACGCTACGGAAAATGTTATATAGGTGATTACACAAATGGTTATACTACGATAATTGTCATACCGGTGGTTGAACTAGTGGTTACACAAATGGTTATACTACGAGAATTGTTATACCGGTGGTTGAACTAGTGGTTACACAAATGGTTATACTACGAGAATTGTTATACCGGTGGTTGAACTAGTGGTTACACAAATGGTTATACTACGAGAATTGTTATACCGGTGGTTGAACTAGTGGTTACACAAATGGTTATACTACGATAATTGTCATACCGGTGGTTGAACTAGTGGTTACACAAATGGTTATACTACGAGAATTGTTATACCGGTGGTTGAACTAGTGGTTACACAAATGGTTATACGTGAGCGAGCTGAGAAAAATATTCATTATAATAACAATTCATAGAAATTATTAAAAACATTTCTGTTCTTATTTTAAAAACAAAATACATCAAATGCCAGAAGAAACAATAGCAAACATTTCTAGATTGTTCTATGTCGTGACAGAAGTTGAAGAATAAATGCAAGACTTTATTGACTATCTCTGCTTCTCCTAATTTAACACTCATCAGATGAGAGCACTTTCGCTAAAATTTGAAAAATCTTTTGAGCAATTATTTTGTTTATCTTATTGTTATGGTTGTTCTGTTTTATGTTTGTATTGAATTTGTTTTAGTTGTTAACATGTTTTATGTTTGTATTGAATTTGTTCTAGTTGTTAACATGTTTTATGTTTGTATTGAATCTGTTCTAGTTGTTAACATGTTTTATGTTTGTATTGAATCTGTTCTAGTTGTTAACATGTTTCATGTTTGTATTGAATCTGTTCTAGTTGTTAACATGTCTGTTTGTATTGAATCTGTTCTAGTTGTTAACATGTTTCATGTTTGTATTGAATATGTTCTTGTTGTTAACATGTTTGATGTTTGTATTGAATCTGTTCTAGTTGTTAACATATTTGTTTGTATTGAATCTGTTCTAGTTGTTAACATGTCTGTTTGTATTGAATCTGTTCTAGTTGTTAACATGTTTGTTTGTATTGAATCTGTTCTAGTTGTTAACATGTTTCATGTTTGTTTTGAATCTGTTCTTGTTGTTAACATGTTTCATGTTTGTATTGAATCTTTTCTTGTTTTTAACATATCTGTTTGGTTTAATATTGATCGCAGTTAACAGAGATTCAGAGAATTAGGACTGCGGTGAAATTCTGTAAGGGAGTTTTCCACTGAAAGTTGTCATTTGATTTGGGGGACACGGCCGATATTTGAGGGACACGGTCGAGATTTAGGGGACACAGCCGAGATTTGAGGGACACGGTCGAGATTTAGGGGACACAGCCGAGATTTGAGGGACACGGTCGAGATTTGAGGGACACAGCCGAGATTTGAGGGACACAGCCGAGATTTGAGGGACACGGTCGAGATTTAGGGGACACAGCCGAGATTTGAGGGACACGGTCGAGATTTGAGGGACACAGCCGAGATTTGAGGGACACAGCCGAGATTTGAGGGACACGGTCGAGATTTAGGGGACACAGCCGAGATTTGAGGGACACGGTCGAGATTTGAGGGACACGGTCGAGATTTAGGGGACACGGTCGAGATTTAGGGGACACAGCCGAGATTTGAGGAACACGGTCGAGATTTGAGGGACACGGTCGAGATTTAGGGGACACGGTCGAGATTTAGGGGACACAGCCGAGATTTGAGGGACACGGTCGAGATTTGAGGGATACGGTCGAGATTTAGGGGACAGGGTCGGTATCTGGAGGATGCAGCCGAGATTTGGAAGACATGACTGAGATATGGAGTTATAGTCGAGATTTGGGGCACACGACAGAGATTTGGGAGACACAACCGAGATTTGGGGAACACGACAGAGATTTGGGAGACACAACCGAGATTTGGGGAACACGACAGAGATTTGGGAGACACAAACAAGATTTGGGGTAGAAGGTTGATATGTGGGTGACACGGCCAAGATTTGAAGAACAAGGTCGAAAGTTAGGGATACATCGAAATTTGGAGTTCTGGTCGAGTTTGGGGAGGGCACGACCGAGATTTGGGGTAGCCGCCGTTGGGTAGATTTGGGGTACACGGTTGATATGTGGGTGACACGGCAAACATTTTGAGGACAATGCCGAGATTTGGGGGACAAGGTCAAGATTTATGGAACACGGTCGAGATTTTGAAATAAAGTCTAGATTTGGGAAGAATGCCGAACTTTGAGAGCAATGTACAAATGTGGTATAAAGTCTAAACTTTTGGACTCGGCTGAGATTTGGGGGTAACTCGAGATTTAGGAGACAGAGCTCTGAGATTTGGAGGACACAGTCGAAAATTATGAAGCGTGGACAAGATTTGGGCGACACGACAAGATTTGAACCTGAAGACTTAGTGCCAACGTATCCGTACACACATCGACCTACGCTGTGCTCAGTTTCTTTGAGCGAGCTAGAAGTGTCAACTACTAACGTGTTCAAACGTACAAGACTGAATCCATCATAATAAAAATGTACAACCCTGAGCTTTACTTAACACGAAATGAATGATAATACAGGAGAATGAATGATAATCAGGAGAAATGAATGATAATACAGGAGAAATGAATGATAATACAGGAGAAATGAATGATAATACAGGAGAAATGAATGATAATACAGGAGAAATGAATGATAATACAGGAGAAATGAATGATAATACAGGAGAAATGAATGATAATACAGGAGAAATGAATGATAATACAGGAGAAATGAATGATAATACAGGAGAAATGAATGATAATACAGGAGAAATGAATGATAATACAGGAGAAATGAATGATAATACAGGAGAAATGAATGATAATACAGGAGAAATGAATGATAATACAGGAGAAATGAATGATAATACAGGAGAAATGAATGATAATACAGGAGAAATGAATGATAATACAGGAGAAATGAATGATAATACAGGAGAAATGAATGATAATACAGGAGAAATGAATGATAATACAGGAGAAATGAATGATAATACAGGAGAAATGAATGATAATACAGGAGAAATGAATGATAATACAGGAGAAATGAATGATAATACAGGAGAAATGAATGATAATACAGGAGAAATGAATGATAATACAGGAGAAATGAATGATAATACAGGAGAAATGAATGATAATACAGGAGAAATGAATGATAATACAGGAGAAATGAATGATAATACAGGAGAAATGAATGATAATACAGGAGAAATGAATGATAATACAGGAGAAATGAATGATAATACAGGAGAAATGAATGATAATACAGGAGAAATGAATGATAATACAGGAGAACATTGTTTGTTGCAAGTAACTATAGGTAACAAAGACCCTACTTCATATTCTGGTGATGGTGTTGATAACAGATTGCATCTTTCCAGTCTGGGCACGCGTATAGATATCAAAAAAGGAAATGAATACCCTGCTACAAAAACATTATGCATGATATATATATATATATATATATATATATATATATATATATATAGCACCTGAAAGGTTCCGATACAGTAATCTTGCAAAACTAGTGACACAAACCCAAAAAAAAAATTATCCCTTATCAAGTGAACAAAAAATAAACAGAACACTCTAAACATTGCTGATTATAGCGACAGCCCTACCGCTGCGCCACGAAGACGGACGTGTTGGATAAGTAATAATAACAAACTCGTTCCGGATAATGTCAAGAAATAACAAAATTGTGCAATTATCAAGTTTGTTTTTATTTAGATAACTCATGAACACCAAAATAACTGTACAGAAGAATGCTACACATTTTCTGGTCAAATACAACAGGAAATAAAGAGTTATTTAAGACGAACAAACTGTGCATCATTAAAAGACCATCATTAAAAGACCATCAATAAAAGACCAAGATGGAGGTGAATTGGGTATGTATGTTGTATACCAGTAGGGGCATTGACTATGACAGCTCTCCGATGGGCAGCTGATGGGAAGAGCAGGTCTGCACGTCCAAAGGAAGCAAGGAGATGAACGGTGACAAGAGAGTTGAAAGATGTGGCCTGACGTGGGAAGCGATTAACAGAAAAACGGTAGAACGGGAGCAATAAAAATGTCTTGTGGAAGTCTTCTGTGTCTACTATTGCATACATAAGGGAGTCTCTGTGGCATAGTTGTAGTCTTGCGTTCTGAAGGTTGAGGGTTTGAATCCACACCGTCTTTTCCGGTTCACGAGTAAATTATTTCCAAAGACCCTAGGATTGTTGCCGGAGTTCGAACTTTGTGTAATACCCTCTCTAGGTGGCATGCCATTTCTTCAGAAAGGGACGGAGCCCTATGGGGTAAAACCAGTGAACTCAAGTCAATCCTTCGTGTTTATACGCTTTAGACGAGACACAGAGAAGATATTGAGAGATCAAGTAGTAGCATCACCCTTGCAGAACGTCACATCCATCACATCACTCCTGAAAAATTCTAGCAAGTTCTTCCATCTTCTCCAGAGTCATGTTCAAGGTTTTTTTTTCTTTTAATATCCTGCTACCACCTTCGTCTTTGTTATCCTCTGCCTCGTACTCCAAGAACCAGTTTTCTCCAAATTACTGTAACGTTTAACGTGGCCAAAATATCTTCCGGGACATGATGTTATTTATGAGCCAATGCTCCTGGATATGCAGGTCTTGTAGGATGTCTTTGTTTTTCTATTCTCTGTCCAGGATGTTCTAAGAACTTTTCTGTAACACTTTGCTTCAAAAGCTTCAATTTTATTCTTTAAAGTTTGTGTTATGGTCCACGATTCACATCCACATGTTGTCACAGGGAATATGCACGTTATATATAGATATCATGAACAATTAACACATCATCCATGCCTATGTCCTAAACATAACTCTTCTTCTTCAGCTATCTCTGGTCATGCGCTTAATATAATGTGGAGCACAAACTGGGCAGTCAGCTTCAGGTCTGTCAGGTTTCCCAAAGCGTAGTTCTTAGGTCAGTGGGTGTGGCCACGTGTTTCTTCTCAGATCACACAGGAGAGGACAGTCTTGCAGGACATGCGCCAGTGTCTGTTCCGCCTGCTGACACTGGCAGAGAGATGTTAGACTTATTCCTAGTCTATATAAATGTTTGTTGAGTCTGCAGTGTCCTGTGCGTAGTCGAAATATAATGACCTGGTCTGTTCTGCTTAGATCTTTGAGGAAGTCTTTTCCATAATCACATCCAGTGTTTGTCTTCCAGTCCACTGCAGATTTTCTCATAATCATATCCAGTGTTTGTCTTCGAGTCTACTGCAGATTTTCTCATAATCATATCCAGTGTTTGTCTTCGAGTCTACTGCAGATTTTCTCATAATCATATCCAGTGTTTGTCTTCGAGTCTACTGCAGATTTTCTCATAATCATATCCAGTGTTTGTCTTCCAGTCCACTGCAGATTTTCTCATAATCATATCCAGTGTTTGTCTTCCAGTCTACTGCAGATTTTCTCATAATCATATCCAGTGTTTGTCTTCCAGTCTACTGCAGATTTTCTCATAATCATATCCAGTGTTTGTCTTCCAGTCTACTGCAGATTTTCTCTGTATGGGGTTTTGAACTCCTGAAAAACTGGGGTTGGTAAATTTGCTCTTTGGAACATATGATACATTATTGGTTTATTTGCTTGTTTCGTGGAGAGTTACTGTCTTCTTAAGTCGAGTACGACAACTTCGACATAAGAACGAGTCTTGTTTTGTCATATCAGGTACGTTGATCATGACAAAACGCGTACAATCGCCTAGAGATATATATATACACAAGCACATACAACCAAGAATAATTCAAATATGTTGATTGAGCCCGTAGCGGGTCTCTGTGGCGTAGAGATTAGGTGTTTGTCTTCGTGCCAACTGTACCAGGTTCGCTCCCTTGTGGAGCTATCGGGATATTTTTTACGAGATTTCTAATCTTAGTGTAGGTGAGATCGAGTACCAAGTCCTATCGGAAACGGACGATAAAACGTAGGTCCCGTGTTCTATCTATTTCGAGCACGTAAAAGACGATTGGCATTTCAAAATCGACAAGAGCAGGCTGGAAAGTGGCTGCCCGGGCAAAATTTATTAGAAAAGATTAAAAATAAAGTTCCTACAAAAATATTTTCACGCTCTTCAAAAATTACATCGGGGACTCTCACCGGAGCTACGGAGTTCGTGCACTGTAGCTGAGATCTTCACGTGTAAGAATGAGATCGGATCACACATGGTTACTCACCGAAGTGCAATGATGATGGTCCTATCAATCAATCAAACAGCCAGTTTTTAAAAGATAGAATGCGACAACAGTGGTCCAGAGATCAGGATAGATCAGTACATGGACGCAAATACAGAGATATAGACACTTGAGATGTAGACACTTGAGATGTAGACACTTGAGATGTAGACACTTGAGATGTAGACACTTGAGATGTAGACACTTGACAAGTCAGAGGGAATAACGTCTGACCGAATAGATTAAAGCACGGGCTCCCATGTGAGAAACCCGGGTTCAATCCCCGGTAAAGTCAATGATATGTTTTTCTGTCGGGGACATAAAGAAAAAACATAACCTGAATTCACGGCGACTGGACTAGCCATGTAGCCATTAAATTCCACAGGTACATGTCCCCTTGTTCTACACTGTCCACATGTCCCCTTGTTCTACACTACCCACATGTCCCCTTGTCCTACACTACCCACATGTCCCCTTGTCCTACACTGTCCACATGTCCCCTTGTCCTACACTACCCACATGTCCCCTTGTCCTACACTGTTCACATGTCCCCTTGTCCTACACTGCTCACATGTCCCCTTGTCCTACACTGTTCACATGTCCCCTTGTCCTACACTGTCCACATGTCCCCTTGTTCTACACTGTCCCCTTGTTCTACACTGTCCACATGTCCCCTTGTTCTACACTACCCACATGTCCCCTTGTTCTACACTGTCCCCTTGTCCTACACTGTCCACATGTCCCCTTGTTCTACACTGTCCCCTTGTCCTACACTGTCCACATGTCCCCTTGTTCTACACTGTCCACATGTCCCCTTGTTCTACACTGTCCCCTTGTCCTACACTGTCCCCTTGTCCTACACTGTCCCCTTGTCCTACACTGTCCCCTTGTCCTACACTGTCCACATGTCCCATTGTCCTACACTGTCCACATGTCCCATTATCCTACACTGTCCTATAAAGCGGTGTTACAGACAGTAACTACAGTTTTCACGATCGATCTATCGTCAAAGTATTTCTCATATAGGCTAACAACCGGGTGACAGATCGGGCCTTTACTAAGCGGCCTTCAAGCCTAACGATATGCAGTAAATCAACTACTACTACACATGTGTATGAAACTCACAGGAAACACAAATTTCAAATACAAAAGCCAAATATAGATCATTATTTTTCTAAGCATCACCGTCTGGCTATAAGAACAAGTGTGTTAGAGACAATGACTAGTTAAGCTCTTCAAAAATAGAGTGTTCTCTTGTGGTGTCTTTCTTTCTTACTTTTTTTCCAATCGTGTTTTGCCTCAGCGTCAGGATAAGACGAGATTTCTATAACGGGCTTTTGTATGCGCTTCATAAACAGTGTTTTTCGTCGAATCAGTTCTCTCTGCGCTCCTGCTTTTACGTGGCCGACCTTTTGCTTTGTATCCACTGTATCGGAGTAACATTGCTCTTTGAGGCAATCTGCTGGTAATCTGCTTATGTAGCCGAACTATTTAATTTGTTGTTTCTTGATGAAGTTCAGTACTGACGTACACATTTTTTCCCTGATATCTTTATTTCTCAACCGGTCTCTTCTTGTTACCCCCAGCATTCTGCGTAGACACTCCATCCCTGTCGTGACTAGTTTTCTCCTCTCATTTAATGTCAGTGTCCAGGTTTGGCAACATGAACACGGTACTTACTTTTTACCGTCCGTCTTCGATAGGACTAGGTACTCGATCTCACCTACACTGAGATCAGGGATCTCTGGAAAAATATTCCGATGGTTTCACGAGGGTACGAACCGAGTATCTTTGGAAACTAGAGGCGAACACCCTAGCCTCTACGTTTCATATACACCATTTCTTCTTTCTTGAGACTTTGAACAACAAGGTTCATGACATGAACTCATGTCAAAGGTCAACATGTAAAATTGTGGCTGCTTCGTATAACAAACTACTTCTGTCTCTTATTGTAAACATCAGACATTTACACTTAACATCTGCTAGTCTATGTTGATGAATGAGTGAGTGTATGAATGAGTGTATGAATGAGTGGGTGTATGAATGAGTGTATGAATGAGTGGGTGTATGAATGAGTGTATGAATGAGTGGGTGTATGAATGAGTGGGTGTATGAATGAGTGAGTGTATGAATGAGTGGGTGTATGAGTGAGTGTATGAATGAGTGGGTGTATGAATGAGTGGGTGTATGAATTAGTGGGTGTATGAGTGAGTGGGTGTATGAATGAGTGGGTGTATTAGTGAGTGGGTGTATGAATGAGTGAGTGTGTGAGTGAGTGGGTGTATGAATGAGTGGGTGTATGAATGAGTGGGTGTATGAATGAGTGTATGAATGAGTGTATGAATGAGTGTATGAATGAGTGAGTGTATGAATGAGTGTATGAATGAGTGGGTGTATGAATGAGTGTATGAATGAGTGAGTGTATGAATGAGTGGGTGTATGAATGAGTGAGTGTATGAATGAGTGTATGAATGAGTGGGTGTATGAATGAGTGGGTGTATGAATTAGTGGGTGTATGAGTGAGTGGGTGTATGAATGAGTGGGTGTATTAGTGAGTGGGTGTATGAATGAGTGAGTGTGTGAGTGAGTGGGTGTATGAATGAGTGGGTGTATGAATGAGTGGGTGTATGAATTAGTGGGTGTATGAGTGAGTGGGTGTATGAATGGGTGGGTGTATGGGTGGGTGTATTAGTGGGTGTATTAGTGGGTGAATGAGTGGGTGTATGAATGGGTTAGTGTTTGAACGTAAGTACATGATTTATTATACGAGCAGGTTTGTATGCAAAATGATCACTATATTGCACCGGGTTTCTTCATATGTCTCGGTCCCTCTCCGCAGAAATAGCTCGCCACATGTCGAAAGTATTACTTACTATTTCCTCACCGCTCCTCGTGGAGCATAGGACCTGCACAGTTGTTCGCCACTTTTCTCCATCTCTGGCTGCTATCTTGATGGTCTCACAGGATAGTCGAGCATTCTTCAGTTCCTCAAGAAAACTTCGTCTCCAGGTCTGTTTAGAGCGTCCTCTTTTCCGTTTACCTTGCTGGTTCCACTCAAATGCTTGCTTAGTGACCCTCGACTGTGTCTTCCGTAAGGTATGCCATACCAATAGCCATTTTCTTATCTTAAACTGGGACATCATGGGTTCCCGTCCTGTTTTTATCCACAGGTGTGTGTTTCCAGCTCTGTCCTACCATCTCAGTCGGAGAATACGTCAAAGACATCAGTAGACATATATTTGAATCTTATTTGTATTTAATTTGGTAACTCGTCATACAACAATACAGATTGTTGCGAGTAAAACTTGATAACTCGCCATACAACAACACAGATTGTTATGAGTATTGCACAAAGTATAAACTTTGTAACTCGCCATACAACACAGATTGTCGCGAGTATTGCACAAAGTATAAACTTGGTAACTCGCCATACAACAACACAGATTGTCGCGAGTATTACACAAAGTATAAACTTGGTAACTCGCCATACAACACAGATTGTCGCGAGTATTGCACAAAGTATAAACTTGGTAACTCGCCATACAACAACACAGATTGTCGCGAGTATTGCACAAAGTATAAACTTGATAACTCGCCATACAGCAACACAGATTGTCGCGAGTATTGCACAAAGTATAAACTTGATAACTCGCCATACAGCAACATAGATTGTTGCGAGTATTGCATAAAGTATAAACTTGATAACTCGCCATACAACAACACAGATTGTCGCGAGTATTGCACAAAGTATAAACTTGATAACTCGCCATACAGCAACATAGATTGTTGCGAGTATTGCATAAAGTATAAACTTGATAACTCGCCATACAACAACACAGATTGTTGCGAGTATTGCACAAAGTATAAACTTGATAACTCGCCATACAGCAACACATATTGTCGCGAGTATTGCACAAAGCATAAACCTGTAGCTCCAGAAACAATCTTAGAATCTTCAGGAAAAAAAATGGCACTCATAACCAAAACGACGCGGTCTGTTTACGAACTCACTACCTTCGGTATACAAGGCAACTGTTTGACTACCTCGCCACTGACGCCTCCATATATGAGTGTGTTTGGATATGAATTAGCCGACTCATGTGTGGGTGCATGTATGGATGTGTGCATTTATGTCTGGTAGAATGTATGTGTGGCGTAATTAATGTATGGGTGGCTGCACGCATGTATATGTGGCTGCACGCATGTATATGTGGCTGCACGCATGTATATGTGGCTGCACGCATGTATATGTGGGTACACTTATGTGTCAGAGCATGTCTGATATGTGTGAGCACAAACATGCACTTGTGAGAGCATTCATGTATGTGTTGGCGCATGTAGGCATTTGTGGACGCAAGTATGTATTTGTGTGCGCATGTGTGTATGTGCGGCCGCAATGATGTATTTGTGTGCGCAGGTATGTATTTGTGTGCGCATGTATGTATGTGCGGTCGCAATGATGTATTTGTGTGCGCAGGTATGTATTTGTGTGCGCATGTATGTATGTGCGGCCGCATGTATGTATTTGTGTGCGCATGTATGTATGTGCGGCCGCAATGATGTATTTGTGTGCGCATGTATGTATGTGCGGCCGCAATGATGTATTTGTGTGCGCAGGTATGTATTTGTGTGCGCATGTATGTATGTGCGGCCGCAATGATGTATTTGTGTGCGCAGGTATGTATTTGTGTGCGCATGTATGTATGTGCGGCCGCATGTATGTATTTGTGTGCGCAGGTATGTATTTGTGTGCGCATGTATGTATGTGTGGTCGCATGGATATGTGAATGAATATATTTATATGTATGATTCTAGAATTGTATTTCTATCAAGGCAAATAAACAGTAACATAGCGAATAGTTGAGTTTAAACAACCGGAATGGGCGAAGAAACACATACATACCACCATCTTGAACACGATACACATGCATTTATTCAATCACACAGCTGACATACATGCTATTTCTCTCAGTATCTCGAATGTCATGTACATGCTTTAAAGCAATGTTACCCTTTGAACATGTGTCTTAGTGCGCATACCATCTATGATGTTCACCCACACGTGCACTGCATCCAGTGCCGTTCTAATGCCTTTAAGTTCTGAATACTCACATTCTTTCAAAGTTAGGTCAGAACGGTCACAACAGTTGATACTGGCATGGGCGTCCGTATCTTACGGCTTTTTTTTCTTTTGTCCTTCTCTGCTTTTTGTCGTTAGGCGTCGCAGGTTTAAATGATGATCTGTTTCCGAGATAGTGCAACTCGTACCACAGCATTTGAGTTCTGAAGTCGCATTGCTGTGGTATTGTAGAGTTTTAAGATGTCTGTAACTAAATCAATCCATCTTTTTCTTCGACCGTCCCTTCCTCTTGATGATTCCATTTTCAGGCTGTACGATCTTACAACTGGTGTATTCGATACCTTAAGTCAATGTAAGGAAACACACATCTGAGGTGGTCAGACCAGATCAGATCTGGAGAGAGCCGTGGGGAGGTTGCTGTAAATCTGGGTACATAGACACTTTCGACGTGGACAATAGTATTACATAAGAAAAGAAAAATGACATATTAAATATAAAAAAATAAAACGTATGTCGTGTGTTGTCATTTGTTACATTTAATGTGTCATTTGTTATATTTAACATGTCATTTGTTATATTTAACATGTCATTTGTTATATTTAACATGTCATTTGTTATATTTAACATGCCATTTGTTATATTTAATGTGTCTGTTATATTTAATGTGTCATTTGTTATATTTAACATGTCATTTGTTATATTTAACATGTCATTTGTTATATTTAACATGTCATTTGTTATATTTAACATGTCATTTGTTATATTTAACATGTCATTTGTTATATTTAACATGTCATTTGTTATATTTAACATGCCATTTGTTATATTTAACATGCCATTTGTTATATTTAACATGTCATTTGTTATATTTAACATGTCATTTGTTATATTTAAGTGTCATTTTTCTCTTCTTATGTAATAATGTAATCTACTTGTACACGTCGAAATCGAACCTAAATGTAAGAGGAACAAGTGCCCCTCCCCTTTCTTCCTGGAAAATGTGTTTTGATGTCTTATGTGAATTTGGTTTCCATTTGGGCATAACAAACTAACAACTAAAATTCATTTCATTCATTTTGCTCCCACCTGGAAAAATGTATGTGAACGCCCATGGATACTGGGTAGTGACCATAATTAAAACAAATTTCGACAGAGATGAAGTGGAGGGCAGGGATGTATCAAAGAAAAGACCAGTCACGACAGGGATGAAGTGTCTACGTTGAGTGCAGGGGCGTATCAAAGAGAAACTAGTCACGACAGAGATGAAGTGTCTACGTAGAGTGCTGTGAGTATCAAGGAAAGAACTAGACACGACAGAGATGAAGTGTCTACGTTGAGTGCTTGGAATATATATTAAAAAAAACACTAATCACGACAGACTAGTGGTGTATCATTGTGTGATTGGAGCACGCAATTTCCCTGCCACTACAAGATAGTGAGTGGCCTCATGGGTAGGATTAGCCTTCATGCCGGTGGTAATTGAGAATGCTTCAAACAAATTATAAATATCCTTATTGTTTCTCTTGTATAACTATTTCCATCCTTGTTATGTCCAAACATCAGTCATCAGACTCTGTTTTCAAAAGTCTGTAATAATGGTTTAACTTAGTCTGTTGTGCTCCAGGTTTCAGATCCATGGTCTTAGATATTTTTAATTTTCCGAACTCTTTTCACTTCTTATGGTAAGAAGTCACTTCACATTTCTATAACCTACTGTGCAGGAGACAGGAGTGCCAATTCCTTTACTCAAGTGTGGAACGTCGAGTGTAGGATTTAATCCACACCCTTCGTGTGTCCAAATCGATAGGAAACCGCTGATGTATTTCGATAATCCGTTCTACAAGGTCTTATTATAGTTTTGTATATCTTAGTGTTAGTACTAGGCACTTGTAGTGTAGCAGGTGTTTATTGTAGGGCAAAGTATACCTTACTTAGTGTTTGTATTCTAGACTTGATTTCATCTTTGATTATGTTGTAGTTATTGAAGTTCATACCCAAGTGTTTTTATGTTTCTCTTCTAATTATTTCCATTAGTATCTACTGGCATGAAGGGCTAACCAGTCAATGACTATTATGTCTGGTAGTGATGTAAGCTACATTGTGTCTGGTAGTGATGTAAGCTACATTATGTATAGTAGTGATGTAAGCTACATTATGTCTAGTAAGTGATGTAAGCTACATTATGTCTGGTAGTGATGTAAGCTACATTGTGTCTGGTAGTGATGTAAGCTACATTATGTCTGGTAGTGATGACAGCTACATTGTGTCTGGTAGTGATGTAAGCTATATTATGTCTGGTAGTGATGTAAGCTACATTATGTCTGGTAGTGATTAAAGCTACATTATGTCTGGTATGAAATTTACATTATGTCTGGTAGTCAGTGCCGGATTAGGCTAGCGCGGGGCCCGTAGCAAATTTTAGCGCGGGCCCTAGGTTTTGTATGATAATAAAATAAAACACAACTTTTACAAATAAACTTTTCTTGATTTAATGTGAGCAAATTTAGAGATAATACTAGACAAATCAATTTCTCTAAGTAAATTACTTTCAATGTTCATTAAGGTGAGGTTATTTAGACGATCTTGTCCCATCATGTTCCTTAACTCACTTTTTATACACTTTAATGTTGAAAAAGAACGTTCTCCACTGCAGTTAGTAATCATTAAAAACTAGTAAATTCGTAAGACTATTTCTACATTTGGGAAATACGACTCTAATAAATTTTCCATTATAAGTTTATAAAATTGCAGTTCAAGAGCCTCATGCTTTTCGTTGCAAATAGCAGCAGCTACATTAGTTTTAAGAATTCAGTGAACTGCATAAGTTCGTCGCCTAGGCTTTCTTCCAAATCCTCTTGGTAAGAGCTGACAATATTTGGAGTTGTTTTCAAGATCTCTTCCTCTGTAATAGATTTTAACTGCCGGAGTATTCCAAATACACCAGTCACTCTATGGTACAGCCTAAATCAATAACTTTTCAAACAAAACAGAACAGTTGTCCTTTAGTTTCTGTATAACACAACCAATCTTTCACGTGAGTTTTGTTTGTTGGTGTATGTGTGTATGTGAAAACGACTTTCGACAAAATCGGGAATTGTTTGAAGTTGTTTGGCCATTCACCAATATCGTTGGAGTACATTTTACTTTCGTTGTGTTTTTGGCTTGTAGATGATGTTGCTACATTAGAAGCATGTGCTGTGCTTTCTGCCTCTCTTTGGCTTGAAGATGATATGGCTAAATTGGGAGGACTTGTACATTCGATTTCAGTTTGTCTTGTGAAAAATGTGGCTAAATCGTGAAGAGTTGCTGATCTTAATGGTAGTATTGGTAATGATGATTCTTCTATAGCACTGCTTTCATCTACTACACAGTAGGACACGTCTTCTGTATTTTCTACTTCGATTTCGTTGGATTCAGCACCATCACACACGACATTTAAAAATTCAGACAGCTTGCGTGTTTTGATATAACATCTTGGTTATTTTTTTCATTTTCATCTGTCACATGGCGCGGGCCCCTAGAAGCGCGGGGCCCGTAGCATTTGCTACTTCTGCTACTAGGCTAATCCGGCTCTGCTGGTAGTGATGTAAGCTACATTATGTCTGGTAGTGATTAAAGCTACATTATGTCTGGTAGTGATGTAAGCTACATTATGTCTGGTAGTGATGTAAGCTACATTGTGTCTAGTAGTGATGTAAGCTACATTATGTCTGGTAGTGATGAAAGCTACATTATGTATGGTAGTGTTGTAAGCTACATTATGTCTGGTAGTGATGTAAGCTACATTATGTCTGGTAATGATGTAAGCTACATTGTGTCTGGTAGTGATGTAAGCTACATTATGTCTAGTAGTGCTGAAAGCTACATTGTGTCTGGTAGTGATGTAAGCTACGTTGTGTCTGGTAGTGATGTAAGCTACGTTGTGTCTGGTAGTGATGTAAGCTACATTGTGTCTAGTAGTGATGTAAGCTACATTATGTCTGGTAGTGCTGAAAGCTACATTGTGTCTGGTAGTGATGTAAGCTACGTTGTGTCTGGTAGTGATGTAAGCTACGTTGTGTCTGGTAGTGATGTAAGCTACATTGTGTCTAGTAGTGATGTAAGCTACATTATGTCTGTTAGTGATGTAAGCTACATTATGTCTGGTAGTGATGTAAGCTACATTATGTCTGGTAGTGATGTAAGCTACAGTATGTCTGGTAGTAATGTAAGCAACATTATGTCTGGTAGTGATGTAAGCTACATTATGTCTGGTAGTGATGTAAGCTACATTATGTCTAGTAGTGATGTAAGCTACATTATGTCTAGTAGTGATGACATCTACATTATGTCTGGTAGTGATGTAAGCTACATTATGTCTGGTAGTGATGTAAGCTACATTATGTCTGGTAGTGATGTAAGCTACATTATGTCTAGTAGTGATGTAAGCTACATTATGTCTAGTAGTGATGTAAGCTACATTATGTCTGGTAGTGATTAAAGTTACATTATGTCTGGTAGTGATGTAAGCTACATTATGTCTGGTAGTGATGTAAACTACATTGTGTCTGGTAGTGATGTAAGTTACATTATGTCTGGTAGTGATGTAAGCTACATTATGTCTGTTAGTGATGTAAGCTACATTATGTCTGGTAGTGATGTAAGCTACATTATGTCTGTTAGTGATGTAAGCTACATTATGTCTGGTAGTGATGTAAGCTACATTATGTCTGGTAGTGATGTAAGCTACATTATGTCTGGTAGTGATGTAAGCTACATTATGTCTAGTAGTGATGTAAGCTACATTATGTCTAGTAGTGATGACAGCTACATTATGTCTGGTAGTGATGTAAGCTACATTATGTCTGGTAGTGATGTAAGCTACATTATGTCTGGTAGTGATGTAAACTACATTATGTCTGGTAGTGATGTAAGCTACATTGTGTCTGGTAGTGATGTAAGCTACATTATGTCTGGTAGTGATGAAAGCTACATTATGTCTAGTAGTGATGAAAGCTACATTATGTCTAGTAGTGATGATTCTGAATGGAAAGTACATTCATGAGGATGGAAGTCACGAATGTCAAAGAGAAGAACATCAGAGGATAAACTAAAACGTGAAGACTCAAATTTGTTCGATGTCGATTTTAATCGGTAAAATAGACCTCACCGTTCAGAAAGCAATGGCAAACTACTGAACGTATATGTCGTACCTAGAAAATCGATTATTCGTTTACGGTGGTTGATGGCGAAGTTCTGTAAAGGATATACCGGGATTTTCATTTCAAATTACAGGTGTACTTACAGGTGTACTACAGGTGTATGATATTACAAATTACAGGTGTATTCAGTCGGTAACAGATATTACAAATTACAGGTGCATTCACTAAGGTAACTGATAATACAAATTACAGGTGTATTCACTAAGGTAACTGATTATACAAATTACAGGTGTATTCACTAAGGTAACTGATTATACAAATTACAGGTGTATTCACTAAGGTAACTGATTATACAAATTACAGGTGTATTCCCGCCAGTGTGTTGCCGAAACGCACAAGGGGAGCACAGAATAGTAACACTGACCTACAAGGCATGTCGTAAGAGGCGACTGAGGTAGGTACCTAGGGAAGCTACACTAGTAAATAGAATGCGTCGCAGAAATCGGATGTACTGGCTTACTTGTAGGCGCATAACTCGCACAACGTGCAATCGCTCTTAGGCTAGGATCACATACAAATCACAGTGTGGTTAACAAGTAGTCCTTATGGAGCGTTCGAAGAAGAAGACAGGTATATCTCAGGTAACTGATATTACAGGTGTACTCACATTCGGTAATTGATATTACAGGTATATTCACATTCGGTAATTGATATTACAGGTATATTCACATTCGGTAATTGATATTACAGGTATATTCACATTCGGTAATTGATATTACAGGTACATTCACATTCGGTAACTGATATTACAGGTATATTCACATTCGGTATCTGATATTACAGGTATATTCACATTCGGTAGCTGATAATACAGGTACATTCACATTCGGTAGCTGATAATACAGGTACATTCACATTCGGTAGCTGATAATACAGGTACATTCACATTCGGTAGCTGATAATACAGGTACATTCACATTCGGTAACTGATATTACAGGTACATTCACATTCGGTAGCTGATAATACAGGTACATTCACATTCGGTAACTGATAATACAGGTACATTCACATTCGGTAACTGATATTACAGGTACATTCACATTCGGTAACTGATATTACAGGTACATTCACATTCGGTAACTGATATTACAGGTACATTCACATTCGGTAACTGATAATACAGGTACATTCACATTCGGTAACTGATAATACAGGTACATTCACATTCGGTAACTGATATTACAGGTATATTCACATTCGGTAACTGATATTACAGGTATATTCACATTCGGTAGCTGATAATACAGGTACATTCACATTCGGTAGCTGATAATACAGGTACATTCACATTCGGTAGCTGATAATACAGGTACATTCACATTCGGTAGCTGATAATACAGGTACATTCACATTCGGTAACTGATATTACAGGTACATTCACATTCGGTAGCTGATAATACAGGTACATTCACATTCGGTAACTGATATTACAGGTACATTCACATTCGGTAGCTGATATACAGGTACATTCACATTCGGTAGTGATAATACAGGTACATTCACATTCGGTAACTGATAATACAGGTACATTCACATTCGGTAACTGATATTACAGGTACATTCACATTCGGTAACTGATATTACAGGTACATTCACATTCGGTAACTGATAATACAGGTACATTCACATTCGGTAACTGATAATACAGGTACATTCACATTCGGTAACTGATAATACAGGTACATTCACATTCGGTAACTGATAATACAGGTACATTCACATTCGGTAGCTGATAATACAGGTACATTCACATTCGGTAACTGATATTACAGGTACATTCACATTCGGTAACTGATAATACAGGTACATTCACATTCGGTAACTGATAATACAGGTACATTCACATTCGGTAACTGATATACAGGTACTTCACATTCGGTAACTGATAATACAGGTACATTCACATTCGGTAACTGATAATACAGGTACATTCACATTTGGTAACTGATAATACGGTACATTCACATTCGGTAACTGATATTACAGGTACATTCACATTCGAGTAACTATAATACAGGTACATTCACATTCGGTAGCTGATAATACAGGTACATTCACATTCGGTAGCTGATAATACAGGTACATTCACATTCGGTAACTGATAATACAGGTATATTCACATTCGGTAACTGATAATACAGGTACATTCACATTCGGTAACTGATAATACAGGCACATTCACATTCGGTAACTGATAATACAGGTACATTCACATTCGGTAACTGATAATACAGGTACATTCACATTCGGTAACTGATAATACAGGTACATTCACATTCGGTAACTGATAATACAGGTACATTCACATTCGGTAACTGATAATACAGGTACATTCACATTCGGTAACTGATAATACAGGTACATTCACATTCGGTAACTGATAATACAGGAACATTCACATTCGGTAACTGATATTACAGGTACATTCACATTCGGTAGCTGATATTACAGGTATATTCACATTCGGTAACTGATAATACAGGTACATTCACATTCGGTAACTGATAATACAGGTACATTCACATTCGGTAACTGATAATACAGGTACATTCACATTCGGTAACTGATATTACAGGTACATTCACATTCGGTAGCTGATATTACAGGTATATTCACATTCGGTAACTGATAATACAGGTGTACTCACATTCGGTAATTGATAATACAGGTATATTCACATTCGGTAATTGATAATACAGGTATATTCACATTCGGTAACTGATATTACAGGTATATTCACATTCGGTAGCTGATATTACAGGTATATTCACATTCGGTAACTGATAATACAGGTATATTCACATTCGGTAACTGATATTACAAATTGCATCTGTATACTTCTACTTCAAACGCTCCATATCGATCACTTATTAACCACTCTGTGTGATTTGTATGTGATCTGATCCTGAGCGATTGTATGTTGTGCCAGTTATGCGCCTACAATTAGGCCAGTAAATCCGATTTCTGCGATGCTTTTTTTTTCCTAGGGTACCTTCCCCAGACCCCTACATTAGGCGCCTCTTTATGTCGTCTTTTAGGCCACAGTGGTACTAAACTTTGCTTCGCTTGTGGGCCCGATACCACACAGGCGAGATATATTCACATTCGGTAACTGGTATTACAAATTGCAGGTGTATTCACATTCGGTAACTGGTATTACAAATTGCAGGTGTATTCATATTCGGTAACTGGTATTACAAATTACAGGTGTAATTCACATTCGGTAACTGATATTACAAATTACAGGTTTAATTCACATTCGGTAACTGATATTACAAATTGCAGGTGTATTCATATTCGGTAACTGGTATTACAAATTACAGGTGTAATTCACATTCGGTAACTGATATTACAAATTACAGGTGTAATTCACATTCGGTAACTGGTAAAACATCTTAAAGGTGTATTCGCACTTAGTAACTGATTGAAGAGAGTCGAGTGTACACATAGGACATGTGGTAACGGATGTCACAAATAACATTTCACCTGTACTGTGCGTCCGACATATTACAATCCCCTGTTTATAATCCAACTGGAAACTGAAAGCAGCGTAGAAACAGAACAATCCCCACACATAATCAAGACGAAAACACTAAAAACATTTCGAGTTGTCTGTGATTATGAATTAACAAGTCCTGCCTGCTACACACCGGCCGACAGTCCGTAACTATATAACATGTACAGCCTTGACATTGCACGTTTTAAACTGTGTCAGGCAAGGCAGAACTGAGTGACGTCAAACATGACGAGTGAAAGTAAAGTACACAAGATTACAACTAATATCAACATGGTCCGGTTACCTCCCTTCCCTCAACTACTGCGCGAGCTCGTTAGAAACACTTATTCAATTCAGTTTTTTTTCTTCTTCCCTGTGCTCAGTTCTGAAGTGTTTGGCAGTTAAACGTATAAAAATAAGAGTGTTGTACCGGAACTCTCTCTCTCCTCTCTCTCTCTCTCTCGCTCTAATATACATATATAGTACAGCGTCTTTTTTGTCTTTTTCAGGCGGTCAATTGGCAAGTGCTTTACTGTAATTGCGTCTGAGTTTGTGCTCGTTTCTCTTTCATTCAAAAACATCCCTAAGTTTATCTTCGATAGATTCTGCAACTTTGCCTAACGTTATTTACCGTTATTTAGTTTAGTTATCTGTGCTAGTTTCAGAGGAACATCTGGTCGAATTTATAAGAAGGAGGGCTTCCAATCGGGTTCACTCCCCGGTAAAGTCAAATATGTTTTTGTTCTGTCAGGGGCATGAAGATAAAATCCTTACATAAACAGTTTCGCGGCGACTGCCTAGCATGCGGCCATTAAATTCCACAGGCTCATGTACCACCCTCCCCCTGTTCCACACCACCATAAATGGCGATATTACAGGCAGTAACGACAGGGTGGGAAGGAGGGGGCGTATCCTCTAATTTTTTCCCATTTGTTTGAACCATGAGAAAAATCTTTCATTGAGGCATGGCAGATATTTCTCCATGTTTCTAGTCTAGCCTGTGCACTTCTTCTTCTTCTTCTTCTACTGTGCGTTCGTTTTTATCAACCAAGCTTGCCCGTCTGCCCAGCGTGTTCGTAGCGCGTTGGACTACGGGTGACTATCCCTCTGTGTGTGCGGGTTCAATTCCGCGGGATGGCAGAAAAAGCCACAGATTCCCCAGATTTACGGTGTTCGTGGCACCGAACCGAAGGGTTACGATGTCCATGGAACCGAGCCGAAGAGCTGAAAAGCTCAAGTGCTTCTGGATCGGAAAAAACCAAAAACAAGTTACCCATTCTATATGATCTATGTGGTTTATGATGTGAACATGGGCGTCCACATACAGTTTTACAGGAGGGCACAACAAATTTTACAAATTATTGTTGGTAGTTTACTACACGGAAATGGGGAAGACCATATTAGCATGAAACTGTTTTATCAGAAAGATATTTTCCAGGGGATGACACTTGTCGTCTTTTTCCTAAATCTATGGACGCCCATGGCTGAGAAAATATATACGATCGCATGTTTTATAATCATATGCACCTACGGGACGAAGAACAGGAGCATCCCAAGAATGTTGACCTAGCCTTGGCAACTAATACGGGGAATGTGCCGTGCCCATTTTGCACAAACCACCATATTGTTTGTACGGTATGTAGGTCAGGCACGTGCGAATTTCGATCTAGAATATTATTAGTTACTGAACTGACGTCACAGCACTCCGAGAAAACACATAGGTGCTCAATCTCCCCCAACAGATGTCAAAAGGTATGCATACTCATGGTTCATGTGGCACTCTTCTCTCTCTGCCCCTCAAACATCCAGTTCTATTTCTACAGCATGTGATTCCAAACTCCTTAAATCGTTGGATTGGCTCAACGTCAATTTGAGTATCCTCATCCAACAGTAAGTCGTCAAGAGAACGGAGTACATTCCCCTTATCCCTCCTAAACTCCCAAATAATGGATGCTTTGGGTGCACGTATGTCTGCTCTATCGTTTGTTGCGAACGCTCGCATGCTCAGGATAGTAGACCCACGTGAGTCTCTTGAGGCAGGTAACCTCTACAGATGACGTCCACCCAGTGGCGGCTCGTAATCGTTTTTGTTGGTGGGGCCAGACACAAATTTTATGGAAAATCATGGCTTTGGGTTAGGTTATATTTTAATTATTAAATAACAAATACACGTAACTCATTATTTTTGGTGGGCCCGGCCCCTCTGGCCCTTAATGACGAGCCGCCACTGCGTCCACCCTTACCGCAACCTGCTATTCTGGATCTTCTGAAGCATGGGCGGAGAGTCAGAAACAACAACGGCCCCAGTATAAAACGTAATCCTAGAGCGCCAATGAAGGGCAGCAGTAACGGCATCAACCTCCATCCTCATACTGGAAATAGTTGCCCTGTACGCTCCACTTCGCTCTGCAACAACCCTACCGTGCGTGCTAGCCAAGAAACCCCAGCCGGACTTCTCACCACGATGCACAGACCCATCAATAGAAACACCATCAACATCACTTGCATTATCTTCTATCAGCTGCTTAATTGTGAGTTCAATCTTCATGTTGCCCCAATCTCTCCATTCTCTACAAGAGTAATGATGAGTTTGTGCATCGTCACTGAGATCTTCCGGTGTAAGAAAAAGATCGGAGTACACATAGTTATTCACCGAAGTGCAATGATGATTGTCCTAATTAATCAGTCATATGTATAGTTTTACATTCATTCAATTATGTCAAAGTACCTGGTTACAATCATATCGAAGTACCTGGTTACAATCATGTCGAAGTACCTGGTTAACAATCATGTCGAAGTACCTGGTTAACAATCATGTCGAAGTACCTGGTTACAATCATGTCGAAGTGCCTGGTTAACAATCATATCAAAGTACCTGGTTAACAATCATATCGAAGTACCTGGATAACAATCATGTCGAAGTACCTGGTTACTATCATATCGAAGTACCTGGTTACTATCATATCGAAGTACCTGGTTAACAATCATATCGAAGTACCTGGTTCACAATCATATTGAAGTACCTGGTTACTATCATATCGAAGTACCTGGTTACAATCATATCGAAGTACCCGGTTACTATCATATCGAAGTACCTGGTTACATCATATCGAAGTACCGTTATATCATACGAAGTACCTGGTTACTATCATATCGAAGTACCTGGTTGCTATCATATCGAAGTACCCGGTTACTATCATATCGAAGTACATCGAGTTACAATCATATCGAAGTACCTGGTTAACTATCATGTCAAATACCTGGTTACATCATATCGAAGTACCTGGTTACTATCATATCGAAGTACCTGGTTACAATCATATCGAAGTACCTGGTTACAATCATATCGAAGTACCTGGTTACAATCATATCGAAGTACCTGGTTACTATCATATCGAAGTACCTGGTTACAATCATATCGAAGTACCTGGTTACAATCATATCGAAGTACCTGGTTACAATCATATCGAAGTACCTGGTTACAATCATATCGAAGTACCTGGTTACAATCATATCGAAGTACCTGGTTCATCATATCGAAGTACCTGGTTACAATCATATCGAAGTACCTGGTTACAATCATATCGAAGTACCTGGTTACAATCATATCGAAGTACCTGGTTACAATCATATCGAAGTACCTGGTTACAATCATATCGAAGTACCTGGTTACAATCATATCGAAGTACCTGGTTACAATCATATCGAAGTACCTGGTTAACAATCATATCGAAGTACCTGGTTACAATCATATCGAAGTACCTGGTTACTATCATATCGAAGTACCTGGTTAACAATCATATCGAAGTACCTGGTTACAATCATATCGAAGTACCTGTTTACAATCATTCTAAAAACTACTTCTTCTTCGAACGCTCCATATTGATCACTTGTTAAACCAATCTTGTGATATGTATGTAATCTGAGCCTAAGAGCGATTGCACGTTGTGCCAGTTATGCGTCCATAAATAGGCCAGAGCATCATATTTCTGCGACGCTTTTTATTAACTATGATAGCCTCCCAAGGCCCCTACCTCAGTCGACTATTACTACATGCCTAGTAGGTGACAGGGGCACTTTCTAACACACCACGCAACACAACGCTTTACAGAAGCAAGGACTCTCCTGAAACAATTCAGGAAAATGATCTGGAGCAAAACAAACGGAAGATACAGCCCAGAGCACGACAGTATAAATACACTAAACAGAAAAGCACAGACCACAGTCTTCAGACTCAGAACAGAACACTGCAGTCTCAGAGCACACCTTCATAGAATGGGTCTCAGGGACTCGGCTGCCTGCACTTGTGGAGCACCTAAGCAGCTCCCAGAGCACATCCTGCAAGACTGCCCCAGTTTGAGCAGTGCGAGAATGGAGATCTAGCCAACAGAAACAACCCTACAAGACAAACTATGGGGAACCGGTGAAGACATCACTCGTACCGCCCTGTTTATGACACATACCGGAGAAGTCGCATAGCAAAAGTTGATCGCAGAAGAAGAAGAAGCTTCCCTTGCGCGAACCGGCAACACACGTACTGCTTTTTATTTACTAGGGTAGCTTCCCTAGACCCCTGCCTCAGTCGACTCTTACTTCATGCCTTGTAGGTCGCAGTGGTATTATTCTTTGCTCCCCTTGCGAGCCCTGGCAACACAGGCGTGATTCTAAAAACTACATGCACTTATCCGTTTCATTCCCACATGTCACGCATGTATGTTCCACTATTTCTTAATGACTGCGTTGTAATATAATTTTTGTAAAGTTTGATCGAAGTAAAAAAGGCGTGGCTAGTCGAGGCAAGAAAGCTGAACTTGACGTCAGCTATAAACAAGTGCTTGTTAGTTCAAGCAGACAGACAGACAGACGAGCTACACATCCTGCTGTTTCTAACAAAAACACACAAAAACACAACAGAAAGCACGTACAATTCTGATTGCGCTCTAACTAGGGCACGAAAATAGTACAATTTGGTTAACAAGCTGGGGCTCACACAGGGTGTTTGTAAACTCTCACAACACTTCATATGTAGATGTAGAACAAATGTGAAAAATAAAGTACATGACGTAATCAAAAATTGTGTTCCATAGTCAAATGGGATGCAATCTGCAGTGAGTGACTGTTGTCTGCTGGGGTAATTCCTTTTACTCAAATCATAATGATGTTTTCAACTGAAGAAAGAATATTTAACAATATGAAGAAACGTGTACATACATATGTTCACTCCCGTGGTGGATATTTCCAACATCTGCTATAAAGAATATTCAATTTCTTCTTTCTAGTTTATCCAAAAACAACAGTAGACCATAGCAGTAACTATTGTGACAAATTTCACTACCTAATTATTGCACATTTTTTTAATGACGTCATGTGCTTCATTTTTCGAGCTGACCTACATATGAAGTGTGAGACTACAAACACCCTGTAGAAGACTTAATGCAAACCATTGTTAATATTACATTATGTTTCAAGTTTAATACCAGACTAGATGGATGAATGAACGGAGGGTTTATGATGTATTTAATTAACCATACATTTTAACGTGTATGACGTAGGCAGGATTCCATAGATCGTGCGATGAATATATCTTGTGGCTCGTATGAATAGCGACGCCACATAAGGGACACAGTTGGGAGCATTGCTATCTCACTTAATAATGCATTAAAAATCTAAGTCTTACTGTGACGATATACGTGACCTTCACCCATAGGATTAACTATATTTAGTGACATCACGACGTGTTGGCTATTTAAAAAAAGTGCGACTTGCAGGTCTGACCACTTGACCAGCGCATAAATAGGACAAGTCGCCATAACGATTAGGTATGTCAGGATTAGTTATAACTAGCTACTGCGAAGCAACAACATACAAGAACATACAACAACTACAAAAACACAACACAATCCGATATTGAATGAGGGAAGGGATATAGAAGATGTTGGTGAATTTGTCTGCTTTGGAAGCAAACCAGGAGGTATAGATGAGGACATTAATGCCAGGATTAGGAAAGTCAGACGCCCGTGTGTTGCTGGGGTCCCTAAGGAGAGCAAAGAATAGTAGCACTGCGACCTACAAGGCATATCGTAAGAGGCACCTAAGATAGAGGCCTATGGAAACTACCTTAGTAAACAAAACGCGTCGCAGAAATCGGATGTTATGGCCTACTTGTATACCTAAATATAAACCTAATATAGACAAAATATAGACAAAATATAGACAAAATATAGACAAACATAGACAAATATAGACAAAATTTAGACAAAATATAGACAAAATATAGACAAAACATAGACAAAATATAGACAAAATATAGACAAAACATAGACAAAACATAGACAAAACATAGACAAAATATAGACAAAATATAGACAAAACATAGACAAAACATAGACAAAACATAGACAATACAAAATTAGACAAAATATAGACAAAATATAGACAAAACATAGACAAAATATAGACAAATATAGACAAAAAAAATAGACAAAAGATAATAGACCAATATAACTACTATTTCCTAGTGTACCTCACGGGAGGGTCATACCGGGAGGTTCATACCGTGAGGTATACTAGGTAATATTGTGTTAGGTCTATATTTTTTTTAATTGACCATTGGAAAACAACGGCCGCCTTTACTTCCTAGTGCTTTTCTGGTATCTAATTTAAGGCTGGGTTTACTTAATAGCCGATACGGTCAGAAAAAAATGTTACTCCCACCGTGGAACTGAACCCTGGATTACGCGCCTAAGAAGCAGGTACCTCTTACCTCTATGCTATCACTGTTCTCTCTGACCTCTACGCTATCACTGTTCTCTCTTACCTCTATGCTATCACTGTTCTCTCTGACCTCTACGCTATCACTGTTCTCTCTTACCTCTATGCTATCACTGTTCTCTCTGACCTCTACGCTATCACTGTTCTCTCTTACCTCTATGCTATCACTGTTCTCTCTTACCTCTACGCTATCACTGTTCTCTCTTACCTCTATGCTATCACTGTTCTCTCTGACCTCTACGCTATCACTGTTCTCTCTTACCTCTATGCTATCACTGTTCTCTCTTACCTCTATGCTATCACTGTTCTCTCTGACCTCTATGCTATCACTGTTCTCTCTGACCTCTATGCTATCACTGTTCTCTCTTACCTCTACGCTATCACTGTTCTCTCTTACCTCTACGCTATCACTGTTCTCTCTTACCTCTATGCTATCACTGTTCTCTCTTACCTCTACGCTATCACTGTTCTCTCTGACCTCTACGCTATCACTGTTCTCTCTGACCTCTACGCTATCACTGTTCTCTCTGACCTCTATGCTATCACTGTTCTCTCTTACCTCTACGCTATCACTGTTCTCTCTGACCTCTACGCTATCACTGTTCTCTCTTACCTCTATGCTATCACTGTTCTCTCTTACCTCTACGCTATCACTGTTCTCGATATGTCACATAGTCGTTATATATTGCCTGTCAATTCACGAAGGATTATAAGATAACAATTTATTTATTGTGCCACTGTTATCAAACAAGAAAGTTATACGTCTAAAACATAAACAACATTATCAAGACAAGCACAACATTGTTAATAACTTCAACAAATAACAGTTGAAAAGTTACATAGACAACAGAACAGAGTTAACAGTTACACAGTTAAATGTACTTTTTTTCTCTCTCTCTCTAATCTTGTTTTACCTCACAGTGTCAGAATAAGACAAGATTTCGACATCGGGCTTTTGTGTGCGCTTCATAAAGAATATTTAACAATATGAAGAAACGTGTACATACATATGTTCACTCCCGTGGTGGATATTTCCAACATCTGCTATAAAGAATATTCAATTTCTTCTTTCTAGTTTATCCAAAAACAACAGTAGACCATAGCAGTAACTATTGTGACAAATTTCACTACCTAATTATTGCACATTTTTTAATGACGTCATGTGCTTCATTTTTCGAGCTGACCTACATATGAAGTGTGAGACTACAAACACCCTGTAGAAGACTTAATGCAAACCATTGTTAATATTACATTATGTTTCAAGTTTAATACCAGACTAGATGGATGAATGAACGGAGGGTTTATGATGTATTTAATTAACCATACATTTTAACGTGTATGACGTAGGCAGGATTCCATAGATCGTGCGATGAATATATCTTGTGGCTCGTATGAATAGCGACGCCACATAAGGGACACAGTTGGGAGCATTGCTATCTCACTTAATAATGCATTAAAAATCTAAGTCTTACTGTGACGATATACGTGACCTTCACCCATAGGATTAACTATATTTAGTGACATCACGACGTGTTGGCTATTTAAAAAAAGTGCGACTTGCAGGTCTGACCACTTGACCAGCGCATAAATAGGACAAGTCGCCATAACGATTAGGTATGTCAGGATTAGTTATAACTAGCTACTGCGAAGCAACAACATACAAGAACATACAACAACTACAAAAACACAACACAATCCGATATTGAATGAGGGAAGGGATATAGAAGATGTTGGTGAATTTGTCTGCTTTGGAAGCAAACCAGGAGGTATAGATGAGGACATTAATGCCAGGATTAGGAAAGTCAGACGCCCGTGTGTTGCTGGGGTCCCTAAGGAGAGCAAAGAATAGTAGCACTGCGACCTACAAGGCATATCGTAAGAGGCACCTAAGATAGAGGCCTATGGAAACTACCTTAGTAAACAAAACGCGTCGCAGAAATCGGATGTTATGGCCTACTTGTATACCTAAATATAAACCTAATATAGACAAAATATAGACAAAATATAGACAAAATATAGACAAAACATAGACAAAATATAGACAAAATTTAGACAAAATATAGACAAAACATAGACAAAACATAGACAAAATATAGACAAAATATAGACAAAACATAGACAAAACATAGACAAAACATAGACAAAATATAGGCAAAATTTAGACAAAATATAGACAAAACATAGACAAAACATAGACAAAATATAGACAAAATATAGACAAAATATAGACAAAACATAGACAAAATATAGACTAAATATAGACAAAATATAGACAAAAATATAGACCTAATACTATATTCCCTAGTGTACCTCACGGGAGGGTCATACCGGGAGGTTCATACCGTGAGGTATACTAGGTAATATTGTGTTAGGTCTATATTTTTTTTAATTGACCATTGGAAAACAACGGCCGCCTTTACTTCCTAGTGCTTTTCTGGTATCTAATTTAAGGCTGGGTTTACTTAATAGCCGATACGGTCAGAAAAAAATGTTACTCCCACCGTGGAACTGAACCCTGGATTACGCGCCTAAGAAGCAGGTACCTCTTACCTCTATGCTATCACTGTTCTCTCTGACCTCTACGCTATCACTGTTCTCTCTTACCTCTATGCTATCACTGTTCTCTCTGACCTCTACGCTATCACTGTTCTCTCTTACCTCTATGCTATCACTGTTCTCTCTGACCTCTATGCTATCACTGTTCTCTCTTACCTCTACGCTATCACTGTTCTCTCTTACCTCTACGCTATCACTGTTCTCTCTACCTCTATGCTATCACTGTTCTCTCTTACCTCTACGCTATCACTGTTCTCTCTGACCTCTACGCTATCACTGTTCTCTCTGACCTCTACGCTATCACTGTTCTCTCTGACCTCTATGCTATCACTGTTCTCTCTTACCTCTACGCTATCACTGTTCTCTCTGACCTCTACGCTATCACTGTTCTCTCTTACCTCTATGCTATCACTGTTCTCTCTTACCTCTACGCTATCACTGTTCTCGATATGTCACATAGTCGTTTATATATGCCTGTCAATTCACGAAGGATTATAAGATAACAATTTATTTATTGTGCCACTGTTATCAAACAAGAAAGTTATACGTCTAAAACATAAACAACATTATCAAGACAAGCACAACATTGTTAATAACTTCAACAAATAACAGTTGAAAAGTTACATAGACAACAGAACAGAGTTAACAGTTACACAGTTAAATGTACTTTTTTTCTCTCTCTCTCTAATCTTGTTTTACCTCACAGTGTCAGAATAAGACAAGATTTCGACATCGGGCTTTTGTGTGCGCTTCATAAAGAATATTTAACAATATGAAGAAACGTGTACATACATATGTTCACTCCCGTGGTGGATATTTCCAACATCTGCTATAAAGAATATTCAATTTCTTCTTTCTAGTTTATCCAAAAACAACAGTAGACCATAGCAGTAACTATTGTGACAAATTTCACTACCTAATTATTGCACATTTTTTTAATGACGTCATGTGCTTCATTTTTCGAGCTGACCTACATATGAAGTGTGAGACTACAAACACCCTGTAGAAGACTTAATGCAAACCATTGTTAATATTACATTATGTTTCAAGTTTAATACCAGACTAGATGGATGAATGAACGGAGGGTTTATGATGTATTTAATTAACCATACATTTTAACGTGTATGACGTAGGCAGGATTCCATAGATCGTGCGATGAATATATCTTGTGGCTCGTATGAATAGCGACGCCACATAAGGGACACAGTTGGGAGCATTGCTATCTCACTTAATAATGCATTAAAAATCTAAGTCTTACTGTGACGATATACGTGACCTTCACCCATAGGATTAACTATATTTAGTGACATCACGACGTGTTGGCTATTTAAAAAAAGTGCGACTTGCAGGTCTGACCACTTGACCAGCGCATAAATAGGACAAGTCGCCATAACGATTAGGTATGTCAGGATTAGTTATAACTAGCTACTGCGAAGCAACAACATACAAGAACATACAACAACTACAAAAACACAACACAATCCGATATTGAATGAGGGAAGGGATATAGAAGATGTTGGTGAATTTGTCTGCTTTGGAAGCAAACCAGGAGGTATAGATGAGGACATTAATGCCAGGATTAGGAAAGTCAGACGCCCGTGTGTTGCTGGGGTCCCTAAGGAGAGCAAAGAATAGTAGCACTGCGACCTACAAGGCATATCGTAAGAGGCACCTAAGATAGAGGCCTATGGAAACTACCTTAGTAAACAAAACGCGTCATGAAATCGGATGTTATGGCCTACTTGTATACCTAAATATAAACCTAATATAGACAAAATATAGACAAAATATAGACAAAATATAGACAAAACATAGACAAAATATAGACAAAATTTAGACAAAATATAGACAAAACATAGACAAAACATAGACAAAATATAGACAAAATATAGACAAAACATAGACAAAACATAGACAAAACATAGACAAAATATAGGCAAAATTTAGACAAAATATAGACAAAACATAGACAAAACATAGACAAAATATAGACAAAATATAGACAAAATATAGACAAAACATAGACAAAATATAGACTAAATATAGACAAAATATAGACAAAAATATAGACCTAATACTATATTCCCTAGTGTACCTCACGGGAGGGTCATACCGGGAGGTTCATACCGTGAGGTATACTAGGTAATATTGTGTTAGGTCTATATTTTTTTTAATTGACCATTGGAAAACAACGGCCGCCTTTACTTCCTAGTGCTTTTCTGGTATCTAATTTAAGGCTGGGTTTACTTAATAGCCGATACGGTCAGAAAAAAATGTTACTCCCACCGTGGAACTGAACCCTGGATTACGCGCCTAAGAAGCAGGTACCTCTTACCTCTATGCTATCACTGTTCTCTCTGACCTCTACGCTATCACTGTTCTCTCTTACCTCTATGCTATCACTGTTCTCTCTGACCTCTACGCTATCACTGTTCTCTCTTACCTCTATGCTATCACTGTTCTCTCTGACCTCTATGCTATCACTGTTCTCTCTTACCTCTACGCTATCACTGTTCTCTCTTACCTCTACGCTATCACTGTTCTCTCTTACCTCTATGCTATCACTGTTCTCTCTTACCTCTACGCTATCACTGTTCTCTCTGACCTCTACGCTATCACTGTTCTCTCTGACCTCTACGCTATCACTGTTCTCTCTGACCTCTATGCTATCACTGTTCTCTCTTACCTCTACGCTATCACTGTTCTCTCTGACCTCTACGCTATCACTGTTCTCTCTTACCTCTATGCTATCACTGTTCTCTCTTACCTCTACGCTATCACTGTTCTCGATATGTCACATAGTCGTTATATATTGCCTGTCAATTCACGAAGGATTATAAGATAACAATTTATTTATTGTGCCACTGTTATCAAACAAGAAAGTTATACGTCTAAAACATAAACAACATTATCAAGACAAGCACAACATTGTTAATAACTTCAACAAATAACAGTTGAAAAGTTACATAGACAACAGAACAGAGTTAACAGTTACACAGTTAAATGTACTTTTTTTCTCTCTCTCTCTAATCTTGTTTTACCTCACAGTGTCAGAATAAGACAAGATTTCGACATCGGGCTTTTGTGTGCGCTTCATAGACAGTGTCTTAAATCGCCTCTGTTATCTCTGATGTCCACCTTTAGCGAGCCCAGCCTTTGCTTTGTATCTACTGTATCGGACTAACATTGCTCTTTGAGACGCACTGTCTGTTGATAAACTGTTTATGTAGCCAAACCATTAAATGTGTTGTTTCCTGATACCTTCATTTCTAAACCGTTCTCTTCTTGGCAAATTCATACTTGTAAATATAGTTACAGTATTGCTCTGACATTTCAGGGAGACAATCGAAAAAAGAGTATCCCATCAAGTCACTGTGTTGGCGTAAAATATTACCTATCAATATTCGGTGAAAATAGCAATACGCGATGTAGCGTTGATGACTAGTTTTATATTACCAGGACAAACACAAAAACAAACTTTGGGAAACTACAAATCACAGAGTAGCCATTGTGTTTTTATTACAAAAGCAGGGAAAATGGTATCGTTGAAATGTGTTGGTGAAAGGGAAAAAATAAATGAAATATGATCTCGGGCGAAGCCGGGTACATTGTCTTTTTTAAATGCAACACGATTTACAATCAATAGCTAGTTTACGTTTTAAAACATTCATCAATTGCAAACTGAATGCATCTAACGTTTATGCATTTTATATGTCTCAACTTAACTTTTATGAATTCAACACGACCCAATAAGTATTCATCCCTTTCATCTGTAGCATTTATATAGTAGTCCCGGCTCCACGATTTCCTGTTTGTTTCCCAATTCGAAAAGTTATCAATGTTAAGTTGGGTGCTAACTCAACTGCGTAGAGAATTGAAGACCATCCAATGATAAGCAAATACAGGTCACAGACACATAGTTTTGCCAGCTAGCTCACTATAACAATTTGTATAAACAATGGCTATCTTGGAAACCTATGGATTGTGTCTAGCACAGTTTGGCTTGACATTGGCGTGTAAACATAAATGCCAACATACATGGACAGCAAGAGCAAATATATAGATATATCAATGCCAATCTGGCTAGAAAACAAATAAGCACCAGCGGTTTGTACGCATGGAAAGCCAAAAAAGAATAATTGAATCTTGCCTATGATAATGCGAAAAAGACAATTACCTGATTGTTAACCTCACATGGGGTTATAAATGTGGCACCTAACTATTAGATACTGGTGGCGGAGGGGAAGATTTAATGCAATAACAACAAAGTAACTGAATGCCTGCGATTTAAGTGCAGCTGTCAGCGTTATTCTCACTGATAGTTCAAGATATGTTTTTAGTGATACATTCAGTGTTGTTCTATGTACATCTCTCAGTGTTGTTCTATGTACATCTCTCAGTGTTGTTCTATGTACATCTCTCAGTGTTGTTATGGGTATATCAGTGTTGTTCTATGTACATCTCTCAGTGTTGTTCTATGTACATCTCTCAGTGTTGTTCTATGTACATCTCTCAGTGTTGTTCTATGTACATCTCTCAGTGTTGTTCTATGTATATCTCTCAGTGGTGTTCTATGTATATCTCTCAGTGTTGTTCTATGTACATCTCTCAGTGTTGTTCTATGTATATCTCTCAGTGTTGTTCTAATGTATATCTCTCAGTGTTGTTCTATGTGCATCTCTCAGTGTTGTTCTATGTATATCTCTCAGTGTTGTTATGGGTATATCAGTGTTGTTCTATGTATACCTATCAGTGTTATGCTATATACTGCTCACAATGCTGTTCTATGTGCTCATCTCAAACAGGATGCCGTTTTGGAAGATGTCTCGCAACAGTAAGTTTAGTCTCCTGGTCAGTTACAAGTCTTAGAGTCAATCGTGGGTCATCAGTCCTGCTGCCTTGGGTGAGCTTGCATATGCAAGTTTAGTCTCCTGGTCAGTTACAAGTCTTAGAGTCAATCGTAGGTCATCAGCCTTGCTACCTTGGGTGAGTTTGCCTATGATATTACATTCTTGGTTGCGGTGTCAGAGCTTGATTTGATTCTCAAAGTCGTTGGTGGCTTCACGAACATTGATGCTGCATTAGGCCAGAACTCTGTAAGAAAGATAAGCAGAAGTGTTCAATGTCAGCCACGATTTGCGTAGTGCTTGTCGAACCAGGCAGGGATGGATTGGACTTTTCTTTGAACTACTCCAGTATCTATGTCTCGAGGGAAGAGGTCGTTGAACGAAACACGAGTCATGAGTGGGGGTTGGTGCCAGATCCGCTTGAAATGAAGCTTGGTCTCAATAGAAACTAGCATACACTAAGAAGCTGATAGACCCTTAGAAGCAGACAAGATAGCAGGTTTTCATGTCGATTCTGATGGTATATCTCACATCTCAGTTGATTGCAATATAGAGGTAGCATGGTCGTGTTCTACACAAGCGTTATTGATGACTTCGAGGAGTCTGGCCAGGATGTGCTTCCATTTCTTGTTGTCCTCTGCTGTAACGCTCGCTGTGTGGTTCATGTCAAAGGCCCAATCGACGAGAGTCTCTTTTTCTAATTTGGCAAAGATTCTCTGGAGCTTTTGATGAACTTCCTGCATTCTTTAGCTGCAACCTACATGCAGCTAATGAACTCAAGCGCAACCTCCTCCAATGTACCAGACTCATGGCTCGTCCTAGGTTGCTTCTCGTACTGATTCCCACGAGTAACCTTCGTAGTGGACCTGTCTAAACTGCGTGAAGTGAAGTATACTGTGTCAGGCGTTACCTTTGTGGCAGATGAGCACTGCTGTTCTGTACCAGTATTGGTATTTGTAGCTGTTGTAGATATCTTTGTCGGCGATATCCCGCAGAAAGACTGCACGCTTGAAGATCATGTCCCCATCCGCAACACACTTAACTGTTGCCCTTGTTACATTAGCTCTCTTCTCCTTCTTCTAAATTTTCTGGCACATTGTGAGGGTTAGTCCCTGGTACATCATGACATCTTCAAAGTGCTGCGCCCTACTCTGACAACACAGTTGAGGTTGCCGTCTGTCATTAGGCTCAAAGTTGGCATGATGATGGTCTCTGAGAGGTTAGAGACCTTTACAACAGAAGTAACAGTACAGGAGCTTGTTCTTTACGCTAAATTCATCCCCTGGAAGAAATCTGTGACGCCTTGCTACTCTCTTGTCTGCCATATAAGCATTACAGCAAATTGACCAGCCGAGAATGAACACCATCGACAGTGTTAATGTCGTCAATATGAAGCGGTTCCTACTTTGCACTCCATGTAGACCCTGACAACGCCATCGACTTCACACCCGTCTTTAGCACCGTTACATAGCTCTTGTCCTAGTAATTTTTCAAGGTAGCAAGTCTCTCTCAAAGGAATCGACTAGCTAGGGAACTCTGATTTTCCTTTTTCGCTGATGTTAGGTATTCCCTTCGAAGGTCTCTTAATTCCTCATTCAATGCTCAACGGCTTTAGCACGAAACGACGTTGTAATCTAGGCATTAAGCTGTTTGAAACATCATGTTCAAACACTCCAAAATAAACCACATAACAAAGACATATTGAAACATTCGTAACGATAACACAGAACACACAACAATAGCGTGCCTTATAACTTAAGCCTGCCTTGACGACCGGGAATAGCGATTCGCTTTGAGGGTTCCGTGTCACTTCAGCACACTATAAATAGCTTCATCAACACAATAACAGCAAGTCTTGGATTCTCCGAAAGGAGTTAATTCTTATTTTTCATGTTTGTTGGCCTACACGCTCTGATATAACCAATAAAAGGTTCGCCTTAGGTTGAAAGGGCGTGCCTCGGCTTAAAGAGGCTTTAATCCCTTACTTAACAAACAAACAAAACATAACATCAAAGGCGAATGTTCAGCATTAAAATATTATTAATTTTAGAGATGTATTTTATGATGTGTGTGCTTATAACGATAAATGTGCACTGATATAACCTATCTGTGGTTGAAAGTGAAGTGTTTATCTAACTATTATATCTTGTTCTTCATAAACTTTAACTCCTGCAATACGAAAAGCCACTTGATCAACAGTTCTCACAGGGCCAATTTTTCGAAAAGCTCCCACGAACCATAGCAATAATTAGAAACAATACTATTAACAAGATACATTTGATGGCATTTGTATATAATTTTGTGTAAAATACATTCGGCGAATTTAGAAACGAGAGTTACCTGTGTGTTGCAGTGTCCTCGATGGGAGCAAAGAATAGTACTACTGCGACCTACAAGGAATGTCGTAATAGGCGACTGAGGTAGGGGCCTAGGGAAGCTAATCAAGTAAATAAAAAGCGTGGCAGAAATTGGATGAGTTGGTCTATTTGTAAGCGCATGACTGGCACATACGTACATTCGCTCTTAGGCTCGGATCACAAACAACTCACAAAAAAGTGATTAACAAGTGGTCAATATAAAGCGCTCGAAGAAGAAGAAGAAGAAGAAGAAGAAGAAGAAGGAGAAGAAGAAGCAGAAGAAGAAGGAGAAGAAGAAGAAGCAGAAGAAGAAGAAGAAGGAGAAGAAGGAGAAGAAGAAGAAGAAGAAGGAGAAGAAGAAGAAGAAGAAGAAGGAGAAGAAGAAGAAGAAAAGAAGAAGCAGAAGAAGAAGAAGAAGAAGAAGAAGAAAGAAGAAGAAGAAGAAGAAGAAGAAGAAGAAGAAGAAGAAAGAAGAAGGAGAAGAAGAAGAAGAAGAAGAAGAAGAAGAAGAAGAAGAAGAAGAAGAAGAAGAAGAAGAAGAAGAAGAGAAGAAGAAGAAGAAGAAGGAGAAGAAGAAGAAGAAGAAGAAGAGAAGAAGAAGAAGAAGAGAAGAAGAAGAAGAAGAGAAGAAGAAGAAGAAGAAGAAGAAGAAGAAGAAGAAGAAGAAGAAGAAGAAGAAGAAGAAGAAGAAGAAGGAAGAAGAAGAAGAAGAAGAAGAGGAAGAAGAGAAGAAGAAGAAGAAGAAGAAGAAGAAGAGGAGAAGGAAAGAGAAAGCTTGGGACATATTCTAATTGATGAAATAATGCTTTAAAAGAAATTTGTGAACAAAAGATTTCCATTGTTGATATTCTGTCTCTTTTCTATTAATGTTGTTATCTCTACCTCAAGTCACGCTCATACAACTGTTCTCATACACATACAACTGTTCTCATACACATACAACTGTTCTCATACCATACAACTGTTCTCATACACTACAACTGTTCTCATACACATACAACTGTTCTCATACACATACAACTGTTCTCATACACATACAACTGTTCTCATACACATACAACTGTCCTCATACACATACAACTGTTCTCATACACATACAACTGTTCTCATACACATACAACTATTCTCATACACATACAACTGTTCTCATACACATACAACTGTTCTCACACACATACAACTGTTCTCATACACATACAACTGTTCTCATACACATACAACTGTTCTCATACACATACAACTGTTCTCATACACATACAACTGTTCTCATACACATACAACTGTTCTCATACACATACAACTGTTCTCACACACATACAACTGTTCTCATACACATACAACTGTTCTCATACACATACAACAAAAGTTACAAGTCACACTCATACAACTGTCCTCATACACATACAACAAAAGTTACAAAAGTCACACTCATACAACTGTCCTCATACACATACAACAAAAGTTACTTAAGTCACACTCATACAACTGTCCTCATACACATACAACAAAAGCTACAAGTTCCAGTACAACAAGCTAATATATCAACAATCCACCCAGTCTCAATACAACTTCTTCTTCTTCAAATGATCCATATCGACCACTTGTTAGCCACTTTTTGTGACTTGTATGTGATCCAAGCCTAAAAGCGATTGTACGGTGTGTCAGTTACGCGCCTACAAGTTGGCCAGCTATCCGATCTGATCAGCCTCAGTGCTTCTTGTTAACATACCACCAACCTACTCAGCCTCATTGCAGAGCGTTAATATATTATTAATCCTACCAACCTCAGTGCAGTTTTGTTAGCCTTTTATCAACTATAACAGCCTCTTTACAACACCAGCGTCAGCAAAATATGTTAGTATGTCCCCAGCGTTACCTGTTTCCGTAAAACGAATTATTATATGACCACTGTTACCTGTCTCCGTAAAACGAATTATTATATGACCATTGTTACCTGTCTCCGTAAAACGAATTATTAAATCACCACTGTTACCTGTCTCCGTAAAACGAATTATTATATGACCATTGTTACCTGTCTTCGTAAAACGAATTATTATATCACCATTGTTAACTGTCTTCGTAAAACGAATTATTATATGACCACTGTTACCTGTCTTCGTAAAACGAATTATTATATGACCATTGTTACCTGTCTCCGTAAAACGAATTATTATATGACCATTGTTACTTGTCTCCGTAAAACGAATTATTATATGACCATTGTTACTTGTCTCCGTAAAACGAATTATTATATGACCATTGTTACTTGTCTCCGTAAAACGAATTATTATATGACCAGTGTTACTTGTCTCCGTAAAACGAATTATTATATGACCATTGTTACTTGTCTCCGTAAAACGAATTATTATATGACCATTGTTACTTGTCTCCGTAAAACGAATTATATGACCATTGTTACCTGTTTCCGTAAAACGAATTATTATATGATCAGTGTTACTTGTCTTCGTAAAACGAATTATTATATCACCATTGTTACCTGTTTCCGTAAAACGAATTATTATATCACCATTGTTACCTGTTTCCGTAAAACGAATTATTATATGACCATTGTTACCTGTCTCCGTAAAACGAATTATTATATGACCAGTGTTACTTGTCTCCGTAAAACAAAATAGTAAATCACCATTGTTATATAAGAGACGGTTTATGTTAATGCATAGAGCGTTTACTATTCAAATCAGATATAAGTGTGATGTGGGTTCAATCCTACACTTGACGTTCTACGTGTGAGGACAGAAATCGGCCCTTCTATCTCCTTCACAATTAGAGATAGAAATGTGAACTGACAGGCACTTCATACCTTAAGATCTGGATACCTTAATACCTTACATACCTCTTCATACCTTAAAAGCTACTGGATATTATCCATTCATCCATCCATCTATCTATCCATCTATCCATCCATTCATCCATATATCCATCCATATATATCTATTTATCTATCTATCCATCCATCCATCTATCCATCCATCCATCCATCCATCCATCCATCCATCCATCCATCCATCATCCATCCATCCATCCATCCATCCATCCATCTATCTATCTATCTATCTATCTATCTATCTATCTATCTATCTATCTATCTATCTATCTATCTATCTATCTATCTATCTATCTATCTATCTATATATATCTATTTATTTATATATCTATCCATCCATCCATCTATCTATCTATCTATCTATCTATCTATCTATCTATCTATCTATCTATCTATCTATCTATCTATCTATCTATCTATCTATCATATCTATATATCTATCTATCTATCTATATCTATTTATTTATATATCTATCCATCCATCACTCTATCTATCTATCTATCTATCCATCTATCTATCTATCTCTGTAAACACAGTTAACATAAACACCATAATATAAATATCGATTATAAATGTTCGATCGAACAAAGTGCAGATCTAACCCTATTCCTAGTCTTATGTACGTAGTACCATCTAGGCGAGCTATCAGTATACTTAGGCAAACACTTAGGCAAACATAATACTGCCTTATGTAATCAAGTATTGAATGAATAATAAAAAAAGGTGTGTTCTCGGTGTCTTAATAAAGTTTATAAGCGTCCTACACATCCAATAATACAACACTAGTAGTTTTATTTCAACAAAAGATATAGCACATCAATGAATCTCAAATTGTGTTCTGTGGATCAATGCAGCATAAACAGGCTATGTATTTGGTTTAAATGAATCTCAAACTGTGTTCTGTGGACTCTAACGAGTTCAGTAAGCTTATTCTTAGGAATATTTAGGAAGCATATTCATTGTGAGTGTCTGTAGCTCAAGCGGTAGTGAGATCGATCACAAACCCAAGCGTACCTGGTTCAAGTCCCACGGTGGTCAAGTTTGGAAGCAAATTGTTTCGTGGATTTTTACCAAAGGTAAAAATAGACCTCACCGTTCAGTAAGCAATGGCAAACTACTGAACGTATAAGTGGTGCCTAGAAAATCAACGACTAGTACTGTGGTCGATAGCTACGTCCTTTAGGATATGCCCCGATTTTCATTTTTCATATTAATCGAAGATGAAAGACTAGACTGAGAGATAGAGGTTAGAGTGCAAAAAGAAAATGCTGTAACCTACCATTGTTAAGCACCCAAACATCTCACTGACAGCTAAACAACGGATAATAAGCAGCATTTTCATATCTACGCTGTGTTACAAGAACCAAACATGACAATGAGCAAAGCACACTCGCAAAAACATAGCTACATGTGAAATGTTATAAACTATACCAGAAAAGACCAACATCACAATAAAAAAGAAAGTTGGCAAAGAACCTTGCTTGAATTACATTGAGAAACAAAGAATGGAGTGGTTCGGCCACTTAATAAGAAAACAACCAAACTGCACTGTATAAAGTCTTCTACAGAAGAACATCAGGAAAGAAGACAAGAGGAAGATCAAGAAAAAGATGGTTAAATGACATAGCATAATCCTGTAAAAAAGCAAAAATAACTATCACCAAATCGCTAGAGCAGTGCAAGTCAAAAACAGAAAACCACGACACTGGGCACTAACCCGGTTACTATGACGACAACAGACGAAAGAACAAGACGGCCTTTATTATACTGATAAAGCTTTGATAAATCTCAAATTGTGTTCTGTGGACGCTTACGATATACTGAAGACATGTAAAAGGATTTAAAGAATATCACAGTTTATTCTGTCGACGTATGAAATCAAGATATGTATCGGGCTTGTATGAATCTGAAATTGTGTTCGGTCGACTCTAACGACATAAGCAAGATCGTATGAATCTCAAATTGTGTTCTATGGAATATTGTGGGTTTATCGAGGTAAAAAAAAAAGGTTTATGAATGTCAAACGCAAAACAGATTTAATGTACACGCGCGTCGTTTTATAAATACGAGATTAGGGCTCATATTGCATAACTCAATGTTAAAATTGCATTTCTGTAGAAGTAATGTTTCTATATGGCCGTTGAAGATGGTTTCAGAATATAACTGTATTTGAGCATGATGGTTGCAGATGTGGGATATCTGGTCTATGAGAGAGAGAGAGAGAAATTCAGAAAACTGTTAGGTGGTAAAAGTTCTCAGAATAAGATAGTTGATGATGAGGTGAGGCGGGACCAATTACAAGTGGGTGAAATATGGACAGGACGGATACCATAAGTGTTCTTTGATGTATCCATGTAGTAACAAACTCAAAGGCACTGAATCATCATCAAATAGCTCTTAAAGTGTCTCTAAAATGCTTCGATATTGACAACACGTGCTGGGAATCCCTTGAGCAAGATCGCCAAATGTGGCGCTGCAACAACACAGGAAGAACTCGCATAGATGAGAATCGTCGCACTGTTGAGGTGCAAAGAGAACAAGCGGCGCGAAAAGGCAGCGACCACATGTTCAACTCTGACCACAAGATTAAATGCAAACTGGTATTCTCTAGGGAGTCACAAAGAAACAACAATGAAATCTAAAAATGTCTACACCGTTCACCGAAAACGTTTTTTCCCCATTTATTTATTTCTTTTTCATACTTTATGCTTCAGAAATATCGGTCTCAGTTCCATGGAGGGGATTGAGAGAGTTGCCCAGGATAGAGCGGTATGAAGAAATTACTTACAGGACCTATGTAACGTATAACGGTACGAGAGGAATTATTATGCTTCAGTAACAGTAAAAAAGAAGACAGAAAAGAAGAAGCCAGAAAAGAAGAAGAAAAATAAGAAAAATAAGAAGAAAAGAAAAAGAAAAAGAAGCAGAAGGAGAATTGTTTTCTAGAACGCATGAAAAATATTTTAACAAGTCAAGGGAGATAACAAACTATAATAAATAACGTAAATAGCAGAGCTGCACAGAGTAGTTCTGTCCCATATTAATCCCTTCCATTTCCTAGAGTTCATGAGCCCTCGTTGTTTTACATTCATTAATCTCTCGCTTAATTTAAACTATCATCTAAGCTCTGTCACTCTACCTTCTAAGCTCTGTCACTCTACCATCTAAGCTCTGTCACTGCCACTTTCTTGCACGAGATCGTCTCTACATAACTTGTAGGCAGATTGCACTAGTCAGCGGATCTCTATCATCTAAGCTCTGTCACTGCCTCTTTCTTGTACGAGATCGTCTCTACATAACTTGCAGGTAGATTGCACTAGTCAGCGGATCTCTATCATCTAAGCTCTGTCACTGCCTCTTTCTTGCACGAGATCGTCTCTACATAACTTGCAGGTAGATTGCACTAGTCAGCGGATCTCTATCATCTAAGCTCTGTCACTGCCTCTTTCTTGCACGAGATCGTCTCTACATAACTTGCAGGTAGATTGCACTAGCCATCGGGTCTCTGTGGCTAAGAATTTGCCTTGCATTCCGAAGGTAGAAAGTTCGAATCAAGACAGCACCGTTCTGTTCACGAGTGCATTTTTCCCAGAGACACCTAGGATTCTTTTCGGAGCTACGGAGTTTTGCTGCGTTCCATACTCTCTGTAGCTGGCGTGTAATATATGGTGGTGTTCAATGGGAGTGATCGAGCGCTATGGGAGTATAACCCGGCGCAATAAACATCCCTTAGCTTGAGAACCTTTAGTACACTATTCAGCCATGATAAACAGCTCGTCTAGGTATGTGCAGGAAAACTCTCCTCAGAAGAAAAATAGCAAACCCCTTTCTACCTTGTAGATTCAGACATCTCAGTCTAGTGCTAACAGAGCACACCGCAAACAAGCAGACGTTAAAGCAGAGAGAAGTGGTTGCTTCATAGTTGCAAAGCAAAATTATGGTTACCCATAAAGAATGTTGTCTCAATAATGGCGTTGTTAATGGTGAATGCAAGAAATCACTTTGTCCTTCGGGAACTTTATATGCTTCAGGATTTTAAGATAATGAGAGTTTAAGATAGCGAGAGTTTATGCTTACCTGAGTTCAGTGGCGGCTTGTTATTAAGGGCCAGTGGGGCCGGGCCCCACCAAAAATAATGTATAACGTGATTTATTATTTTATAAATTAAAATATAGCAACCAAAACCATGATTTATCCGGAAAAATGTCTGGCCCCACCAACAAAAATGATTACGAGCCGCCACTGCCTGAGTTTATTATTACGAGAGTTTATGATTACGAGAGTGCATGAGAGTTTGTGAATATGAAAGTTAACGACCATATTGACTGCTGTTATAAAAATTTTTCTCTGCACTCTGAAGGATTTATAGCCACAAGACTGTGTCCCCTGTGGTGTATATTTTTTCAAATAAATAATTGATCACGCTACCGGTACCGCAAGACTGTATCACCGCAGGAGTATATTTTTGAAATAAATAATTTATTACGCTCCTGGCACTCTCGATTCAAAGATATTATTGTGTATTTGTGCATGACTCGTGACCACCACATAGCTCATATTGCTTTCAAAACTACTAATACAGAGATCGAGGCAAAGATCGAGGGAGAGAGAGCGCGAGAGAGAGGTATGTACAGAACAGTATTAATAGTATAGTCTGAACAGTATATAAATGAGACGTCCTACTCACAGTAAACAAGTTACTGCAGACAAAATTCGAATTTCAAACATGTCTTAAAAAACAAACGATGAGAATGTCGACAATAGAACTTTCTGGAATCTTTGTGGTGAAGTGGTTAAGACAGTTATCTTGCCTTCTGACGGTTGTGGGTTTGAATCCAGATTGCGTCGTTCAATTCAGACTTTATTTGTTTCAAGAGATCTCTATGATTGTTGCTGGAGCTACAGAGTTCGCTCTTTATTCTACACTCCCAGCTGGTGGCTTGCTATTTCTGCCAAAAGGGACAAAGCTATATGGGAAACTCATTGAAATGCATTGACGTAACGCCTTTGTATTCAAAGACTTTTAAAACGTTCTAATCAACAATATAATTGTCTAACCTTACACTGACGACTGCTGTATTTTCTAACTTAGTTAGTTAGTTAGTTAGTTAGTTAGTTAGTTAGTTAGTTGTTTGTTCCTTTCGTGTCATATGCGGCACATAGAGCAGCGGTTTTAGATCTCCATGTGATGCGGTTCGTTGCTCGCAGTTGGAGATCTTGTATGGTTTTACATCCCAATAGTTTACTTTCTTGTAGGATTGTTCTTCGAAGAGTGGTTTAAGGTCTTCCACGTTTTCTTTTCCCAACTGGTGACCACATAAGTACTTTGATCTAAGAACATGACATAAATATTTCCACCTTCGTTTCCTTCTAACTTCTAATTAACATTCATTTAAAAAAATGAATTGCTTCTGTTTAACAAAGACTGTGCAACGCCTTTATATTACCACATCTACTTAACTATACTACAACATTATACCAAATCTGACGTATCATAGAAGATTCCTTCAAAACAGATTCATCCTCGCTTTTGGCTATTAGAAAAATAAATGCACAAAAATATGAGTCCCACGATTTGATAAAATAATGATGAACTGTGAAATACACGGAATCTAGACAACATTTTGGGCTCTCCATAATTCTAGTATTTCTTAGGTCTTTTAGATTTTTACAAATGTTGTCCAAGACGTGGAGCCTGGGGGAGGAGCGTGGAACATGAACCGATCACGTAAGTCGTGGCAAAACAAACAAAAACATGGCTTCTATTCTTGTCAAGAGCATCTTTCATTTAATCAATTTTATATTTGGGTAATTTTTTAACCAATGAATCACGGACTAGTGAACCATGGGATTTGCAGATGTGTTGTTAAAATAACAAGAAGATATCTCTTAGTCTATTCAGTGGCGGCTCATCAGTAAGGGCCAGTGGGGCCCACCAAAAATAATGTATAACGTGTATTTATTATTTTATAAGTTTAAATATAGCAACCAAAATTATCCGTAAAAAATGTCTGGCCCCACCAACAAAACTGAGAACGAGCCGCCACTGAGTCTATTTATATATATATATACTATTTTTGAGTAGCAACAACAACAATTGCAGAAACGTGCAACAAAATAAGTGAAGATTTAAAAACAGATATTAAATTATTTATATTTATATAATAACTGTTATTTTGTCAACTGAACGGAAACACGGAGGAGCTGTATGCTGCACGAGAGAACTACGGATTGGAAGACTTGATTTAAGTTGGTTAACGGGCAATGCTCAAATGGGGTTAAAACACAAGCGAGAGAGAGGGAGAGGGACGAGATTGAGAGAGAGAGATTGAGAGAGAGATTGAGAAAATTGAGAGAGAGAGAGAGAGAAAGAATAATGTTGGAATAGTACAAGAATCACAAATTTTATTGTTTATAAATTACTGAGCCCACGTCATATCGTCCAGGGCAGATCCGTAAATGATTGGTTTCCCCCAAGAGATGTTGAATTGAATGTAAAATGGTGGTTTACATGGCTATCTGGTTAAATAGACTTCTCTCTCTCTCTTTCTCTCTCTTTCTCTCTCTCTCTCTCTCTCTCTCTCTCTCTGCACCTCAGGTATCCAGTTCTACATGACAAGTAAGCTCCTTAAACCGTTGGATCGATTCAACATCTATTTAAATGTCCTCATTTAACAGGCAGTCGTGAAAAAACTGAAGAACGTCCTCTAACGTACATTTCTCTTCTCTTGTCTACCTTTCTTCTGTATAACATTTCCTTGCTTGATCTGCTCTAGGACTAGCCAACAGTGTACGAGCTCTGTAGCACCGGCTAGAACTCATCAGAGATATTACAATATTAGATGGGACGATCATGTAATGCCTATTCATTATCCCTCTTCTTCTTCTTCAGCGATATCTGGTCATATTATTTTATGAATATTTTTCACCAATAAATAACCATCATCATCATCAAGTAGCTTGTCCCTTCCGGAACTTGGCTCCCATGACAGCAGCCCTGAAAAACTCTCTGCTCTGTGCAAGTTGGTCGGCGTCAGCAGCAGCCATTCTCAGATCTTCAATGACATAGACTCACAGAATTGAGTAAAATTGCAAAAAGCTTGCAGTGTTCTATCAAACATATTTTAATTCCAGCCCCCACCCCCACCCCAACTGAAAATAGGTCAGGGTTTCCCATTGAGTCCGTAGGCCCACAAGTTTATAGTTGGTGGTGGCTTAACCCACTGTGGACCACAAACTAGGAATTCAGGTCTGTCAAGCTTCCCCAAAATTTAGTTTTCATGTCGACTGGCAGTGGCCACATCTTGCTTCTCAGTCCACACAAGAGAGGACAATCTTGCAGGACATATCCAGTGTCTGTTCAGGTATTCATTATTCAGTCGTCAAGAACAGATATAACTGCATTCTGGGAAGACCAATAGGTGCTCAGTCTCCATCAGCAAATAGCAAAGAGTATATATGCTGATTGATCCCGTCGCACGCTGATTACACAAGCGTTTAAACTGTCTTCTCCCGCATCTCTCTCTCTGTCTCTCTCTGATATTGTCCCTTGTCTTGTCTTATCCCATGTTGTGAAGCGTCGAGAAATTTCAGTTTTCTATCCTGTGCAGATGTATTGCATCTTTAGTTGTTAATCTTTGATGTCGCAGGATATCTGATATTATCTATCCATCTTGTTCTTGGTCGTCCTCGGCATCTGCTCTGGTTGCCAGTTGTTATAGACGCCAGATGGTAGTAAATCTGGTTTCATTCTCATTAGGTAACCAAACTATTTTATTGTTGTCTTCTATACATGGTGGATTCCAACCACATTTCTAATGTTCTCATTTCTAATGTTCTCATTTCTAATGTTCTCATTTCTAATGTTCTCATTTCTAACTTTCTCTTTCTAATGTTCCATTCAATGTTCTCATTCTAATGATTCTCATTAATGTTCTCATTTCTAATGTTCTTCATTTCTAATGTTCTCATTTCTAATGTTCTCATTTTATGTTCTCATTTCTAATGCTTCTCATTCTCTAATGTTCCTTTTCCATCTAATTCTTCTTCTTGGCGTCCCAACAAACACTTATTCAACACCTCTTATGGATTTATCATGAACTATCCCATGTAGACTTGATATGTATGTGTCAACAGTCGTATGACTTACAAGTAGGACAAATTTGTACTTCTCGACGCTTTTATTTACAGAATAAGCGTTCTTCTCAGCCACTGCTTCTCTCGCCTACACGACATGCCTTGTAGGTCACATGTTATATTCTTTGCTCTCCTTGTGGTACCTCAACAACACAAGGAGCTATATTCTAAAACACTGCATCCTCACACCAACGTGATTTATCACAATGTAGTATACTTCTACAACAACACAATGTAGTATACTTTTACAACAACACAATGTAGTATACTTCTACAACAACACATTGCAGTTACTTCTCAACACAGAATGCAGTATACTTCTACAACAACACATTGCAGTCTACTTCTCAACAACACAATGCAGTATACTTTACAACAAGACAATGAGTATACTTCTACAACACAAGTAGTATACTTTACAACAAACATTGCAGTCTACTTCTACAACAACAGAATGCAGTATACTTCTACAACAACACAATGTAGTATACTTCTACAACAACACAATGTAGTATACTTTACAACAAACAATGAGTGTACTTCTACAACAAAGAATGCAGTCTACTTCTACAACAAGACAATTGAAGAATATTTATTTACATTTTCATTACGTATAATAAAAGTAGTTGTAGCAGTTATTATTTCATGTGAAACTATCGAATAATTCATGAAAGGAAATATTATAATGGTTTTAGTTGTACGTGCCAGATAATTCTACCTTTTCCCCATTTTTATGCACAACGAATAATAAATCAATATTTTGCTGCAAACTATAAAGATATTATACTTTTTATTTCGCTTTTAATAAATTACGGATTCAACTACTTAGTTAATTGTGTGACATGTATATTCAACACTTTACCTCCCCTCCACCCCACCTCCCCGTAACACCAGACCCGTCCCCTTTTTATATTAGTTGCCCTTGTAGGTTTTCTTTATATTTTCTCAATTCCGTTTCTCTAGGTTCGTTCTAAATGTCAGTTTTGCATTATTATACTTTTCTATCCAATATCTTTAGCTTGAAACCACTTTCGTTTCCTGGTAGATCTTGTCCATTGCTCTACGTATCGCCCGTGTGAGAGGAAGACAACGAAAAAGATGGTTAGATGGCATAGCAGAATCGTGTCAAAAAGCAAAAAGAACTATTACCCAAACCACTAGAGCAGCCAGGCAAAACAGAAAACCATGACACTGAGCAACAACCCGGTAATAATAATAATAATAATAATTCCTCTCGTACCGTTTTACGTTACATAGACCTGCAATAATTTCTCCATAACGCTCTCTCCTGGTCAACTCGCTCAATCTCTCTATGGATCTGAGACCAATATTTCTGCCTCTCTCAGCAAAGTTCGTTACAGGGTCTCCTTATGTCGACCTCTCTTTCTTGAACCCTTTCATCCACTTCACCTGCTTTGATATTCGTTGATCATTTCTCCTCAAGGTGTGTCCAACATATCTTCATCTTCTTCTTATAACAGTTGTTACTAGTGGTTGACCAGACATTTCTCTGATTTCATCACTTCTCCTGAATTCGTTCCATTTTATATTCATTATTTTTCGCAGACATCTATTTTCAAATGCATTCAACTTGCTTTCTATATCTTTAGTCATTTTCCAACTCTCGCTGGCATATGTTAGGATTGATACAACATTTGAATTGAAAATTCGTAATTTAGTTTTAATATTATATAACTTGTAGTTCCATATTTTTTGACTTTAGTAACGATGTGATGACAACAGTGACCTGGTAATAGTGTGATGACAACAGTGACCTGGTAATAGTGTGATGACAACAGTGACCCGGTAATAGTGTGATGACAACAGTGACCTGGTAATAGTGTGATGACAACAGTGATCTGGTAATAGTGTGATTACAAAAGACGAAGAAGATCTAAAACACTAAACATGTTTTTATTTATTTTACTTTCTTCTTAACTATGATAAAGTCTTGGGAGATTCACTACAAAGTGAAAGAAAGTGCTCTTTGGGAAAAACTACAATAGTGGTTAATGGCGTGATTGGAGAATATTTCTACGCCGATGTAGTGGTCAGTGGTATGTGATGAGTTAAAGGGGACGTATTACCAGAGAGTGCCAACAATTTTTTATTACATTTTGTGTACCTGAAATAATTGTAATTACATCCCCTCCTCTCTCTCTCTGTCTCTCTGTCTGTCTGTGTCTCTCTCTCTGTCTGTCTGTCTTTCTGTCTCTCTCTCTCTGTCTCTCTCTCTCTGTCTGTCTGTCTCTTCTGTCGTCTCTCTCTCTGTCTGTCTGTCTCTGTCCTTCTCTGTCTGTCTGTCTTTCTGTCTCTCTCTCTCTCTCTTCTCTCTCTCTCACACATTTGTGGTGGACCTAAAAGAAGCCATTAATTAGTTACTTACCTTCTTCTTGGGATCGTCCATCTCAGAATCTGATACAGCAGTCAGGTAGAACATGTGGATGTTATAGAAGACAAAGACGACATAGAACTTGTGCGGTGCATTGTGCTTCTCTCAATCCTCAACAGATCAATCTCTGAGCAGCTCAAACTACTCGCCAACATAGATTCTAACGGTGATTCTATGTCCATTTCTTCTTCTCCTATATCTGCACAGGAGTGAACATTGTTTTGTTTTCCGTTACTACAACTGTGGTCACTAATGATCAACTCTGGTATAACATGTTGCTCTTTTTGCAGTTGCTCATTTTGGTTGTTGCTCTCAAGTTGTAATTGTAAATTTTCTTTTTCAAATGTTTGCAACTTTCTATATTCTGTCGCATTGAATGACTCCGGAAAACACCACAATTTTTCCTCTTCGTTTGATATCCTTGATGTCTGGTTACATTGTGTGTCCAGAACATTATATTTGACTTCGACATTCGCTTCATCTTTGATCTTACGAGATTCAGAATAGTTCTGATTAATTCTTATATGATCTACATCTGATTTCAAAAGTGTTGTCGAATTAGATGATTCTTTGAGAGCAATTCCCTGACTAGTTTCATTAGAAGAGCATACTATTAGTTCTGAACGTTCTATTACAGAATCTTCTATTTCAGATCTTTGATTTTGAGGTTTCTTGATCACTCTTTTTAAAGACTTGCTGGATTCTGAAAATACCTTATTTTTAATATTACGAAAGTTTGATTGCAGAACGGGTACGCCTGAATGAATTCTTTGAGCAGTAGATTCTGCCGAAGATTGAATGTTGTCAACAAACACAAGCAAATCTAATGGATTTACTACTGATGCTCTGCCACTGAACTTTTCTTCTTTGACAACAGATCTTTCATCTGAATGTGAACATTTGTGAATTTGATTCCTGACAATGAAATCGTTATTTTCAAACTCGTGATCCTCATCTGTAGGTCCCAGATCCACGGCAGAATCAGCGTTGCTAGATTTATATGAACGTGCACTGTAATCACTGTTAATACTTCCAAGACTGTTCCTTGGTGATAGTGTATCATACAACACCTCGTCCTCATCTGATCCTGGATGTCCACTTGGGAACATATAATGCGGAGATAAACCTCGTACAGTAGTCGGTTGTTCAGTCGATCCTTGGTCAACTTTGTCACCAGCGGGTAGAACAACATTACTGGTGTTATCAGAGTATAGCAACGTTTTAGAGTCATCGATATTCCGATCATCATCTCCTGTCACACATATCCTTATACCTGTCTCTTGAGTTTTAAATTCTTGACAGTTCTTGGTATTCATCTCCGTTTTATATACATGATTTGTTTCAAAATGATTTGAAGTATTTGTTGATGTAGGGTTAACTTCACGATGTTTTGAAATATGCGTGAACGCAGGGTTAATTTTCCGATGCTCTGAAATATGTGAAAATGCAGGATTAACTGCAGGGTGTTTCGAAATAGTATATTTAGATTTGAAAGATTTTTGCAGGCTTGAAGAAATAGATGTTGTGGACGCTTTAATCTTTCGTTCCATTAGAGTCACTGGTTCAAATAGATTTCCCGTACTTTGACTTCTTCCATAATTAAAATGTTTGCTGCTCGAATTCTGAGCTTGGAGACTGTAGTCCCAACAATTCGTATGAGAGTTAATTCGTACTGGGGCAGAACTGTAGGAATGAGGCACAGTGATGGAAGCAACAGTCTCGTTTTTACATAGTTTGGTGTTATCTTGAAGACGACTGGTCGTGGAGACTGTGCAAGAGACATCACTAATATATGATGGTTTGTGTACATGTGTTGTTAGAATTGAGATATCTGTGTTTATACCTGTTGAAGACCATCGTCTTTGGATATGCCTAGAACTGTTGTTCTGATCATTTGAAGACTGAGAACCCGCCGAGATAGAAGATATCTGAGCTTTATCACCGTTCTGAGATTGCGAAGTACGTAGTGTGTTGTGAAAATTAGAGATATAAGGATCATCTTCCGGAAATACACAGGATTCTGTTTTGTTTCGTTCATTTTGAAGTTTCATAACAGAACTGACCCATTCATCAATTCTGGTTGTGTTGTCTCCTTGTTCTGTATGGGGCATCAATTGACGATACTTGATCACATGTATTTTTCTATTTTTATTTTCCATATTGGAAACATCTTCTAATTGTGCTAACGTAATACTCGCTGTAGACGTCTTTCTGATCAGAGTCATGAATTTATCACAAGATATACTAGATGTTACGTCTTTATCTTTATTGATTACATCTTCTGAACAAGCTTCAACAGAAGTAATGTAACTCTTGGAGGATTTATCAGGTACTACTGTGAGAGGATCAGAAGTAATGTAACTCTTGGGGGATTTATCATGTACTTCTGTGGGAGGATCAGAAGTAATGTAACTCTTGGAGGATTTATCAGGTACTTCTGTGAGAGGATCAGAAGTAATGTAACTCTTGGAGGATTTATCATGTACTTCTGTGAGAGGATCAGAAATACATAATTTGTTTTGCATTTGCGAAATTGGCGTGTTTATTTGATGGATATTAAGGATAGAATCGTGCGATAAAGTTCGTTTCTGGGTAATCTGTTGGAATTTTACTTGGCTTTTGGAGCTTGGAAGAATGTAACCGATTTACTGAAGTCGTGTACGAGGTAGCTGGTTTTGTTGATGAAGGATTTGTGTCTGCAGATGTTGAAAGACAGATCGTTGCAGGGTTATACGACAGAAGTGGTTCCGATGTTGCCCTGTGAACATTTTTGTATTGTTGTTGACTATATTCGGATTTTATGGTTGATACCTGTTCTGCATGTCTGCAATTTGAAGCACTATCTGATTCAGTTAATTTAGCTACATTAGAAATTTTACTGTTGGGATATAGGAACACGTTTGTTTTGTTTTGGTTATCAGGACCCGATGGTAACGTTGTTTTCTCATGATTGACTGTACGTGACGTTAAACAGATACTAGAAGAAGAATGTTTGAAGGAAGTTGGACGTTGTTTATCTGTTGAATGTTGCAGTGTTACTTGCTTGAGTTGTGAAGTGTTTAAATCTGTATTATCTTCGACAAATATGTTTCTTTTGAAAGTGTGTAATCCATTCTCATCGATATTAGTATCAACACTGAATACTTTGTCATCACTGACTTTGGGAATAGTCGATCTATTCAATTGTTTTCAAAGAAAAGAACTTGTCATAATATGCAGAATTTTTAAAACCAGAAGTCGAACTCAGCCGCCGTTTACATTCCTTCACATCTTTGGTCTCAGGAAGCGATCGATTATCTGGACTCACATCTTTGGTCTCAGGAAGCGATCGATTATCTGGACTAGCCAATAGAAATCTGTCCAAAATAAAATAAAGGAAGAAACTGTTAACAATATACAGTAACTTCAAAAAAGTAACTTCAAACAATAACAAGTAACTTCAAAACAAGTAACTTCAAAACAAGTGACTTCAAAACAAGTAACTCAAAACAAGTAACTTCAAACAAGTACAACAATAACTTCAAACAAGTAACTTCAAAACAAGTAACTTCAAGACAAGTGACTCAAAACAAGTAACTTCAAGACAAGTAACTTCAAGACAAGTAACTTCAAGACAAGTATTCAAAAGAGTGACTAAAGTGACTCAAGAACAAGTGACTTCAAACAGGTAACTTCAAAACAAGTGACTTCAAGACAAGTGACTCAAGACAAGTGCTTCAAACAAGTGACTTCAAGAACAAGTGACTTCAAGACAAGTGACTCAAACAAGTAACTCAAACAAGTACTTCAAACAAGTAGCTTCAAAACAAGTGACTTCAAACAATAACTTCAAAACAAGTGACTTCAAGACAAGTAACTCAAAACAAGTACTTCAAACAAGTAACTTCAAAAAGTACTTCAAACAAGTGACTTCAAGAAGAGTGACTTCAAGAACAAGTACTTCAAGACAAGTGACTTCAAAACAGAGTAAGCTAAGACAAGTGAGCTCAAAACAAGTGACTTCAAGACAAGTGACTTCCAAACAAGTGACTTCAAGACAAGTGACTTCAAACAGTGACTAAGACAAGTGACTCAAGACAAGTACTTCAGAACAAGTGACTGCAAACAAGTGACTTCAAGACAAGTAAAAGACTTCAAGACAAGTGACTTCAAACAAGTGACTTCAAGACAAGTGACTCAAGACAAGTGCTTCAGACAAGGTGACTAGACAAGTGGCTTCAAGACAAGTGACTCAAGACAAGTGACTTCAAACAAGTGACTCAAACAAGTGACTTCCAAACAAGTGACTTCAAGAACAAGTGACTTCAAACAAGTAAGCTTCAAAACAAGTAACTTCAAACAAGTAACTTCAAAACAAGTAACTTCAAAACTAATAACTTCAAAACAAGTAATTTCAAAACAAGTAACTTCAAAACAATACACATTTCTCAAGAATTGTGACCAAACTTGGGGGACTGCCTAGAGTAGTTGATAGTAGCTCGGCCTGCTAGCTGTGAGACGCTCGGGTTCGAACCTACTGTCCGGCATTTGTTCGAGTCCCTGGTCTTACTCAGGACGATAACGTGAGTACCTCTGAAGTCGGAGAAAATCTGCCTGTATGGTGAGGGAATACTAATTACGAGTACATTGAGCACACGGCTGCCAGTGTAAAGTAATTTACAATGTCACGCTGCTGCCATTGTAAGAAATTGGAAAAACAGATTTTCACGCAGTTTCAGAGATGGAACTTCGTCTGAGTTGAAAGCGGACGAAAAAAAAAAAAAAAGTGACCAAACTTAATAGAAATAAAAATTGCAATTACTTACTGAAATACTAACACCAATTATTATTTTAAAACCCATTTGTCTGAAATAAGAAATTGTAAAAATGGACAAAATTAGAAGTGAAGAAATCAAAAGCTAATTGGATCAGAAATCGGTCATGCAATTCATAAAAGAACGACAAATTAAGTGGTTTGGACACCTGACAAGAATGCCCTGATAGCGTGTACCACAGAAAGCCACACTGAAAAAACATGAGAGTACATGGCAAGTGGAAGACTACTCAAAAGATGGAGATATCGCATCAAGAACATCCCAAGCTTACAAAGTGCCTTAGACCAAGCATACACAAGATCAGTATATCACCCTTACTCCGCCTCCCAATCTCCACAACTTCTGTAAAAAGTAAATGGTAGAAGAGAAGCAGATGACTTATCTGAAATACAAAAACCAATTACACTAACTGGCAATACTTATTAGAAATAGAAATTTTAAAAAAAAAACAATTTAGCGAACGATCAGTTATTGTAGACATATAACAAGGCAATTATTTACCACTAAACATAGCAATTATTTACCACTAAACATAGCAATTATTTACCACTAAACATAGCAATTATTTACCACTAAACATAGCAATTATTTACCACTAAACATAGCAATTATTTACCACTAAACATAGCAATTATTTACCACTAAACATAGCAATTATTTACCACTAAACATAGCAATTATTTACCACTAAACATAGCAATTATTTACCACTAAACATAGCAAATTATTTACCACTAAACATAGCAATTATTTACCACTAAACATAGCAATTATTTACCACTAAACATAGCAATTATTTACCACTAAACATAGCAATTATTTACCACTAAACATAGCAATTATTTACCACTAAACATAGCAATTATTTACCACTAAACATAGCAATTATTTACCACTAAACATAGCAATTGCTTTTAAGTATGAATACGCGTCATTAACATGATGAGTTTTCCCATCTCTGAGAAATTTCTGGAAACAAAATATTCATTAAGTATGTCTTGACATTCCACTCCGCTTCTCTTTGGCTGTTTTCTTGATGGTCTCCCAGGATAGTCGAGCGACCTTCAGTTCCTCAAGAAGACTTCGTCTCCAGGTCTGTTTATGACGTCCTTTTTTCGTTTTTCTTGCGGGTTTCACTTAAATGTTTGTCCAGTAACACTCGACTGTGTCTTCCGTAGGGTATACCCACCTCATCGCCATTTTCTCCTCTAAGATGGATCATCTTGGTTCATGTCCTGTTCTTATCATCAGATCTATGTTGGCAACTCTGTCATAGTATCTCAGTCTGAGAATCCACAGAACTATGTTGGCAACTCTGTCATAGTATCTCAGTCTGAGAATCCACAGATCTATGTTGGCAACTCTGTCATAGTATCTCAGTCTGAGAATCCACAGATCTATGTTGGCAACTCTGTCATAGTATCTCAGTCTGAGAATCCACAGATCTATGTTGGCAACTCTGTCATAGTATCTCAGTCTGAGAATCCACAGATCTATGTTGGCAACTCTGTCATAGTATCTCAGTCTGAGAATCCACAGATCTATGTTGGCAACTCTGTCATAGTATCTCAGTCTGAGAATCCACAGATCTATGTTGGCAACTCTGTCATAGTATCTCAGTCTGAGAATCCACAGATCTATGTTGGCAACTCTGTCATAGTATCTCAGTCTGAGAATCCACAGATCTATGTTGGCAACTCTGTCATAGTATCTCAGTCTGAGAATCCACAGATCTATGTTGGCAACTCTGTCATAGTATCTCAGTCTGAGAATCCACAGATCTATGTTGGCAACTCTGTCATAGTATCTCAGTCTGAGAATCCACAGATCTATGTTGGCAACTCTGTCATAGTATCTCAGTCTGAGAATCCACAGATCTATGTTGGCAACTCTGTCATAGTATCTCAGTCTGAGAATCCACAGATCTATGTTGGCAACTCTGTCATAGTATCTCAGTCTGAGAATCCACAGATCTATGTTGGCAACTCTGTCATAGTATCTCAGTCTGAGAATCCACAGAACTATGTTGGCAACTCTGTCATAGTATCTCAGTCTGAGAATCCACAGATCTATGTTGGCAACTCTGTCATAGTATCTCAGTCTGAGAATCCACAGATCTATGTTGGCAACTCTGTCATAGTATCTCAGTCTGAGAATCCACAGATCTATGTTGGCAACTCTGTCATAGTATCTCAGTCTGAGAATCCACAGATCTATGTTGGCAACTCTGTCATAGTATCTCAGTCTGAGAATCCACAGATCTATGTTGGCAACTCTGTCATAGTATCTCAGTCTGAGAATCCACAGATCTATGTTGGCAACTCTGTCATAGTATCTCAGTCTGAGAATCCACAGATCTATGTTGGCAACTCTGTCATAGTATCTCAGTCTGAGAATCCACAGATCTATGTTGGCAACTCTGTCATAGTATCTCAGTCTGAGAATCCACAGATCTATGTTGGCAACTCTGTCATAGTATCTCAGTCTGAGAATCCACAGATCTATGTTGGCAACTCTGTCATAGTATCTCAGTCTGAGAATCCACAGATCTATGTTGGCAACTCTGTCATAGTATCTCAGTCTGAGAATCCACAGATCTATGTTGGCAACTCTGTCATAGTATCTCAGTCTGAGAATCCACAGATCTATGTTGGCAACTCTGTCATAGTATCTCAGTCTGAGAATCCACAGATCTATGTTGGCAACTCTGTCATAGTATCTCAGTCTGAGAATCCACAGATCTATGTTGGCAACTCTGTCATAGTATCTCAGTCTGAGAATCCACAGATCTATGTTGGCAACTCTGTCATAGTATCTCAGTCTGAGAATCCACAGATCTATGTTGGCAACTCTGTCATAGTATCTCAGTCTGAGAATCCACAGATCTATGTTGGCAACTCTGTCATAGTATCTCAGTCTGAGAATCCACAGATCTATGTTGGCAACTCTGTCATAGTATCTCAGTCTGAGAATCCACAGATCTATGTTGGCAACTCTGTCATAGTATCTCAGTCTGAGAATCCACAGATCTATGTTGGCAACTCTGTCATAGTATCTCAGTCTGAGAATCCACAGAAGACATTTGTTGACAAAGGTCTGAATCTTATTTGTATTTGACTTGGCGACTCGCTACATTATTCATTAAGTATGCTTTCAAATTATTTATTTTTGATTGGAATTGTCGCAACATTCATGCAAACTGCTTCCTCTGAAATGGTGCCGTACATAATGAAGCGAACTAAACTGGAAACAAAGAGACGAACCAAATGGAGGGACAAAACAGGAAAGGAAAGAACTATAACACACATAAATTTTAGTATCGTGTAGATTAAATGTCAAGTAAAATAAACAAAAAGTCAAGAAATCCTTGCTCTACCACGTGATATATAAGGTAATACGGTGTTAGACCCGTATTTTTCACTGACCGTCGACACATGATGGTGATGTGGTCAACATTACCCTAGCCGCCTTTACTTCCCAGTGCTTGTCCCAGTGCTTGTCCCAGTGCTTGTCCCAGTGCTTGTCCCAGTTGACCTGAAAACCGGTTGTGGTCGGAATAAATTCTCCGCCCACTGTAGAATTGAACCCGGACCACTTACCTAAAAAGCGAGTTCACTAACAACTATTCTATTGCGGTTCTTAGTAATTTAAAAACAAATAAAATAGTTTTCATATCGTGAGGTATACAAGATGTTTAACCTGCATTTTTTATAACAGTGGCACACGACGGGCGATGTGTTCAACATCACACCATAGGACTTTACTTCCAATCGTTTTTCTTGTACCAAATTAAGACTGAGTCGACCTGAGACCAGTCGTCGGATCAAAATTCAGACACTTACTGTGGAATTAGATCCCGAGACTACGCTCATACTTCGCTAATACTCCGGATTCGAGGCCACAACCTTCAAAACAACAGGTAAACGTCTTAATCACTTCGTCATAGACACCCCCACAATATCACATGGAACGTTCTGGTGTTCACCTCGACGATGCTGAAGTGGTGTCAATTTAACATGTTTTAACATTGCACGTCTTCTATTTTTACTTTAATTATCATATAGCACTAACTCTAGCAATCATATAGCACTAACTCTAGCAATCATATAGCACTAACTCTAGCATGCATATAGCACTAACTCTAGCAAGCATATAGCATTAACTCTAGCATGCATATAACACTAACTCTAGCAAGCATATAGCACCAACTCTAGCAATCATATAGCACTAACTCTATCAAACATATAGCACTAACTCTAGCAAGCCTATAGCACTAACTCTAGCAAGCATATTCGTTATCTTATCTATCGCCTTTAATTAACTTCTCTCAGACGTTGTTTGTTTAATTCAGATCAATTCGTCCATTGATCTCATTATCAAAACATATCACAGCTATACTCTCAAACAGCCTCAAAAGTATCTCAACATGCACGCAATATGAAGAACCAAATTATTGATTTTAAGATTGATTACAAAAATAGATTCAAGCAAAAAAATGACACTTGATTGTATATAATGACACTTGATTATAGCAATATTGCGAATACTCTTTAGTTCAACGCGTCTATGAAAACATGAATTTACTAGAAGAGTGCATTTCTGATGCTATTTCGGTTCAGGTATTGATTGTGGTAAGAGTTTTAGTCGGAAATGGGCGGTGATCAAATAGAAAGTATATTTCTATGTACGATAATGATTAAGTTGTTTGTTGTTTATCTTCTCTGTAATAGACAACATTGTTTTTCTTTTTCCATGTTCGTTCGTTCGTTTGTTTGCTTTCGTGCTTATCAACAAGTTTAATCTCTCTTTGTGATATGTTTTTGTGTGCCAGGAACGAGAATACGTTGCGTAACGGTTCATATGCTCCTACTTATGTAGGACAGTCGAAGCGATATTTTCGGCCTAAGGAAATGTTTGAGTTTGTCCTGACAATCCCTTACATTTTCTGTCATTTTTGAATTGTATGTTCAAGACTATGTCAACTATGTGAATTGCGACACTTTCACTATAGGCAGCAAATCCATACCAGAGCTTACATATGCATACGACTCAGTATTATTATCCACCAGCAAAGAGGGTTTGGAAAACCTAATCATGACGACCAAGAAATATAGAGAAGACCAACATCTATAATGTCAACCGACAAGCAAAAGGCTTATCTAACATCCAAATAAACAATGAAGAACTCCAACGTGTAGAGAACTACGAATACCTGGGCTCAATAGTCAACAATAACGGCGACTACTCCAAAGAGATCTCAAGAAGATTGGCAATAGCAACCAGGAAGTTAAACACAATGAAGAACATGTGGCAAAGCACCTGCAAAATATTAAAATTAAAAATATTGACAGCATGCATTTTTCGAGTGTCTACTTATGGTTGTGAATCATGGACTATTACACAAACAACAAGAACGAAAATCCAGTCCTTCGAAACGAAATGCTACAGAAAGATCCTACGAATACCATAGACAGTAAAAAAGAAGAACACTGATGTCCTAAAAGAACTGAATGTTAAAGACAATTGGCTGATAAACAATATACTATACAGAAAAATTAGATACTTTGGCAACATCAAACGTCATGATGGCCTGGAGAGAACCATATTTGAGGGCAGGGTCCCAGGACGCAGAGGTAGACCAAGAAGATGCGCTGCAAAGAGAGCAATGTCGTATAAAGGGCACGCACCTTGATGATGATGATGCTCAACACTTTCCGCTTCCGTTTACGCTGGCCATGAAGTGAGCTGCCATGGCCGAAGTATTATTCACGTATCAAATCTCCAGTCATCCTTCGTGTTTAGATATATGTTCTAGTTTATTTCGTCTTTATTCTGTCTGTGTCCTTGATAAAGATCTATGCTCTAGTTTATTTAGTTTTTATTCTGTCTGTGTCCTTGATAAAGATCTATGTTCTAGTTTATTTAGTGTTTATTCTGTCTGTGTCCTTGATAAAGATCTATGTTCTAGTTTATTTAGTTTTTATTCTGTCTATGTCCTTGATAAAGACTCTAGTAGTTCTGTCTAGTCTTATAATTAGTCTTTATTTAATCTGTCTGTCCTTGATAAAGATCCGTGATCGAAATGTGGGATTGTTGTTAGTTTTATATTTAATTTAAAACGTTGTTGTTTACTTATGTGATACTATACACACGTGTCTTTGTCCTTAAACGTCAATTTACTTAGTATCACCGCCACCTACCCACGGTTATCTCCAGATCTGGTCTGGTCTGACCACATCAGATTTGTAGATTTCTGTACATCGTCTTATTTGTGCGTGTGTATAATCTAAGCATGTTCATTCTTTGCAACTTTTCTGACTGGGTGAAGTCGTTCCGGATTATAAACATTCCCAACCTTTTCTAGACAGTTTTCGTTTTGTCGCATACAATGCAACTCATGTAGTGTCACATCTGGACTATCAATGCTGAGACTTAATACAAGTAAATATTTAAGAGAAGATTCATTAAGCTCGAACTTTGGTTTCTGTACTCAGTCAATATTGTCCACCCTAGTTTTCATAAGGAGGACACTTTCATAGGCGCTAGAACTCGACTGTGAGTTTTACGATCGGCCAACTCTACCTTACCCATTCCCCTGCGTTCCGCCTCAGGTACAAAGTTTACTACAATCTTCCCGTGCATCGACATCAATCAATCAATCAATCAATTCTTACATATACAATCATCATCATCATCAAATAGCTTGTCCTGAGAAGAATGTTGCCACCCTAACAGTCCTTCGGAATTTATCTCTCACAAAAACCATATGTACCGCGTCTGCAGCGGTCATGCTCAAACCATCAGTCTATCCTGAATCCATATTTTCCGTGGTCTTCCTCTTCATCTCTTTGCCAGGATGTCTCCTTCCAAAATGGTCTTTTCCAATCAGTTATCAGTTATATGACTATCATCATAGCACTCCGGACATGTTCATAGGTGCTCCGATCTCCGCCTCAGCAAATCCAGCAGCATCCAGCGACCCAACACGCCAGTTCCATGTTGATTAATCAATCTCTTTGCATATTTAGTATGTCGTTCTTTTCGGGCTGCACCAATATTGACACCCATCTCTTTCAATCTGGTCAGCGAGTGGGATTCACAGCCCTGAAACTCCTCTGTTCGGAAAGACTCTCAATGCGTGAAGAATGTCACTTCGATCCATTGATATTGTAGCTAAGTCAGCCAATCTATCAGCTCGTTCATTACCCTAACTCCTGCGTGCCCAGGGACAAAAATAAAGGTGATTTCTCTGATCATTGTCTGTACCAGTACCTCCACCCAGTTGCGTCTCACCATACCTGATTCGACTTTACGAATCATGCTCATGGAGTCACTGAGTATGAAAACACGAGAGTAATTGTGAGATGCCAACCAGTTCACCGCCTCCGTAACCGCCCGAACCTCCATTGTCAAGCTACTTGTGGTTGTTGCGTAGGCCCCACTGGCCTCTCTTATTCATGTCTTATTCTTATTCTTATTCCAATAATTCATGTCTTGTTATATGTTCAAAATGCTTCAGTTTTCTCATTATTATTTATAGCATCAGTCAGTTTTCTTTGATTTGGCTTTTTGTTCATTCCTGATAGATCTATTTGTTCTCTTCTCTGTCCATGATATACGGAGAACTCTGCTGTAACACTTATATTCAAAACATCACACATATGCTTTTCCGCTACTTTGTTAAATGTCCATGTTTCATACCCATACATGGCCCCTGATAATATGTACGCTCTAAGTATTATGATCTTTGCTTTCCTATCAGTTTCATTTCATACTAAACAGTATGGGTGGATTGATAAATTGATTGATTGATTGATTGATTGATCACACAATCAATCAATCTATTCTATACTGTTTTAGTTGTGTATGTATGTTGTAAAATACTGTAAAATATACATGCTTATCACATGTGTTTGTGTAAACAGTGTTCGATCGAATCTGACCTGATTATTCTGTGTTCTACAGACGAATCATTTATGAAAGACATTTCTCAGTACAGCTATTTTTTTAAATAGCTAGCTGGTTTTCTGTTATTAAAAACGCTCGTATTGTAGGACTAGGCAATGGGTGCCGTAAGAAATAAGGGTGTCTAGTTCGAATCCTGTGTTTGGTAATTTGTATTTTTCCCGGAAGCCTCTAATACTTGTATACTATCTGTTTGTTCATCATATAGTATACGTCATGATTGAGAAATCACCAGCCTCCGTGCAAGATCCAAATCGGCGACTTCAACCTTTTGACTAAGATCAAAGCGCAGTGCCCACTTGATCACGGCCAAATGGGGAGAGCCTTCATAGAGCACATAGGCAACTAAACAAAATAAAACAATTCCGTGTAGCTCTCGTTCGAAAGAATGACGACGCCCGGGGGTGTACACGTTACTGGGTACCACTCTTTGCGGCACTAATGGGTAAGGGCTTAATACTGATTTGTTTCTTTTTTAATCTATCTGTATCCTCTTCGTGTCCCGATTGACACATACGACTTCCACAAGAGACTTCATCTGTTGCCGTTCTGCTACCTTTCTACCAACCGTCTCCCACGTCAAACCACACTCCCTCAACTCCCTCTCCTCCGTTCTTCTCTATGTTTCCTTTGAAAGTCCAGGCCTTCTCTTCTGAGAGCTGTCCTATCCAATACCCCCACTGGCATACGACATACATGTCCAAACCACCTCCATCTTCGTCTCTTAATGATGGTCTCCAAGGATGCACAGTCTGTTCGTTTCAAAGCTCCTCATTTGTTATGGTATTTGGCCAGACAATTTCGCAGGATTCTTCTTAAGTATTTATTCTGAAATATCTCCAACGTGTGTATTTTGTGTTGGGTCATTTTCCAGCATTCACTACTGTATAGTAGCACTCCTAGTATATTACTGCTATATATTTTTTAGTTTTGTCCTATGATTTAGTATTTTGTTTTCCACATTTTGTTGAGCATCGCAAAAGTTTGTCTTGCCTTCTTGATTATTTCGATGATATTCTTTTCTAAATCTCCATCTTGCGATACTGTACTTTCCAGTTATACAACTTCCTGGACTTCCTCTGTGACTATTTTGTGATACAATTGGGTTCTCAAATTTATGATTATTTTTCATTATTTTCGTTTTCGCTATATTTATTTTAAGCCCTATTACTTAAGCTGTTCTGGAAAGTATATCTCATTTCCTTTCAGCATCTTCGTATCTGCTGGCCAAAAGACCAATATTATCAGTATAATTTTTTTAAATCAGTGACTTAAATTTAATCAGCCTTCCGACGAATTCAAAATTCAACACATGAAAGCCCTGCAATGACAATATAAGTCTATCTCATCAGACAGTGGGCAAACTCATCAAGGAAGCGGAGGAATCCGATGCAATGACAGTATCAGAAGAGTTTGAACCACAAAATGAAATGCACGGTACGCACCAAGAATCAAAATCTGAAGTGCATAAAATCGATAATTTCACTGGTTTATATGTTAACTATGGCGATCCTGCTACTTGGACCAAATTTGATGATCATATGCAACACATTTTGATAGAACATGGACCAGAACAAGTCGAGCAGTTTGATTTTCCTAAAGACAGTATGCAAAGAAAATTCTCCAAAATTCATTACAACCGCAGGCTTGTCAATGGAGAAAACATTCGTAGACATTGGCTGCAGTACTCTGTAAGTAATAACTCTGTTTATTGCTTCTGCTGCAAGCTGTTTACCAGTATCACAATAGGTGCGCCATCTCTTTCTGATAAAGGTTCACATGATTGGAAAAACATGTCCGCAATTCTATCAGGACACGAGAAAAGCAGTGAACATCTAGTGAATTTTCAGTCATGGAAGGAACTTGAGCTGCGACTGCAACACATGAAAACAATTGATGCCGAACATTTGCGTCTCATAAAAAAAGAAGAAAAGTATTGGCAGCAAATCTTGAAACGGCTGATTGCTTTAGTTCGAGTTCTTGGCATGCAAAATCTTGCTTTCGTGGAACACATGAGCAACTGAACACTTCTAATAACGGGAACTTCCTGAAATTTGTGGAATTTCTAGCTTTGTTTGACCCACTTATGGATGAGCATCTTCGAAAGATTAAAGACAATGAGACATGTACATTATCTAGGCAAAGACATACAAAATGAACTGATTCAGCTTTTATCCAATGCAATCAAACACAAAATTCTAGCATCTGCTCGTGAAGCTAAGTACTTTTCAATAATTCTAGATTGCACACCAGATGCTGGTCATGTTGAACAAATGGCCATGATCATTCGTTTTGTGGATGTGATTTCAAATCCAGAAAATGAGATTGCAGCAGTAGCATCTATAAAGGAACATTTTTTGGGTTTTGTGCCTCTAAAGGAGACAACTGGTGCTGGTATGACTGAAACTATTCTTCGGCAGTTAGAAGAGATGTCTTTATCTATCGAAAATTTACGCGGTCAAGGATATGACAATGGCAGCAATATGACGGGAAAAGACAATGGTGTCCAGCGAAGAATTTTAGATGTCAATCCCTGAGCATTGTTTGTTCCTTGCTGTGCGCATACCTTGAATTTGGCTGTTAATGATGCGGCAAAATGTTGCTTAGAAGCAACAGCTTTCTTTGATTTAGTGCAACGTGTTTATGTATTCTTTTCTGCATCAACTTGTCGTTGGGAAGTTTTAAATCGACATGTTTCTAATCTCACTGTTAAACCACTTAGTGAAACAAGATGGGAAAGTCGAATTGATGCTTTGAAACCTCTTCGTTATCAGCTTGGTGATATCTACGATGCTCTGGCAGAGATTGCGGATGACACAAATTTAACAGGAGCATCTGGTAATACATCACGGACAGATGCACGGGTTATTGCAAAGCCATTTCTAGTTTTAAGTTTGTCGTTTCTCTGGTTGTGTGGTATGACGTTTTGTTTGAGATCAACATGACTAGTAAACAACTTCAGGCAAAAGAATTAGATATACGTGGCGCCATGAATCATCTGGATGAAACAAAGAAGTTTCTCGTAAACCACAGAAATGACACGGAGTTTAAGAAAACATTGGTAGATGCAGCTGAAATTGCAGTAAATTTAGAGATACCAGCACTTTTCGAACCCGAACCAACCCGTATCAGAAGAAAGAAGAAACAATTTGCATACGAAGGAGATGACAACGAACCTATTCGGGATCCAAAAGACAAATTCAAAGTAAACTTTTACTTGGCTGTTCTTGACACGGCAATACAATCGGTTGATGAAAGATTCACTCTGATGCCAAAAATTAGTTCTGTGTTTGGTTTCCTCTATGATGTTCACAGTTTGCAGAATAAAACTAGTAAGGAAGTTATGGAACATTGCTTGAATCTTGAAAAAGCTTTGCAACATGGAGACTCCAAAGATATTGATGCAGTTGATCTAAGCAGTGAACTGAAAGCCATTTCAAGACGAGTTGCAAGGTGTGCATCGCCACATGATGTACTAAACTTTATATTGAAAAATAATCTAACAGATAGTGTCCCCAACACTGTTATAGCTCTGCGAATTCTCTTGACACTTCCAGTTTCTGTGGCTAGTGGTGAGCGAAGCTTCTCTAAGCTCAAACTGATAAAAAACATATTTGCGAACGTCCATGCTACAAGAAAGACTTGTTGGACTAGCTACTCTGTCAATTGAACATGACATTGCCAAAGACATTGAACTGATGGAACTCGTGTCTACATTTGCTAAAGCAAAAGCGCGAAAAATAAAGTTTTGAAATTACATTACCGGTATAAACGAATATACCATTATATAGATTATACATGTTCTATTCTATTCTTCTTCTTTTTATTGAATGCAAATACGAATTAAAACAAAAGGCACCATAGCATTCCTTTGTGAAAGTTCATATTAATTCAATCTTAGTTGCCTGGGAGGGGCGCAGTGCGACAGGTTTGCCTAGGGTGCCAAATACTCTGGCGCCGGCCCTGGACATAACATATACAATTAGATAAAAATCCTAACAGCCCTAAAATCCCGAATAGAAAGATTGTATTGATTTTAGAGCCGTTAGGGATTGTACTGTATTGTACTGTATTGTACTGTATTGTACTGTATTGTACTATATTGTACTGTATTGTACTGTATGAAAAAGCTACTGTACTTTGATTTTAAGTATTTCGCCATTGCTACATAGTTTTACTGCAGTCTTCCATTATATCGATAATACTATGAGATAGTAACCACTTGCAATGTTAATTCTGGTGTTCGAAATCATCTTGGGTTAAAGTTTTGTTTACGTTAGAACATGAGTTTATTGTGCCAGTTAGGCCGCTGCAGACCAGAATATTTAGTTTCTGCATGCTTTTTATTCGGGTTCACCTTCCTAATATAAATCTTTTATATCTCTTATATTTCGAAAATAAGACCAGAAGTTAAGGAAGAACAATGTGGCTTTGTTGAACGCAGAGGAACAAACAACGCAATATATACAATAAGAACAATAATGGAAAGATCAATAGAAATGAAGTTGGACTTATACCTATGTTTCATAGACTACGCAAAAGCTTTCGATAAAGTAAAACATGGAGAAATAATCAGCATGTTAGAAAGTATAAATATTGATGGTAAAGATCTTAGACTGATCAAGAATTTGTACTGGCAACAAACCGCAGCCATTAGACTAGAGAGTAAGATTGGAATCTATCAGGCGATACAGTTAGGAGTACGGCAAGGTGCGTACTCTCACCAGACCTATTCAACTTATATAGCGAAAACATCATGAGATCAATAGAAGAAAAGACAGGAATAGCAGTCGGTGGGCAAAATATAAACAACCTAAGGTACGCTGATGACACAATTCTCATGGCTACAAATGAACACGATCTGCAAGACTTGATAGACATACTAGTGAGAGAAAGTGAAAAGAAAGGATTAAGCATGAATATAAAGAAAACAGAGGTTATGGTTGTCTCCAAGAAACAAGAAACACCAACATGCAATATCAAAATAAATAACACAACACTGAAACAAGTCCATCGATTCAAGTATCTAGGAACATTCTTAACACCAGATGGAAGATGTACAACAGAGATTAGAAGTAGAATAGCTCAAACGAAAGCAGCTTTTATGAAAATGAAGAACACACTATGCGTGAACTCACTACCAATGACACTGCGAAAACGAGTACTCCAATGCTATATTGAACCAATTCTTATGTATGGCAGCGAATCATGGACACTGAGCAAACAATCAATACGATCATTGGAAGCCACAGAGATGTGGTTTTACAGAAGAATGTTGAGAATTCCATGGACAGCAAAGAAAACAAACGTGGAGGTTTTAAATCAGGCCTGCACACAAAGAAACCTTATCAAAAGAATAAGAATCCGACAATCAAGGTTCTTCGGGCATATAATGCGAAGAGAAGGTTTAGAACATTTGGTGACTACAGGTAAAATTCAGGGAAGGAGAGATCGTGGAAGACAGAGGAGAAGATGTTGGATGGCCTGACATCATGGTTCGACAAAATATCGACGTCAGAACTGATTACATGCACCAAGCAAAGAGAGTTGTGGAGAGACATGATCGCCTACGCCGGCAGGCATGGCACTTGATTGATATTTCGATCTGAGATCTTATCATGTAACCCTTTTTATCTATCGTTTACTGCAACAGTTTTGGTAAATTCGGGTAATAATTGGGAATTACCTTTAAAAAAAAACAAATTTGAAATAGTTATATTTATAACGGTCTTGGTTGTGAATATTTGGCCACTTCGTTTCTGTATTTATTGCTGACCTTAATCTTCTTCTTCGAGCGCTCCATATCGACCATTTGTTAAGTCAATCGCTGTGATATTTATGATGATCTAAGAGTGATTGTACATTGTGCCAGTTATACGCTTACAAGTAGACCAGCACATCCGATTTCTACTACACTTTTTATTTATTAGGTAGCATCCTAGGCCAATACCTCAGTCGCCTATTACGACATGCTTTGTAAGTCGCAGTGTTACTATTCTTTGCTCCCTTGCGAGCTCCAGCAACACACGAGCGAGTTTATTGCTGATAATATCGAAGATAAGAAGTGAGACATGAGCGTGCTATGTAATAATTGAAAGTTCAAGAGTTATGTAGTGTTGAGGTGTCGTGTGTATGGATGAATATTTGTTGAAGGTTCACTGGTTTTATGATTAAGTGGCGTAGTTATGCAATAAACAGATAATTATGTGACAGATAGACAGATACGCGATAGGTAATAAGGCAAGTGGGATGAGAAATTTAGACAGGTAACAAATAGGTGAAAAGCAGGTAGACAGGTGGAATGTAGATCTAGAGGCAGGTAACAGACGATCAACATAGAGATGATAAAAAGGTAGGAGATAGATCTAGAAAAAACATGTAGAAGAACATATGGTTCTTCTTCTTCGTTTACGCTTGATCACACACTTAACCCATCTTTCTGGTTGGTATGTGATTTGCACATCAGAGCGTGAGTTCGTGGCTCCAGCTGGGCGCCTACAGACCTGTAGGTCAACACGTACGGCTTCTGTATGCTTTTATTGGGTTCGCCTTCCTTCGCAGGACAAAAAATAATAAAAAGATAATAACAATAATAATAAACAATAAATATAAAAAAACTGACCTAGTCCATTCTCTTAGGCGAGTCATTGTCCCATTAAACTTTGACCTTGCGGTCAAAGTTCCCAGTCTACACCACTTGGAGGTGGGAGTTGACTTGTGTGTTCTACAGGTCATCAGCAGGATACTAATTTGTATTTTTCTCTCTTCCTAAGAAAGAGTGGCCGGCTGGGGTATCTATCTCTCTCTCTTTCTCTGTCGATCCCGCCTAGACCGATGAACCACATCTCTTCATGAATTCTAGCGTTGTGTTTAGGGACTCTGTCTCTTCGTACAGCTTCACGCGAAGCTCAGTGTTATCGGGCCGGGTTTTGCTTCTTAGGCCTGCTAACAATTGGCAGTCTTGCAGTATGTGCTCTGCCGCCATGTCCGCCTTTTCACAGTGGCAAAGGCTAGTTGTGCCAATTTTAAATTTGTTGAACATGTGGGCCTGAAGCCTGTTATGGCCGGTACGGAGGCGGAATATAGCAACTTGTTCGCTACAGGATAGACCATAGTACACATCTCTGTTGTTGTTCTGTGGGTGGTCTTTCGACCATTTTTCTTTATACTGATGGTTGTTCTGGCCTCCTCATAGCTGATCTCGTGATCAGTCTGCGTAGTTGCCCCCTTCTTTAGCTAGCTTGTCAGCTTGTTCATTACTGGGGTATCTGTGGCTAACCGATTAAACCGTTGCATTGCGTTCTGAAAGTCGTGAGTTCGAATCCAGACCGCATCGTTCTGTTTACGGATGCATTTTTTCCAGAGATTTCTCTTGTTGTGTGCAATATTCTCAGCAGGTAGTGTGATAATTCTGTGTAGAGTTACCGAGCTATATGGGACAATATTCTCAGCAGGTAGTGTGATAATTATGTGTAGAGTTACCGAGCTATATGGGACAATATTCTCAGCAGGTAGTGTGATAATTCTGTGTAGAGTTACCGAGCTATATGGGGCAATATTCTCAGCAGGTAGTGTGATAATTCTGTGTAGAGTCACCGAGCTATATGGGGCAATATTCTCAGCAGGTAGTGTGATAATTCTGTGTAGAGTCACCGAGCTATATGGGACAATATTCTCAGCAGGTAGTGTGATAATTCTGTGTAGAGTCACCGAGCTATATGGGACAATATTCTCAGCAGGTAGTGTGATAATTCTGTGTAGAGTCACCGAGCTATATGGGACAATATTCTGCAGATAGTGTGATAATTCTGTGTAGAGTTACCGAGCTATATGGGACACTACTCGGTGCACTGAAGTCAATACTTCGTCTTTAGACTAGCCGACCCCAACTAGTGCTGGACGCAGAACCAAGTGCAGAACACATCGTGTAGACTAACCATCATAAGCGGTGTGGACGCAGAACCAAGTGCAGAACACATCGTGTAGACTAACCATCATAAGCGGTGTGGACGCAGAACCAAGTACAGAACACATCGTGTAGACTAACCATCATAAGCGGTGTGGACGCAGAACCAAGTGCAGAACACATCGTGTAGACTAACCATCATAAGCGGTGTGGACGCAGAACCAAGTACAGAACACATCGTGTAGACTAACCATCATAAGCGGTGTGGACGCAGAACCAAGTGCAGAACACATCGTGTAGACTAACCATCATAAGCGGTGTGGACGGATAAATGTAACTACTAGGATTCACAGTATATTCTAATACAATCTTCTTCTTCTATGTTCGTCCGTTATGAACTCAAGCGTAGTCAATCCGCCTGGTATGTCAATTTTGACTGATTTTTGCGTGGAGACTCCTTTCCTTATCATCAGTGTCCCCTCCACAGGCACGCTTCTCCTGTATATTCCAATAACAATTATGATGCCTCTGTGTCTAAGTGGTAAAGCCTTTACCTTGAGTTCCAATGGTTGTGGGTCTCAGTCCTGACCGTGCCGTTCTGTTCACAATTGCATTTTTTCCAGAGACCCTAGTTTTCCATGCTTTAAGCCGCACCTGCTGCCTGGCGGAAGTCCGTTGACAGCTTTAAGCCGCAATGAGCCATGGCGGAAGTCCGTTGCACGCTTTAAGCCGCACACTGCGCCATAGAGTTGCTTCCTTATAAGAAGTCTTTCTAGTTTTACTTCTTCTGTTTTACTTATAGTACTTTTAACCTTGTTATTCTGTTAGGTTGTCCAGTTTACTTCAATTTAGTATATAATAATATATATATGTTTATTTATTGATAAGTAGTTGGGATCGTAATTTTTTTTTTTTTTTACTTCCTTGAATTAACTGCTTAAAAATTGAGGAAATAAATGGCGTGGAAAGGGCGTGATTGTTGCCGGGGTTACAAAGTTCGTGCTTTGTGCAATGCTCTCGGCAGGTGGCGCGCCACTTCTGTAGAGAGGGACTGAGTTATATGGGGTAAAACCAGGTGCAATGAAGTCAATCCTTCGGCGTTAGATTCCAATACCTCATGAAACAGTTGGAAACAAACAATCAATAACTAGACCTCTGTAAAGTGCGCGTGTTTGAGTATACGTATGAATGTGTGTTTGTTTAATGAGGACTACGCGGGAGTAGGCGCGCATGTGTTTGCTTATGTGTTTAAAAATGTGTATACGTGTGAGCATTGATTGGTTAAGTGATTGATTATCATTGCACTTCGGTGAGTAACCATGTGGGCAATATATATATTTATTTATTGTATATATATTGTATATAATGATAATATATTGTATATATATATTTATATATATATTTCTTACATATGAAGATCTTAGCTGCAGTGCACGTGCTCCGTAGCACCAGCGAGGGTCCCCGATGTAATTTTGAAGATGGTGTAGATAATTTTGTCGGAATTTTATTTTTAATCTTTTCTAATGAATTTTGCCCGGGCAGCGGCTTTCCAGCCTGCTCTACTCGATTTTGAACTGCCAAGGGTTCTTTTACGTGCTAAAATTGAACACGGACCTATGTTTTATCGTAGTCTCCTATAGGACTTGGAACTCGATCTCATCCACACTGAGATCAGGAATCTCTGGAAAAATATCCAGATGTCTCCACGAGGGAGCGAACCTTTGGCATGCGAGACGAGCACCTAGCCTCTACGCCACAGAGACTCCCAACCACCGATGTGTGATGAGTACATGAATGTGTGTTTGGTATGTCCCTGCGCAGAGGCGTCTCGTCATTGGCCAGTGGGGCCAGGCCCCACCAAAAATAAAGTGTAACGTGTATTTATTATTTTATGCATTAAAATATATTCTAACCGAAACCATGATTTTTCTGAAAATTTCTGTCTGGCCCCACCAACAAAAATGATCACGAGCCGCCACTGTCCCTGCGTTTGAGTGTTAATATGTATGTGTCCCATACAATTAGACCATAATGTGCACTTCAATAATTCCTACTTGGCAACTGACACTTCAATACTGCAGATTTCTTCGCAATACCAGGCTAAACTATGATATCCCGGTACAGACTAATAAAACGGTGGACGTAATCTAACGACAGATATTAATCAACAGAATATGACACGTCAACATTTAATCAAGCTGTTTCGTTAATCACAAAGGTTTTTTTTTAAAGTGTTTTCCTCCTTTCTGTGACTTTTTTATATTTAGTAATATCGATCATAGCTGTTCTTGCTTATCAGCTTCTTGTTTGTTGCCATAATTGAAATCTGCGGGAGGTTTCACCAAATTCTTGTAGCTTGTTTAAGTGTTTGATCTTCTCTCAGCAGTCTTTACATTTATTATTTTCTGTTGTTACCATTTCAAACAGGAAAGATTATTTTTATGTCTGCTTTGGCAACCTGTCTACACCACTTCGAACATGCAGTGCTTGTCTCTGTGAACGTACAACATGTTGTGTCTGTCTTTGTGAACGTGCAACATGCAGTGCTTGCTCTGTGAACTATAACATGCAGTGATTGCCTCTGTGAACTTACATCATGCAGTGCTTGCTTCTGTGAACTTACAACATGCAGTGCTTGCTCTGTGAACTTAACATGCAGTGCTTGCCTCTGTGAACTTACATCATGCAGTGCTTGCTTCTGTGAACTTACAACATGCAGTGCTTGCCTCTGTGAACATATAACATGCAGTGCTTGCCTCTGTGAACTTACATCATGCAGTGCTTGCTTCTGTGAACTTACAACATGCAGTGCTTGCCTCTGTGAACTTACATCATGCAGTGCTTCTTGTGAACTTACATCATGTAGTCTTGCCTGAACTTACAACATGTAGTGTTTGTCTCTGTGAACTAAACATTTAGTGTTTGCCTCTGTGAACCTAAACCATTTAGTGCTTGTCTCTGCGAACCTACAACATTTGGTATCTTCTTTTGTCGTCACAATGTTACCAGGTTTTGCCAGTGTTCTTGTTTTCTTTTTTTTTTTTGAGTTGCTCTGTGGCGAGTGATAGTTATTTTGCTTTTCACATGATTCTGCTATGCAATCTAACCCTCTTTTCGTGGTCTTCCTCTCGTCTTCTCTCCTTTTGTTCTGTTGTAGTAGACTGTATATAGTAGAGTTTGGCTGCATTCTTATTAAGTGGTCGAACCAGTTCATTCTTTGTTTCTCAATGTAATTCAAGCAAGGTTCTGTCTCAACTTTCTTATGCTAATGTCGGTGAATGTCTTTTCAATGTAGCTGAATGTCTGTTGTTGATAACTTTTCGTAGGAATCGCATTTCACATGTAGTTATTTTTTGCGACTGTGCTTTGCTCATTGTCTATGTTTGGCTCTGGTAACACAAACCAGGTATAAAAATGCTGTTGATCATCTCTTGGTTAACTGTCAGTGAGAATGTTTGGGTGTCTTAATAATGGGGCTAGATTGTAGGTTACAGCATTTGCTTTTCGCACCCTTGGTGTATCTACGCAATTTAGTGTTTTCGTGTATCTATATATATATTGAACAGTTGAAAGTGGAAAAAGAAAGGGGGCAGAGAAAATCCTGGTTTGACAACATCAAGAGCTGACCGGGACAGAGTGTCTCCACACTCGCCCGAGGAGTTAAAGACAGAGATTCATGGCGTGCTTTTGTGCTGATGTCTCCACAGTGACACCCTACGACCCTAACGGGTTATGGGCTTTATTATTATACATCGATAACTGCTTATTCTCATCGACAGATGTCGGAGGGTGTGAACGCTGATGGTTCCAGTGTCACGCTAGTTAACCATATTTCTTATTCTGTATCACATTTAACTACTCCTATGTGTACACCAACTGATTCCAAATTTCTTCTATTGCAGTGATAAATGCGTCTTCAATTTTTCTTTCTTTTTGCATCCAAGAAGTGATCGTTGGTCTCCTTGATTATATACTTCCATACAGCTTATAAACACCATGAACATAGTTGCACCTGTGATACAGTGCAGCTCAAACATTATGAACATATTTGCACCTGTGATACAGTGCAGCTCAAACACTATGAACATACTTGCACCTGTGATACAGGTTCGTACTGTATCGTTTCTTAACACTACGTTTACTTTTGATGACGGTTTTTACATGCACGTCCCGCAGCACTATCTATGTAATCATTTGCAAACATTGTAATATCACTACCATAGAAGAAACCGGCAAAACAAAACCCAAAAAAACTTAGTGACCGTTTCTGCAAATATCTACTTAACCCTTGAACTATGCAATTAGTGGGATCTAGAGACGCATTTACTTTACAATATATACTAAATTAGTCAGTATACTGACTTTGCGTCATTTTAAAAAACAGTGAGCCAGTATATCGGATCGGAAGAGCGAATGGGTTAATAAACGCCATAGCTTTGTGACCCTTGTTTTTTCCTGATCCAGAAGCACTTGAGCTTTCGGCTCAGTGCCATGGACATCTTTCAGCTCTTCGGCTCAGTGCCATGGTCACCGTAACCCTTCGGTTCGGTGCCACGAACACCGTAAATCTGGAGAACCTGTGGCTTATCTGCCAGCCCGCGGAATTGAACCCGCACTCACAGGAAGCTTGTCACCCGTCGTCCAACGCGCTACGAACACGCTGGGCAGGCGGGCATTTGTGAGCCTTGTAGCCACCCACTTGAATAAAGCAGAATATCTATGAGCTCGCGATATCCAGGTTACAGTCTCGGATCATGCTCGTCTGATGAACGAAGTCGATTTGTCCTTTAAAATCGTTTTATATCTTTATAACATAGGCCTACCTACCTTTAACTCAACACACTACACGGCTATGCTTCTTCTTGATACCGTCTTCTCCAATACTTTCATATAAATATCATACATTATTATATTTCATTCGGACATGTTACATAGTGCCTGCAAGCAATTTCTCCCTGTCGTTCTATCCTGGACAATCTCTTCTATGGAATTCAGTCCGATATTTCTCGACACTCTCAGTGCAGTTACACATACGGACATATACATACATTTATAGTTGCAGTTACACATACGGACATATACATACATTTATATTGCTATTACATACAGACATATACATACATTTATAGTTGCAGTTACACATACGGACATATACATACATTTATAGTCTTGATTATTATTTCTTGCTCTTTTATTTTTTTTACATTGTTTTCTATTTCTTTGTACAGATACATATTTTCATTACCTATAGCAGTTGCGTCATAAATTGTGCTGCATAAGACGACAGTTTTGAATCTCGTCTTATGTCCTTCGCTTGCTAAAAGACCTTTAGGTCGAAACGTCGTTTTTTGCCTGCTTTTGTATTTTGTAAAGTTACCTTACTTTGTATTTGTTAATATTTTCCGTATTTACTAGTTTTTAAATTAATTTTTACATATATTTATTGCAGTCTTACTGATTACCTATAATACAGTTTCAACAAAGAATGAGGTAGTTCGGTTACTGAATGAGAATGCAACCAAACTCTACAATATACAGATTCTTCTATAACAGAACATCAGAAAGGAAGACGAGAGAAAGACCACGGAAATGATAGATATATAGCGTAGCAGAATCCTGTCAACAACAACAAAAATCACACGCCACTAGAGCAGCGTAAGACAAAAACTGAAAACTACGACAATGGTCAATAACCTGGTAACAGTGTGACAACAACAGAAGAAGTATAATATAATTTTTATACCAGTTAACTTGAGCATGTACGATAATATTTGAAGAAGAAATCGTAGTTTTAGTTGCGATTATTCATTGTGAACTCGATGGCTGCTAAAAATAATGACTGCTGTATCAATAATTGTTGATGTATAAACTACGTATGATGTATGCATATTTATTCTTACCTCAAAATTGTAGTAGTATCCGATTTGGTTCATTAATCACATAGAAATCACATACTAAACTAATGTGCATTTACAAGCAGGGATTGTTTATATATTAAGTGCTTTGATTTAAACGATTGTAGCCAAACTGGCAACAATAAGAAATCATTCGCTCCAAGTGATTTGTGTACACGCACACAAGTAACAAAATAATATAAGGTAATGCACCTTGAACAATGCAGTAATGCAGGAAATAAGTACTGTTAAGAACAATAAAAATAGTTCACGCTCTCTAACTAAGCCTAATATAGTAAATTTAAATCGAACTGTTGTAAAATAAAAAATAAAAACCGATAACACGTAGTCTGCTACTTTGTCGAGGTTATAGTGCTCGACTCGGCGTAACTCTCGTCACTTAAACGCTGCAGATGATGATTTGTATCGTGGCAAAGCTAGCGTGAGCTGTCACTAATGTGTCATGATGGCTGGTGTCAGTGATAATGAACTTGCACGACTTCCATCTCCCTAGAGTTGTAAACCAGTTTTATTGCTGACTTTCTTTCGTGCCATAACGTCAATATTTTAATTTCTCTTTATCAATGTCCCGTTTCTATTGGTTGTCCACGCTAGCCGTTAATTAAGCGTAGGGTGGAGCTTTAACGAGTTCCATGGCCAGATAAGTCGCCCTTGTGTTACATGTGTGTATTTAGTGCGGTCTTGATATTTTCTTTCCATCGTTTTCTTGGTCTTCCCTTGGTTCCAGTACCTGATTTATTTTGTTGTATGCTGTTATTAAGCAAGTTGAATGCATTTAAAAATAGATGTCTGCGAAAAATAATGAATATAAAATGGAACGAATTCAGGAGAAGGGATGAAATCAGAGACATGTCTGGTCAACCACTAGTTAGTTAGTTAGTCTTTCCTCTTGGGCCTGTGGGCGGCGCATAGGGCAGAGGTCATAGCTCTCCATGTCTCGCGGTTCGTTGCTATCTGTTTTAGGTCTTTAATGTTTCCTAGGCCCATCGTTGAGCCTTCTCTGATGATGGTTCTACGCAGAGTTTCTCTTGGTCTTCCTCCTTTTCTTTTTCCCTCTGGTGTCCATATGAGGGATTGGTAAGGAGTCTTCTCTCATCCATTCTAAGTGTGTGGCCGATGTAGTTCAGCGGCGCTTTCTTATAAAATTTGATACATTTTCTTGCTTGGTCTCTTGTCTTATTTGTGTGTTAGGTCTGAAATCTGACCAATTGAGGTTCAGTATTCTTCTAAGACATTTATTCTCAAAATTATCTAATTTTCTTTCTAGAGCTTTTGTTGCTTTCCAACTCTCGCATCCATAAGTTAATACTGGAATCACACAAGAGTTAAAGATCTTTAATTTTAAGTGCTTGCTGAGTGAATTGGACTTCCATATATTTGACAATTTGTTAAAAGCACTTGATGCCAATGCGATTCTGTATGGAATTTCTGGCGCTGTATCCCCGTAGATGTCATCATACTACCAAGGTATGTAAAACTTTTGAATTTTTCAAGAGTGTAATTTTTTAGTTAGATATTTTTTGGACTGCTGGTAAGGTCAACAATTTTGTTTTTGTGGTGTTTATTTGGAGACCAATTCGTCCTGAGATATTTTGGAGAAGGTTTGTTTTCATTTGAATATCTGGATGTGATGAACTCAAAGGGCTATATCGTCGGCAAAATCAAGGTCTTCTAAAATTGTATCAACCCATTTGATGCCCATATTTGTGTTATTTGTGCATTTTCGCATGACCCAGTCAATTGCTATTCCAAAGAGCATTGGCGATAAGACGCAGCCTTGTTTCACTCCTGTTTCCACTGGAACCAGTCAGAGTTACCGAAATCTGTTCTTACACTGCAGCGCGATTCACTGTAGAAGGATTTTATGATGTTGATGAATTTAGTAGGAAACCGTAGTTTTTGAGTAGTTTCCAAAGCGTAGGACGGTGAATACTGTCAAACGCTTTCTGAAAATCAACAAAGTTGATGATTAAATTCGATTGAAATTCTACGAACTCTTCAATGATTACTCTTAGTGTGAAGATGTGATCTATGCATGCTCGTTTTGGTCTAAACCCTGCTTGTTCTTCTCTTAGCCTTTCGTCTATAGACTTCTTCAGTCTCTCGAGTAACATGCTACAAAAAGTTTTCCTGGCACTGACAGTAGGGTGATCCCACGCCAGTTATTACAATCAGACAAATCTCCTTTTTAGGTAATTTGAAAATAACACCATCTTTCCACTGTTGTGGTGGGGATTCATTTTGCCAGATTTCATTTATCAGTTGGAGTATATGTTGTAAGTTGTTATCATCTGCTGCTTTGAGCATTTCTCCAGAGATGTTATCATCACCAACCGCTTTGTTGTTTCTCAATTTTTTAATGGCAGATTTCAACTCTTCCAGTGTGAATGGCTCGCAGGAAGCTTCTAGTGTGGGCATGGTGATTTCTTCATCTAGGTTGGGAACAATCTCTGGTTGCGGTCTATTTAGCATTTCTTTAAAATGTTCTGCCCATCGTTGTTTTTGTTGTTCTTCAGACAGCAGTATCCTACCTTGATTGTCTTTGATGGGTTTATTCGGTGTAGGAGTATGTTTGCATAGTTGCTTCATAATGTGGAATACGGTCTTATTGTTCCCAGTTTTTGCAGCTGTTTCCGCATCAGTGGCTAGATTGTGAATAAAGTTTTGTTTATCTTTTTGTGTTCTTGACTTCACCTCTTTATCTAACATGGTGTATTTTTGTTTCTTGGTATCGTATGAAAGCTTGTCTTTCGTGGATAGAAGACCCACGTGACAACTGTTATAAGAAAGAGAAGATGGAGATATGTTGGATACACCTTGAGGAGAAATGATCAATGACCCTAGGGAAAGCTCACCCTAGTAAATCAAAAGCTGGCTGAAAACGACACCCCACCGAAGGATAAGCAACTGAGCTCAAATAGGTGCTGAAGGCTGGTGCACGTACATCACGTTCTGATGTTTGGCTGTTTATATATCAAAATGAGAATGATTAAAACAGGCCTAGAACGATCGAAGAAAAGATCAACGAATATCAAAGCAGGCATTGAAGTTGGATGCAAAGGGTTCAAGAAGAGAGGTCGACCTAAGGAGACCCTGAAACAAACTTTGCTGAGAGAGGCAAGAAATATCGGTCTTAGTTCCAAGGAGGAGATTGAGCGAGTTGCCCAGGATAGAGTGGTATGGAGAAATTACTTGCAGGCCCTATGTAACGTATAACGGTACAGAGGAATTATTATTATTATGCTGTTATTGGTGGTAATCCATTCTAATTAAATGTCCCAACCACTGCATTTGTTGTCTTTCAATGTATTCGGTGCGTGAAGTTATGCCCACTCTGCTTCTAATGTCCTCATTTCGTAGTATATATTTCATGGTGACCCACACTGCCTTCCTCAAGCATTTCATTTCACATGTGGTGAGCTTTCTGTGGTGTGTTGCTGTCAGAGACCAAGTTTGGCACTGTAACATAGTGTTGGTAGAAAATTATTTTTATCATCTGTCTTTTCACTTCCATCTTGATCTTTGGGTATTGTAGTATTGGTGCCAGCTGTTATGTCACTGCATTTGTTTTTTTGGCATCTTGCCTATATTTCTCTATCGAGTTTTCCGTCATCTGTGAAAATACTGCCCAAATACAGTGGAGTCTGGATAAGTAGAAGTATCACAGGGACCTAAGGAAATTGTTCCACTTATCAGGAATTCTACTTACCCAGATAGCACATATAGTAGAGAATGTACACTAATACCATGCAGTAGCATTGAGTAAAACAATTTTACCAAGTAGAAAACACAATAAGTTAACAAATAAATCGCTAAATCTTTTTTTTTAAAGTAAAGTAGTAAGCTTTCGACCGTCAGCCCATTGTTGATATGTAGGGTGATATCATAGGTGCGATATTTCACATTAAATAATTAGTGTTCGACTTAAGTGGACTCCACTGTACTTGCATTCAGAAACTTGCTTTACTCTGGTGTTGTGTATTTGTATGTTTGCTTGGCTTGGTGTTCTGCTGATTTTAATGGTCTCGGTCTTTTGTTTGTTGATTTTCATGTTGTACTTCCTACATGCTATTAGCAATGAATTCATATCATGTTGTAGCTATCTTCATAGATTAGACTTTTGTCGTCTGCAAAAAGTAATTCATTGATTTGGTTATTTAATTGATCTTAGTTTTCATTCTCTATGTCAAAAAAGGTCTATTCCACGAATGCCTCTTTCACTATTCTGTCGATATATATGTTGAAGAGAAGAGATGAGAGCACACAAGCCTGTCTTACTCCTGATATATATACAACAAACCAAAAACAGCACAGAGGAAGACATCAATACGTTTAACATTTCATCCTGTTCCTCCTATCGTTGCAGTGTTGAGGTGAAGTATAGCATGAAGGAGAATGCTATCTTATACGCTGCGTATATAGAGGTATTCAGACTCTAGCTATTCCACCAGTTCAGTGCTTGCTTGGCCGTTCTCTCATCATGTTTCCATTTACTCTGTGTATCAATGGCTGCTGTAGTATTATCAATTAAGGGAAGACTGCAGAAAAACTATGTAGCAATGACGAAAAACAGAAAAAAAAACAAAGTACTGTAGTTTTACAAAGTACAAAAACAATATACAGCGACGTTTTGACCAACAGGCCTTTATCAAACAAAGGATACACCAGTCGTGAAGAAATTGAGTCTTCTTATACGGCAGAAATATGCAATCAGACAAATTCCTAATGGCCCTAAAATGAAAATATTTGACTAAAGACAAAATAAATGGAAAAAACTAGAAATTGAAGAAAAGAAGATAAACAATAAAAATCAAATATATATATTGTTTTTGTACTTTGTAAAACAAATTTTGTTTGTTTTACATGTTTAGCTGTTGTGGTATACTAGTTAAAGACATTCGTGTTATATAACCAAACCATTTGACCTGCTGCCTTTAGATGAGATCTGTTGCTGCCCACAGTGGAACTGATTGTATCATTTCTGATTTGATACACTCGACAAATAACTTGAAATGGCTATAGTACAGTGCAAGAGTCAGGAGACAACTATCAAACTCAGAGATTTCAAGGCAAAAGTTGGTAAGAAGAAAAATGTTAGTCATGTTTTTGTAGGACAAGACCTAAGAGAATGAAAGGGGGATATATTTTTAGAATAGATAAAATAACATCAACACATCAAGGGTTAGTTCTAACATTTTTTGTATCTTGCTTTTATGGTACATTTTGACTACATCACTGACAATGACTTAATGACTAATTGACTTTTGTGTTTGACATACAGATGTAAGGAAATGAACGCACAGATAGGCTTGCAAGTATGGCTGCTGTTAAAAAGTTGGCGTGCAATGGACAAGGCTGATATTCTAGATTCCCTGAGAGAGGGTGTGTAAAGATTCAAATAATAGTGGTGAATCGTAAACCCTAACCAGACTGCAAGAATTCCAAGTCAAATGTGGTGCAGCTAGACAAGAGCTGGTTGACAAAGAAGTATAGTAAACCAACAAAAAAACCAGTGTCGTTAGTCACCACATGCTGAGAGACATACTGAGGAGCAGATCAGAGCACTTATGGACTAATTGGTTTGAAGTGCAGTGATAATGATCCGACGAATAAACTAACTGACTACATCGGTAACAGATCATGTAGAAACCTGTATCTGGTGATGGCCTTTTTCATTTATTGTCCATGATTCACTTCTATATAAGAATGGTTACATGCAACACTTCAATAAATATCATTAACAGACCTTCATATTAAGATCCTAAATCTTTTTTATATTGTCTCTTGATCCATGATTAACACAGAGGTTGAGGATCTCTTGAAGATCAATGTCAATGAAACTGATGTAGTTATTTACACTGATGATGAGGATCTCTTGAAGAGCAATGTCAATGAAACTGATGTAGTTATTTACACTGATGGTTCAGTCATTTCCCCCAAGAATGATGTTTGTGGGCTTTTTCAGCCCATTCAGGAGGAAAAGCAATAAGAGAGGCCAGTGGAGCCTACACAAGAACCACAAGTAGTTTGACAATGGAGGAAACGGAGGTTAAAGAGGCGGTGATGTGGTTGGCATTTCATAACTAATCTCATGTTTCATACTCAGTGACTCCATGAGCATGATTCATAAACTAGAAACATGAATGGTGAGACGAAACTAGGTGGAGGTACTTATACAGACAGGAATCAGATAAATCACCTTTATTTTCGTCCTTGGGCAGGCAGGAGACGGGGGTAATGAACGAGCTGATAGATTGGCTGACTTGGCTACGATATCAGAGGGAACTCCAAAGGACCTAATTGACATTCTTAATGCACCAAGAGAGTCTTTCCGGACAGAGGAGTTTCAGAGTTGTGAATCCCAGTCGCTGACCAGATTGAGAGAGATGGGTGTCGATATTGTTACAGCTCAAAAGACGACATACCAATATGCAAAAAGATTGATTAACAATATTGAACTGGCGGATGGGCGCAACGGCTGATTTGTTGAGCTGAGATCACCTATGACATGTCCAGAGTGCTATGATGATAATCCTTATATAACTGATAATACTTTAAAAAAATATCATTATCATACATTCATATTAAGATCCCAAATCTATTTGATATTGTCTATTGATCCATGATTTACTTCTATATGATGATATTGTCTATTGATCCATGATTTACTTCTATATAATGATATTGTCTATTGATCCATGATTTACTTCTATATGATGATATTGTCTATTGATCCATGATTTACTTCTATATGATGATATTGTCTATTGATCCATGATTTACTTCTATATGATGATATTGTCTATTGATCCATGATTTACTTCTATATGATGATATTGTCTATTGATCCATGATTCACTTCTATATGATGATATTGTCTATTGATCCATGATTTACTTCTATATGATGATATTGTCTATTGATCCATGATTTACTTCTATATGATGATATTGTCTATTGATCCATGATTCACTTCTATATGATGATATTGTCTATTGATCCATGATTCACTTCTATATGATGATATTGTCTATTGATCCATGATTCACTTCTATATGATGATATTGTCTATTGATCCATGATTTACTTCTATATGATGATATTGTCTATTGATCCATGATTCACTTCTATATGATGATATTGTCTATTGATCCATGATTTACTTCTATATGATGATATTGTCTATTGATCCATGATTTACTTCTATATGATGATATTGTCTATTGATCCATGATTCACTTCTATATGATGATATTGTCTATTGATCCATGATTCACTTCTATATGATGATATTGTCTATTGATCCATGATTTACTTCTATATGATGATATTGTCTATTGATCCATGATTTACTTCTATATGATGATATTGTCTATTGATCCATGATTCACTTCTATATGATGATATTGTCTATTGATCCATGATTTACTTCTATATGATGATATTGTCTATTGATCCATGATTTACTTCTATATGATGATATTGTCTATTGATCCATGATTCACTTCTATATGATGATATTGTCTATTGATCCATGATTTACTTCTATATGATGATATTGGTTATGTTTAACAATAAAAGAACCACATCACAAACCCAACAGAATGGAGAAAATTCAAACACTAAATCCAGGTAAAAGTGTCTTCTATAACAATCGTCTTCTTTATCTGATCATGTTTTCCTCACAGCTTCAGGATAAGAAGAGATTTCTATAACAGGTCCTGTCTGTATATGTACTTCGCTGTGTACATAGTCTTTCCCTGCCTATGATATTTCTGTGATAAATATTTTGCATGGTTGACCTTTTGCCTTGTATCCACAGTTTCTGAATAGCATAGCCTATTGAGGTGCATTATCTATTGGTAATCATGCCATATCTGTTGGTAATCTGCTTATGTTTATTAGTGATATATAACAATTGAAAAACAACATCACTAACAGACCTTGTTTGTTTTTGTTTTGAACTGCTAGGAAGTACAAGTTTTCACTCTTTTTCTCCAATGTAAAAAAGGGGTGATAGTCTGGAACTTTGTCTGTTTACTATGAAGACTTCAACAGCGTACAGCACAGTGTTCTGCACCATTGGTTGCAAAGTCTCCTACTCAACCTAACACAGCACAGTGTTCTACGCCACTAGTTGTAAAGTCTCCTACTCAACGTAACACAGCACAGTGTTCTACGCCATGAGTTGTAAAGTCTCCTACTCAACTTAACACAGGACAGTGTTCTATGCCACTTAGTCTATACAGAAGGGCTCCTAGCTCAACCTAACATAGTCACAGTTGTTCTACATGCCGCATGGGTTGTGGAGGCTCCTCACTCAACCTAACATAACTCCGGTGTTCTATGCCATGGGTTGTGGAGTTCTACTCAACCTAACATAGCACAGTGTTCTATGCCATGAGTTGTGGAGTTCTACTCAACCTAACACAGCCAGTGTTCTATGCCATGAGTTGTGAGTCTCCTACTCAACCTAACACAGCACAGTGTTCTATGCCATGAGTTGTGAGTTCCTACTCAACCTAACACAGCACAGTGTTCTATGCCATGAGTTGTGGAGTTTCCTACTCAACCTAACACAGCACAGTGTTCTATGCCAATTAGCTATACTACGGAGTTTCTATCCAAGTTGCTTGGTTTCTCCCCTAAACACAGTGTTCAGCAATGTGGTTCTATCCTATATGTTTATGTAGTTGAGTCTCTACTCAACCTAACACAGCACAGTGTTCTATGCCATGGGTTGTGGAGTTTCCTACTCAGACCTAACAGCAGCACAGTGTTCTATGCCATTAGTTGTGGAGTTTCCTACTCAACCTAACACAGCACAGTGTTCTATGCCATGAGTTGTGGAGTCTCCTACTCAGTCTAACAGTTAAATTCCGAACCCCTTGTAAGTAATCTCTTGGTTATACTGAAGCTTGGTTTTTTGGTTACTAAACTGACGCCATTGCACTCCGGCAAACCCATAGGTGCTCAAGATATTCTGAAGGTGTCCATGACTATCACAAGGGGTTATCTGTATTATTGGTTGGAGAGAAAATATCATTCATTGTAGGTCTTGTCATCTGGTGAATATAGATTGAACAGTAGAAGCGTTGAGTTACCAGCCTGAAGACATCTTCCCACTTGTTGGGGCTGTTAACTCTTCGTGATCTAGAGATATCAAAGTAGCATATATATCTTTTTTGTTAGTTAGTCATGATAAAAATTGTACTTTTACAAAGTTGTTAGAGATTTCATAATATTATTACCTCAAAAGGAGGAGCATCTGACCAAATGGATTAGAGCTCGGCCCTTATGCAGGAGACACGGTAAAGCCAAGGATGTTTTCTGTCAGGGCATAAAGAAAAATGCTAACCTGAACAGTTTCAGGTGACTTCACTAACCTTGCAGCCATTAAATTCCTCAGGCTCTCGTCTCCCATGTCCTACGTCATCCTAAAAAGCGGTACTACAGGCAGTAACAACAGTTTTCCTTAAAAAAAAGTGACCAAGCTTGCACTAAATATCGCAATGAACATCAATTATTGTGTGAATTCATTCGAGTTCTCTATGTTCAATTCTTTTGCAAATTCATATGTTTTCACTATGTTCACTTTTTCTGTAAATTCTCCAGAACATCAACCTTGTCTTCTTCATCTTGCGTTCACTAGCTGTGAATTCAGGCGTAGTCAGGCCCCTTGGTACGTCACTTCTGACTGATTTTTGCACTGATGCCTGCTTTCCTTTTTATCCATGTTCTCCACCTTTTCTGACTTCAGGTGTATTTTATTTTCTAAATACTAATTAATTGTCTGTTGTACAATGCAGTAATAAAGTTATGACATCTCACACACTAAAACTCAAACAGAAATAATTTACTCCTTACCACAGACTGCTGACAATGAGACCCAATGATATTAAAGGCTACTTCATTCATTTGAAATGGTTCATAACTAATATCTGCTGATAGAAGGGCTAAGAGTGGGGTCTTGCCTAGTCTCTTCATCTCTGCAAATCTGGTGATGCTCTCATGACGAAGCTGAAATACGTGTTTGGAATGAGATGTCTATAGTTATTCAATTACCTGGCAATGACAACAAATATATTACTGCGCTGATTACAACAAGACTATTTACAAAATTATTGGTTAGATCAGATGTTTCACCTGCTACTGTATGACAGTAGACGGTACCATCTGCAACTGTTAAACCTACTGTCAGATCAGATGTTTCATCTGCTACCGTATGACAGTAGACAGTACCAACTGCAACTGTTAAACCCACTGTCAGATCAGATGTTTCACCTGCTACCATATGACAGTAGATGGTACCATCTGCAATTGTTAAACCCACTGTCAGATCAGATGTTTCATCTTCTACCGTATTACAGTAGACGGTACCATCTGCAACTGTTAAACCCACCGTCTAGTGGAGGGAGGCTCGGGAGAGATAAAGGCTAGAGGAGTAAACCGTGATTAAAAATCCCCACTGCCCTGTGGGTTAGCACGGTTATGCAGACGGCTAGAGGAGAAAAACTTGATCACAAATCCAGAAGGGGGGACCCTAAGGCAGTTTATGGTTATGTGTGTATTCCATTCCGTCTTCTGGCATCCCCTGTAAACCCTGCTTGACTCCAAATGTATGGGACCAGTCTTTCCTTTGGATGAAACAGTAGAAAGGGGGTTTGGGCAAATTGGGCAAAGTGCATTCCCCATATCAGCTGCCCAGGCTAGGCATAAATGGAGAGGACACTTCATCCTGACTTTCAGTTCAGACACAATACATTTCCAAAATGATTTTAAAAGCCGGAAAGTTATTAGCAAAGAAGGTTATTTGTTATTAAACAGATTTCATAGAACTCTTGTCAAACTTATAGGAGTTTAGCCTCCTCAAGAAGATGAATGCATGCTGATGGTTCCTATTACTATTTAGTTAAATATGCTCTTTATTCTTCCATAAGGTGTCCGGTCATACACATGCATCATTTGATTTCCAAATTTCTTAAATACAGTATCAATGCATAATGAAATTATGTATCCAACAGTTGACAGTATATTAGTCAGCAAAAATAAGCACCTGTGTATTGCCGGGGCCCACAAGGGAGCAAAGAATAGTAACACTGCGACCTACAAGGCATGTCATAAGAGACGACTGAGGTAGGAACCTAGGAAGCTACCTAGTAAATAAAAATCATCACAGAAATAGGATGTGCTGGCCTACTTGTAGGCGCATAACTGGCACAAGATACAATCGCTCTTATGCTCAGATCACATACAAATCACAAAGAGTAGTTAACAAGTGGTCGATGTGAAGCGTTCAAAGAAGAAGAAGCAAAGATAAGAAACTATTAAATTTAAAAAACAGGATTAGAGAAAGAAGAAGAAGAAGACCAAAAACAGAACGACTACCAGCACTTGGATAGAAGTAATGAGACAAATGATCACCTTCTCACCTGGCATACTCAGGTAACATGGCCAGGTGGAGACTGAACTCTTACCTGTATATTCTCAGCATCTCCCATCTTATACTCAGGCAACATGGCCAGGTGAGAGACTGAAACTCTTACCTGTATATTCTCAGTGTCTCCCATCTTATACTCCCAGGTCAACATGGCCAGGTGAGGATGAAATATGAATCTCGCTATTTGATACGTCTGGCGAATGGACTCATAAACACCTTCTGAAACAGTTCTTTCATAAACTCCTCATCTTTCTGTAAACAAAAACATAATAAAACACATTGGTGATGATGATGATGAAGCTCTGCTAATTTCGAGAGGTAATGGATTAGCGTCTGGCTGAATGGATTAGAACACGGCTCTATATCAGGAGACCAGTGTTCAACCAGTGTCACTCGCCAAAGATTTTTTATGTTGTGGGATAAACAAAAGTTATAACCTGAACAGCTTCACAGGACTGCACTAACCACGTGAGCATTAAATTCCTCAGGCTCTCATCCAACCTGTCCTACACCGTCTTAAAAAGCAGTAAACGACAGTTTTTTAATGGAGTCATTGAGAAATCTATAGCTGGAGTAACATCTCCAAAAGAATATTTCAATCAACTCACTCAATCAAACTGGCCAGGAATTAGGAATTTGTTGTTAGATGATATTTTTAGATACATGCATTGGGAACAATTAAGTTGCTGCTACAATGGAGGTTCGGATGGTTACGAAGCGGTGAAATGGTTGCATCTCACAACTACTCTCGTGTTTCGTACCAGTGACTCCATAGCATGATTGACAGAATCAGGAATGTGAGAGCAGCTGGTGGAGGTACTGACTGGTACAGACAATGATCAGAAATCACCTTCATTTTGTCCTGGACACGAGAGTTAGGGATAATGAGCAGCTGATAGATTGGCTGGCGTGGCTAAATATCGAGAGCTGCTATGGATCAACATTTTCAAGCATTGAGAAGTCTTTCCCGAACAGAGGTTTCGCTGTGAATCCACTCTTGACCAGATTGAGAGATGGGTTCAAGATTGGTGCAGCCCAAAGACGACATATTAAATATGCAAAGAGATTCATTAATCAACATCAAGTGAGGCTGCGCTGGATTTGGAGGAATCGAGCATATGGACATGTCAGGCTATGATGAAGCCCTTATAACTGATAGTTGCAGCGGGACATAAATATACTATTTACTCTAGTATACTTCATAAGAAGAGAGATGGAGATATCAAATTGGTGCACACTTAGAGAGAAATGATCATATTGAAATATCAAAGCAGATTGACAGTGATGCAAAGGATCAGAAAGAGGGTGGCCTGGAGACCTGAAACAACTTTGCTGAGAGAGCAGGAAATATCGGTCTCAGTTCCATGGAGAGATTGAGCGAGTTGCCCAGGATAGAGCGGTATGGAGAAATTACTTGCAGGCCTATGAACATATAATTACAGAGAATATTATTATTATTATTATACAGTTCTATATATTGCAATTATATATTGAAAGCAAGTTGAATGCATTTGAAAATAGATGTCTGTGAAAAATAATGAACATAAAATGGAACAAATTCAGGAGAAGTGATGAAATCAGAGAAATGTCTGTCAACCACTAGTATAAGAAAGAGAAGATGGAGATATTTGGTATACCATGAAAAGAAATTATCAAAGAATACCAAAGCAGGCATTGAAGTGGGAGGAAAAGGGTTCAAGAAAGAGAGATGCCCTAGGGCGACCCTGAAGCAAACTTTGCTGAGAGAGACAAGAAATATAGGTCTCAATTCCATGACAGAGATTGAGCAATTGCCAAGATGGAGCGGTATGGAGAAATTACTTGCAGGCCCTATGTACGATATACGTACGAGGTAATTATTATTATTATACAGTTCTATAAATCGACACAGACAAGCTGCAACAAATGTAATTAAAATATTGAAGTAAAAATGTTAAATAATAAACAAAAGTTGCCATACATATCCACTAATTTATTATATAAGTAATGTCAATTCTTACAATTAGTTAACATTGACTCATTAATCTTACATTTAGCTAACAATGCTTTTCCAATTCTTACATTTAGTTAATAATAACTGTCCCATTGTTAAATTTAGTTAACAAAACTTTCAATCATCAAATTTAGTTATCAATGATTATCCATTCTTTACATTAAGTTATCAATGATTGTCAAATCCTTACATTTAGTTGCCAATGATTGTTCAACCCTTACATTTTGTTATCAATGATTGTTCAATCCTTACATTTATTTATCAATGATTATCCATTCTTTACATTTAGTTATCAATGATTGTCAAATCCTTACATTTAGCTAACTTATACTTCTTCACCTTTCAACTCTAAACGGAGCACAGGTCTTCAACAAACGTCTTCCAGTTCTTTCTCTCTCCTGCCATCCCTTCCAATTCTTTCCATGTTTTACTATCCTTTTAATATTAGTCCCCAGCTCTCTTCTCCATGTCTGTCTAGGCCTTCCTCTCTCTCTTTCCCTGTGGGTTCTAAAACAGTGCCTGTCTTGCAATGTTTCCGGTCAGTCTCAATGTGTGTCCTATCCATCGACAGCATCTCTTCCTTAGCTCTTTCTCCCCTGGTATCTGCTTAGTTTTTTCTCTGAGCTCCTCGTTCGTAATCTTATCATACCATTTAGCTAACAATGACTGTCAAACTGATGCATTTAGCAGATTCAATTCTCGTAATGACATAAAAATGCTACAGTTCATGCGTTAGATCAGAAAAAACCTTCTAAAACATAAATTCCATGAATAAATATTGTTCATGCCTTACATTTATGAAATAAAGTTGTCCAAGCATTAAGTTAGTATAAAAACATAAACAAAACAAACATTCCATACAAGATTAAATAGCTGAACAATGAGCATCTGTCAATGTGGACAAGTTTTCTAAATGATCCACTATAATTCTGAGTTCCACTTCAATGGCTGAACAGTCACATTAGAGTTCCACATCAATGGCTGAACAGTCAAATTAAATTTTAAGATAACATTGCAGTGAAGAATAGAATCAATATTTCATGTTTAAAGTGTCTGCAGTTTAGTTCAAGAAAATCCTTCATTAAAATTTGAAGCCTAGCAGATATAACAATTTTTTTCTTTTTATCAACTTTGATCCTACAAAAGTCAATAAAAAATTACCTTCTACCTGATCTCAGTGTAGTGAGATCAAATGTCTAGTCCTAACTGTAAAGGAAAATAAAACATAAGTTCTGTGTTCAAGATGAGCAGGTAAAAGAACCTTTGGCAATTTAAGTTCTATAAGAGTAGGCTGGAAAGCCTCATCCTGATCACAATTCATTCAAACTAAAAGATTCCTACAAATTTCCCCCATCCTAAAAATTACATCATCGACCCTTGCCTGTGCTACGGAGTTTGTGCACTGTCGCTGATATCTTCCTGTGTAAGATTGGAGCCAATGGTTATTAACTGAAGTGCTATTCCTATAGTCCTATTATTCAATCAATCAATGCCAGGGTTCAATTCTCCCCCCCATGGGTTCACCTAGATCTACCCAGATTTTTTATCTGGAGAACAAATAAAGAATAGTTGACAGAGCTATTGTGTAAGTGTTCTGATGTCTATGATTGAAGCTAACAGAAAGAGACTAAGCATCTATTTGGTTACCCTGTCCATTCAAACCAGTTCTCCAGATTTTTAAACATTTTATATCTATATTTTAAAAAACAATATTGAAAAAAAGATATAAAGTTCATTGCGCCTGGTTCAAGTGAACTCAGAGAACTATGAAGACAATATGCCATCTTGGATTATTAGACTAATATTACCTACATGCATTGCGAACAGATATAAACACAAGAATGGTTTTAGCATGTAATTAGTACCTGGCTAACTATTAATTTATTAGAAACTGCATTTTGATTAGACAAATATTTCCTGCATGCATTGCAAACACTGAATACAACAATGGCTTTAGCATGTAGTTAGTACCTGGCTAACTATCACATTACTAGGTACTACATCTATTTGACACAAAATGAAAAATTAATAAAGTGACATAAAAAGGTCAACTATGGTTGCCCAAAAAGTGATCAACCATTAGTAACAAATGTTATAAGAAGGAGAAGATGGAGATATGTTGGACATACTTTTAGAAGAAATGATCAAAGAATATGAAAGCAGACATTGAAGTGTGGTGCAAAGGGTTTAAGAAAGATAGGATGCCCTAGGAAACCCTGAAATGAACTTTGCTGAGAGAAGCAAGAAATATCCACTCGGTTTATGGAAGAAATTGAGCGAGTTGCCTGGGACAGACAGGAATGAAGAAATTGCTTGCAGGCCCTATGTAACATATAACAGTATGAAACAAAAATATATATATATATATGTAAGACAGAAGAGAGATTGGAACAAAGTTAAAAAACACAACATGAATCTATAGACACTAGAGTAGTTAAATGGTTATACAACAATAAATATTACATTATCTAACTGGCTATAACAAAGTTACAGAATTTAGAATTGTTGATCTTGTTGAGACAGATAAAGCAAACATAGCCAAAGATATTTTTATCCTTCTTTGTCTTTCCTTTCTCTAATCTTGTTTTGCCTCCCAGCATCAAGATAAGAGGAGATTTCTAGAACAGCCTTTCATGTGCATTTCATAAACAGTGTCTATTATCACCTCTGTTATCTCTGAGGTCCACCTTTTGCTTTGTATCCATTATAACATTGCTCTTTGAGGCGCACATCTGTTTGTAATCTGCTTATGTGGCCAAACCATTTAATTTGTTGTTTTTTGATGAATTTCAATCTTTATGTTGTACCCATTTTTTTCCTGATGTCTTCATTTCTAAACCGGTCTCTTTTGTTACTTCCAGCATTCTGTGTAGACACTTCATCTCTGTCGTGACTAGTTTTCTTCTATCATGTGATGTTCAAGTTTGGCACTGATAGCATAATGTAGGGAAAAAGATTGTATTGAACAATGCTCTTTTTGTGTTCATGGTGACATGTTTCAATTTTAAAATTGGAGCCATTTGTCCTATTATTTGATTTGCTTTGTTGAATCTATGTTGGATTTTGTTAGTTGTTCTTCCGTTTACTGAAAAAATGCTCCCTTTTTATGACTTTTTTGGCAAGTTTTGACTTGTTTTAATGAGCGTTTGTCAATGGAGGTGGTTTCAATGGGCGCTTGTCAATATTTTTATCAACGGACAGAAAATAGAAAATGTGAACAGTTTTGAAAATCTTAGTTCACTGCTAACAACAGATGAAAATGGGATGAAGAAAATTTTAAAAAAAACAATTATGGCTTTATAAAAATTCAATAACTAAATACAGTATGGAATGAAACTGATAGCTGTACATCATGAGAAGAGAACAAATAGATCTATCCAGAAAGTACTCAAAATCAAAGAAAACTGGCTGATGCTACAAATAAGAATGAGAAAATTAAAGTATTTTGGATATATAAAAAGACACGAAGTTTAGAGAAGACCATCATAGAAGGAGGCATCCCAGCAAAGAGTAGAAGAGGAAGACCATGGAGGAGGGACTCGGGATGTAACTGATGGTTTGAACATAACAGCTGCAGAGGCGGGACATCTGGCCGATGAGAGATAAATTCTGAAGGACTGTTAGGATGGCAAAGTTCTGCTTAGGACAAGATATTAGATGATGAAGATGTTCATATATCATTAATGAAATAAACGGCTCATTTGTTTTTAGCCACAAGCATTTGTACAAAAAAAAGTTATTAGTAATGCCCAACATAAATACAGGTAAGGCAAGCACAATATTCAAGCAGTTAAACATAAACTATAAATAACAGACTAATTGCAACAATGAATACTGATGGACTAACCAACTTAGTTGAATAAATACTGGTTAAATATATGTTTGATATATATATAAGGATATATATATTTATAAAATATAAATGTTTGACAAAATATGATATACATGTATATATTATTACCAGTAGGTTTGGAGCAAGTAGCTATAGACAAAATAAAAAAGAACATATAAATGAAATAACAAACATATATTTTGTCTTCTTCTTCTGCATTCTCACTAGATTGCGATTTCGGATTCTCTAATAAAGGCAGCGTCTGCCTCAGATTATCAGCCACGCCATACAGTTTGTCTTGGACACTGGTGTAAGTGGACAACCTCTTCTTCTCAGGTCTGCATACTGGGGCAGTTCTGTAGGATATAATTCCTATGATTTCTACTTCCCCGTTTGTACTGACCTCTTCCGCAGTAAGTTTTGGCCACCCCGTGAGGTAGGTCTGACATTCTTACTGCCTGGCTAAATCTCCGAGGCACATTGGCGACCGTAGAATCCGTCATCCCCTTTCCTCATTGTGAGGGGTTGTTGCACCATGTTATGCGCTTTACAGCCTGGTGCATCCGTCTTCTGCAAGCATTTGTTTCAGGTTAACATTCCCTAGCGGACAAGTGGATCCGATTTCAGCCAACCTCCTTAGTTGCCTCTTACGACATGCAGGGCAGGTAACAGTGGTTCTATTCTTTACACCCCAAATTTGGGCTCCGTAACCACTCGGGCGACATATATTTTGAAGAGAATATATATTTATTTTCTACATGGCATTATAGAACTTGGAAAATGGCTGAAGATAAAGAAAGATAAAGATATGCATTTGAAAATAGATGTACATAAAAATGTAAATAATGAACATAAAATGGGATGAATTCAGAGAAGTGATGAAATCAGTGAAAGGTCTGGTCAACCACTAGTAACATCTGTTATAAGAATAAGGAGATATGTTGGGCATACTTTGAGAAGAAATGATCAAAGCTCATGGCATGAAAACAGGTTTCTTTTTTTTTAAACATAAAGATGGGTCTGTACATAGTAGTAATAAATCAGGCTAGGGTCTTCTAGATAATGCGCATGATTGGGTCATTGCAGAGCAGAATGTAACATACAGAACTACTGGGACAATTTGGAAGTCACATCTCAAGAGACTGACTTGGCTGTACACACCTGAACATGCTGGAGTACAGGGCAATGAACATGCTGACTATCTTACAAACAATGCCCCGACTCAAGCTGGCAGAAGTATGGACAGAGTCGATGTCATCAATGCGGTACATGCTCATTTATGTGATATGGGTGAGTCTCAGACACTGGACAGATTATGAGAATTAGGGTTGGACATGTCAGACAGAGTCGTCTTCGCGGTAGAGAGAGAAGATATACTAATCAATTTCTCAAGGGTACAGTAAGCAAGTGACTTTGGGATGGCTGCTGCAGCGGAGGATGGAGCACGCATGGGAATGCCCAATGTGCCGTGATATCGATCGCATAACATAACATACAAAACAGCTACCTCAAGTAGGAGGATGGAGGTTGTCACTGTTACTGCTACCCTTCAATAGTTCTCTTAAACTTTCCTTACTAGTATTTTTGTTTCCATCTCTCAGTCCATACTTTAGTAGGTCACAATGGCAAGTTTAAGTATGAACAGATATCATATATCAATGATTTCAATCTCCAGGGACTTGAGTCTGAATGTTCAAGATGGATAAGGGGGAAGTACTTCTGATTCTCGACAACCGTCTGTTGAATGAGAACGATGACATTATCTATATAGTGTTTTAGGGAATATTTAAATTTACAATTTGGACTGGGCACCATGAGCTGCAGAATGAGAAGTGTGTTCAACCATTGAGTCATAGAAAACATCAGCATGTCTTCCCTTTAAAATGGGGGAGGAGGAGAGAGAATCCTAATTGTTTGGTTCAGGAATACATTTTGTTGGGAGATCTCTAAGATTGTTGCTGGAGTGAGTTTGCGTTTTGTGGAACACTCTCGGCAGGTGGCATGCTATTTCTGCAGAGAGGGACCAAGCCATATGTGGAAACATGATGTAAGAAATCAAACCTCGCCTTCAAACCTCTAGTTTTTAAACCCTTTAACATTTACTGTATGGAATTTGGCACCTATGGTCTACCCAGAGTGATATGATATCAGTTGTATAACCAATAACCAGACACTGTGTTCTTGTGCAAGGACCAAGTTAAGCACAGACAAGTTAGAGAGGTAATAAGACTAGGGGACAAATTAGCATAACCGTTCGTCTATCAACTCCGACTCAAGAGGAATGTGGTTCAATCCCACACTCATTGTTTACACATGAGGAAAAGAATTGGCCCTCCTACCTCCTGCACACTAAGATCTAGAAATATGAAGTTACAGGCACTTCATACCCTAAGATCTGAAAAGGCTACAAGAAATATATAAATATATATATATTTATTTTTAAATAAGACTAGCACTTCTCACCTTCAAAAGCTATAACCTAGTTCTGTAAGGTCTCCAAAATACTATACTACTATGGTATTATATATGCTATGCTATTATCCCAGCCTTTACAATTTCCCAGGTAACAAATAGTATTACACTATTTTTATTTTATTTCAATTATGCTTTCCATAAACATTTTTTCTAACCTAATCTTTCTGAAATGCATTTCTTGAATAATGGATTCTCCGAAAGGAGTTAATTCTTATTTTTCATGTTTGTTGGTCTACACACTCTGATATAACCAATAAAAGGTTCGCCTTAGGTTGAAAGAGACGTGCCTCGGCTTAAAGAGGCTTTAATCCCCTACTAAACAAACAAACAAACAAACAACTAATTTTGATGTTTTGATTAAATATATGTTTCTTTCTACAAATATATTTGACTAATGTTGGTGTTTGAGATTAAAGGAACTTTATATTTAAATATCATTTGTATTTAAGAATCCAATCCATAATTTTGAAGGAAAAACATGACAATACAAACCTTTTCATCTTTTTCACTTCTCCAACTTTTATCCATTCATGCTGCAAAACCAAAAATATTTTTGAGTATATAAAAACATTTTTATGAGGTGTGGTGTGTAACCGTAGGGTTTTCATGCCCTGTCTAATATATACATATTCTATTGTCTGTGACTATATTCCTTCTGGTATGTCTAAACACACAACAATATACTAACTTAAACAACACGTGGCCCTTGAATAATTATCTATGTGAGAATCAGTCAATATGATCCTCAACTTCTATTAAAACTGTAATTCTACGAATAGTCACACAAATTCATACATAAAACAATTTACCGAAATTCTAATTTAAATTACCCTGAAATAAAATGATAAGCATAATAACACTTGACTAAATCTGTTCATTAATAAAGCGCCTCTGACTTGCGTCTGGCCGACGAGAAAGTTTTATCACGACTGGATCCTCTGTCCTGCACGTGGTTAACTTGGTAACCGCTGGGATAGATCAATCTGGTGGTCTTGGTTATTATAAATTTCCTTCTGATCAGCTCGTGGCAAAGGTGAATACGTTGGAGTATATTATAAACTGGCTGTCTCAGCTATCATCAGCTGCTTCCTGATCAGCACGTGACAAATGAGAATACGCTGGAATGTATTATAAACTGGCTGTCTTAGTTATCTTCAACTGCTTTTCTGGTCAGCACGTGGCCGATGAGAATACGATGGAGTATCTTTTAAACTGGTTGTCTTAGCTATCATCAACTGCTTCTGCTAGGTATGTGACAAATGAAAATACGCTGGAATGTATTATAAACTGGCTGTCTTATCTATCATCAACTGCTTTCTGATCAGCACGAGGCTAAAAACTAACACTCAAATTATTGTCCACTCTACTACCTGTATAGAATTTCTCACTGGACCCATGTGGAAGTAACTACCTTGTTCCACCCGATACGACGATATACGGTCCCTACTTCCTGGCTTCTCGGGGTCCGTCTCTGTGAACTGCCGTGTCGCGTCTTTTTATGCAATTTCATCAGGACTTGTATTGACCAATGGTCAGCCTGATTTCCACATCCGTCGTGTAAGGGACTGTAATCTCCCTACTTTTACCCAGGTGATTGTCCGATTTCGTTTTTGTTCCCCTAAAACCAAAGGGACTTAATTCTTCGCCCTGCCACCCTCTACAGGTGTCCCTTATAATTGGTTATTTGTTAATGAACTGACGATCGCAGTACTCTGAGCAGACCCATAGGTTTAGTCTCTTAACTGCTTGACACACTTCTCTTTTAATGATGTAGAAGCAAGTGTTGCTTCTGAAAAGTAACAGTAAAGATGGATTAGATCTTCTGCTTTCTTTTCTTTAATAGTGTTTTGCCTCACAGCGTCGGGATAAGAAGAGATTTATAGAACATGTTTTTGTATGTGTTCATAAACAGTGTTTTTCACTTCCTCTGTTATCTCTAAGGTCCCCTATTGCATGGAAAACCCTTTTGCTTTGTATCCACTGTATCAGGGTAATATTGATCATTGATGTGCACTGTCTGTTGGTAATCTGCTTATGAAGCTGAACTATTTAATTTGTTGTTTCTTGGTGAAGTTCAGTATGGATGTTGTACCCACTTGTTTTCTGATGTCTTTATTTCTAAACCGGTCTCTTCTTGATACCTCCTGCATGCTTCTTCGTGACACTTCTTACATCTCTACTCACGTGAACTAGCTTTTCCTTGATACCCCTGCGTTTGCATAGACACTTCATCTCTGTCGTGCTAGTTTTCCTTGATACTCCCTGCATTCTGCATAGACACTTCATCTCTAACGTGCTAGTTTTCCTTGATACTCCCTTCGTTCTGCATAGACACTTCATCTCTATCATGACTAATTGTCTTCTATCGTTATTTGATAAGCTAAGTTAATAGATAGAATAGTGAAATAAAACCATTTCAAGTTAACTTTTTTTCTACAATGTTCAGGAATTCCCGAGCCCACTTTGGTCTCCTGATGGTTTCTCTGCAAGCACTTGTCGGATGAGGACACTAAAATTAATATTGAATCTATCCAGCAATTTAAGGAGTTTGGATTTACACTTGTACAAGAAAATTGATGACTGGGTTGGGTGGAGGAGAGCAGAGTGAGAGTGTGCTTAACCAGCAAACCACAGAAATTATCAGTTTGACATCTACTTAGAGGCCTACGCACCTATGGTTCTGCCTGGAGTGCTATGACATTATTTCAATAACCAGTAGTCAATAACACCAGCTTCATTTCTCCAGTTTGTCAACTGTACATAAATATAAGTGACAGATAATTCACTACGTGACTACCTCAACCCATCAAACTACCTCAGCCCAACATGTTTATTCACAGGCTGATCCCCCAAAAAAATGTATTATGAATAAAACTTACGTAAAGAACTCCATAGATCAGGAATGTCTGCCGCATGAGGAAATTCTTTCAACAGAGGATCATGGATCAGTTCTGAAAGTCAAAAATTTCAAAAATAATTAAACAATTTCTTCACGGTCTTTCTTTCCCTCTTTGCAAGGATGCCTCCTTCCATAATGGTCTTTTCCAATTCTTCGGTCTTTTTATATATCCAAAATATTTCAATTTTCGCATTTTTGCTGCATCCACCAGTTTACTTTGATTTTGAGTTCCTTCTTGACAGATCTATTTGGTCTCTACTCTGTCTATAATATACAGAGGACTCTTCTGTAACATTTATAGAAACCAATGTATTGATCAAAATATCTCCATCAGGATACAGAGAAAACTCCCAAGTCTTTTTAGGACATTCCCTTTTCCATTTTCCTTGCGGGTTCCACTCAAGCGCTTGTCTAGTGACCCTAAACTGTGTCTTCTGTAAGGTATGCCCGACCCATCGCCAGTTTCTCTTAACCTTGATTCTCATACTTCTTCTTCGAAAGCTCCATATCGACCACTTTTTAAACCACTCTTTGTGATTTGTATGCGATCTGAGTCTAAGTGATTGTATGTTGTGCCAGCTATGCACCTACAAGTAGGCCAGCATATCCGATTTCTGCGACACTTTTTATATACTAGGGTAGCTTCTCTAGACCCTTACCTCAGTCTCCTCTTACGACATGTCTTGTAGGTTGCAGTGTTACTATTCTTTGCTACCATTGTGGGCCCGTACAACACAAGGGCGAATCCTCATACAAAATAGCATTCTTGAAATATAGTTATACATTAGTGAATGCAATAAAACTACTGCAGACATAACACATAAATTATAAACCTTTCAAAAGTCTTGGGAATATTTTGTCCAGAAAAGATGACAAATGAGAAGCTGCTAAAGACAACTAATTGTATATCTTTGGTAACCCCAATCAGAAGAAGAAGATAGATTTTGATGCTACTGTGCTCTTTGACAAAAATAGTTCTCTAATGGACAGCAGACAGAATGAGGAGCAAAACAAAGGAAAACTGAAAATGACGATAAAAATGAAATAAAAGAGTGGTCTGACATAGGAAACCATAGGTAGAAAGGAAGCAGATCTGCAGCAATGACTTATGTGTCAACTATGATATTGATTGATTGATAGCACCATCATCATTGCACTTTGGTGAGTAGCCATGTGTGCTCCAATCTCTTTTCTTTTACACAGAAAGATGTCACTGGCAGTGCACAAACTCTGTAACACTGGCAAGGGTCCCGATATAATTTAGAAAATAGTGAAAATATTTTGGAAGAATTTTATTTTTTAAATCTTTCTATTAAATCTTGCCCAGGCAACACCTTTCCAGCACACTCTTCTTGATTTTAAACTGCCAATGGTTCTTATACATGCTCAACTTGAACACTAGACCTATGTTTTTATCGTCCATCTCCAATAGGATTAGAAGCTTGATTTCACCTACACTGAGATAAGAGGTCTCTGGACAAAAAATATCCTGGTGGCTCCACAGGAGAGTGAACCGACATTAAGAGGATAAAGAAAGATATCTTACCTGTTGAGTCCAGGTCTATTCTGTCTCTCAAGAGAATATCAGCCAGACGCTGACGGTAGTAGGAATAGAGGCGTAAGAGACATGTGTTGCCCACAAGTATATCTGGCAGTGTTCTGAAAAATAGATAACAGTATTACTTTTAAAAATAAGTTTATTAAATAAATATTCATTGTTCTGCTTCAATGATTCAGCACCTGTGCCCTTGTCCTTTGACCTCAATGTTGTGTAGTGATATCTGTTTGTTCATACAATGTTATCTTATGTACAATCAGTTATACAGATGGGTCAGTTATTTGACAAGTGGGGAGCTCATGGGCTTTCACTGCTCAAGTCGGTGGGTATGTTGTGAAAGAAGGTGGTTTTGCCGTGACTACAAGCAGTCTCACTATGGAAATCATGGCGGTTACTAGAGCGATGGTTTGGCTAGAATCACAAAATTTTATCCATGTATGTTTTCTCAGTGACTCAATGAATATGCTCAGGAAGATTGTAACAGGCTGGGCTCCGAGACAATGGTTGGAGTCGTTGAAGAGGTCTATGCTGACAAAAATCAGTTTTATTTTTGTGCCATACCAAGGGGAAATGAATATGCCGATAGGCTTGTAGATATGGCTGCCATAAAAAAAAAAAGCAAACGAGCAATGGACCAGGCTGATATTCTGAATTCCCTAAGAGAGATAGGATGTATAAATGATTCAAGTAATAGTGGTGAATCTGCAACTCTAACCAGACTGCAAGAATACCATGTCAAATGTGGTGTAGATAGATAAGAGCACTATACTGGTAGCCAAAGAAGAATAGTAAACCAACAAAGAACTGGTGTCATTAGTTCCCACACGCTGAGAGATATATTGAGGAGGAGATCGGAGCACTTATGAACTAATTGATTTGATGTGCAGAGATGATGATCCAACGACTAAACTAAACTAACTGTCATGGTCTATTACATCATAATGTTATACAAGTCTTTCACAATGTCACAGACATTTTCTCTATCTTTCTGTCTACATCTTACTCCATCAACTCCTTATGAAATTGTAGCGGCACTTGAACCTTAAGCAGAAGTCGTGGTTGCTTGTTACCAGATATAAGGGACACCAGAGCATTGCTTGTGGCTAGGAAGAGAAAGAACATAAAATATGAAAAGTACAATGACATCTGGTGGTACAAGAACAAAATCCCTGGTTATTGGTTACTGAACCAACATCATAGCACTCCAGCCAGACCCATAGGTGCTCCTTAGCCTCCCTCAACAGATGTCAAATGGCATTCATACTGATGGTCACTGTGGCTTGCTGGTTAAACACACTTCTCTCTCTGCCCCTCAAGTATCTAGCTCTACCTGTACAACGAGTAATTCCAAACTCCCTAAATTGTTGGTTTGATTCAATGTCAGTTTTAGTGTCCTCGTCCAACAGTAGGTCGACCAAGAGAATGAAGAACATCCCCCTTATCCATCCTAAACTTTCAAATAATCGTTGCTTTCAGTGCTAGCATGTTCACTCTCTCTTTGCTGCAAACACCTGCATGAACATGACAGTAGATTCACGCGAGTCTCTGATAGTTGGCAACCTCTATAGATGACACCAACTCAGACTTCAGTCTGCCATACTGGATATTCCATAGTATCGACTGAGAGTTAGAAACAACAATGGCCCCAGTAAACTAATTTAATGATAACAGCATAGGTTGTACACACTCTCAAAATGGAAAAGTTAACAACAAAAACAACATAGCATATGTTTTTCAATGATGTAATTAATGTGTTAGTCTATGTTACATTGATAAAAATAGTAATTAAAAAATTATCATCTTCTTTCGTCAGAAAAAAGTTTTAGAGGACGCTGACAGCAAATGATAGAAGACAACTAGTCACAACAGAAATAAAGTGTCTATGTAAACTGCTGGGAACATCAAGAAGAGACCGGTTTAGAAATGAAGAGATCAGGAAAAATTGGGTACAACACCACTAGTGAATTTCATCAAGAATTAAAAACGTATATGGTTCAGACACAAAAGCGGATTACTGACGGACTAAAAGTGGACACATGAGCAGATTACTCAAAGAGAAATGCTACTACGATACAGTGGATGCAACATAAAGGGTCATTCACACAAAAGGTGAACCACAAAATAACAGAGGTGAGAAAAACACTGTTTATGAAACACAAAAAAGCATGTTCTATAAATCTCTTCTTATCCTGACACTGTGAAGAAAAACAGAATTAGAGAAAATAAAGACGAAAAATTTAAATGATGTTTATACATTCACCAAGTATATACTTTGTTAAGGTGCTAGCCTCTTGTGGCAAAGGTACTGGTTCGCTCCTCGTAGAGCCATGGGATATTTTTCCAGAGATCCTGATCTCAGTGTAGGTGAGATTGAGTTCCTAGTCCTAACAAAGTCGGATGATAAAACATAGGTCCCGTGTTCAATTTGAGCATGTAAAAAAACCCTTGGCAGTTTAAAATCGAGAAGATACAGGCTGGAAAGTGGCTGCCCTGGCAAAATTAATTAGAAAAAGATTAATAATAAAAGTCCTCAAAAAATATCTTCACCATCTTCAAAATGATATCGGGGAGACTCGCCAGTCCTACAGTTTGTGCACTGCAGCTGAGATCTTCCTGTGTAAGAAAGAGACTGGAGCACACAGAGCTAGACACCAGAGTGCAATGATGATGGCTCAATCAATCAATCAATCATTGAAAGAAAAGAAACCATTTAAAACAGTACAACATCAAAATAATGCATGCATATATGTATATAAGTTGTAACTAGATGATGTTGAATAGAAAACGATAATATGGTCAACATGCAATTTTAAATAAAAACAAGCAAACACAAATATCTTTGTTTAATGACACAGCTTCTCTTCTGAAGATCTCTATGGCTAAGTGGTTAAGCCTTTGCCTTGCAATCTGAAGGTCATTGGTTTGAATCCGAACAAAGCCATCCTGTTTTCAAGTGTAGTTTTTCCAGAGAGCCTGGATTGTTTTCTGAGCTACAGAGTTCGTGCTTTGTATAATACTCTAGGCAGGTGGCATGTCACTTCTGTGGAGAGCTATATGGGATTGCTGTAACATTGCCCATGAAGGGAGACAAGATACTTCTTTGTTCAATATTGTATGTTGGGCAGGTCTGATTTAGAAGCTCAGCTGTCATGATATTGCACTACAGGTACACATATCTCTTGCACCAATCTTAAATATGTGGGAAAGATGATGTCTCTGCCAATTGTGAACCATACGTAGCTGGAAAACTATGACCTGACTTGTGATCTTAGGTTATCTTTTATTTAGAAAGGGTGTAACTGTCAACCCTTACACCTCAGACAGTCTTCGTTTCTAGTATAGTATATATTTCAATCCCCCAGTCGAAAATGGGTAAGTACACAGACTTATGTCATCATCAAACAGCTTGTCCTGGCAGATAGGCTTGTCCTATCGAAAGTGAGACTGCGAACTGGAAGAAGAATGTATACAGTTTTCAATATTCACTGAAATATTCAATTTTCACTGTTTATGTATTTGTAAAACGTAGACTTTTCGTTCCTCTTCCTCAGACTTCTCTCTAGACCAGATATACCGTCTCTGCAGCCATCAAGCTCAAATCATAGTTACATCCTGAATCCATCTTCTCCTTGATCTTCCTCATCTCTTTGTCAGGATGCCTTCTTTCATAATGATCTTCTTCAACCCTATGTGTCTCTTTATTTGTAGCATCAACCAGTTTCTTTGATTTTGAGTTCTTTCTAGATGTACCTATTTGTTCTTTTCTCTGCCCATGATATACAGAGGACTTATATAACACATATTCAAAAGCACTTATATGTTTTTCCACTGCCTTGTTAAGTGTCCATGCGCCACACCCATATGTTGCACTGGGAATATGCATGCTCTTAGTATTTTGATCTTTGTTTTCATATCAGTTCTATTCCATACTGTTTTTAGTTGTTTAATTTTGTGTAAGACCATATTTGTTCTTCTTTTATCAAGAACGAATGTATGTGCACAGCCTTCAGTACCTATTGGAACTCAGGTGCTTGTCCTTCGGAGGCGTGTTCGATTTCAACCAGCGTTTACTGGGTTCGCTCTCCGTTACCCTTTTGCTGTCCCCAGCCAAAACCCACAAGGCAGCAGGTTGCTATTTTCTTTCAGGGCAGTGACCCATAGACGACCTGCCCTCCCGGGCTGATGAGCGTCATCTGCCCAGGTTCTTCTTTTAATTTTCTTCCCCCAATTTCCATCTTTTGTTCACAGTTTACTTATGTACTAGAGAAAAATTCAGAATCCTCATCAAAACAACAGTGTATGTCCTCTGCTACTGGCACATTCAACAAGCTGAAAGGAACTAAACACCTATAAGGAAAACCATAATAACAAAGTACCGCAGTTTTAATGTATAAAGTATGAACTAGAAAAGCAATATGAAACTTTGTAAAGGTACAGTACTTTTTTTTTTACATGTTTCACCATTGCTACATAGATTTACTGCAGTCTTCCCTTATATTGTTAATAGGGAAAATCCTAGATTAAATAAAACTGATTCTATTTTTAGAGAATAGTTTATATTTGTACATCCATTAAAGAAAGCCATCAAACTAAACTACACACAGTCAGTAACAGAATCAAATAATTTACAATACAGAATCCTGAACTGTAACACAAGAAACATCTAAAACAACATAAAAATAAAGCAAGGTACATTTTGTCTAATAATTTTTTTTTTTCGATCCAGAAACAATTGAGCTTTTCAGTTTGCTGGTGCCATGGACATCGAACCCTTGTTCGTGCACGAACACCGTGAATCTGGGAATCTGTGGCTTTTCTGCCTGCCCACGGAATTGAACCCGTATACACAGAGGGCTATTGTCTAATAATTAAAGCCTAGTAAACAAAACTTCATATTTTAATAGAATACCTTGCTGAGCTGTAAATGCAATTAAGAAAGGAGACTATTAAATTGCAGCAAATCTCTATGGCTAACTATCAACAACACCAAGTAATGTACTATCTATATCCTATTAGTGTCCTGTTTGACACATAGAGCTTCCACAAAATATTTCCATTGCTGTCATTTTATCGCGTTTCTAGCTTCTTCTTTGCGTTCGTTCTTTACGACCAATTTTAATCACTCTTTGTGATATGTTTGATCTTTGCCAAGAATATGTATACGTTGCACATTGGTTTGGTAGGCCCCTAAACATATAGACTTCTACATGTTTAGGACACGTGCATCCGATTTCAGCCAAACCTCCTTAGTCGCCTCTTACGACATGCATGGCAGGTAACAGTGGTTCTATTCTTTACATCCCAAATTGGGCCCCGGTAACCACTCGGGCGAGACGCGTTTCTAGCAATTGTTTACCATGTCAGGCTACAATCTTTCAATTCTCTCTCCGCCATTCTTCTCCATGTTTCCTTAGGATGTCCAAGCCTTCTTTTTCTTATCCGCTGTCCATCGGAGAGCTGTCCTAGACAATGTACTTTACTGAGATATAATAATAGACTAAATAGAAGTTTCTACAAAAAAGTTCTTATCAAGTAACAGATACAAGATATATTTAAAGCAAAAAAACATCACTTTTGTTGTACTTTGTACGTTACTTTGTGTTTTTATATTTCACTGTTTGGTATATAGTTTTAATGTAGTTTTCCCCATTATTGATATTAGCAAAGCAATAATAGATTTATTATATATTAATCCAACTTTGATGTGTGCTCTCCCCACTACTGTTTATAACATACATGGACAACATAAGTAGAGAAGCAGGAATAGAGAAAGAAAATAATATTTCAGAACTTTTATTTGCAGATGACCAAGTACTGATTGCAGAAAATGAAGAATCTCTCCAGAACCATTTGAGCTTAGTTAACATCAAGGGTGAGAAGAAGTACAACATGAAAATAAATATAATAAAGACAGAGACAATGGCAATAAGTAGACAACCAGAAAGCCTTACAATAAAACTCCAGAACGTAGACATAAAACAAACAATTGAGGCCAAATACTTAGGAGCAATTTTCACAGCAGATGGAAGTATCGATAATCGGCAATCGTTGCACAAAAGCTAACCAAGTACTGGGACAGTTAACACCACTGTTGTCACACAAAGAGATACCGCTAACAACTAAAGCAAATCTCATAAGAACAATTTTCTGGCCAACACTATGTTACCAGTGTCAAACATGGCCAATAACAGCAGCTAATGAGCGGAAAATCATAACGACAGAGATGAGGTGTCTTAGAAGAGCTGCAGGTATGACAATAAGAGACAAAATTAGAAATGAAGAAATCAGAAGGAGACTGGATGTGAAACCAGTTATGCAATTCATAAAAGAACAACAGATTAAATGGTTTGGACACCAGACCAGAATGCCCTGGTATCGACTACCACAGAGAGCCACACAGAAAAAATATAATGAGTACAAGGCAAGAGGAAGACCATGCAAAAGATGGAGCAACGGCATCAAAAACAGCCTTACGAACATGAATATCAGCTTACAAAGTGCCTTAAAAAAGCACACACAAGATCACGACGTTTCACCCCAACACTTCCATAAAAGTAAATGGTGGAAGAGAAGAGAGAAGAATCCAACTTTTACATCAACCTAGTAAATATAGTATAATATTGGAGAGAAGGTGTGTATGTATGTTTAATTTTCTTGTGTATTTTCACTTTTATCCATTACTGTTACCAGGAAAAAAGTGGGTAAAGCATCCGTACTGAACTTCATCAAGAAACATTAAGTTAAATGATTCGACCAGTTAACCAGATTACAAACAGACAGTGCACCTCAACTGGCAATGCTATTCAGATACAGTGTATTTGAAAAAATGATCGCCTACCAAAAATGGACCACAGAAATAACAGTGATAGTGAAAGAGCCTTTGACAGCGCACACAAGAGCCTCTTTTAGAAATCTCCTCTTATCCTAATTCTGTGAGGCAACCCAGAATTAGGGAAAAGAAAAAGACTGTTCTTTCCTTTGCCACTTTCTTATGTTATCCATGTGGATACAGTACTCGGATTGGATGAGGATTCAAGAGACTGGATGCTGAAGCAAAACCTAGATTGGATGAATTTTGGATTAGATTTAAGCACATCTCTATTCTGGTACATATTGCTTACAAGCATATCTCTATTTCTTAGTCCACTTACTTCGTCGACTGACGCTTGGTCAACTTCCCCCCTTTTTCATAACATGTTCCACCATGGACATAGAGGTCAAAGGACTTGTTCATAATAACAGCTCCATTCTCCAGAAGAGGGAGGTGGACCCACCCACAACTGAACTCTCCCCTTTCTTGAGTACTCTGAAAAATTTGATAATCATTACAAGCATAAAACATTTGATCAACAGTAATGGTCACCTGTAGAAAAATTGATATCACACTGTGCTAGCAACTACACACCATGGACTTTTAGAGGTTTGAGGCTAGATTGAGCCAAAAATTCTCGGTGTACACACGGCAAGCAGTTGAACTACAGGTTACCTGATCCTTTACTTTGAGATCTAAATTACAAGTACCTCTGATGTCGGAGTAAGACTTGTCTGAATGGCGAGGGACACTGGTGATAAGAAAAGCAAGACTTCATGCAAAAATCAGTCATAGACGTCATGACTACATCTGAATTCATAGCAATCAAACAGAAAGAAAAAGAATGTTATCAACACAGATAACAAAAAAGTAAAAAGATTGATAAAAATCTTAAAACAAATATATATAAATCGGTACATTTTTATTACTTAACAAGTTGGAATATTCAGTCAAGATGTACCTATTTGTAACACTTTTAGAGGGATATCTGTGGTCTATTTGTAAACTTAAGAGGATATCTGTGGCTCTATTTGTAACACTTTTACAGGATATCTGTGGCTCCTATTTGTAACACTTTAAGAGGGTATATCTGTGGCTAGTTGTTATGGCACAGCATTGTCTTGCCCAAAGGTTGTGAGTTCAAATTCTGATGCGCTGTTCTGTTCATGGGTGCATTTTTTTTCCCAGAGATCCCTAGGTTTGTTGCCGGAGATACGGAGTTCGTGCTTTGTGCAATACTCTCTGCAGATGATGTGCCATTTCTGCTGATAGGGGCCGAGTCATATGGGGAAACCCGGAGCAAAGAAGCCAATTCTTCAGCTTTAGACCCTTTTTATATTTTACTTTGAAGAGTTTAAAAGGGTTTTAAAGCCGAAGGATTGACTTCATTGCACCGGGTTTTACCCATATGGCTCGATTCCTCTCCGCAGAAATGGCACACCACCTGCCGAGAGTATTGCACAAAGCATGAACTCCGTAGCTCCAGCAACAATCTAGGGGTCTCTGGAAAAACTGCACTCGTGAACAGAACGGCGTGGTCCGGATTTGAACCCACGACCTTCGACTCACAAGGCAAAGGGCTTAACCACTTAGCCACAGAGACCCCCAGAAGAAAAATTTGCAAATGGCTAGAATCTTTGTGTTTAGGATGCATCCAGATCTGAGTTCTCAGTCTCCTGCAGTGGAGACTATGGGTTTGCTATAGGTCTCATCATTTTTAGGAAGGGAGGTTTAGAACACATTGTGACAACTGGTAAAACCAAGGGTAGATGAGACAGAGAGAGAAAATTTTGGACAGCTTGACTTCATGGCACGGAAGAGCATCTACATCTGAGATGATAACAAACACCAGAGATATAGATTTGTGGGAAAACCATAATCGCCTACGCCAACCGGCATGGCACCTGATGATGATGATAGGTCTCAACTAAAAAAAAATGAGAAAAGTCTACAACCAAGCCAGCCGTATCATTTTTTTTTAAAGAGGTTCAAATATTTTATTAGTAATCTTCTTGAAGAACTGAAAGATGCAGAATTCTCCTGAGAAGCCACAAAGAAAATGGTGAGAGATTGGAGTCAAGTGGAAGGCAACTGCAGTGGCAATGTACTCCCTGAGGAGCAGAGAGAAATAAGACGAAGACACAGTGCTATGTTTATAGAGAAAGCTGCAATATTTTTGCTGTATGGTCTGTACGCTCTCCCAGATGTTTTATGATGGTAGATTTGATTGTAATTAAATTTAACTATCTTTTATCTCAAATGTTTCTCCGGCAACGAGAAACAGGCGACTCTTATTTCAAGTTGTGATCATCAAGTGAAAACTAAATTGAATAAAGTCATGAAAAATGTACTTCCATTTTGATAAAATATCCTGATATTGTTTGAAAGAACTGCTAGTAGAATTATCAATTCAAACAAACAACTTAAAAATAAATAAAGCAGATAAATGGGGAAACTATCTGAATGAGTTGCATGCAAGCACAAACAACACAGGTTAGACATCACACAAGAAATGGGTACAATATACTGTACACAGCATCTATGATCACATGGAGTAGTTTGAACAGAAAGCTATTACCTAGGTCAACTACTCAATCATCACAGCAACAAGATTGTTAAAAGCAAAGTATTGTTACAAGTTGTTTAGTTTAGTTGTCAGATCATCATCGCTGCACATCGAACCAATTAGTCTATAAGTGCTCTGATCTCCTCCTCAGTATTTCTCTCAGTGTGTGGCGACTAATAATACCAGTTCTTTGTTGGTTTACTATTCTTCTTTGGAGCCACAGCAGCATAGTTGTTAGTGGTCCGGTTCAAAATGGGCGTGGAATATTTTCCACCGTAATATCTCTCAGGTCACACAGCCTTAATTGGGTACCAGGAAAAGCACTGGGAAATAAAAGCGTCTGGCTTGATTTGACCACATCACCCATCGTGTGCTGACGGTCAATGAAAAATATGGGCCTGACACTGTATTACACAGTATACCTTGAGGTATTAAAAGAGTTTCCGTACTTATTTTTTTTTACCAGTATAGTGCTCTAATCTAGCTACACCACATTAGACTTGGAATTCTTGTAGTCTGGTTAGTGTTATAGATTCACCACCTCTTACTTGAATCAATTTACACATCCTCTCTCCATTACGGAATTTAGCATATACGCCTGGTCCATTGCTCGCCTGCTTTATATAGCAGTAATACCTGCAAGCCTCTCAGCGCACTCATTTTCCCTTATACCTGCATGCCCTGGTTACAGGTTATTAGTATGGGCATAAGTTTGCTCTGAGTCTGGGCATAAGAGACATGGAGAACAACTACGGGTAACACCAAAATGTTGCAGACATTCATCAATAGATGCCTGCGAAGGATACTCCATCTGCGATGGTATGACAGGACTACAAATAGGGAACTCTGGGATAGAACAGGACAACGACAGGTGGAACAAGAGATAAGGAGCAGAAGGTGACGATGGATAGGACACACACTGAGGAAACCCTGAAACAGCATCACAAGACAGGCTCTCCGATGGAACCCCCAGGGCAAAAGAGGTAGGGGAAGATCCGGGAACACCTGGAGATGGGAGTTGGAGACGGAATGCAAGAAAATGGGAAGAGAGTGGAGATCTGGAAAGGATGGCCTTGGATAAGCAGGCTTGGAAGGCCTTGGTTGCGGACCTATGCTTCCCTAGGGGCGAAGGGTGAAGAAGAAGATAAGTCTGCTCTGATGGCCTCCAGAACGGCTTATCAGATCCAACACCATCTTGCAGTATAACTAAGTAGGTGCGGTACTATAAAGTTAGGTTCTATATTTGTAATGTCTTATCAGTAGTTCCCTTCTCAACCTTTTGGCTAAGTTCAAAGTCTAATGTCCATTTGATCACAGCCAAAGGGTGGGAGCCCTAATAGAGCCAATAGGCAACTAAATACATTAGTACAAATTTCTAGCAACTCTCATTTTAAAAATGATAACTTTTACATGTTTCTAATCTACATTGGTACATGTGCTGCGGTACTATCGGGTAATATCCCAATTTAAAAAAACTATTTTAATAAATCATTTTAAAAATTAAAAAATCTGTAGTCCATCTGTGCTGATGTGTGTCCTATTTTACCACATTTCTCTAGGTATCAGCGGTTTTGGTTATGACTAACAACCCAAATCTATTTTTAAAATATGACTTTGTTACAGAAACTGCAATAAATTGCTAACAAACTTTGATATTCTACCCAGTACAGTGCCCAATGATTGCTACTGACTAGTACAGGACATATATGCATAACAAGCGAACACATATATATATTTTGGATATATAACATATTTCATACATGATTCTCAAAGCATACAAATAGTATTTACAAAGCACTTTCTATTATATGTGTTCAAACAATCCTCTATTTTATACTACATGACCAATAAATATATTTTACATTTGACAACAATTCCATATATCTTGTAAAAATATGTTTTTTTATGGATTTTAGTTATCGATGTAAGGGAAGACTGCAGTAAAACTATGTCGCAAAGGCAGAACACTTTAAAAAAGTAATATGGTTTTACAAAGTACAAAAAGTAATATTTATGGATATATAAATAATGGCCCTAAACTGAAAATATAGTACTAAAAATGGTTTGGGGGTTTCTGTGACTTAAATGATTAAACCTTTGCCTTGCAGGTGAATTTCGTGGTTCGAATCAGGACTACGCCGTTCTGTTTTCGGTGTATTCTTTCCATAGACCTCTATGATTGTTGCTGGAGCTACAGAGTTTGGGCTTTGTGCAATACTCTTGACAGGTGGGATGCCATTTCTGCGAAGAGGGGCCGAGCAAATTGGACAAAACCCAGAGCAATGAAGTCAATCCTTCAGCTTTAGACCCTTTTAGTTTTATGGATTTTTTTGCCTGACTGTATATGTTATGTCTGCTGTATAGGCAATCTGAATTTCTTCACTTCTTTTGTTTCCTTTGCTTGATAAAGGCCTTTTGGTCGGAACGTCGATGTATATTTCTACTTTGTAAAGCTATGGTACTTTGTTTTTACGTGTTTTGCCATTACTATATAATTTTACTGTAGTCTTCACTTATATTGACAAAATTGAATACCCATTTTTCCATCAAAATCATTGCACAAATGTATATCAAGCATAATAATATTATGTACATCTTACATACACTGCAAATCACTATTATTTCTATAGGCATCTGTAAAACAGTATGAGCAAGCTTGTATATTAAATAACCCATGCATAAGTATGCCATACAATATTAAATCTATATATCATATATTACCTTCAGCCTTTCAGACTAATAAAGATAAAATTATAACAACAATATTTAAGCTTTGGCTTCTAATCTGAAAATTGTTTGTTTTAACCCTTTGGTCCCCAGCACGTCAAAAAAAAATTACCTCATAAAAACACTAAAAGGGAATAACTCCTCAAAAACGCAACATGTCTTTCTAAAAAATTAATAACAATAAAACTATTGCTTGTAGAACATTCAAATAATGAGCAACAATACTGTGAACTGGATAAAGTTTCACAAGAAATTATACCCATAAAGATGTAATTCTGCAGATAAACCTTAATTTCGGCAGCAGTTACTGCGTCCCACTTTGAATCAATTTTCCCAGCTCTTTTCTGACGTTGATCAGAGTACAAATTCAAAATACTGCTCCTCAAAAATTAAGCTGAAATAATCGAATGGTTCTGCACCCTCCTCTAGTGTATGAGAAGGCCCACTCTCTTCCATAAATGGCTCCACAACTAATGGGGAAGTGGTATCACTCCAACCATCCCTGTCAACAACGGGCACAGGGTCGGTCTCCTCGATGTCGGAAGAAAAATCCTCAAAATCTAATTGAACATCGTGGTCGACAGGTTCAACCGTCGTCACTGGACAATTCAACATCACTCTCAGAATCACAAGATCTAATGTAATCCCTATCTCACCTAGCTGCATGAAATGTCCCTCAAACTCAAAGTCCTCACTTTAACTATCAGTATTGAAATTAGAAGCCATTTCCCAAAAAAATTTCGAACTACGAAGCACAATTTATAAAATTCACAAAGAAATACTAGCTCCGATCAGTTTTGGCGTCAAATAAGGAAAATTTCCAGAGTTCGTCCTACTTATAGGTCACAGTTCAAGCTATATAAAATTTGGACTTCTCGTTTTATTTAGCGAATTCTTCAGAAACAATATAAAAAACCCGTATATTTCCGTATCGGCGCCCTCGATAAACCGTATATTTCCGTATATGGCGGCCAAAGGTTAAGTACATTAAACCATATGGAAGATGCCAGATTGGATTAGGAAACCAGATAAATAAAACATATTACAATGAAGAAAATGTTTAAAAGAAATTATGCTATGAATTGTCAAAGCAACATCAGCTTTTAAAAGTCTAAATAAAATATGGAACTGCAAGTTTTATAGTTTGAAAACTAAATTGTGAATTTTCAATTCCAGTGTTGTATCGATCCTATCATATGCTAACAAAAGTTGGAAAATGACTAAAGATATAGAAAGCAAGTTGAATGCATTTGAAAATAGATGTCTGCAAAAATAATTAACATAAAATGGGACGAACTCAGGAGAAGTGATGAAATCAAAAAAACGTCTGGTTATAAGAATGAGAAGATGGAGATGTGCAGGGCACACCTTGTGAAGAAATGATCGAAGAATAACAAAACAGGCATTGAAGTGAGAGACAAAGGGTTCAAGAAATAGAAGACGACTTAGATAAACCCAGAAATTAACTTTACTGAGAGAGGTGAGAAATATCCAGTGAAGAAATTGAGCGAGTTGTCCAAGACAGAGTCCAGGTGAAGAAATTGATCCCATGTGACAAAATTACTTTCAGGCGCTATATAATATATAACGGTAGGAGAGGAATATAGATAGATATATAATGAAGAAAGCAATAACTTAAAAAACACATACAGAACATACATAATGAGAGCAAGTAAGAGTTACCTATAAACAGATGAAATCATAAGCATGGCTGGTCAACTACTAGTATCAACTGTTATAACAAATAGAAGATAGAGATATGTTGGGCATACACTGAGAAGTAATGACCAAAGAATTTCAAAGCAGACACTGAACTAGGAGGCAAATGGTTCAGGGAAGAAATAACGTCCCGTAGGAAAACCTGACACAAATTTACGAGAGGCAAGAAATATCGGACTCAATTCCATGGAAGAGATTGAGCAAGTTGCGCAGGACAGAGAAATTACTTACAGGCCCTATGTAATGTATAACGGTGTGAGAGAAATATGTATATATTAGACATTAGAGACCTTTCAAGGTAAATGTATTTGGAAAATTCTGCAAATATTTGGGAAAAATGAACGAGGAATAAAAGTAATTGCATATCAATAGCAACCCAGAATTAGAGGAAGAAGATGGAAATAGCTTAGACTTGTTTGTGGGAATGCCTATGTACTTTGAAAAAGACAATTCTACAATGGACAGCAGACAGAAGGAGGAGATTGGGCAGACAAAAGCAAAACTGAAGAAGAATAGTAGAAAGGGTGTGGACTGGCATGAGATACACTATGGATAGCATAATAGTAGACACTCAGCACTAGGAATCACTTGTAAATATCTTATGTGTCAACTATAACATGAAGAGAATATAGATTGTTATTTCAAGATATTAAAAATGGCTACCCTCATGGACAACGCTGTGCAATGACATTAGCAGTGAACATTTTAATTTTCTATTCTGAAGATCTATTACAGTCAAACTGATATGAGATGGGATGTGATATCAGCTGAGACTGAAACTATGAAGACAGACATTGAGTGATAGGGCCATCATCATTGCACCTCAGTGAGTAACCATGTGTCCTCTGATCTCTTTCTTACACAGGATTATTTCAGTGGCAGTGCACGAACGTCTTAGTCTCGGGGAGAGACCCCAATTAAATTTTGAAGATAGTAAAGATATTTGCAGAAAAAAATTGTGTAAACTACCAAAAAAAACTACAAACATTAAGATTATGAGAAAGATTATAAAAGTTATTTCCTGAAATTTCATAACTGTACAAAGAAAGTTTTGTTAAGTCCTAATTATAGAACTACTATTTAATTCTTCTTGTTCCCAGTATAATGCATGACAGCAACTACTGCTTTTTATAGAAAATTATTTAACAAAAAAAGCTATCTTGAAATGATTTGGTTACCCAACAAAAATAATGATTGCAAAAAGAAAGTTATCTTGGAAATGCTTGGATTAAACAAGTAAAGATATTTTCAAATGTGCTGATTACAGAAAGGTATCCTGAAATGCTTTTATTACACAAAGAAAGTTATGGTTGCACAAAGAAAGTTATGATTGCACAAAGAAAGTTATGATTGCACAAAGAAAGTTATGGTTGCACAAATAAAGTTATGATTGCACAAAGAAAGTTATGATTGCACAAAGAAAGTTATGATTGCACAAAGAAAGTTATGATTGCACAAAGAAAGTTATGGTTGCACAAATAAAGTTATGGTTGCACAAAGAAAGTTATGATTGCACAAAGAAATGATGATTAAAAGAAAGTTATGATTGACAAAAAAGTTATGATTGCAACAGTTATTCTGAAATTTTATGACAACACAAAAGAAAGGTATCCTGAAATGTTTTAGTTAAAATTATTTTTGATAACACAAAGCAAATTATCCTGATATGATTCTAAAAAAGACTTACTGTTCTCTTGTATGATATACATAGTTCAAACAAGATACCTGGAAGATAACACATAAATAATGAAATATATATGATTTGATTAAATGTATTTTCAAACATAGACAAATATTCATGGAGTATTCAAAATACAGAAGAGAACAGAAGAGAACAAGTAGATCTATCCAGAAAGAAGCTAAAATTAAAGAAAACTGGCTGATGCTACAAATAAGAATGAGACAATTGAAATATTTTGGATATATAAAGAGACATGAAAGGTTGGACACCATTATGGAAGGAGGCATCCCGACAAAGATGAGAAGAGGAAGACCACAGAAAAGATGGATTCAGGGTGTAACTGATGATTTGAGCATGGCGGCTGCAGAGTAGGACATCTAGCCAATGAGAGAGAGAAATTCTGAAGGACTGTTAGGATGGCAAAGTTCTGCTCAGTACAGGACATTTGACGATGATGATTCAAAATACTGTACAAATATCAACACAAAGTAATTGATGAGCACATTGTGAACATTACATTTTCTTCTCTTACATTCTCTAGTTGAACATGTTACACATTTAGCTCTATTAATCATCAAATTGTCTGTTGGTAATCTGCTTATATGACCAAACCATTTAATTGGTTGTTTCTTGATGAAGTTCAGTACTGATGCTGTACCCAATTTTTACCTGATGTCTTCATTTCAAAACCGGTCTCTTCTTGATACTCCTAACATTCTGCGTGGACACTTCATCTCTATCATGACTAGTTTTCTTCTATCGTTCAATTTCCCGTCCAGATTTGGACTGCATTAGCAATGAGTTGACTAATTTCAAGGTTTGCTTTTCCATAGTCCCAATCTCTAATTCGCTTACAAAAACAATGATATTATCATGGGGCTTGTTTTGCATGAATCAACAGTGACCACAATGGGAAAAATACAATGAACATAAAATAAAGGGAGATAAAATTTTGAAATTAGAAGAACAAACAATCTTACCAATATTATCAGAGATATTATTAGTCCTTACAAAAATCTCTCCATGCATGTGGGGGTCCATTAAATCATGTACCTGGTGATAGTGGAAACAAATTTGTAATATACTACAGACAGAAAGTAGTAGTTTTGTGGTAATTTCATCATTAATCATGTTAGTTATTACAATGACATATATATTGGTCTTTATAGTGTTACGGTACAATGCTCGCCATATGCTCCAATTGTACTCAATTCATGTTCCTTGCTCAGCAATCTTGATATTTTTCACGGATCCTTGAGCTCAATGTATGTGAGACCAAGCGTATAGTTCTAATATTTTTTATTTATCCTTGATCTTAGGGTATATAAGAACAAGTGTCTAGCCTAATATTTTTACTGATCCCTTTTCTCAGTATATGTGAGACCAAGTGTCTAGCCCTGATATTTTTTCTCTGATCACTGATCTCTGAGTATGTGAGACCATGTGTCTAGTCCTGATATTTTCACTGATCCCTGACCTCTGGGTATGTGACACCAAGTGTCTAATCCTGTCACATCAAAGGATAAAAAGTAGGTCCTGTGTTCCAGCTGAGCATGTTAATGAAACCGTGGCAGTCAAAAATAAAAAAGAGAAGAAAGTTGCTGGCAGAGACAAATTTAAGATACAACCCAAAAAAAGTTATATTTAATTCCTACAAAGCATATCCTCATGAAGTAACCTGGGAGATCAAACCCAAACAAAAAGTGCATGTGAAATCAGATGTGCTGGGTCAAACAGTGCAGGTATCATAACTTTGCAGTAATCATAGCCAATTTCTTGATACTCAAATCACACAAAAAAAAGAGTAGTTTATAATGAATAACGAAGAATATTTGTTCATCAACCACTTGTTTACCATATTTGCTGTATGATTGCCATTTTCTGTTGGCCAAAAATTGGTGTGTAAACTCTTTTCTAACTTCATTTTGCCTTTTTGTCGGCGGACATGGCTCGGCGATGTCTTTTTAAGCGGGAGTATCGCTGCAGACGGGTCCGTGACGTCTACTTCCGTATTGTTCCGCGAGCTTTCCAAAATGGCGGATCTAACACACATGCGGTAACGCGGTATAAGTCCGATTTTGTAGCGATTTTCATAAGTAAACAAAAATTTTCAAGATGGACGCGTAGCTGATGAATAGTGATGTCCAAAATGACTCTTTTTCTGACTTTTAGCCAGTGATAGTGTTAAAACGAACTCTGAATGTGATATGAATTTGAACTGTGATTCACGTGATGATGTTTATAGATCGATAGCAGATATTGTCACGGGAGTAGATGACGGACACCTATCTCAAACGCGGCATATCATACTGTGGATAGGTATGAGGATATCAGTTACTATAATAGCTTGTGGATTATAAGGAATATATTCCACATACAGACAGGTTAGTAGCTCATTAATATATGAACACTATTCCGTAGTTTAAAAGTCCTAAGTTTATTAGTTTATTTTTTTACGATTTTTTGAAATTGTCACTCTGAAAACTGATCATACCGAAAATAGCGTGGCACTGGGCCAGACTTTGTTGAAAAATGCGTGATGCGAAAGTGTTAACCACTCATTGGGATCTGTAAGTGATTTGTGCCTTACAGAGTTATTTTGTTGGGCCAAAAACTATATTTGGGTGTCACTCTTTTTTCTAACTCTATTTTGGCCTTTTTAGTTCTGCAATGAGACTTTGATCTCACTGGGCTCCATTGAACGTTAGTCTTTTTCTTTGAATGTTCCATATCGACCACTCTGTTAAACCACTCTTGTGATCTGTATTTGAACTGAGCCTAAGAGCGATTGTATAAAGCTGGCCTGTTTGAGCTGTTATCATAGACAATAACTCACTTACCTAAGTCAAGAATCACATTAAGGTGGATCAGAACATAGAACCTTTTTTTATATAATTAATTTTTCATTTAATGAGAAACTCATAGTTGCTTGCTTATTCCTCTTCGCTCCTTGTGAAGCATATGACATCATCAGTTGTCCCCCATTTGCCGCAGGTTTCTGGCTGTTTCTTGATGGCTTTCCAGTATAATTCAGATTGATTCAGTTCCTCAAGAAGATGCTGTCTCCAGGTCTGTTCAAGGCGTATTTACTGGAGCTGCTGATGTATCTGACTCCTCGTGATGCTTCGAAGTCCAAAATGGCAGGTTGAATATGATTGAATGTCTCTATAGAGGCATATCTACATACTGGGCATGTGGGTGTTCACAGCAATGAAAGAGCGGTAAGATTGCATCAACAGCACTGATCGTCGGGAAGTTGAAGATGGATAAGAGGATTGTTCTTTGGTCTCTTGGCAACAGCCTGTTGGATAAGGACACTAAAATTAATGTTGAATCTATCCAGCGATTTAAGTAGTTTTGAATTAAACATTGTACAAGAAGAACTGGATGCATGAGGGGCAGGGTGAAGAATATATTTAATCAGCAAGCCACCGGAGCCAGCAGTATATGCATATCCTTCGAAGGATATGCATACTGCTGCTACGTTCGAGGAGACTGAGCACCTATGTGTATGTGTCCGTCCAGAGTGCTATGACATCGATTCAGTAACTAATAACAGTCACTAAAGACAAATATTCCATTTACCCTTGTAGTAAAGTTCCAACTTCTTGATGACCTGTCCACGGCAGCTACCTTCACAGAATGTATGTTGCTGAGTATCTGCAGAAATTTCTCACTACTATAAGTTATGCTATCCTCAACAATTCAATACAATTTTAATGATGAAGAAATTTTTCTCAGCATGAAAAAGATTATAAAAGTCTTGTATTGTATGTAACCTCTTTAGCACTATTGTGTACAAAAGTAAAGGTGGGACAGGGTGACCAGATTTTGAGAATAAAGGACCTGGACACTCATTAAAGACACAATATTGTTCAAAATATTAGCTATACAAATTAAATATTCTTTTTTCTTGGTTTATTTCTTGGTGTGATATGTGAAACTGCCTTTTTATACTGCAGATTGTATTTCTTCTTTGTCCACTAATATTATTTGGAAAAATGTGATAGTTTACTGGAAGATGGTGTAAATTTGCAATCTTTATGCTTCTGTTTGTTGGTTCGATCATTCATATCTGCTCTTCAACCTTGAGATACTGAAAATGTTGAATTACACAATGTACACCCTACTTTGTTGACCTACTTTGATTTTTAAATGTACAAAAATTCTTAGGAAGTTTGTAATTGAAAGAACACTTTAATTTTTTAAGCATATTAAGGAAAACTCATAACTACCCACAAATAAAAGCATGTGCTACCAAAATAATGCACTGCATGGCTAAACCTGAAACAATCTATCTACACATTCTCTTCAAATATCAAATACGGAACAGTCAGTGTGTTTAGGTTGGAAAGTGAACTAGTACTCTTTGGTGTGAACAATTTCACACTATCTTGTTCTGAATAATCACAAGATTGTTGACTTTTCAGAAAAAGTGAGTATACTTGTATAAGTTCAGCACAAATTAAACCAGTTGAACTACTTTGATTATGTGCAATTGATAACTTTGTTAAAACCCTGAAATTTGTGTGTCCCGATAAAGTTATTTGGGACAATGAAACAAAGTATCCCAAACCAGTACAATCTCAGCAAAACTCAGGCAAACAGGTCACCTTGCAAAGAGGTTTCTTAGTTAAGGTTAAAGGTAGACTTGCTGCAAAGCAGAAAGAAAAGCACTGTATGAAATGAACTGTGTGGTAAGAAATCAGCATGCAGTTTCTCAATTAATGTGAGAGGTAGAGTACCTGCAAAGCAGAAAAGAGCTAATCATTTTTTGTTTCATAGGGACTAAAACACTTTTAAGTGAGGCACGGATCATTCAACCTAAGAACATGTCTTTATTAACTCTTTCCATGCCACTTGCCAAACACTGCACCACAGCATATTTCGTTGAGCGCCATTCGCAGTACACTGCGCCATTCAAGTTGTTTCCCTTATACAAGTCTTTCTAGTTTTAATTCTACTACCTTACTTCTACTACTTTTTAAAACTTTGTTATTCTATTAGGTTGTCTAGTTGTCTTCAAATTAGTATATAATAAGATATATATATGTTTATTTATTGACGAGCAGTTATGATTGGTTTTTAAACTTTTTTGCCTTCCTAGAATTAACTGTGTACAACAAAACTGCGTACAGAAAGAGTTAAGTAAAGGTATGCCCTCCTTTCAACCTAAGAATGAGTCCTGCTTTGCTTACATCACGATGTGTTAGCCATACAAACAAGAAAATCAACAATTAAATCCTGACAGGAAATTAAGTACATAAGGTATACAAATTATTTATTTTCTAATGGAGAAAGCCTCTTTAAATGTATTGATTTATGCAGCTTGCAGTTTGACAATGTATTATAAGGTTGTCATTGAAGCCTTAATGTAGCTTTCTGGGACCTTATTAACAGCAGCAGATATCTTGTCACTTTCAATTCATGCTTTTAATGGTTCCAAAAATGATAGTTATGGCATTATAGATGTCATCTACATACCTACAGGATCTTAAGTTGATCTGCTAGGTACAAAGGTGAACACAGTAATGAAAGAACAAACAGACTGACTTCAAGAACTGAATAAAAGCGCTTAATAATCAGCAAGTAGCCAGCAGCTAAATCCATCTGCTCCGTGGGTAGCACAAGGAAAGATAATGATTATCTCTCAAACTTATGTCTGTATTAATCTGCTGTATAAGAAAATCCCTACCAGTAATTTTATTGAAAATCTGTCTTACTCTGATTAACACTACTTGTATTCTTCTCAAAAGTCTGTCTTAATCTGTCCAGTATTTCTTAAATCTATGTGTCTTACCCTGCCTACTAAAATACTCTAAGTATTTCTCATAAATGTATGTCTACACATCTTGCTGATGACACTATGATGACAGCATCAAGAACACTAACAAATAATGTGCAACATATTTGTGATCTGTATTCTTGGCAAAGATCAAACATATCACAAAAAGTGATTAAAATTGGTCAGTAAAGAAACGAACGCAAAGAAGAAGAAGACTAACAAATAGCAGACCACTCTCAATACTTACGTGCTGACCATCAAACAAACATATCCTGATATGACGATCCAAAACCTCTATACCTAATGAGAAATACAATAAAAATGCACACATGTTAAAGTGATCAACATAACAATAATAATTACAAAAACACTATAATTATAAAGTTACAAATTTGATAAAAACAGTGTTACATTCTGGTCAGACAAAAGTTACTATTAAATATTACGTTAAACAAAAAAAATGTTTGTTTAGTTACTTTTAAATTTTATAGTAAAACAAGATACTTTTAAATTTTACAGATAGTTGATCTTTTTGTATAAATGGTTATTCTTTTTATTGTATAGTAATTGCCCGCCTGCCCAGCGTGTTCGTAGTGTGTTGGACAACGGGTGGCAAGCCCCCTGTGAGTGCGGTTCAATTCCGCGGGCTGGCAGAAAAGCCACATGTTCTCCAGATTTATGGTGTTCGTGGCACCGAACCAAATGGTTACGATGTCCATGGCACCGAGCTGAAGAGCTGAAAGCTCAAGTGCTTCTGGATCGAAAAACCCAAAGAATAATTGTATAGTAAAATCTAAATTTTTGACAATTGTAAAAATTTTATTAATTAAGAGTGTAACATAAATTTGTAAGTAAAACGTTCTGTAATTTTTTTTAACTGTGAATTTGGCTTATGTTGGTCAAACAAGCAATACCTTAGAAAGAGAATTAATCTGAAAGTAATGTCTAGAATGAGAATACACCTGAAAGAGATTCATATCTCCTTCAAGCACATTCTTTCTTTCTGTCTCTATGACGTCAGGTGTCTTCTCTTGTATGCTTTCCAACTTTTCTACTTGTGTTGTTCATTTTTATTGAATTAACTGAGTCATCAATAAATAGCTTGTCCTGAGCAGAACTTTGAATAATATAAAAATTAACGTGCATAATTTTCACAAAACATGAAAAATTAACTTGAAAGATTCATAGAATAATACTTCAGTATAGTTACTCTAAGAATATATATACTTTTCTATACCTATTTGAGAGCCGCTGTAGCGTAGTGCACTCGCTTCGCAAGGCTGGTGGTCTGGGTTCAGCTCCCGCAATGTGCGTGGAATTTTCCCGACCGCAACGGCTCTCAGGTCGACCCAGCTTCAACTGGGTACCAGACATGCTCTGGGAAAGTAAAGGCAGCTGACGTGACGCTGACCACATCACCCATCGTGTGCTGACGGTCAATGAAAAATACAGGCCTAACACTGTATTGACCTATATACCACGAGGTATGAAAGGGTTCCTTTACTTACTTTTACTATACCTATTTAGGGTTCTAATATTTTTTTCAGAGTGTTCAAAATAGTCACAGTGCTCATTTCTGTTTTTTTTGAAAGAAATGGCTCTGTTTTTTCGAGGAAAGCTCAATTTTGCTCAGTCCTAAAAGGGTTAATCAGTGTTGGGGAAACATAGACACACGATGACACTTACCTGCACCAGGTGGAGGAATTTGTTGACAAGAAACTAATGTAATTAGTCGTTCTATTCGAGCTGGTCTTGAACGAATCTGAAAAAAACCAAATAACTATAAAGTTAGTTTTATTTATTCTAAAAAGCTCAGCAAGTGCATATCTGCAGTCATCCTAACAAAATCAGCAAGTGCATATCTGCAGTCATCCTAACAAATTCAGCAAGTGCATATCTGCAGTCATTCTAGCAAACTCAGAAAGTGCACAGCTGCAGTCATCCTAACAAATTCAGCAGGTGCACAGCTGCAGTCATCCTAGCACACTCAGCAAGTACATAACTGCAGTCAATCTAACAAATTCAGCAAGTGCATAGCTGAAGTCATCCTAACAAATTCAGCAAGTGCACGGCTGCAGTCATCTTAACAAACTCAGCAAGTGCACAGCTGCAGTCATCTTAGCCCACTCAGCAAGTGCATAACTGCAGTCATCCTAACAAATTCAGCAAGTGCATAGCTGCAGTCATCCTAACAGATTCAGCAAGTGCACAAATACACAGATTTACATAAGTACACACCTTGTTTGTGGTTGGATCAAATGATAGATCTCTGTACGCCAGGTTGGATTGGCTAAGCTTAGGTTCTAGGTAATTAACCATCCTGTAGGTGTCACCTGTGTAAATACAAATAACAATCAAAAAATATGATCAACCCATCAGTTATCAGTTATATGAGGACTATCATCATAGCACTCTGGACACATCCATAGGTGCTCCGATCTCGCTGAACAAATCAAGCAGCGTCCAGTGGCCCAACACGCCAGTTCGATGTTGATTAATCAATCGTTTTGCATATTTAGTATGTCGCTCTTTTCAGGCTGTACCAATATTGACACCACTCTCTCTCATCTGGTCAGTCACTAGGATTCACAAGCCTGAAACTCTTCTGTTCGGAAAGACTCAATTCATTAAGAATGTCATTTCTGTCCATTGCAGTTCCCTCTGATATCATAGTCGTGCCAGCCAATCTATCGCCGTTCATTATTCCTGACTCCTGCATGACAGGGACAAAAATGAAAGTAATTTCTCTGATCCCTGTCTGTACTATTATCTCCACCTAGTTTCATCTTACTATTCCTGTATCGACTTTACGAATCATGCTTATGGAGTCACAGAGTATGAAAACACAAGAGTAGTTATGAGATGCAAACCATGTCACCGCCTCTGTAACCGCCCATACCTCCATTGTCAACTCATATATTGGTATAAAATAGCTTTTTTTATCACTAAGACTTACACCCTTTTGTTATTCTTTCTTCTTCTTCTTCAGCTTTCAGAGCATTTGAGGTTCATTGCAGTAGATATTACCTGCCTCCATTCATCTCTTCCCAATTGTTGATACCTAGTATTTCTAGGTCTACTTCAATGTTATCTCTCTATTGTTTTTTGGTATGTCTCTTCCCCTTCATCTTTTTTGTGTCAATTATATTTTTGTAATTTTGTTATTACACTAATTAAATATTTATTGGTTCTGATAGCGATGTTGATAACATGCGTTGCTAATTCCTAGATTTGAGGTCAACTTGGGCACACAAAAAAATGTTGGTGTGCACAAGGTGTGTGGTCGGACTACAGGTTGCCTGAACCTTTACTTTGGGATCTAGATTATAAGTACCTTTGAAGTCGGAGTAAGTCTCGCCTGAATAGTGAGGGGCACTTATGATAAGGAAAGCAAGCCTTCATGCAAAAATCAGTCAGAGATGCCATATTAGGCGCCCTGACTATGACTGAATTCATAATGAGAAAACAAAAACAAAACACACACAGAAGTATTTATTATCTTCAGTATGTAATCTCAAACAGAGGTAATTCAACTGTTTGAACTGGGGTAGTGCAGACAAAGGATGATGCACTTTTACAGGGCTGGCTACTAACTATTTTTAGGTTTGTCTTTCGAAGATAGCTATAGTTTGTGTGAGTCTCACCCACTAAATGAAATAGGTCAGCTTGGCATCTGTAGAGTACAGATTTAAACTCGCCCAGATTCTGGATAGGATAGTTATGAAGAAATACAAACACAAAGAAGCACCTGCTCCTGGGCATGTTCTTTAACATAATCTGAGTCTACCCTAGAGTTTACCAAGGATTTTGTATAACACTAAGATAGAGCAAGGAACCAAAGATTCTTCCAAACCCAAAATTTACCTTCATTAAACTTTAAACACAATGTTGATGTTCTGAAACCAGATGGCACAGCACCCATTGCATGAAGAACATCAGAAACAGTGGTCTAAAGAGAAACAAGAAAAAAACACAAATAAATTTACAAAGTTATTTGTTCATAGGAATCTTTCAACTCAATGCAAAACCTGGATAGGAATTGATGTCTAATCACTTAGGTAACCTTGTAATACAAATGAAAAATGATAAATGGTATCTCTATTCACTAAGTGAACCTTTGTCTGCTACACTTTTTATTTACTAGTGTAGCTTCCACAGGCCCCTACCTCAGTTACCTCTTATGACATGTCTTGTAGGTCACAGTGTTACTATTCTTTTGCTACCATTGTGGGCCCCAGCAACGCACAATGGTATTGAAATCATAATAAGATCACCACCTTCTACTCTATACATGATAAATTACAAATTTACACAGACACATAAAGACACATGTCAATTATTGAATTATTCATAAGACGTTACCTCATTCACTGCTTTCTTGATGCCTCCCCAAAGAGCTTTCCCACTGGAAAATACAAAAGTTGTCATTTAAAGGTGGTTTTCATAATTGAGTCCATAGACTTCCATGATAGCAAAAAGACAAAAGTTATGCTAACCTCCTCACAAGTGTATGTCCTCAAAGTAAATCACAACAATAGTTTCTGTTTTTGTTTTGCGCTGTTCTAGTGGCTTGGGTGATAGTTATTTTTGCTTTTCACAGGATTTTGCTACTCTTTTTCATCCATCTTTTTAGTGGTCTGCCTCTCGCCTTCTTTCCTGATGTTCTTTTTTGCAAAAAGACTCTGTATACAGTGGAGTTTGGTTGCATTCTTATTAAGTTGCCAAACTACTTCATTCTTTGTTTCTCAATGTAATTCAAGCAAGATTCTGTCCCAACTTTTACTGTTATGCTGATTTTGTTGACTCTGTAGGTACAGCTCATGAAAAAGCACAATTCAGCCTACATCTTACCCATTATCTTCATGAACCCATGTTCAACTTAATAATGCAAATATATTAATTTAAAGAAGAAAAATGATAACAAAAAGCAGTCTGAATATACGATTTACCTTCTTCTTGGTGATTCGTCATCTTCCTTTTCCTCTTCTTCTTCATCTTCCTCCTCTTCATCTTCTGGTGTGTTCATGAACAAATATAAAGAATCATTATTTTCACACAGCAGTTAAAAAGGCATTCAGTTCACAAAAAATAAATTTTTGAATAATCATGAAATAAAATAATAAACCACAACTGTTTTTTTTTTTTTTTATTGGATCCTACCCAGAAATGTCACAATGAGTGAACCCAGAGCGGTTGAGCATGTAAACTCAGAGTGCAGTCATCCTTTTGAGTGAAAGCTGCTAGGAGTTTATTTAAGTGTTTTATTGTGTAATTTGGCATTTTTTGCAGGTTCCCACCCTTTGGCCACAATCAAGTTGGCAATACAATTTAATCTTAGCCAAAAAGGGCAGAGAAGCAAGCAGTTGTTTAAACAGAAAATCAAAGTACGACATAGAATTATGAAATTCTTAAATATTTTATACATATATATATAATATATATATATATATATATATATATATATATATATATATATATGCAATGTCTCTTAATATTGCAACTAACTGAAATACAGACTAATAACAGAGAGAGGTCTGCTAGAGAGAAGACCTTGAGAAGATATATATTTATAATATATAAAGATGATGATGATAGTGATGTTCAAAGTGAAAGAACTCACGATCATCTAACTGGACACTTTTGTATGGATTGTAAATCTGAAAATAGAAAGAGTTGAAAATAGTTAAGAGGCTTGTAGATGCGTATTTTCGGTAGTCAATATATTATATAAATTGTTTATAAATAAATGAAGATAAACTGTCTACCACAAACAAATTTAGTTTTTCAGGGACATCTGAAATGCGACACAAGACTAAAACAACAGGAATTCATGAACTCATCAAATATATTATATAGTATTCATCATTTTGAAGATACTAATCATTGCTGTTTGGATGTTTGAAAGCTAATTCGTTCCTCTGGGATTTTTACAACGGTAAAATAGACCACACCGTTCAGAAAGCAATGGCAAACTACTGAACGTATAAGTGGTGCCTAGAAAATTGACGACTCTTACTGTGGTTGATGGCTGAGTCCTGTAAAGGATATGCCATGATTTTCATTTTTTTAAATCATTGCTGACTTCATGTAGCACGCCCTTTGCAGAACATTGTTCTCATGACAAACTGCCTGAAAGGCTCCAATTTTTTACCAGTCCTCCCGCCTTCTCCATCATCATGTTTCAGGCTTCTTTAATGTCCCATTGGCAAAGTCGTATTGTGTGCATTCAGCCTCGTCTTCCACGATGCACGTCCTTCATTATTACTGTATCTAAGCCACGCTGAAGATTAATCAGGCCAATATATTCACTTGCCGTGTCCTCCTCCAAAAGGTAATCACTGAGTACTCCAAAAATGCTTACCAACCCTCCCCATCTTCACCTCCCTGATTATCAGAGGTGCTAAAAATTTAATCTAGCCGGATTTAAAGCCAAAAATAAAAGAAGAAGCTGTCATTAAAGATACACTATTTTAAAATGTGCCACTTTGGCTACCCATACTGAAGTTGAACTTCAATCTTGATGAACAATTTACAACTGCCTATGAAGATTTTAGACTCATCAATAGCATAAATAAGACAAAGAAGATGGCCTACAGAGCAGAACCTACATGTAATAACATCTGTAAAAAATAAACTAAAATTCATCTGGAACAGAATAGAAAAATAAAACTTTCCAGCGCTTCATGGCACATGTGGATAAGACAAGGCAAGTTTAGACCTACCTTCAATAAAGTTGAGGGTACCAAACCCCTTTCTCCTTTGTCATTCTCTGCTATCCACCAACCATCCTCTCTGAGAAAAAAAATCAGATGCGCATCATATATGCAGGTACAGATGGACACATACAGGTACAAAACTGCAGTGGGCAAACATTACGGCAGCACATTATCTCAAATATGAGGTGGCTGAGTACACAGGAATTCATGTCTACTTGATGAATATGCTCAAGAAAATTCAGGCTGGCTGTATAAGGCAGAAATAGCTTGTCACCTTAAGCACATCGCAAATGATCCATTTAATCTTTATTTTCATACATAGGAATGTAGTGTGTTGAATCCATGAGGTCACAAGGTACCATATAAAGATATAAAATGATTCTCTAGAGCAAATCACTACGATCATCAGAGGAATATGATCGAATGGCTGTGACCTGGATATTGCGAGCTCCCAAATGGTCCATTTCATTCCTATTTGTAGCATCAGTCAGTTTGCATTTTGTGGTGTTCTATATTACTGTTAGGGTAATATAGACTCTAAAAGTGCCTGGACACTTTCAGAGTATTCACACACTGCCAGGTGCATCATACAGTTTCTTATTATACCAGACACTTTCACTTTATGCAAGACACTCTGAAAGTGTGTCAGATACTCTCAGAACATTCACACACTCCGTAAGTGCATCAGATACTCACTGTGCCAGACTCATACTTCTGATTAACATAAACAAATGGTATAATGATAAAGATGTTACCTGGTCTCTATGATAGTTAATATATCCCTTTCTCAAATCAAGATCTCCTTCCACTTCCCCTTCATATTCCTGGATTGCCACAAAACGTTGAGACTGAGGACGACAGTGAATGTATGTTTAGGCATAAACCAATCATGTGTAGGTTGAGAAGGAGGGTTAAAATAATTAATATGGGTATAATTTCTAGAGTGAGCAAAACAGAACAGAATGCATGCCAAATCAGATTTACTTAGTTGAAGGTGAGATATACTGCAAGTCTCTTTGTAAACTAGCAGCACAGTGTTCTTATGCTTAATGATTTAAATCACTGACCATTTGAATTTACTTAGCTTAATTTACTTTTAACTGACTTCAATTAACTTTACTTATTTCATAAACTTTAATTTTAACTTACTTAAATTACCTTTAAATAAAACAAGAAGAGACCATATAAGAAATGAGAAATTAGAAGAACAGTCAGAACAACACCTGCTATTAGATTTATTGAAAACCAGAGACTCAAATGGTTTGGCCACTTGGTCAGAATGAACCGAATACACCAGTTGCAAGAGCGTACAACCTGAAAATGGAATCATCAAGAGGAAGGGCAGACCAAGAAAAGATGGGTTGATGGAGTTACAGACATCTTAAAACTCCACAATACCACACCATATCAGCGACCGAGCGTGCATTATCTCGGAAACCGATCATCAGTTAAACCTGCTCGCCTAGCGCAAAAAGCAGAGAAGGACAAAAGAAAGAAGAAATTACCTTTACTTTTAATAAACTTTTTGTTAACTTACTTCAATAAACTTTACTTTTAACTTACTTCAATAAAAAATATATATAATAACTTACTGACTGAGTGACTTCCATGTCATCTTCCTTTTTCCCTTTGCTTTTTTTATTTCTGTTCTCTTTGTTCTTTAATGTACTTTCAGAATCTTCCTCATCGTCTTCCTCATCATCATCATCATCCTCTTCTTCCTCATCGTCATCATCATCCTCATTACTTTCTTCATCATCATCATCATCGTCAGCTTCCACTTTCTTCTTCCTGTTTCAAATTAGCATAAGGGGAGAGTAGATTTATACTTGAACTAAATCTTAATAATAATTTTGATCTCATCTATAAAGAACATATTTTTAAAATTTTCAATCAGGCAAACCATTAGATTTTGTTTTAAAAATAGATCTACATATATCACCATCATGTGCCATGCAGACTAGTATGGACGATCATTAATCTCTACAAATGACTTACCTTGATTAATAAATTGGTGTACTTGATTGATTGATCGATTGATTGATCAATTGACTGATTGATTGATTAATAGGACCACCATCATTGCACTTTGATTAATAACCAGTGTGCTCAATCTCTTTCTTTCATATGAAGATCTCAGTGGCAATGCACGAATTCTGTAGCGCCAGCGAGGATCCATGATGTAATTTTGAAGATGATTGAAAATTTGTAGGAATTTTATTGTAATCTTTTTATGAATTTTAGGCTGCAGCTTTGAAGCTTACTTTTATTGATTTTCAGCTGCCAAGCATTCTTTTACATGCTCAACTTGAATACGGGACTTTCATTTTATCATCTGTCTCGATAGGACTAGGAACTTGATCTCACCTAGATAGAGATCAGGGATCTCTGGCAAAATATCTTGATCGCTTCACACGAGGATCAAACTGAGTACCTTTAAAAGAAGGGGTAATGATCTTACCTCTACGCCACAGAGATCCCCCAAGTGAGCTTGATCAACCACCAAGTGCGCTAGCGTTAAATCAGGTACGGTCAATTCCTAAGCCCACCCAGCTCAAAATAGGTAGAGTATGGGGAAAATTTAAGATTGCATCCAGCGGTGCTGTGCAAGTGTTGTGACATTGTTTCTTTCAGAATAATGAAAGGATTGAGCACATATGGGAGATACGCTGACTACAGTGACATAGATACTGATCCGTTTTTATAAATTGTCAAATTTTTTTAAAAACGCTCTGTATTTCTGTAGAATCAACATTTACTCTGTGCACAAATAAAAAAAAGTATGTCTTACTCTTGCAGAACTGCGACATCTTTCTTATTATCTTCCTCTGCTTCATCTTCTTCTTCATCCTCATCATCATCCTCATCTTTCTTTGTCTGTACTTGAGACCTGAATCAAATCATGACAAACACAAATTTACAAAAACAATTTACAGAAACAAAGATAAAACAAGAATAAATATAGTAACAGGTATATAAACAAGGTATTGTAATAATGGAATATCTAGACAGTGAATTGGGGGCATATAGATAAACAAATTATTAAACAGGATTCAAACCACAAACTCTTATTTCTTAAGGCACACATTGTCTAGCCCTACAGACAAGCATTATTAAGAACACAAACAGCTAGCTCTCCTGAGACTTAGTAAGGAGGTAAGTAAAGTAAAGGAACCCTTTCATACCTGTGGTATATAGGTCAATACAGTGTTAGGCCTGTATTTTCGTTGACCGTCGGCACACGATGGGTGATGTGGTCAGCATCACGCCGGCGCCTTTACTTTCCCAGAGCATGTCTGGTACCCAGTTGAGGCTGGGTCGACCTGAGACCGTCCGGTCGGAAAAATTCCACGCGCATTGGGAGCTGAACCCAGACCACCAGCCTTGAGAAGCGAGTTCACTAACAACTACGCTACAGCGGCTCTCCCTGAGACTTAGTGAAGCTCTTTTTATTTTTAAGAACTAGCTGGTTGTTTTTAAATTGCTAGTCTGTAGGGCTAGGCAATTGGGCCTAAGAAATAAGGGTTTGTGGTTTGAATCCTGTGTTTGGTAATTTGAATTTTTCCAGAAGCCCTAACACTTGTTCGCTGTCTATTTATTGATCATATTCACTGGCTCCAGTGCTTCCCAAGGAGTTCTTAAAACACCTTATGCTCTAATGGAATATCTTAGCTTCGTGAGCTTGACACAGAAACCGATCTACTGGAGTATATGCTGCTTGTGACAGAAACATGTCTCAATGAGTGTGCACCAAAGACAGGTAGATTTATCCTTGAGAGTGTATCAAAGACAAAGATTTATCCCTGAGAGTGTATCAAAGACAAAAAGATTTATCCTTGAGAGTGTATCAAAGACAAAAAGATTTACCCTTGAGAGTATATCAAAGACAGAAAGATTTATTCTTGCGAGCGTATCAAAGACAGGCAGGTATATCTTCCATCTAATATTTTTCGGAAATAGTTTACAAAAATAAATACAATGAACATCAAATACAGTGTAGATAAAAATAAGAAAATTATTCTTTTAAATACTTGAAATAGACAAAAACAAGTAGATCAAAACATAAGACAAATAATATCAAATATTTTAAAAAACGATTAAATGGACAAAATCAATAAACAACATATAAAAATAGTTGACAATATATTATTCTTATTCTTCTTTGAACATTCCATATTGACCAATTGTTAACCACTCTATGTGTTACATGAGCATAAGAGCAATTGTACGTTGTGCCAGTTATGCGTCTACAAGTAGGCCAGCACATACGATTCCTGCAGATTTTATTTACTAAGATAGTTTCACTAGGTACTACATCAGTCGCCTCTTAAGACATGCCTTGTAAGTTGCAGTGGTACTATCCTTTGCTTCCTATGGGCCCGCACCACAGGCGTGACAATATATAAAATGATAAGAAAATATATGAAAATAGATATAACAAAGGAAAATAGCTAAATGTACAAGAAAAGTTGTTAAAATAATGGTTGCAGCTGAACAGATAATTCAACTTACACAGTCTTTCTATCAATGGTACTTTCATCTTCTTCTTCATCTTCCTCATCCGTTTCCTCCTCATCATCTTCGGACTCCTCATCTTCATCATCATCATTGCCTTCTTTGTCTTTGGAGCCATGATCTGTGAAAAGTAAGTTAGCCAATGTCTCAATCACAAATTAAAAAAGAAAACAACAGCCAAAATAGTTTTTGTTCACTTTTTCACTTCTCATTTCTTTCTTTCTTTTCTTTTGTCCTTTTCTGCTTTTTTGCCGCTAGGCGTAGCAGGTTTAACTGATGATCGGTTTCGGAGATAATGCACGCTCGGTCGCTTGATATGGTGTGGTATTCTGGAGTTTTAAGATGTCTGTAACTCCATCAACCCATCTTTTCTTGGTCTGCCCTTTCCTCTTGATGATTCCATTTTCAGGTTGTACGCTCTGCAACTGGTGTATTCGGGTTCATTCTGACCAAGTGGCCAAACCATTTGAGTCTCTGTATTTCAATAAATCTAATAGCAGGTGTTGTTCCGACTGTGCTTCTAATTTCCTCATTTCTTATATGGTCTCTTCTTGTTTTATTTACTGCTTTCCTCAGCATGTATAAAATAATCTGTAATTTTATCAATTCTTCTTTTCTCTAATTCTGTTTTGCCTCACAGCATCAGAATAAGAAGAGATTTATAGAACGAGCTTTAGTGCCCCTTCATAAATTGTGTTTTTTATCGCCTCTGTTATCTCTGTGGTCCACCTTCTCGTGGATGGCCTTTTGCTTTTATTCACTGTATCGGAGTAACATTGTTCTTTGAGATGCACTCTCTGTTGGTAATCTGCTAATGTGGCTGAACCATTTAATTTGTTGTTTCTTGATAAAGTTCAGTACTGGTGAAGAACACAGAAGAAGGTCTCTGTAGCATGGAGGTACAGTGCTTGCCTCATACAAAAAAAGTAATCAGTTCACTTCCTGTGTGTAGCAAATCAGGCCATTTCCCAGTGATTCCTGATCTCAATATAGATTAGATCAAATTGCTAGTCTTATCAAGGATGTATTATAAAAGTAGGCCCCTTGTTCAAGTTGAGAACGCAATAGAACCTTTGGTGGTTGAGTAATCAATAAGAGCTGGCTAGAAAGCTAGCGTCACAACATTGCAAACATTTGTTGTCATGATAACCATGAGTAGTTTGACAATGGAGATATGGGTCTCAGTGACTCCATGAGTATAATTCATAAAGTCAAAACAGGAATGGTGAGATGAAACTGGGTGTGGAGGTATTCGTACAAACAGGATCAGAGAAATCACCATTTTTATCCCTGGGCATGCAGGAATCAGGGATAATGAATGAGCTGATAAAGTGGATGGCATGGCTATGATATCAGAGGGAGCTGCAATACATCGAAATGACATTCTTAACGCATTGAGAGTCTTTCCGAACATAGGAATTTCAGTGTTCTGAATCCCAGTCGCTGACCAGATTGTGAGAGATGGTTGTCGTTATTGTAGAGCCGAAAAGAATAACATACTAAATATGCAAAAAGATTGATCAATCAACATCGAATTGGCGTGTTGTGCCGCTGGACGCTGCTGGAATTGTTGAGGCAAGCGTCGGAGCACCTATGGACATGTTTGGAGTGCTATGACGATAGTCATTTACCTTCCAAACATTTTATAGCCTCCCATACATTGCAAGCTGAAAGATTAAAACACAGAGCAATATAGTTTTCCTGCTTGTGTATTCAGAAAATGACGGACAGCGGTTATGACTAACAAGCTCAATCTGCCGTATGCAGTTATATTGCGAGTGCAGAAAGCTGGATTTTGTCATGATTGATGTTCCTTCGACAAGAATTGCAATTCAAGTGATGAACAGTTTTGTGTTGCTACATTAGTGACGGCCATATGCATTTTATGCGGTGCCGGTTTCTTTTTATGGCGGCACGCGGCTGTTTCATTCTGGAATTAGTTCACATAGGAAACATTTCCCAGTTGTTAGCATTTCGTGTGATATTCATTGGCACAAGAACAGAGCAATTATGGGGTGACCTGCTATGTGAAGTAGAACCGTATTATGAACTATGAACTATGCTTGATAAATGCCTTTGATCTAAATGACTGCTGGTATACTTTGTAAAACTACCCTACTTAGTGACATTCAGTTGTTGACATTCTGACATTCAGTTGTTGGTGAATAATTTCACTACACTCTCCCCATTATTAACATCCATAGATACCTATTAACTGTCTGGTCAACCACTAGTAACAACTGTTATAAGAAGGAGATAATAGAGATATATTAGGCAAACCTTGAGAAGAAAGTATCAAAGAATAACAAAGCAGGCATTGAAGTGGAAGGCAAAGGGTTCAAGAAAGAGAGGCGCCCTAAGGAAATCCTGAAATGAACTTTGCTGAGAGAGTTAAAATATATTGGACTCAATTCCTTGAAAGAGATTGAGCAAGTTGTCCAGGACAGAGCGGTATGGAAAAATTATTTGCAGGTCATATGTAACATATAATGGTATTAAAGGAATATGTATATATCTATTATGTTACACAAACCTTTAACTGATAATTTTCATCTATTTACAAACCTTTCTTGGCCTCACTTTCAACTTTTCCTTTACCATCACTTTCTTCAGGATAAAGGCGTCTGCAAACATACATATCAAATGTAACTCTTCAACAGACTTGAATACAAGTACTTCTAATATCTAAATGCATGTTTGTACAAGTTCTTATTTTTTTTCTAAATGGTATATACAGAGATATTACTGTTCAAAGTTTAAAATATGTACTATTTAAAAGGGTTATTCATCAAGATGGAGGCGTCTGGCGATGGATTAGAGTGTGGTCCATGCGGAGACATGTGTTCAATTCACGGTAAGGCCAAAGGTATTTTCTTGTGGGTATAAATGAAAAATCCTAACCTGAACAGCTTTGCAGCGACCGCACTAGCCATACGGCTATTAAATTCCTCAGGATCTTGTCCTACCTGTCCTATACTGCCCTAAAAAGCGGTTCCACAGGCAGTAACGACAGTTATACATCAAGATGGGCGTCCATGGCTTTGAGGTAGTGAGCTTGATCACAACCCAATAGTACCTGGTTCAAACTCTGCTGTGGGCATTCTCAGTTTGAATGCAAGTTTGTTCAACTGGATTCTTACAAATAGTAAAAATAGACCTCATCATTCAGAAAGCAATGGCAAACTACTGAACATATAAGTGATGTCTAGAAAAGCAACGACTCGTTTACTGTGGTTGATGGCGAAGTACTGTTAGGGAATATGTCACAATTTTCATTCATACATCAAGAGCCATATCTACAAAAACCATTGAGTGGCAGTGATATTTTTGTGTGGTTCATGCTAGGTATGGATGATATGAACATCATCTGCTGGTTTGGCATTCTTTGTATTTCTTATGTTAGTGAAATATCTTCCTCTGTGCAATGGGAGTATTGTTTTCATTATTTTCCCATAAAGAATTAAAATTTATAAAGCAAACTTTTTTCAATATCAAAATTAATATCTCTCGCAACATGTGACCAAATTTCATGGCGGCACATTTCAGTTGATGGATGTTTTGTGGTTTTTTTTAATAGATTTCATTTATCTACAAAATTACATATAATTCATCAAATTGTTTAGAAAAATATGTCAACTACAATTTATTTTTACATACATCAGCAGAATGAAAAAATGAACAAAAATTTACCTACAAAATGTTTGTATGTTTTTCAATGCAATAATTAATATATTTATATAGAGCTTCACAATGCACTATATAATGAATAAATTATTGACGCCTGATGCATAATGTGATCAACATCAGACAGAAGACTTTATATCCAAGGGTCTCTTCAGTACTAAATTGAGGCTGCATCAGCCATCAGTCAGAAAAAATCCCACTGATAAGTTTCATCCTGAAACCTCTGTGGCTAAGTGGTTAAGCCCTTGTCTTGCGTTCCAAAGGTTGTGGGTTGAAACCCGGATCCCGCTGTACTGTTCTAGAGTGCATTTTTTCCGGTAACCCCCTAGGATTGTTGCCAGAGATATGAAATTTGCACTTTGTGTAATACTCTCTGCAGATGTCGCATATGGAGTCAATCTCGGTGTAATCAAGTCAATCTTTTGGCTTTTGACCTTTTCTTGAGTCCATGTACCTACGAAGCAAGTGCAATAACCCTTACTGTGTCGCAGCACAAAGCACATAATTAATTAATTCTAGAGCTTCACACAGTATGGTATCAGAAGAGGTGCATAAAACAACAGTATAGACTCACTTAAGATTCTCTGCTTCATCTGTACCTGGAAGTAACTTTGCCATAGTTTCTGTTAGTTGAGTCTGCATTATGAGACAGATAGAAAACATTAAACATAAAATACAAGTCCGACAACAGTTAATTTGCAAAGAACTGCAACATAAGTACTAAACAGCCTAAACAGAAACACTATACAAACTATGCCAGCAACTTAACAAAACTTTAAGGAATAAACTAATCTATGTATTTCCGTGTATTTTTAACCTCTTAGAGGACCAGGGTAAAAGCCATGTTTTCTACAAGCCATTTGTGCTTAGAATTTTTTTTTTTTTTCGATCCAGTCCCACTTGAGCTTTCAGCTCTTTGGCTCGGTGCCATGGACATTGTAACCCTTCGGTTCGGTGTCACAAACACCATAAATCTGGAGAACCTGTGGCTTTTCTGCCAGCCCGCAGAATTGAACCGCCCTAAGGGGCTTGTAACTCGTCCAATGCGTTATGAACACGCTGGGCAGGCGGGCTTTGTTTTTAGAATAAAAAATGTCCTTTAATGTGGCTACACTTAAAAAGGTGTCCAACACAAAGCCATGTAGTGTGGCATTTGGTCCACACAGAGTTAATGAATATTTGGGTTTATTTCAAAAACATGTGCAGCAACACTGATTATGCATCAATTCTGGAATAAAGCCTAATTTATTCCATTGTAACAGAAACAGAGCGAGTAATGAGTGTTCACCTAGTAATCAAACAAAAGGCAATCCCGATACTTCAGCAGTGCATAATCAATCAAAGAATACATTTCTAAATTTTCCCCAAAAAAGGATCGGTACTTGTCTACAATCTCACCGCAGGAAAAGGGAACCTCGATGACCTAGGTCACGTGACGTCATGACCTAGGTCAAGTGACGTTATTGTGTGTTTTGTATGTAAATAAGCAGTGTTTTCATTGAATAGGTAGCCCTGAAAAGGGCTGTATGTGGAAATGTGAGGTGGAAGGAGGCAGGACGGGACTATGAGTGTTACTGTGGAGGCCAGAAACTTATAGTATCAGCAATAATAGCTCAAGGGTCTAAATTTCGGGATTTTGTCCGACTTGTAGAAATGCTACACTACTCTCCTTGTCATGAACAGTCGATGAAAGTGATAAGAAATCCATCGCCATCTTTAAGTATGTATCCGAATGACCGGATGAAATTAACGCGCAGGGGATGACGGGATTATGATAACAAATAATGGAACCTCGCATATTTAGAGCAATCTATATTAGAATGACAGTTTTCGTGAAATTTCACAAGTACCAAAGGATCCTATCTAGAAAGAAAGAGAAGGTTGTACAGAAAATGGTAATTTTTGTTTATTGCCATGTATATGTATGAATGAAATAAGTAACTGGTCAAGTAATCTTTGCCTCAAGAGTATTCGTAACTAGCGAATGAATCGAGTAGTACCGGGTATTCGAGTAACAGTTAGTTACTATTCCCACATCACTAATTCCCAGATATTTGATAAAATACAGGACAGAAGAAGGAGGTAAATGAAAAATAGTCGCCATGTGTTGCCGGGCTCTAAGGGAGCAAAGAATAGTAACACTGTGACCTACAATGCATGTCGTAAGAGGTGACTGAAGAAGCTACCCTAGTAAATAAAAAGCGTCACAGAAATCGGATGTGCTAGCCTACTTGTAGGAGCATAACTGGCACAATGTACAATCGTTCTTAGGCTCAGATCACATACAAATCACAAAGAGTGGTTAACAGGTGGTCGATATGGAGAGTTCAAAGAAGCAGAATGAAAAATAGAACAGAAATAAAGAAGAATGAATAGGGAACCTGAAGTCAAAGATGAGAATAAGGAGTTGTAAGAACCCCAGGGGAAGTGCTGGAGCCAAGGAATATGATCAATAAATAGACATTTAACAAGTATTATGGGCTGCTGGAAAAACAAACTACAAGCACAGGATTCGAACCCACAAACCCTTATTTTTACGGACAGTTGCCTAGCTCTACACTGAAGCTATTTTCTGGAGAGATGTTTATGTTCTTAAAAATGCTTGTCTGTAGGGCTAGTCAATGAATACCATAAGAAATAAGGTGTTTGTGGTTCAAATCCTGTGTTTGGTACTGGTTTTTTTCAGAAGTCCCTAATACTTGTTCTCTGTCTGTTTACTGAAGTGAAAGTAGAAAATACAAGACAACAAATAAAAAGATGGGTGTTACATGTTCTTGACCTTCATCAAATTCATCCTGTTTAGTTCAGCTATCTTCTTCTTATCAAAATCTTTCATCTTGTTTGGTTCTTCATCCTGACAAATGATAATTATAGTTGTCTTTGTTAAGCATTTTCAATAAATAACACAATCAAAAGTTTTTGTTTTTAAATCAAAGCAGTAACAATTATCATTTGACAAAATAACAAAATTAAATAGCATTGTTTTGTGCAACTTAAAATTATGACTACAATATGAAAATAAAACAGAGATAACTAAACAAAATAATATTCAGTTATGATTTCCAAAACAAAGAACTAGTCAATCATAGCATAAATAGTTAACTCAGAGACCTATGTGATCTATGTCTAGACAGTATGGCAAGTAATGAGATTGCATGGAAAAAATTTATCGACAGATAAAGAGCAGTTTCACCTATGTTGGTAGGAACAACTCTCATTGCACAGGGACTGATTTAAAAAGAAAATATGATCACAATGGCAACGCAATTCAGCTTTTTAAAAGTACTAAATAAAATATGAACATGCAAGTTATATAGTTATTAAAATAAGATTAAATTTAATTAAATTTTCATCAATTAATCATAGACTATTGATGAGATTGAAAACTGACTATAAAAATATATAGCAGCAAGGAAACTAGCATTTAAATAGATGTCTCAAAAGATTGGATGAGATATAAAATGGTGAATCAATCCAGATGAAGGAGTGAAATCAGAGAAGACTGATGTTGATGCTGCAAGACAGTGATTAACTGTTATAAGAAAGAGAGATATGTATGTAGACACCTATAAGAGAAATGATCAACGAATATCAAAGCAGGCATTGAAGGGATTTAGAAAGTCAAGAGGAGTCGACCTAAGGAGACCCTGAGCGAACTTTGCTGAGAGGCAGAATATCGGTCTCAGTTCCATGGAGGATTGAGCGAGTTGCCCAGGATAGAGCGGTATGGAGAAATTACTTGCAGGCCCTATGTAACGATACGATCAGAGGGAATTATTATATTATTATTTCCAAATTACAATAAGGAATCTAGTCAATGTTCAACTAGGTATAAATATTTCAACCTCCAGAGACCCATGTGGATCTACTTTCCTAGACATGTGGGTGTTTGTTGCAAATGAGAGGGCTTGCATCGATTGATTGGGAGTTTCAGATGCAAAAGGGGGATGTTCTTCAGTCTTTTGGCGACCTACTGTTGGATGAGGCACAACCAACTCAAAACTCATACTGCCAGTGGACTCAGATAAAAATTCTAGGAAATAAGACCACAACTGGCATGTGACATCACATTCCAGTATTGTTGTATATAGACGAAATTATTTTTAAATCACCACAACATGCTAAATCAAGGTTATATTATGCAACAAGTTAAGTTTAACAATAAGAAATATCAGTATTATTAATATTTTTTATCAATAAATAATTCATAGACTTATCGAATTGAGTAAAATTGCAAAAAAGCTTGCAGTGTTCTATCAAACATATATAAAGTCAGCCCTCAACCGAAAACTAGGTCAGGGTTTTCCCAGTCAGTTATGTGGCCCAATATTAGAGTTGGCTGTGGATGAGGATACTAAAATTGATGTTGAATCAATCCAGCTACTGAAGGAGTTTGAAATTACGCATTGTACAAGAAGAGCTGGATGTTGATGCTCAGAGAGAGCAGTGTATTTAACCAGCAAGCAAAAAGATTGTGCAGATATGTAACTGTATACCCTATAAAAGAAAGTAATGATATTCAGTGGAGAGTAATAATTTAAAACAAAAGAAACACAACTAAAGAGACTTGAGAAATCAAAGAAGTGATGCTTCATCAATCTTATAGCAAGACTTTATCTATCTTCATAGCAATGTTTCATATCTCTCAGTACCTCTTTCAGTTTCTCGATGATGTCATGCTGTTTTTGTACCAGTGCTTTAGCTTCTATGCAACTGTTGATAAAAATAAAAAATGTGTTGATAATAATTCAAAAAAAATTTTCTCAAACAGAATCGAGGAGTCACTGTTGAAATTAACTTCTGTGCATGAAGTTCAAACTAAGATGTTTGAAAACTCTGTCATTGGTTGCTTCTGTAGAATTTCTTTTATATGATTCATTTTCTGGAAGAATATCAGCGCTGTCCTCTATCATGCATTTACAAAACTCAAAAGTTTAGTTGTGCATGGAGCTAGCTCCTTTTTTGTTCATTCTACGCCAACCATTTGTTAAACCACTCGTTATGATCTGCATGTTATTTTTACTTGACAGCGTGAGTTCGCTGTGCCAGTTAAGTTGCCTACAGATCCGTAGGCCAGCACATATGGTTTCTGCATGGTTTTTTCAAATTCACTTCCCTATTTTGGGAAAAAAAAAAAACAACCAAACCCACTGACCTAGAGGAGCCCATACCCCTAGGTGAGACAAGACCCCTTTGACCTTGTGTTCAGTTTCCCTGTCTACACCACTGAAAGGTGGGGTTGGCTTGTGTATTCTACTGGTCATCAGCAGGTTACTAATTTTCCCTTTTCACCCTTCCTAAGAATGACTATCTGGATGCAGAGACCTCAAAGAACACACCTTGTAGACCCATGGGGCTAGCAATGTTATTTAAAACAAACTGTTACCGAAATTACCACTGCAAATGAGGTGTCTTTTAAACTTGTAAAAAGCTCTAGACAGCAACCTTCTCTCTTCTCTGCATAACCTCCTCTCATTACAGCCCACCTGAAATATTCTCAATCTCTAGCTACTTCTTTCAACTACTCCATCATCATGTTCTATGTTTTCTTAATGTCTTTCTGCCACCATTCATCTTGGTCACCTCCTTCCAGGAACTATGCCTTCCCTTATCACTCTCTAAACTCATATGATATTTAATGTCAGTCAAATATTTCAGTTTCTGAGACACAATTGTTTATGAGTTGATGCTCATCAATGTTCAAGTCTTGTAGAATATCTATATTTGTTCTCTTCTTTGTCCATAATGTTCTAAGATTTTGTTAGTACTTGGTATCAGGAGATTTAATTTATTTTTAATGCAGGTGCAATTGTTCTTGATTAACATCCATTAGCTGTCACAGGCAAAAAGCATGTCCTCAATTTTTACTTTTGTTACCTTTTGTTATGCGTGTGTTATGCCATAGGTTCTTCATACTATTTATCTCTGAATTGCCATGGCCAGTCTCCTCATTTCTTTTGTAGTCTCCATTGTTGTTCCTACTATAATTTTATTTTTTTAAACAAAAGTCATAATTCTCAGTCTACAACCAGTTCACATGATTCATGTACCTTTCTTACTCATAAGTATTAGAAACACATTTACATTTTTACGAAAGTAAATAAATCTCAACTTTGTCACAGATATATTCTGTTTCAGTTTGGAATATCTTCATTGCACTCCAGACATGTCCATAGGTGCTCCGATCTCCTTCACAATATCTCTAACAGCGACTAACCGTACCAGTTCAATGTTGATTGATGAGCCTACTCATATACCTGTTGTGCTGTTCTTTTCTGGTCACTCCAATCTTCAATTCAAGCTCTTGCAATCTAGCAGTTGATGTGGATTAGTCAACTGAAAATCCTCTGCAGCCATACTCTATGAGGGTGTTCAGAATGTCAACTCTATCCATTGGCTGGTCCCCTGATTTGGTGGCAGAGTCAGCCAGTCTGTCCGCTCTGTCATTGCCAACAATACCCATGTGCCCCAGAACAAAGATAAGTGTAATTCTGCAAATTGTTGATGCTTGTAGTGATTCAGTCCATTGCCTGTGCACCAAACCAGCCGCCACCTTTCGGATCATACTCAGTGAATCACAGATATATTATTTATTTCAATGCACAATTGATATTTCAAATGTTGACTTACTTTTTATACATCTGATCCAACTTTAAATCTTTGTCTGCAACTTTCTTATTGACAGCCAACTTTGCTGCTTCTTTTACAACTTGGTCTACCTGTTAACAAAATGAAAGCATACATATGTCAAAGATTTCCATCATGAATGATTATGCCCTAAACAATTAATGAAATGTTTATGAGTTCAATTTATAGTTTCTAAATGAATGAAAACATATATGTGCTTTTGAATATAAGTGTTACAAAAGAATTCTCCCATACCATGGATGGAGAAGAAAACAATTAGATCTATCTAGAAAGAACTCAAAATCAAAGAAAACTTGATGATGATCCAAAAAAGAATGAGCAATTGAAGTATTTTAGACATAAAAAGGCATGAGGGGTTGGAGAAGGCCATTAACACTTTCGCTGCCACCGACGACAAAATGGCTAGGTACCAACTACTTGCTGCTGCCGACAACATTTGTCGGCGGACATGTGCCGTGACGATGTCTTTTTAAACGGGAGTATTGCTTGCCAAACGGGATCCAGTGACGATTACTTCGTATTGTTCCGACACTCTCCAAAATGGCAGACTAACACACATGGGGTAAATGTCGATTAGTCCGATTTTTCGAATTTTCGTGAAGTAAACAAAAATTTCAAAATGGACACTAACTGATGAATAGTGATGTCCAAAATGACTCTTTTCTGACTTTTTAGCCAGTGATAGTGTTAAAACGAACTCTGAATGTGATATGAATTTGAACTGTGATTCACTGACGATGTTTATAGATCGATAGTAGACATTCCCAGAGGTACAGGAGTAGGTGACGGACACCCAACTCGAAAATAACGGCATATCATACTGTGGATAGGTATGGGGATATCAGTTACTACAATAGCTTGTGGCTTATAAAGTATATATTCCACATATAGACAGGTTAGTAGCTCATTAATATATGAACACTATTCCATAGTTTAAAAGTCCTAAGTTTATTTTTACGATTTTTGAAATTGTCACTTGAAAACTGATCATGCCGAAAATAGTGGCAGTGGGCCAGACCTTGTTGAAAATGGCTGGCAGCGAAAGTGTTATAGGAGGTATTCCGGCAAAGAGAAGAAAGTTAAGACAACAGAGAAGATGGATTCAGGATGTAACTGATGATTTGAGAATGACGGCTGCAGAGGCGGAACATCTGGCCTATGAGAGAAATTCTGAAGGACTGTTAGGTGGCAAAGTTCTGTTCAGGACAAGTTATTTCATTATGAAATGAATGATAATCAGCAACATAACAAAAATATGTGAAACAAGATAGATGGAAGAAATCTGCAACTACATATCTGTGAAGAGATCAATACTGTGTTTTATTTTACAAAATATATAATGGTGTGTTTTCTGAAGAAAAACTGAATTTTTTTATATTACATTTATTGCTGTTTATTGGTTTAGATAACAAGGATAGTGGCAGTGTGGAAGTGAGATGCTGTCCTTCCGCACCAAAGTGTTTGAGTTCGTTTTCACTTCTCATCATTACCAGTCCTTGTCATGCCCAATGGCACATAAAGCAGAGACAAAAAAATGTGGCCTTTTTTTTATTTGGACTTCTCTCTACTTCAAACCTAGTCTTAAAACTAGTTCTTCAAACTAGCTAACAATGAGGTGACGGCATCGACTTAAGTATTTCATAACTCCTTCAAAACAAACAAATGCTAGTATTGAAAGGCAATTTGTACAATTAAACAACAAATAAATCGCATCAGCATGTGTGTATATCAAAACGTCGCTTATATAATATTTTAAACTCCACCGGTTCGTGATGTAACTTGTCTTGTTTGGATTGATAATATCATAATTCACTCCAAGGTGTGTATTGGATGCATTTCAATAATAATATAAAGTTTACCCTTTTCTTAAGCAGATCTCCTTCTTTTTGTGCTTTTCCCAGAGGACCTGTTTCTCTGCTCCATGGAGCCATTGCTGAATAATAAAATTTGAATCAAAGTTACGCAGGTGTTTTTGAAAATCTGTTTATATGGAAGCCATATGCAAACATTTTTGGTAGTGGAGGAAAATAAGAAAAGCTATCTGTTCAAGAGAATGGAAAGTTTCGTACGTAATAACCAGTCGTTTGTTAGCTGATTGATTGATAGACCGTGCCAACGTAACTACGTTAGTAACGTTGGCACGATAGCATCATCATTGCACTTCGGGAGAAATCATGTGTCTCCTATCTCTTTCTTACACTGGAAGATCTCAGCTACAGTACACGAACACCGTAGCACCGGCGAGGGTTCCCTGTGTAATTTTGAAAATGAATACATTTTTGTAGGAATATTATTTGTTAATTTTTTCTAATGAATTTTGCCTGGGCAGCGGCTTTCCACCTTACTCTTCTCGCTTTAGAACTGCCAATGATTCTTTTACGTGCTCAAATTGAACACAAGACCTACGTTTTATTGTACGTCTCCGATAGGAATATGGACTCGATCTCACCTACACTGATAAATATTTGATGGCTCCACTAGAGAGCGAACCGGGCACCTTTGGCACTAGAGGCGAGCACCTAACCTCTTTATTAGCACTTCATTACGAGGTTCATGCGTTGTCTGGTATATATTCTCAGCAGGTAGCTTGCCATTAGCCGACAGAGAGGGGTCTTGCCATTTCTGCAGACAGAGAGGGGTCATATGATAACTGATAACCCTGTGAAATGAATTCAATCCTTCTCCTTTAGATCAGCGCTGCCCAACGCGGTGCCCGCGGACACCAGAGCACCCGTGTGATAAATAACCGGCGTCCTATTTTATTCCCCCGGCTTTAACGTTAATTAGAATTTAAAGAAAAAAAATGAGTTTCCGAATAACAGTATGATTCAGTTTTTTCGTAAGCACAATATTTTTTTTTAATTTAATTGCCAGGATTACGTTTTTATATGTTATTATTTTTATTAATGTTACTATTAATATTACTTTATTGTTTCTGGTAATATTATTAGGCCTAATACAATTGTCACATGGCACCCGCGCCTCCACAGTGCAGTTATTAAACAGATGCGCCCCATTATATAAAAACGTTGTATATCACTGATTAGACGGTTTAACCGGATTGACCTCACCTTCTTCTTCTTCAATGATCCAGCGGCACCTGAACTCTTGCTCTTCGGCCCAATGCTATGTAGTGGCGATCATATCTAAAAAGCAACGCTAACAAGGAACATCTCCAAGAGCTTCCCCTCCAATACTATTGCGAAAACTAAAGCATACATGAGAGTTACTGCGGATCAGAGACAACCAATGCAAAATAATACTACTGATGTTAAGGGCAAGTGAATCAAGCGTGTCATGTCGTGGATGACCAAAGCTGAGAGAACAATTTGCAAATGATGAGTTTTGGAAAAGCTAAATATGAAGTCGTAATTGTTTAAAGAGGTCAAAGAGAGACAAATCAACTATTGTGTACACATAAAATTATCTATTCAATGACAAAGGAAGACTACAGTAGAACTATGAACAAAAGACAAAACACGTAAAGTCGAAATAAGGTAGTTTTACAAAGTACAGAGACAAAATACAACGACGTATCTTGTTTTTGTACTTTGTAAAACTTCCTTAATTCGTTTTTACGTGCTTCGCTTTTGGACACAAAACATGACACATACTATACTGTGTGCGTACATCTGATCTGAGATCCTCCCAGATTCAACAACCAGCGTGTTACAATGTCATTCCGTAGAATAGAAAACGAAACAATGCATGAAAAGATTGGGTGCGCCAGAGACACGTCCTGTCAAACTACGAAATAATTTCTAGATGTCCCCACCATACTTCCCCACCATAATGTAATAGAGTTAAACTGCCCAGAGCATTATTCAGAAGAAAATAAGACAGTATCAAGACCACACTATATAAACACGGATATAACACAACAAGGACGACTCATCTAGCCCTAGAACGCAAATTAAAGCTCCCATCCCTACGCTTAGCGGCAAGAGTGGACAGCCAACTCCATCTTCCACCTGTGAATAGACAAGAGAGAGAGAGAGAAGAGAGAGAGAGAGAGAAAATACTGCTAACTTAACCAGTACAACCAGATGGTTGAACTAAAAATCAATCAGAAGAAAACAGAAATAACGACTGATGGATAGTGCATATCGTATATGAAAAATGAAAATCGTCGCATATCCTTTACAGGACGTTGCCATTTCTATAGCACCACTTATACGTTCAGTAGTTTGCCATTGCTTTCTGAACGGTGAAGTCGGGTATGAAATGAAAATCGTGGCATATCCTTTATATGACGTAGCCATCAACCACAATAAACGAGTAGTGGATTTTTTTTCTAGGCACCACTTATACGTTCAGTAGTTTGTCATTGCTTTCTGAACGGTGAAGTCTATTTTTACCTTTTGTCGTGAACCAGGTACGCTTGGGTTTGTGATCGAGCTCACTACCGCTTGAACTACAAACGCTCACGAGGTCGTGTATACGACTTTGAAAACATTAATAAATCTACATCCCTATCCAGAGTGAAGTGGTGGGGGATGAAAATGGAAGCTGTCAGACACGAACACTTTGTTAGAGGCACGAGAGAGTTGAAATAAACACAGAAAGGTCATGATTAGTCTTTATACGCTGGTAAAGATATTGGGGAAAAGATCGGAGCGTTTATGACCTATTCGTGGTGCTGTGATGATGATACTCACTATTAACTGATACTAAACCACGATACACAACACCAAGTCGAGATTCGCTGCCCACAAAAGTCAACGCAGAAGTCGAAGCAGTAATAAATTACTACACATCAGAGGAAGATGCTGTTGTCTTCACTGATGGTTCTTCTTCTTCTTCGAGCGCTCCATATCGACCACCTGTCAACCACTCTATGTGATTTGTATGTGATCTGAGCCTAAGAACAATTGTACGTTGTGCCAGTTATGCGCCTACAAGTAGGCCAGCACATCCGATTTCTGCGTTGCTTTTTATTTACTAGGTAGCATCCTAGGTTCTACATCAGTCGCCTCTTAAGACATGCCTTGTAGGTCGCAGTGGTACTATTCTTTGCTTCCCTTGCGGGCCCGTACACACATGCGTGATCATATATAAAATGATAAGAAAATATAGAAAAATAAATGAAAAATAGATGCCCAGTACTACACGGGCGACTAATGGTTCTGTTATTTGGCATGGGCCTTTACGGCTAGAGCGAAAGGAAAAGTCATCAAAGAGGCAAATGGCGCATATGCGACAACTACCAGCAGTATGACTATGGAGGTCATGGCGGTGACAAAATCCCTGGAGTGTCTACAGACGCATAAATTCACTCACGGGTGCATGCTCTACGACTCTATGAGCATGGTACAGAAGATCAAGGGCGGTTATGTACGAAGGCAGTGGATGCAATTAATACAAAACTCGACAATCAAGATACTTACCTTCATCTTTGTCCCGGGTCATGCTGGGGTGAAGGGCAATGAGAGAGCAGATGCACTGGCGGGCAATGCTACGATTGAGAATGGGTCTTCTATGGACAGAGACGACATCATCAACGCTCTCAGAGAAAATATACGCTCTGAAGATTTCAACGACGAAGATAAAAGGGTATTCTCTATCTCGGTTGCACAAGTTGTGCATACCGATAAGTGCTGCAAGACGGGAAAACCACGAGAGAAAACCCAGTAGATACATCAATCAACACAGAACGGGAGTTGTTAGCCTAAACACATTGAGATACATTCTTGGAGGGAGATCGGAGCAATTATGGACATGTCCGATGAAGATGATCCTCAAAATAGCAATGAACAATGACTGATACTAAACGGTGCTATATATTAAAAGTTAAGACAAGAAGGCAAGAGAAACGCGGCTATTAAATTTGGAGACAAATATTAACAAATGAACAGAACACACACGTCTGACAAGAGGCATGCAATTTTGATGATCCGTCGAAGCTGACCTTCTTTGTAGAGAAGATATCTAATCAACTGCCAGATTGCATGATCTGGGTTTGAAGATTAAAGTAGCAAGTAAAGAGCCGCATAAAAGGTATGTGAGTAGGCGCATCAATCAAAATCGAACCGGTACGGTCAGTCGCTGGACGCTGTTGTTTCTTGGCTGGGGTTTCTTGGCTAATGCGCATGGTAGGGTTGTTGCAGAGCGAAGTGGGGCATACAGGACAACTACTTCTAGTATGAGGATGGAGGTTGAGGCCGTTACTGTTGCCCTCCATTGGATATCTGGGACTTCATTTACTGGGGCAGTTGTTGTATCAGACTCTCAGTCGATGCTTCACAAGATCCAGAAGGGCAGGTTTCGGTATGAGTGGATGTCGTCTATAGAAGTTTATAACCTCCAGCGGCTTACGTGGATATACTGTCCTGGGCATGTGTGTGTTTACGGTAATGAGAGAGTGGCCAGGCTTGCATCAACAGCATCGATTGTTGGGAAGTTGAAGATGGATAAGGGGATATTCTTCGGTCTCTTCGCGACTGTCTGTTGGATGAGGACACAAAATCGATGTTGAATCGATCAAGCGATTTAGGCAGTTTGAAGTTACCCGTTGTTCAAGTCGAACTGGATGCCTGAGAGGCAGAGTGAGAGGTGTGTTTAATCAGCGAGCGACAGGAACCATTAGTATGCATACTCTTCGATATCTGTTGGGAAGACTGAGCACCTATGGGTCTGCCCGGAGTGCAATGACGTCAGTTTAGTGACCAATAACCAATGGACGCTTTTGGAGATATTGCGAAGGAGATCGGAGCACCTATTGGCATGTCCGGAGTGCAATGAAGATATTCCAAACTGAAACCAAATCAATCAATTCATGTATTATGATCAATTTCATATTATGAAACAGCTAACGAATCATCCGCCGACGGCAAGCTGTCCCGTGAAAGGGAAAAACAACGAATCCATACCCTCACAACAAGCACAATCGAAAAGATGGGCTGAACATTTTAAAGAGGTATTAAATAGACCAACCAGTGATAACACCAGTTTTGAAACAGAAATACAAATGCCATCATTAAATGCACCCATTGACGACTTCTCAATGGAAGAAATTAAACAAGCCATCAGGAAACTGAAAACAATAAGCCAGCGGTAGCGACGATATTTCAGGAGAGTGCTAAGCAACTGACGAGGAATCAATGGATTCTACGTACCTTAATGAACGATGTTTGGCAGAATGAGACCCTTCCAAAAGATTGGAAAGACGGAGTGATATTCAAGCTCCCAAAAAAGGCGATTTGTCAAATTGCAACAACTGGCGCGGAATAACTCTGCTATCAACACCTGGCAAGCTATTCTGCAGTATTTTGATGGAGAGGCTGAAAAAGCCGTCGACGCAAGGCTAAGAGAAGAACAAGCTGGCTTTCGTCCACATCGTTCTTGTACCGATCATATCTTCACGCTGAGATCCATTATAGAAGAATCAATTGAATTCCAGTCACCACTAGTGATAAATTTTATAGACTTTCAGAAAGCGTTTGATAGTCTTCATCGTTCTACTCTCTGGGAGATTCTTAAGACCTATGGCTTCCAGGAAAAGTACATCAATATTATAAAGCCTTCTATTCTGAAGCATCCTGCTGTGTAAGAACAGATGCAGGAAACTCAGACTGGTTCACAGTCAATTCGGGTGTGAAGCAGGGCTGCGTTATGTCACCTATGCTTTTGGGATAGCTATAGACTGGATCATGCGCAAATGCACCCAAGATGATCAACTAGGCATCAAATGGCTTAATAACAGCAGACTATTTGATCTTGACTTTGCCGATGACGTGGCCATATTGAATTCAACTACACAAGCAACCACAAACTAACGAGCAATCTTTGCACACTTGCAGAACAGGTTGGTCTCCAGATCAATTCTGCCAAGACCAAAATTATGGACCTCACAAACTCGACAGACAACATCGTAATAAATGGCCAAACACTGGAGAAAGTTGAACATTTTACATATTTGGGTAGTAAAGTGACAAACAACGGAGACACGATGAAAGAAATAAACTTCGTATTGCTATAGCAGCTAGTGCCTTCACTAAATTAATGAATATCTGGCAATCTCAAGACCTTAGTATATGCACAAAAGTTACATTATTTAGGTCATGTGTGATTCCTGTACTGACCTACGGTTGTAAAAGTTGGAAATCAACAAAGAAAATTGATAAGAAACTGGACAGCTTTGAGAATAAATGGCTCCGAAAATTATTAAAAGTAAAATGGAGTGATTTCGTTTCTAACAACACAGTGAGAGATAGAACACACCAACAACCGTATCAAATATTATAAGGAAACGAAGGTGGAAATATTTAGGTCATGTGCTTAGATCAGACGAAAAGAGACTAAATCGACAAGTCCTTATGTGGTCACCAGTTGGGAAAAGAAACGTGGAAGACCAAAGACCACTCTTCGAAGAACCATCCAACAAGAAAGTAAACTATTGGGATGTAAAACCATACAAGATCTGCAACTGCTAGCAAAGAACCGTATCACATGGAGATCTAAAACCTCTGCCCTATGTCCGCCTTTGGCACGAAAGGAACAAACTAATTATGATCAAATGTATATTATGTTTCTCCACTATACCGTAAAAAATCTGGTATATAGTTGCGTCTGTGGCAACATGGCTGACGTTGACTTACATCCTAGCTTGGTGAGTGATTCATGCGTGAAAAATGCGTCATTTTGTTTTTAAAATGTATTGTCTACTATTGATTAACATTAAATAATAACAATTCCCAGTTTCGTTGCTGTTATAAGATGTATCTATCTAATCAGTTAACTTAAATACGATTGAAATATCCTCCTTACACTTGGGTTGAAGTTAAGTAACCAGACCTGGCCAATCAAAATCAATAAATTCCGTACTAGTTCTAGACGTTTAATAATATTTTTAGTTTTAAATACCGTTTGATATTTTTAGCGCTATCTGTCATTAATATGTGAGTGATATGTGTAGTGTTTATAACATTAGACTAGTAGGTGTAGTATATAGTTGGCGTACAACCACAACTAAATCATAATGCGTAACAAACAAGTTACATCGACTCAATTCAATCGTCGTTTGAATGACGACAGAATGATGTGAACAAACAAACAATGATTCGAATAATCAATAATTGCATTGTATAGAGTACTGGCTGTATTGGTTTTTGTTTTAGTAGAGAGGAAGTTTATTTCCCAGCAGTGATTATTATTGTGGTTGTTGCACTTGACTTGGTTGTCGTTTAGAAATAAATAAGGATAAAGTAATAGTTCTCTGTATACATAAATTTAGCTTTATGTGATGTTCTATTATACTCAATAAACAGATTAAAAATGTAGGCTCATGAATGAAGATAACATAATTATTTAAAATCCATTTTAGCAAGGATTGATATATGTTTATATGGGCATAACTTCATGCACCAAATACATCAAAAGACAACAAATGCAGTGGTTTGGACATTTAATGAGAATTAAATACAACCAACCGCCAATAACAGCATACAATAAAAAGAGATCGGGTACCAGAGTTAAGGAAAGACCAAGAAAAGATGGATAGACAATATCAAGACCACACTACATAAACACGAATATAACACAACAAGGGCGTCTCATCTGGCCCTAGAACGTAAATTAAAGCTCCCATCCCTACGTTTAATGGCAAGAGTGGACAGCCAACTCCATCTACCACCTGGGAATAGACAATAGACAAAATATGTTTATAGTGTAGAGATCCATGCTCTTCTATACCAGCCTGCTTGGCACATGATGATCTATGAATAGTTCCTGTTGGACTCCTGATAATATATACTTCAGGAATGCCTGAATTGCAAAAAACCAAAATAAATTATCTACTGCTAAGAAAGTAGGATAAATCATATCACAAATGCCAATACAGGTATACATCTGTTGATATGATGTGGCTCCTGTCAGAGACAACCAGACAAAATCAAAGTGTGAATTTCATCCCTATGGCTCATGCAAATCTAGCATGATCAATTATCTGAAGACAAAGATGAATATTTCAGGACTGACAAACTTTCACTAGTGCAACATGGCGAGGCTGTGAAATTGAGGTAGAAACAATAAGACAACTGCCTTGATCTGGGGAAGAAACTTTTTTACTGACCTGAAGATCTGCAACTTGAATGAAGAAAAAGAATGAAATTATTGTGAAATGGGTGTGTATGTCACTTGGATAAATAATTCAGACCTCTGTGTAGTTATATTTTAGGTGTCTCTTGTTCACCGTTTTATTTTTATATGTGCTATGTGTTGTATAGTTATTGCTTTAAACCCATAATGTGTATTTGTATCCTTTACACAACACTTAAACAAGTCTATCGATTCAAATTGCTGGGAGCATTCATAACATCAGATGAAAGATGTACAACAGAGGTAAAGAGTAGATTAGCTCAAGCAAAAGCAACTTTTATGAAAATTAAAACATACTGTGCACGAATTCACTACCTACACACGGAAAATAGTATTCCAGTGCTATATTAAGCTCACAGATTTGTGGTTTTACATAATAATACTGAATATTCCATTGGGATGTAAAACCATACAAGATCTCCAAATGCTAGCAACGAACCGCATCACATGGAGATCTAAAACCTCTGCCTATGTGCCGCCTTTGGCACGAAATGAACTAACTAACTAACTATTCCATAGGCAGTGAGAAAAATAAATAATGAGATTTTAATAGAGGCATTCACACAACAAAACCTGACCACTCAACGTTCTTCGGATATATAATGCAAGTAGGAAGGTTGGAACATTCTCGTGCCAAGGTACTAGGTTTGCTCCCTCGTGGAGCCATCTGGATATTTTTCCAGAGACCCCTGATCTCAGTGTATCAAAATAGGGGAAGACTGCAGTAAAACTTGGTAAATAGCGAAACAGCGTACAAAGTACTATAGTTTTACAAAATACAGAAACAGTGACGATAAACAGCAACGTTTCGACCAAAAGGCCTAATCTCAGTGTAGGTTAGATCGAGTTCCCAGTCCTATATGAAATGATGGACGATAAAATGTAGGTCCGCTTCAATTTGAGCAAGTAAAGAACCTTTGGCAGTTCAACATCGAGAAGATCAGGCTGGAAAGCCACTGCCTTGGCATAATTCATTAGAAAAAAGACTAACAATCAAATGCCTACAAAAATATCTTCACCATCTTCAAAATTACATCAGGGACCCGTGCTACGGAGTTTGTGCACTGCAGCTGAGATCTTCGTGTGTAAGAAAGAGATTGGAGCACACATGGTTACTCACCGGAGTGCAATGATGATGGTCAATCAATCAATCATTTGGTGACAGCTGGTAAAATACAGAGAAGAAGAGATTGTGGAAGGCAGAGGGAGAAGGTGTTGGATGGTCCGACATCGTGGTTCAACAAGAGATTGACATCAGGACCATAAACTGCACCAAGTTGTGAAAAGAAATGATCATCTACTCTGACAGGCATGGCACCTCACTTGATTGATTGATCCTTTGCTTGATAAAAAAAACTGTTGATCAAAAAGTAGATTTTGCCTTTTTTATGTTTTGTAACCACTTCATGTTTTGATACTATGCCTTCGATATATGGCTTTAAAGCACTCATCCTTATTTCTTATGTTACACTTACTGAGTTCTTGTTTTGTTTTCCTCCGATGACTCAACAGCCAGTAGAAAGCACACTCACTATGGATGATGTTGATATCCAGCATAAAGATCAGGAAAATAAACTACCGAAACGCGTTCTTCATTTCAGTGATGGTGTTTTAGAAGAATATTCTTCAGATGATAGTGAGGATGATGTTTCACCTGTCATAACAAGAATTGATCCTGTGAGTTTGTATGAACTTTGTCCTGCAGAGATATCTTTGTTTTAAATCCACATAATTTGTAGTCAAAACCCTGTAACATTTTGTTTCTTTTAAAAATGTGATGTGACCAATTTCATTTTTATTTAATATTCATTCTACATATCTATCTGCTTTCTTTTTTTTTCTTTTCTCCAATCCTGTTTTGCCTCACAGGCTCAGGATAAGAACAGATTTCTAGAACAGGCTTTGTGTGCACTTCATTAACTCCTTGTGGACCAAACGCCACACTATGTGGCTTTGGGTTGGATGCCTTTTTACCAGGAGCCACACTAAAGGGTGTTTTTATTCTAAAAATAAATGGCTTGTAAAAACATGGCTTTTTCCCTAGTCCACTACGAGTTAACAGTGTCTTTCAATGCCATTGCTATCTCTGAGGTCCAGCTTTTGCATGGCCTGCCTTTTGCTTATTATCCATTGTATCGAAATAACATTGCACTTTGCGGTGCACTGTCTTTTGGTAATCTGTGTATGTGGCCGAACCATTTAATTTGTTGTTTCTTGATGAAGTTCAGTACCATTGTTGTACCACTTTTTCTGATGTCTGCATTTCTAACCGGTCTCTTCTTGTTACTCCCAGCATTCTGCGAGACACTTCGTCTCTGTTATGACTAGTTTTCTATTATCATTTGATGTCAGCGTCCAGATTTGGTACTGATAGCATAATGTGGGAGAAAGATTGTGTTGAGCAATGCTCTTTTTTAGTTCATGGAGACATGTTTGCATTTTTAAATTGGTGCAATTTGCCCCATTATTTGATTTGCTTTGTTGCATCTATGTTGGATTTTGTTAGTTATTCTTTCGTTTGTTGAAAAAATGCTCACTAGGTATGTAGACCTCCCCATGAGGCCATTACCTTGTAGTGGTGGGGAGGCTTCTGCTCCAATGATACAGTGAGCTATGACGGCGGAACTTATGTTCCGGAAGGGTTACCAGCCGGAAAGGTCACTGAGGAGGGACAGACGAAGCATGGTCTCCTGGTCCTCCAGGTTGGGGTTGGGCTTGGGACTAACGATCCCATCCTTTAAAAAAATTAAAGTTACGGAAACAACAACAAACATACAACCTATCTATGGGCATGAAGGGCTACCAGAGTCATTGACTCACATGACTGGAAGTGGTGAAAGCCGAAAGGAAGCTACTTTCATGAGGACGGAAGTCCTGAATGCCAAAACCAAGACCAGAATTGGATGCTGGAATGTAAGAACAATGTACGAAACCGAAAACTATCACAAATAACAGCAGAAATGAGAAGATATAATCTACATATCCTAGGGGTTAGCAAGAGCAGATGGACAGGAAATGGAAGAAGTACCACTGCAACAGGTGAAACAGTCCTTTTTCTGGACGAGACGATGACCTACACCATGAAGGAGTAGCAGTAATCCTAAGAAAGGGCGTGGAAAAGTGTCTGTTAGAATGGAAACCTATCAGCAGCCGCTTGATTAAGATCAGGCTAAAGGGGAAGCATACAAACATCACAATCCTACAATGCTATGCGCCAACTAATGATAGCGAAGATACAAAGAAAGACTCGTACTACGAAAACCTACAAGCAGAATTAGACAAGTCACCATCCCATGATGTTATCATTGCTATGGGAGATCTAAATGCGAAGGTCGGACAAGACAACACGCATAGTTATAGAACTATGGGAAAATATGGATGTGGTATGATGAACGAAAATGGGGAACGTTTAGTAAACTTCTGCAGCATGAACAATCTCGTTATAGGAGGAACCCTATTTCAACATTTAGATATCCACAAATTAACATGGTATTCCCTAATGGCAGAGATAAAACCAAATAGACCATATAATGATCAATGGACCCTGGAGACGCGCGCTGCTAGATGTTGTAGTCAAGAGAGGTGCAGATGTTGGTAGTGACCACCACCTAGTCACAGCTTATGTCAAACTTAAACTAAGAAAACAGGACAACAGAAAAACTTCCAAAGAGGTTCGATGTGGATAGACTAAAAGACACGGAAGTAAGGGATAAGTTTATAATGCAGATAAAGAACAGATTCCAAGCCTTAGAAAGTAATGAAACTACGGATGAAACTGACAACATAGATAAAACATGGGACAACATAGCATCTATATATAGCAAGAGCAGTGAAACATGTCTAGGCTACCGCACAAAGAAAAGAAAAGAATGGATAACACCAACAACATGGAAAATAATAGACAGCGAAGAATATTAAAAAATTGTTAGAAGCAAAGTCCAAAGACTGAAAGCAAGATACCAAGAACAGTACAAAAGCGCAAGTAAAGAAATCAAACGGGCTGTGAGAGCCAACAAAAGAATGTATGTTGAAGACCTGGCAGTACAGGCAGAAGAAGCAGCAAAAAGTGTGATCAGGGAACAGTGTACAAAATTACAAAGCTAATAAGCGGAAAACATTACAGAAGATCAAATACTCTCATAAAGGATAAGAATGGAATACTATTGACAACGGAAAAGGAACAAGAAATACGATGGACAGAGCATTTTAAAGAATTGCTAAACAGACCACCTCCAACGGTAGTAGCAGACATACCAGAACCAACAGAGGAGTTAGAAATTGGCATTGAAACACCCAGCCAGGATGAGATCATTACAGCAATTAAATCTCTTAAGAATAACAAGGCACCAGGAATGATAACTTAAACGCAGAACTATTCAAAATAGACCCAGAACTTGCAGCTAATATATTGCAACCCTTGTTTACTACTATATGGAATGCCCAAATAATACCTGATGCATGGAACAGAGGAGTCATCATCAAGATACCCAAAAGGGCTCCCTTGCCGATTGTAATAATTGGCGTGGAATAACACTGCTTTCTGTCCCAAGTAAAATCTTAAGCAAAATCATCGTACAACGTATTACTGACGCTGTGGATAAGAAACTGAGAAAGGAACAAGCAGGATTTGGCAGAGGACGGAGCTGTATAGGCCAAATATTTGCTCTTAGAAATATCATAGAACAATGCACAGAATGGCAAAGCAAACTCTATATCAACTTTGTAGATTTTGAAAAGGCTTTTGATAGCATACACCGCGAAAGTCTATGGCGTATCTTAAGATGGTATGGAATCCCACTGTGTTTTATAAATATTATAAAAAGCTGCTAAAGCAAGTTTGCATGCAGTGTTGAAACTTCAGAACTAAAGTTTGAAGTAAAAACAGGCGTGCGACAAGGATGTGTTATGTCAGCCCTATTATTCAACACTGTCATAGATTGGGTGATAACAACGGAAGATAAGGCAAGAGGTATTAGATGGACGCTCACATCCACTCTGGAAGACCTAGATTTTGCAGATGACATCGCACTCCTATCTCATACACATAGAGATATCCAGGAAAAGACCAGCTGCCTTAACCAATATAGTGAGATGGTTGGGCTGAAAATAAATCAGAAGAAAACTGAAGTAATGACTCTGAACATAGCAACCCCAGCACCAGTCAAACTAGAAGGTAAAACCCTCCGAGATACAACCGCTTTCACATACCTTGGAAGTGTAATTAGCAATGAAGGAGGCGCTGGATCTGACATTAAAAACAGACTGAGTAAAGCACGCAGTGCATTCATGACCCTTCAGACCGCCTGAAAATCTGCCCAATACAGCATCAGAACCAAGACTAGTATCTATAACAGCTGTGCTGTCAACATTGCTGTATGGATCGGAATGCTGGAGAATGACAGAACAGGATATGTCCAGACTCTCCGCCTTTCATACAACTTGTCTGCGAAAAATCTTACGCGTGTACTGGCGGACTACTATCTCGAATCAAGAATTGCTTGCACGATGCCAACAAGAGAATATGGGCACTATCATCCGAAGACGCTGGAGATGGATTGACATGTGATCGCATGGAGACTGGCTCCACACAAACTGCACTGAGATGGACTCCAGAGGGTAGGCAAAGCGTGGAAGACCCAAGACGACCTGGAGGAGAACGATAGAGCAAGAGCTGAAGGAAATGAATCATAGCTGGAACACAATACAGAGGAAGGCCATGAACAGGGAAGAATGGTGTACGTTTGTTGCTGCCCTAAACGCCAGGGCGTAACAGGCAAAGAGAGAGAAGGTATGTAGAGTCTTTGACTGCATATGTAAGCACAAATTAATCTGTAATTTTCTTATTTTTCAATGAACTTTGAATGAAATTCATTTTGTAGACAATTAAGTTAATTTTATCACAATCTACAGAATGGGAAAGAATAAATTGGAAACCAGTAATGATAAATATATATATATATATATATTCTTCTAATATTTACATAGGGCCTGCAAGTTATTTCTGCATACTGTTCTGTCCTGCAACTCGCACAATCTTTTCCATTGAATTGCATCCGATACTTCTTGCCTCTCTCAGCAAAGTTTGTTTCAAGCTTTCCATATGGTGTCTTTTCTGTCTTGAACCATTTACCTTCCACTGCTTTCTGATTCTTTGATCATTTCTTCTTATAGTATGCCCAACATATATCCATCTTCTCTTTCTTATAACAGTTGTTATTAGTGGTTGACCAGACATTTCTATGCCTTCTTAATCTTTCTTGAATTCATCAAATTTTATGTTCATTATTTTCTGCAGACGTCTATTTTCTAATGCATTCAACTTAATTTCTATATCTTTCGTCATTTTCCAACTTTCACTGGCGTATGTCAGAATTGAGACAACACTGAAATTGGAAATTCGTAATTTAGTTTTAAAACTATATAACTTGGAGTTCCATAATTTATATAGACTATTTTATATAGACTTTTAAATACTGATGTTGCATTGACAGTTCATAGTACCATTTATTTTTTAGTATTTCTCATGCATTAAAGTGCTATCTTTCAGACATTCCTAATAATATTTATTGATTGATTGATTGGAAGGACCATCATCTTTGCACTTTATTGAATATCCATGTTTGTTCCAATCTTTCTTACGGAAGACGATATCAGCTGCAGTACACAGACTCCTTAACACCGTTGAGGGTCCCCACCTATCTAAAAAAAACAATTTAAAAGCCAATCTAAAACTAATCTAAAAACGAAGGTGATGCTAATTTTTTAAAGAATTTTAGTTTCGTCTATTTTAATGAATTTTGCTGTGGCAGCAGCTTTTCAGCCTACTCTTATTGATTTTTAACAGCCAGGAGTTCTTTCATGTGATCAATGTGAGCATGGGAACTACATTTTATTGTCCATCTCCAATCGGACTAGGAACTTTAGCTCTTCTATATTAAGATCAAGGTTTTCAGGAAAAATATCCCCATTGCTCCATGTGGGGAGCGAACTCAGTACCTTTGGATTTGGAGTGAGCGAGAGGCAAACATTTTACCTCCACACCATAGAGACCCATAGCTATATTTTTTACTTGTTTAACTACAGTATCTGGTCAACCACTAGTAACATCTGTTATAAGAAGGAGAAGATAGAGATATGTTGGGCATACCTTGAGAAGAAATGATCTAAGAATACTAAAGTAGGCATTGAAGTGGGAGGCGAAGGGTTCAAGATAGAGAGGACAACCTAGAGAACCCTGAAACGAACTTTGCTGAGAGAGACAAAAAATATAGGACTCAATTCCATGGAAGAGATTGAGCGAGTTGCCCAGGACGGAGCGATATGGAGAAATTACTTACAGGCCCTATGTAATATATAATGTTACAAAAGGAATATATAAATATAGTACAATATAGTAGGAATTGGATAGAGTTTTCTTCTTGACAATTAATATTGGGCATTAATTATCCTTTTTTCAGAGAATGTTAACTTGGACACCTTGGTGCATGTATTACTTATCTTTGGTTGCTCGAAAGTCATTTTCAGGTAAGATTTACCTGAACATGTGAATAATTATTTACCCATGTAATATCTATAGCAGATTAACAACAGACAGTGCGCCTCAAAAAGCAATGTTACTCCAATACAGAGGATACAAAGCAAAACACTGTCCACGCAAAAGGTGGCCTCAGACATAACGAAAAATACTGTTTGTGAAGCGCACACAAAAACCCGTTCTATAAATCTCTTCCTTTCTGTTCACACTGTGAGGCAAAACAGTATTAGAGAACAGAAGAAGATATCTATAATATATCTCTGTTCCTTATATCTGGTATACTTTTGCAACATGTTCTGCAATAATTTTGTCTGTGCCGCACCTACACTCATTAAAAGTTCTCGTCTTCAGTTTATATGTGAATTTCTTTCTTTTCTCCAATCTTGTTTGCCTCACAGCGTCAGGTCAAGAAGAGATTTCTAAACGGGCCCTTGTATGTACTTCGTAGATAGTCTCTTTCGTCGCCTCTGTTATCTCTGAGGTCCATCTGTTGCGTGGCCGGCCTTTTGCTTTGTACGCATTGTATTGGAGCAGCATTGCTCTTTGAGGTGCACTTTCTGTTGGTAATCTGCTTACGTGGCCGAACAATTTAATTTGTTGTTTTTGATGAAGTCTAGTACTGATGTTGTACCCACTTTTTTAATGATGTCTTAATTTCTCAACCGGTCTCTTCTTGTTACACCCAGCATTCTGCGTCTCATCTCTGTCATGACTAGTTTTCTTCTATCATTTGTTGTCAGTGTCCAGGTTTGGCACTGGTAACATAATGTGGGGAGAAAGATTGTGTTGAACATTGCTCTTTTTGTGTTCATGGTGACGTGTTTGCATCTTAAAATTGGCGCCATTTCCATATGTGAGTATATGTGAATAAGACTTTCAAATATTAGATTACACTTTTTCTTCTCTTAACTCCCCTTGAAGCATAAGGCATCCACAAATTTACTCCAGCCAGATCTGTCTTGAGCAAGCCAGCTTAGTTCATTCCAGGTCTTTCCCACTTCTTCTCTTTCTCTGTCTACAGTTCCTTTCTAGGGCGCCACCTACCTCTCTTGCCTCCCGGATTCCATATCAAAGCATACTGTTTGTAAGCCACACAAAATATGGGTGTCTGCATTATTAATACATGTCCAAACCACTTCCATCTCTACATTTCCTACTATTCTCCTACTTTTTTATTTAATGTCTGTGCGCTGGGTGATCTCAGTATTTGGTATTCTCTGGTCCCAGTGAATTCATAGAATTCTTCTGAATCTTCCATCAGAGCCTCTTATGCAACTGTCTGTCTTGGTACATGTTTTCCACGTCTCTGATCCATACAGTGGGACTGAGTGCACACTTATTTTATATATATAAATTTTAGTCTGTGAGACTTTGCTTACATGAATATTATTTTATCTCTACAGCTGCAGAACTTTGTGGAGAAAAGTTGGCATGGTTTTTTGGTATCACAGCACCTAAATATGGCTATGCTCTTGAAGAATATAAAAGAATGGAAAGAGAGGTATTAGTCTTATAGTCTTCTTCCAACGTTACTAGACATCAACTTCTATATTTTTAAAGTAGTTAGGGGTCAACCGACCAGAAGCATTGCAAGACAGGCACTGTTTTGGAACCCGCTGGGAAAGAGGAGTAGGGAAGGCCTAGACATACCTGGAGAAGAGAGCTGGAGGCTGATAATACAAGGATAGGTAAAACATGGAAAGAATTGGAAGGGATTGCAGGAGAAAGGAAGAGCTGGAAGAAGTTTGTTGAAGACCTGTCCTCCGTTGGGAGTTGAAAGGTGAGAAGAAGAAGTTAGGGATCAACTTTAGTCTGTGTACAACTCTATATAGACTTTTTGGCCTGACATCGGGGTTGGCCATGTGTGATTCTTCTGTTCTTTGTATCTTGGACACTTGCAGGGTGTGTGTCTATGTCATCTTGCCTGTGCCAGATGAAGGGAAACATCAAAGTGTATGGGACAAAGGAGACGTTCTCATGAAACTAAGAAAAAGGCAGCTGATCACCATTAAAAAGATTAGGTCTTACCATGTACATCATATATTAATGAATGCAATACAGCAGAAAATTATACTAGAATGAAAGGTTGTGGGCAAGCAGACAAAGAGAATTCATTGATATAATTGTACGAAAATATTTTTTCATGGACATGGTAGAGTTTTGCAGAATATATCTCTGTGACAGGGAACGGGAAGTGTTGGAGATCTATTGCAGTCGAGCTTTGATGTCAAAATGGTCCATAATCAATCCATTGCAGTCAACAGTTGATAAGATGGTCCATAAAACTCCATAACCATTGCAGCCAACAGTTGATAAGATGGTCCATAATCCATTGCAGTCAACATTTGATAAGATGGTCCATAATCAATCCATTGCAGTCAACATTTGATAAGATGGTCCATAATCCATTGCAGTCAACATTTGATAAGATGGTCCATAATCAATCCATTGCAGGCAACATTTGATGTGGCGGTGGTCCATAATCAATCCATTGCAGTCAACATTTGATAAGATAGTCCATAATCAATCCATTGCAGTCAACATCTGATGTGACGGTGGTCCATAATCAATCCATTGCAGTCAACATTTGATGTCAAGATGATCCATAATCAATCTATTCCTGCTATCAGATCTACGTTGGATGTATTAGGTGCACTGCATAAGCATTCGCTTATAGACTTGAACACAAGAAGGCTGCGGGTTCAATCCCACACTTAACGTTCCATGCGTAAGAAAGGAATTGGCCCTCCTACCTCCTTCACACAAGGGGTTATAAATGTGAAGTGACAGACACTTCATACCCTATGGTCTGAAAAGACTACAAAACATTTTTTTTTCAGTCAGATCTATATCATTTCTGGATTTTAGAATGAATGTTTTCTGTTTTTTCTTTCTTAGATTGAATTGGAACAAGAAAGAGACCAGAAATTGTATGCTGAATCTCAGGGTTTGTCGACTATTGAAATTGAGGTGCGAGGGGAAAGAAAGCAACTGTTACACAGTTATCAGAATTAGGGCATGGAGACACAAGAAACGAAACTGAAAAATACTGATAACATTCCAAAAATATATTTTCTTTCCACTTCTTAATTACATTTGTCAATGACCAGTGCCTCTGGGGATGAAACTAGAAATCCACATTCTGTTCATGAACACTTTGAACGGGACAAATCTTTGAGAAGCACATGCTCTACAGATGCAGGGTTGTAATTATAAATATTAATATATGTTCATGTTTTGTGTCTGCAAGAATGTGAGGGGTTTACTTTGTGAGGAATTTTATGAGATAAATGCTATGCTGTACATTTTCATATAATTTAAAAAACTGAATAGAATCAGTATCTATGTACTCTCTCTTTCTCTCTCTCTCTGTAGCTTGTGGCGCTTAGAGCAGCAATAAATGCACACCATTCTTCTCTATTTTGGGCCATCTTCTGTATTGTGTTCCAACTGTAATTCAGTTCTTGTTCTACTGTTCTCCTCCAGGTCTTTTGGGATTTCCACATTTTCAAATACCCTATGGTGTCTATCTCAGTGTAGTTTTTGGGATAGATTTAGTCTCCATGTGTATCACATGTCCCATCTATCTCCAGCATCTCTTTTGGATGATGGTGTTCATGTTCTCTTGCTGATACTGTGCAAGCAGTTCTTGGTTAGAGATAATATTTGACCACAACACACGTAAGATCTTTTGCAGACAAGTTGTGTGGAAGGTGGAGAGTTTGGACATATCTTGTTCTGTCATTCTCCAGCATTCTTATCTGTATAGTAAAGTTGATAGCACATGGCTGTGCTATATATATATCTTGGTTCTGATGCTGTATTTGGCAGATTTCCAGACTGTCTGAACGGTCATGAATGCACTTCGTGCCTTAGTCAGTCGGCTTTTAATGTCAGATCCAGCTCCTCCTTTGTGGCTGATAGCACTTCCAAGACATGTGAAAGCAGTTGTATTTGGAAGGATTATATCTTCTAATTTGACTGGTGCTAGGTGGCGATGTCCAGAGTAATTATTTTTGTTTTCTTCTGATTTATTTTAACCCATCCGGTTGTATTGGTTAAGGGAGGCAAGTACCTGGATATATTTATGTGTGTAAGATAGAAGTGCGATGTCATCAGTATAATCTAGGTCTTCCAGGGTGCATGTGAGAGTCCATCCGATATCTTTTGACTTATCTTCAGTTATTTTACTCATCACCCAAATCTATGACAATGTTGAATAGTAGGGCTGATATTACATATCCTTGTCACACACCTGTTTTGACTTCAAACTTCAGCTCAAAAGTTTCAACACTGCATGTGAATTTACAGTAGCAGCTTTTCATGATGTTTATAAAACACAGTGGACTTCTATATCATCTTAGAATATCATCCAAAGACTCTTGCGGTGTATGCTATCAAATGCCTCTTTCGAAGTCAATAAAGTTGACATAGAGCTTACTTAGCCATTCTGTGCATTGTTCTGTGATATTTCAAAGGCTTATGCTGCTCCATACTTTAAGAAATTCAGCTTGTTCCTTTCTCAGTGTCTTATCTACTGCTTCAGTAATTCGCTGCACGATGATTTTGCTTAAGATTTTAATTGGGACAGAATGGAGGGTTATTCCATCCCAGTAGTTACAATTGCCAATGGAGCCCTTTTTGTGTATCTTGATGATGACTCCTCTGTTCCATGCATCAGGTATTACTTGCATATTCCATAAAGAAGTAAACAATGGTAGTAGTACATTAGCTGAGATATCTGTGTCTATTTTGAATAATTCAACATTTAAATTATCATACCCTGATGCCTTCCTATTCTTTAGAGATTTAATGGTTGTAATGATGTTATCACCGAAAAGGACAAACTCTATTTGTCTTTTGCAAAATCCTGTTTCAGAGTTCCTTTCAAAATCTGCATAATTTTCCCAGAACAAGTCATTTGGAAACACAGACAGTGTCAGACTAACCACTGCTTTCTTTAAGCATATTCAAATAGGTGCCCAAGAGTGTGTGTGGATGGAGAAGATTGATAATTGAAAATGTTTGATTTTTATCAGTTATTTTATTCAAATATCAAGGGGTTTGTTTCTTGAGTTTGCATTCCGTTTGTATTGTTTTTTGTGGGAATTACATCTTTTTACTGTTTATTGATTGTTTGAGTAATATGACCATCATCATTACACTTCTGTGAAGAAACATGTGCACCCCAAGCTCGTTCTTGCACAGGAAGGAAGATCTCTGTTACAATCAATGAACTCTTAACACTGGAAAGATCCCCAATATAATTTTGCGGGTTGTGAACATTTTTGTTGACATGTTTTGTATTTACTTTTTCATTAATTTGTATTTATATTGGTTTGTTAACAAGTATTTTTGGGGCTAAACATTTTATGAATAAATATGATGATTAACAATTGTGGTACAAGGAGTGAAAGTCATTCAGAATGATTTCTACGCTGACCTTGACATCAGCCATGTCTATTCTTTGCGTGACATTATTGTTAAATGCACCCTATTAGACTTATGTGTTGACATGACCAAACCTAGATATACTTTCATTTTTACCAGGAACATGATAATGTTGTTTTACATATTATCTAGAAAAGTGGTTGATGAGCCCATATGGATTGAGTATAACTGCTTCCTTAAGTGTAATTTTGTGCCATTACTTTTGGAATTCCCAACCTCGACCAGAACTATTACAAAAAGCTTTTTTGTTTTACATAGTAGCAAATAAAACACTAGTATACTTTGAGGCTCTTGACATAAATACACAAGACTAGGATGAGCTTGCCAGGCACAGATTCAACTGAAGAAGTTTTCTATCTATTCATGATAGTATTAATTATCTTGGGGGTCTCTGTGGTCAAGACTTTTACCTTGCTTTCTGAAAGATATGGGTTTGAATCCAGGCCATGTTCTGTTTGCATGTGAATTTTTTTGTGGACATACAGAGTTTGTACTATGTGCAATACTCTTTACAGGTGGCATGCCAACTCTGCGAAGAGAGATCAAGCTGTAGGGGTAAACCCAATACAATTAAATCAATCATTCGTCTTTAGACCTGTATTACTAATCTATGTTTCATGTCTTGCTGTATAGTTTATCATCTATTCACTAAAGTATTAGCAGTTTCTGATTCTTAGTTCAGTTCAGTTTCCTTCTCCACATTCAAACATATTGGGCTAACCATGCATGTTCTGTCCTCCAATACAATGGTCATTTCAGTGTTCCCCTTCTTACATACCCAAGTGATGTTGGTAGGTCTGACGTGCTTGTACACTTAACTGTGTGGACAGTGTATAGCAGACACGCAAGAAAATTAAACCATTTCCACACAAGCTGTCTACGCAGAATACTAAAAATAAACTGGCAGGACAAAATTCCAGACAGCGAAGTCCTCACAAGAGCAAAGATCCCAAGCGTCAACACCCTGTTGCAGAAGGCCCAACTGAGATGGGTCGGTCACGTTGCTTGAATGCCTGATAAACGCATCCCAAAACAGTTGATGTATGGCAGCTTGAAGGGGGCAGACGTTTAGCAGGTGGACAGAAAAACGCTTTAAAGACACTCTTAAAGTGTCTCTGAAATGCTTCGATATAGACAATACGTGCTGGGAATCCCTTGCACAAGATCGCCAAATGTGGCGCTGTAACAACAAAAGAGGAACCCGAATAGCTGAGAATCATCGTATTGTTGAGTCACAGAGAAAACGAGCAGCGCAAAAAGGCAGAGCACACAACACGCACATGTCTAACCTTGATCATGTATGCCCCACCTGTGGTCGGGGATTCTGTTCTAGGATTGGACTCTACAGTCACCTCCGCACACACCAGAGAGGTGCAACAGTACACGTCTGAGATTGTTGTCATCATCGCTTGCGATGGCGGCTATTACACTTAACTCTTTTTCAATCTGGGAGCTCATTTTCTCTGATTCTGGTTCCATATATGTGCAACAGAGGACGTCTATTATGTCTCTTCTGTTCATACTTCTCCCACTTGTATTGGATGCCATTCCAGCTAATTTATCTATCCTTTCATTTCCCTTCACCATGTCCAGGTGTGTAAGAGAATACAGTTTCTTGAGGCAGGACTGCAGAATGCTGATTACCTATTCAATGCAAAGCTTACCTGCGTTGTTCCTCTTAAGCATTCATGCTACTCTGGTACAGTGGATACAAAGCAGAAGCCTATCCACACAAAAGGTGTACCTCAGAAATAACAGGCAGTGAAAAACACTATTTATGAAGTGCACACAAAAGCCTGTTCTAGAAATCTCTTCTTATCCTGACACTGTGAGGCAAACGTGATGAGAGAAAAGAAGAAAACGGTTGGTAGTTATTTGTTCATCTTTTTTGTAAGTTTCTCTAGTTTTGTTTGTATGTATGGATGTGTGACGATCAAGAATTTTTGGGAGTGGAGGGGTCAGGACTCAGAATGTCTTGTTGCTACCTGATCTCAATGAATATTTATTTGGTTTATTGTGCAATATGTATATATAGACCATGCATTAATTGTCAAGATTATCTACAGAATGTCATCATACAAGTTAAACTGCAAATGTTAACATCTTAACTACCAAGAGCCGCAGACCGTGTCATGATTTGTTTCATTGCCAAATTAGCTCAAAATTTATTTTAATGAATTTTGATTGTTACCGATTATTTATTTATTTTTTCACATTTATTAGCTTGTGAAAAATATATTCATTTATCAACAGAATTATATGTCATTCATTAAATCTCTTTTTTTTTTTAAATAAGAAAACTACAGCTTAATTTGTACATACACTTGCGGAATGAAAAAATTCCCCAAAATAACTTGGCTGCAGTGTTTTATTTATTATGGTAGTTGATGTGTTAAATAGCACTCATACTAACACTCTGTTACTAATGTCAGTACATTAGCTATATAAAAGTGGGAGATGGTATTGTATGAGATGGACTTGATAAAAGACGTCAATGTTATAAGAAGATACACATTGAGAAGCACAGATATCATAAACAAATTGTAGAAACCACATTTTCTATAAATTATGGGAATAAACAGAATATAAAATGGAATTCTAGGGAGAATAAAACTGAATCAACTATCACTTTGTGCCTACAGCAGGAAGGCCAAGATACAGTGTGCCTACAGCAGAAGGCTAAGAGACAGTGTGACTGTACAGCAGGAAGGCCAAGATACAGTGTGCCTCAGCACAGGAAGACCAAGATACAGTGTGCCTACAGCAGGAAGGCTAAGAGACAGTGTACCTACAGCATGAAGACCAAGATACAGTGTGCCTACAGCATGAAGACAAGAGACAGTGTGCCTACAGCAGGAAGGCTAAGAGACAGTGTGCCTACAGCAGGAAGGCTAAGAGACAGTGTACCTACAGCAGGAAGGCCAAGATACGGTGTACCTACAGCAGAAGCCAAGAGACAGTGTGCCTACAGCAGAAGGCCAAAGACAGTTCCTGCTCTTACTATTGCAGGAAGGCCAATAGACAGTGTGCCTACAGCATGAAGACCAAGAGACAGTGTGCCTACAGCATGAAGACCAAGAGACAGTGTGCCTACAGCAGAAAGGCCAATAGACAGTTCACTGCTCTTATTTATTGCAGGAAGGCCAAAAGACAGTGTACCTATTGCAGGGAAGAGCCAAAATACAGGGGTGCATACAGCAGGAAGGCCAAGAGACAGTGTGCCTACAGCAGGAAGGCCAATAGACAGTGTGACTACAGCAGGAAGGCCAAAAGACAGAAGGAATAATACTATCAAAACAATATTTGTGAACATAGGATCACAGCAGCATCTGTACAACCTGGACAACTATGAGAATTTCTTCTTCCTCTTTAGTTCTTATACTTCCTCTACAGCAGGGTGCAGTCAGAGAATGGAATGTGTTTTGTCGCAGTTTTCAGCGTGAGCTGTGGTATCTTCACCTTTCAGTCCAATACATCCAACTTCAGCATAGCCTTTTTTTGGGTACTGGGTTAGCGAATTCAGCATACCCCTATTTGGGTACCAGTTTAGCTACTCCCTCTTCGATCTCCACAAACTTAGCCTGGCTTCTTGGTGGTTGTCCATTTCCCGGGGCTGCCACAGAAAGACAGAGTGGGGTTTTTTCAGTTTTGTTCTGATCCTGACTCTTCAGTCAGCTATGAGTCGCTGACTGCTACAAGCCCATGAAGCTTGTAGGTATCATTGACGGAGAAGAGAACAAATAGATTTATTCAGAGAAACTCTGAATCAAAGAAAGTTGGCTGATGCTACAAATAGCATCTGGGTCTATAGCAATAGGTCTGCCCCCAATGAGAGCTTAAACTTCCTGCAACACTTGACAATAAAATGGCTAGATACAAGAGGAAAATAGATGTACAAACTACTAAAGTTAATGTGAATCAAGGGGTCATACCAGGATGTTTTTTTTACAATCCGTTTAGTACTTCTTAATGTACACTTCACATTCTGCACTTGTTTGCAACTTTTAATTTGATACTTGTTTTAATTTCTTTCTCTTGGTGAAAGTATGTAATTAGGTTCTCTGAACACAAAGAGGTGAGGTGTAGTCAATAATGATTTTATCAACTCTTGTCAGAATAAAGTAGGTGCAGTTAGTTTTTTTAATCCTTTCATTCCGTAATTTTTTTTTTTTTACCTCTGGACGCATTTGTATTGCAATGTATATTGTATATGTACAATGCATCCAGTATACTGTCTTTGTGTCATCTTAAAAAATACTGCTAGCCAGTATATCAGCTCAGAGGAGCGAAGGAGTCAATATATAAATTTTGTGTTCTACAGTCACTTAACTTTTGGAGTTGTTTCCCATACCTCTTCAGTATTAGACTTGAACACTCAAGATTGTAGAATCGATCAGAGATTGTGGTAAAGATCAGAGATCACTGTTCAGAGATTTTGATATATGCCAGCAAAGATCGGTTGCATGATTACTGAGTTTAACTGCTACTACTTAAGTTATCTTGTTCCCACTGGAGCACAAAGTTGCAACCATAAGCACCTGCAATAATTATTTGCTGATGGGGGATTTAAAGGCATTCTGCCAGAACTGTGAAGAAGGTTAGCATTTGAAGTTACTCAAATTTTATACAACAGGACATATCCATGTTTTTCATATTCTTTATTTTCATGAAATAAAATTGTATCTCTACTGGAACAATTTCAAATTTGTTAATAAAATATTAAAACAATTTTCTGGGGGTGTTTTTAGATCATGAGATATGAGTGACATGAATGTACTAGGCTGAAATTTGAACATTCATGTCCTACAAGCTGTAAGGGAGTATGTACCAGGGTCCACGAATTCACTTTCTCTGCACAAACCACACAGATCACAAAGAGTGGTTAACTTGATTGATAAAAATGAATGCAAAGTAGATGAGAAACAAGAAAGGAATATTCAACAAGGATGAACAGAACAGCATATGACAGTCACTCTCAATTTTCTGAACAATAATACCCACACGGTCTCTGGGCATGTACCGATGAGTCAGCAGAAAACATAGTCAGGAGTGCACATAGAATACCCAAATAACGTTAAATATACGATCACAGTACGAACTGGGAAATTATTTCATAACTCAGTTATCAGAGGACTATCATCATAGCACTCCGGACATGTCCATAGGTGTTCCGATCTCCACCTCAACAAGTCCAGCGGCCCAACATGCCAGTTCGATGTTGATTAATCAGTCTCTTTACATATTTGGTATGTCGTTCTTTACTGACTGTACCAATATTAACACCCATCTCTCTCAGTCTGGTCAACGAGTGTGACTTGTAACCCTGAAACTCTTCTTTTCGAAAAGACTCTCACAGTGCATTAAGAATATCATTTCAGTCCATTGCAGCTCCCTCTGTTATAACTATGATGCAGAAGTCATAAGTTTATAGTTGGCTGTGGTACGAGTCGGCAGGTGAACGCTTATGCATTACTCTAATCGTTCGTATATATCTGTAATAATTACAATAGGATCTATTTTTATCATATATATGACAACAAAATACATGAGAAAATTTTCCAACAATGCATCATCAGGCGACGACTTTTTAACATGATATTATTAACAATTGTTCAAAAGACCTTGGATATGTTCAAGTGATATAGTTGAGGTCACGCACGTATTTGCGATAAAAATAGGAATCGTGAAATTGAGCGAAGCGGAATTGTTCCGTTTATATTGTAAACAGTTTGTGAAACGTGCGCATAGCAACGAGTATGGATATTGATAGCATCAAAACGGTGACTACTAAAGTGGGCGATTAAAAATAGAACTAAACAATCAACGTTATGTTATGTTGAATACTTGCTTGTTGTTCTTCTTCGGCCTATTTTTTAATAATATATAGATATAAAAATGACCTCAAATATTACACGTTCGTATCATGATCAACTTTAAACAAATAATATTTTAAAATTATGATTTGGATTGAAAAGGATTATGAGAAACTTAATATTTAGTGAGAGTCATCAACACAGCACTCCGGACAGGTCGATATGTGCTCTGATCTCTTTACCAACGTATAACGATTAATTACGCCCGTTATGTGTCGATTAATCAAATGTTTCGTATCTCTAACAAAGAGTTCGCATTTGGCCACAGCCAACTCCAGATAGCTTTATAATTGGCTCTGATTTGGCAGTTCCCATTTTCAACTCCATCTTCTTCACTCTTGATAGGGATAGTTCATAAGTACGGTTCCAACTTCACTGCAACGGGTCACCCCATAATTGCTCCGTTCCTGTGCCAATGAATATCACACGAAATGCTAACACCTGTGAAAAGTTTCCTGTGTGAACTAATTCCGGAATGAAACAGCCGCGTACCGCCACAAAAAGCAACCTGCACCGCATAATATGCATATGGCCGTCGCGAATGTAGCAACACAAAACTGTTCATCACTTGAATAGCAATTCTTGTCGAAGGGACATCAATCACGTCAAAATCCATCTTTCTGCATTCGTAATATAACTGCATACGGCAGATTGAGCTTGTTCGTCATAACCGCTGTCCGCCATTTTCTGAATACACACAACAAACGCACGGTTGACACATCAAAAAGCATTCCATGTAACAGTCACAGCGTTGCTCAAGCACTAACTCAGTAGCTCGGCAAACGAAACCGGAAAATACCCGACCAAACATGGCGGGAATGCGCTAGCAAAGTCGTGTTCAGAATCAAACCGTTCTGACTCTGAATGGCCCTCCTGCATTCCGCCATTGCTGGCCAGATTTTTTATAGGGATGTAAATTATAGTGCTTTCAAAGTCATATATACTACCTTTTTTACTAATGGTGGTGATAATATCTGCATTGTCCATTCACTGCTCTTCCTCGACCACTGCTGTATCAGCCAGGTAATCTACTTGATCGTTGTTTTGTACAACCCCAATGCCAAAGTCTATTCACAAAATCATACACAACTCCAAAACAGAACAAAATCTTACTTCTTTTTTAATGATATCATAGTACTTGGACTTTTTCCATTTGTAGTATAGTTGTTTGTTTTCGTTCGTTCCTTCATATCAACCAGATGAGGGACTATTTGTGTGTTTACGCTGAGAACGTGGGTACGTTGCGCATACATTAAGTCCCCACGGATGTAGGACAGGCACACCCGAATTTCGGCCAAATTATCAGTTATATGAGAACTATCATCACACCGATGGGTCGGTTCAACGTGGTGAGAAATCCGGCTGGGGTTTCTTGGCTAATGCGCATGGTAGAGTTGTTGCAGAGCGAAGTGGGGCATATAGGACAACTACTTCTAGTATGAGGATGGAGGTTGAGGCCGTTACTGCTGCCCTCCATTGGATTTCTGGGACTTCATTTACTGGGGCAGTTGTTGTATCTGACTCTCAGTCGATGCTTCACAAAATCCAGAAGGGCAGGTTTCGGTATGAGTGGATGTTGTCTATAGAAGTTTCTAACCTCCAGCGGCTTACGTGGATATACTGTCCTGGGCATGCGTGTGTTTACGGTAATGAGAGAGCGGCCAGGCTTGCATCAACAGCATCAATTGTTGGGGAGTTGAAGATGGATAAGGGGATATTCTTCGGTCTCTTCGCGACTCTCTGTTGGATGAGGACACTAAAATCGATGTCGAATCGATCAAGCGATTTAAGCAGTTTGGAGTTACCCGTTGTTCAAGTCGAGAGGCAGAATGAGAGGTGTGTTTAATCAGCGAGCCACAGGAACCATCAGTATGCATACTCTTCGATATCTGTTGGGAGACTGAGCACCTATGGGTCTGCCCGGAGTGCAATGACGTCAGTTTAGTAACCAATAACCAATCATGACACTTCGGACATGTCCATAGATGCTCTGTCTCAACAAGTCCAGCGCGCCAGTTCGATGTTGATTAATCAATCTTTTTGTATAATTTGTATGTCGTTTTTTTCGTGCTGTACCAATATCGACACCAATTTCTCTCAATCTGGTCAGCGACTGGAGTTCCCAACGATGAGACTCCTCTATTTAGAAAGACTCTTTCAATGTCTTTCGGTCCATTGCAGCTCCCTTTGATATCGAAGCTGTCAGTCAGTCAATCTATCAGTTCGTTCATTACCCTTGACTCCTGCGTGCGCAAAAACAAAAATGAAGATGGATTGATAGGACCATCATCATTGGACTTCGGTGAGTAACCATGTGTGCTCCGATCGCTTTCTTACACATGAAGATCTCAGCTGCAGTGCATGAACTCCTTAGCACCGGCGAGGGTTTCCGGTGTAATTTTGAAGGTGGTGAGAATTAAAAGTGAAGATGTATTCTCTTATCCCTGTTGTACCAGTACCTCCACCCAGTTTCGTCTCACCATTTCTGTTTCAGACTTTACGAATCATACTCATGGAGTCGCTGAGTATGAAAACATGGGAGTAGTCATGAGATGTCAATGACGTCGCTGTAATCGACAACACCTCCATTGTCAAACTACTTGTGATTGTCGCGTAGGATCCACTGACCTCTCTTATTATTTTTTCTAAATAAACGGGTAAGTAAATTCTTTTCTATAGTCCGTTCAACAACTCATGCCCACAGTCCAATGCGAATTGTAGCAAAACCGTCAGTTCCACAGTAGCGAAACTTTGCACCCAACCTTATTCTCGTATACGTTTGTATTTGGTCGTCCATTTGTGTTTCATTTTAATTTGTCACTCCTGTTTGTTCGTTTGCTTGATAAAGGCCTTGTTGGTCGAAACGTTGCTGTATTTTGTCATTGTTTTTGTAAAACTACAGTACTTTGTAATTACGTGTTTTGCCAATCAAATAGTTTACTGCAGTTCCATATATATATACTGGATATTTAGACATTTCTCTGCAACTCTTCGTTGTGACGTATTAGGTAAGTGTTAGTAGTTATATGTGTGGTGTATGTAATTTCCTATTCCAGATTTTCCTTAGATACGTTTGTATTTGGTCGTCCATTTGTGTTTCATTTTAATTTGTCACTCCTGTTTGTTCGTTTGCTTGATAAAGGCCTTGTTGGTCGAAACGTTGCTGTATTTTGTCATTGTTTTTGTAATTTGTAAAACTACAGTACTTTGTAATTACGTGTTTTGCCACCCAACCTTATAATTATACCAACGCAAATGTCTGATGGAAGAAATTGCTATAAGAAACCTGGATTTTGTAATATAACGGTTTCCTTTGATGTTGGCGCATATTTGGCTAGTCTGATACATCATTTTAGTTTTTACAGTAAACGCACACATATGACATTTGATGACAGGTCTCATACAAAGGCATATCGTCTCAGCGTATACATGGGGGTCAATGTTGATACTTGCAATACAGTCATTAAATAAATAAGAAATGTAGACATAGTTGTATCATTGTTTTTAAACAACTTACATTACAGTTAAAGTTAGCTGCCATGTCATAATAGGTTTCTTTGATATCCTGCTGCCATCTTCGTCTTGGTCGTCCTCTGACTCGTTTTCCAGGAACCATGCCTTCCATTACCTTTCTCTCCAGACCGATGTGGCGTCTAATGTTGCCAAAATATTTAATGTTTCGGTACATGATGTTATTTATGAACCAATGCTCCTTGATATTCAGGCCTTGTAGGAGGTCTTTGTTTCTTATTTTCTCTGTCCAGGATGTTCTAAGAAATTTTCTATAGCACCTTGTTATGGCGGAGCTACTGGAGAGATTACTTTCGATTTGCTACTTCTTCGTTACAGTGTGCGTGTGTTAACTTATGGAGGAATCACTATAATAAAATAGCTCTTTTCTTTGGTTCTTGTATACTGTAGTATATGTGCTTCTTTGCGGATAGCATTAATGATACTTTTTGCATTGTAACATCAAACTCATTAGAAATGTTATATCAATTTCTGTTTTGAGAAGTCAACAATATGACCCACAATAGCCTCACACTAATTTCGATATACGCCTTTAACTAAATGTCCGTTTCGCACTAATGACGTCAATTCTTTAATATGTTCAAGACCGAGTCCATTTGGTGCATGGAAAATGCAAGAATTGTTTTAAAAAACCATGGAATTCGTCCTGAATGTTGCTATTTTTGTCATCAATTTATTAAATGTCTGTAAACATTAGTTTTCTCCAACCAAGCCAATGGATGCGTTAAATATATAGCACAAAGAAGGAAACCTCTAGATGGTATGATTGTTTGAATGGCAAAAATATTTTGTAGCGTCGGGAATATGTGTAGTTCACATGCAAGTTTTCAAGTTATTTAATCAAATGGTTACAAAGATACAATTTTTATCTGTGGGCATGACAAATTGAACGGACTATATCATTTCAATCAATCAAGTGACAGACCTGACGGCATAAGCGATCATGTCTCTCTACAACTCTCTGTCCCTGTTGCAGTTAATCAGTTCTGAATGTCGATCTTTTGTCGAACCACGATGTCAGACCATCCAACATTTTCTCTGCGTTCCATGATCTCTTCTTCCCTGAATTTTACCTGTTGTCACCAAATGTTCTAAACCTCCTCTTCGTATTATATGTTTGAATAACCTTGGTTGTCTGATTCTTATTCTTTTGATAAGGTTTCTTAGATTTGTGTGCAGGACTGTTTTAAAACATCATTTGTTTTCTTCCCTATTAAGTAACTACTAAGTAACTAATACGTGTTAAAGAGTAACGAATAGTTACAAAATCTTAAAAGTAACTGAAACGCACATGGCTACTGAACGCTGAGTTATAAGTATTGAGTGGGGAGGGAGTAACATGTAGATAAATAGTATGATTCTAAGGGACTACTGGCTTATCTAGAGCGCCTTCAGTAGGTGGAATCGTTCTAATCTGCACGTAGACAACCAGAATTACACCACGTGGGGGCTGCTATGACGGGCAAGCATGTCAGCGGCATAGACCTAGGTGGGCTTGTAGCCAGAAGCTGTACTTAATAGTATTACGTGATAAATGTCTGAAACTGTTTCTGTCTATTCTATCTAACTCGATCGTTGAATTTGTTTGTTTTCTTGAACTTTTTTGTTTTCTTGAACTTTTTGTTGTGGAAGAGGAGAAAGGTGTTATACTTATTTACTATCTACTCACCCCCGCTATGGCATCCTTGCCTCCTGAAACGACAAAATATAACTAAAGCCCCCCGCCCCCACCCATTCCTGCGGCTAACATATTGTAAAACCCATTTTTGTTGCTTTTGTTTGTTATGTAGACGACGACTAAAGCCCTTTAAGTCGACTCACGCCTCTTTTAACCTAAGGACGAACCTTGTTTTAGTTATATCAAAGCGTGTAGGCTAACATGAAATTTAAGAATTATCTTCTTTTGAAGAGTCCAAGTTCAGTTTCTTATCCAAGTTATTGAAGTTCTTTTTCTAGTTATTAAACTTCTTATCCAAGTTATTGAACTTCTTATCCAAGTTATTAAATTTCTTATCCAAGTTATTAAACTTCTTATCCAAGTTATTAAACTTCTTATCCAAGTTATTAAACTTCTTATCCAAGTTATTAAACTTCTTATCCAAGTTATTAAACTTCTTATCCAAGTTATTAAACTTCTTATCCAAGTTCAAAACAACACATTTTGATCTGTCTTGTGCGGACGTTTATAGCGGATTCTTCTTCTTCCGTCTTTCTTCCTTCCCTCCATATCAACCACTTGTTATGCTGTGTCTGTGAATTGCGCCTCATTATAAAGGGCGTTAGTTCGTTATGCCAGTTAAGTCTCTGCAGAAATATAGTTCAGCACATCCGGTTTCTGCTCGCGTTTTTGAATAATGTTAGCTCCCTGGCCTTATACAAGAAACAATTCTTGTTCAACTCTTGTAGTTCAATTCGTGTTGTTCAATTCTTGGAATTCCGAAACAAATATTGTTGTATATTCATGGTTCTGTGAGGTCTAAAATCAAATTGTTGATAGAAACAGTGTTGTAATGTACATAAATACAATAAAAATGGTCTCTTAATGTGTCATTTTTAGCTAACCTAACAGTTGCAAATATTTTACACTTTCACATCATGATTTCTGAGCAAAATAAGTAAACAAATCAATTAAAATAATATTTCATTTGTATTGCTATTGTGGGGAAGGGAGTGTCAAGTGGCGCTCGTGCTCATTTTTGTTGGTGGAGCCAAACACACATTTTCGAAAAAATCATGGTTTTTGGTTAGGTTCTATTTTAATTTATAATATAATAAATACATGTTTCACATTATTTTTGTGGGCCGGCCCCACTGGCCCTTAATGACCAGCCACTGGTTGAATCCCTAATTTCAACTTTTTTTTCTTCAAAATTTCACCTTCGTAAATACTCGTTAGTATTTTGTAATAGTCCATGAGATTTTCAATTCTTCTGAACTCTTTAAAGCTGTAATTTAATATTTTTTTTTATTTTACCTCCGAACGCATTTATAGTGCAGTGTATACTGAACAGTATATCGGCCTCGAGTCATCTAAAGAAAAAGCAGCGGCAACCAGTATATCGGCTCTGAGGGCGAAAGGGTTAAAGCACAGCCAACTATATATATGAACTTTAAATAAACCTTGTTTTACGAACAATTTTTTTCTATCTCCGTTTTGCGTTCATTCGATACACGCAATGACTTATGTAATTCGATCACGTATGCTCCTTGTATATATTAAACCGAAACTAATACCTATATCTCAAACATGTCTTCAATCAATCAAATTAATAACAAGGTTGAAACTTCCTGATCTCATTCACTGAGACGTACTAGTAAAATGATTTTGGTGATTACCTTGACATATGAGCCGTGACCTTGATCTTGTTTTCAATAGTCTTCAAGTATGGGGTCAAAGTGATCCTCCTGAGGAGCAAACTACATGTCAGACAAGTGTTTTCTTGCAGACGATGTTAGAAGTCGATGAGTTGTAAAAATCAAATCAGCAGCAACGTATATTGAAGTGTTCGCAAAAACTTATGACACGCAGGCCAAGAGCAGTAGTTTTCAAACTTTGTAAATCGGAACCAAGTTCACATTTTTCTTCCAACTAAAACTGTTTTTAATTGATTGGGCCAGCATCATTGCACTTGGTGAATAATCATGTGTGCTCTTATATCTTTCTTACACAAAAAGATAGCAGCAGCATTGCAATAACTCCGTGGCACCGAAGAAGGTCAACGATGTTATTTTACTGATAGTGAAAACTTGTAACAATTGTATTTTTGATATTAACGAATTTTGTTCAGGCAGCGGTTATACAGTCAATACGTAACAATTTTACAGTGCTAACGGTTCTTTTACAAACACGGAAATATGTTTTTCATCCATCTCAATATGATTAGAAACTCGATCACATCTATGTTGAGATTAGTGATCATTGGAAAAATAGTCCGACTGATTCATGTGGGAAGCGAACCGAGAACTATTAAAGTGAGAGGCTAGCACCATGGTTACTAAACTGACGTCATTGCGTTCAGGCAGACCCATAGTTGCTCAGAATTCGCCAACAGATATCGAAAAGTATGCACACTGATGGTTCCTGTGGCTCGTTGCTTAAACACACTCTTCACTCGGCAGGTGGCGTGCCATTTCTGCGGAGAGGGACCGAGCCATATGGGGTACACCCGGTGCAATGAAGTCAATCCTTCGGCTTAAAAACCCTTTAAACACTCTTCACTTTGCCGCTCAGTTGTACTTGTACAGTGGGTTACTCCAAACTGCTTAAATCAGTCCAACATATATATTTCAGTCTAACAGATACATTTCTATCTAACACATACATTTCTATCTAACACATACATTTCAGTCCAACATATACATTTCAGTCTAACATATACATTTCAGTCTAACATATACATTTCAGTCTAACACATTTATTTCGGTCATACACGTATTATTCAGATCGACTTTTTAAAAACACGGTTTATCTTTTCTCTTCGACCCTTACTCACTTAGCCAGACTGCAATGATGCAGGTTGTACTAAGATCATCACTGAGGTGAAGTAGGGTCATGGTTATATCTGATTCGCTGACCCTGACCTCAATCACTGCAGCTGAAACTGGATTGCAGAGCTGAACAACAGACAATTATGGATGTCAAGAAAACACGGTAGGAACGAAAGATACACAATAACAAACTTGTCTTCCTGTGCGACTGCTTGTCAGTCCTGCAGGACATACAAAGGGAATCAGGAGATAATATGGACAGAGAGCTGACATTCCAACTAAAGAAACTCTCAGACAATATGGACAGAGAGCTGACATTCCAACTAAAGAAACTCTCAGACAATATGGACAGAGAGCTGACATTCCAACTAAAGAAACTCTCAGACAATATGGACAGAGAGCTGACATTCCAACTAAAGAAACTCTCAGACAATATGGACAGAGAGCTGACATTCCAACTAAAGAAACTCTCAGACAATATGGACAGAGAGCTGACATTCCAACTAAAGAAACTCTCAGACAATATGGACAGAGAGCTGACATTCCAACTAAAGAAACTCTCAGACAATATGGACAGAGAGCTGACATTCCAACTAAAGAAACTCTCAGACAATATGGACAGAGAGCTGACATTCCAACTAAAGAAACTCTCAGACAATATGGACAGAGAGCTGACATTCCAACTAAAGAAACTCTCAGACAATATGGACAGAGAGCTGACATTCCAACTAAAGAAACTCTCAGACAATATGGACAGAGAGCTGACATTCCAACTAAAGAAACTCTCAGAACATAACCAAATTGTTACCAAAAGGTCAACGCAGTAACATACCAAATGCCCTCACTGCTCAAACACCCAAATATAGACACGGCAGTTAAGCGACAACTAATAAATTGTATATTTCTACCAACTCGCCACACCATCCATCCAACATATTAGAAGACAACAAATAAAATGGTTCGGTCACCTCATGAGGATGAAACCAGATCTACTACCATCTCCCGCCTATAACAACCGGTAACCCGGACGCAGAGCCCGAGGTAGACAAAGGGCCATATAGATAGATAATGTAACATATATCCTGTTATACAGGGTGTTCAACTTAAAAGCAGCCCGTGAATGGAGCTAATCTGGCATATATGTATGGAAATGGAAGGTTCAGTTATGACGTAGTATAGGTCAAGGTTGTGTGACGGTGTGTAATTGTAGTGCGGGAAGGGCGATGAACAAATGTGACGTAGAACGAGCTAGTCAGAACCGGTTTAACTAGTAAATAAACACAACGCGATAGGTTATCTGGCAACTTTCGATTTGTCAATAGGGCTGCAATTATCTTGAACACCCTGTATAACTATAGATGCAACACACATGGCACTGATCTTGCAATAACTTTTGATCGTAGTCTATCTTTCAAACCACCATGTTGAACAGACGACATAACGTTGCAAGTGTGGTCTTGCGGCTCTCAAAGTTATGGTAGCCGCACACCTTGAGCAGAGACTACTTGCCCTTTTGTTCGATCGACTGGTTATGTCCGTGGTAGATTACGGACTCGGAATTCTTACGATATCAAGATAACAATGTGAACGACTCAAACGGGTTCAGAATGAAGGTATGCGTATAGTTCTGGGCTGCACTAGAGATACCCCATTGTGAAGATGAGATATATGCTTGGCCTTCTGTCACTAAGCTCCCGTCATGCAATCGCCAAAACCAAGGCATATATGCGGGTTACTGCGGATATGAGACATCCACTGCACAAGAACACTTCTTCTTCTTCTTCTTTTGTCGTCACACTGCTACCGGGTTGTTGCACAGAAAGGCAAGAGAATCAAGCGTGGCATGTCGTGGATGGCCCAGGCTGAGAGAACAATTGGCCAGGTGACTACGGTTGCGACTCTACCAAAAGGGAAGAATGGATCCCAACAGATGGTAGCATGACCAACTATCTCAAGGTTATCATTACTCTTGGAAGAGAATGTAGAGATTGGGCAACATGAAGGCTGATCTCGCAGTTAAGCAACTGATAGAAGATAATGCAAGGGATGATGATGTTGTTGTATATACCGATGGGTCGGTTCAACGTGGTGAGAAGTCCGGCTGGGGTTTCTTGGCTATTGCGCATGGCAGTGTTGTTGCAGAGCGAAGGGGGGCATACATGACAACTACTTATAGTATAAAGATGGAGGTTGAGGCCGTTACTGCTGCTCTCCATTGGCTCTCTGGGACTTCATTTACTGGGGTCGTTGTTGTATCTGACTCTCAGTCGATGCTTCACAAGGTCCAGAAGGGCAGGTTTCGGTATGAGTGGATGTCGTCTATAGAAGTTTCTAACCTCCAGCGTCTTACGTGGATATACTGTCCTGGGCATGCGGGTGTTTACGGTAATGAGAGAGCGGCCAGGCTTGCATCAACAGCATCGATTATTGGGGAGTTGACGATGGATAAGGGGGATGTTCTTCGGTCTCCTCGCGAGTGTCTGGATGAGAATACTAAAATAGACGTTAAAGCGATTTAAGCAGTTTGGAGTTACCCGTATATGGATAAAATAACTCAAGAGTCAAATTCAGATAATGATGAAATAAATGAACTGCTGTTTGCAGATGATCAGTGCCTGATACATCAAAATGAACAAGATCTACAACATCATATTGACACCTTGAACAAAAATTGTGTAAAACATGACATGAAAATCAACAACACTAAAACAGAAATAATGAATATGGGAAGAAAACATAATAATCTAGATATCCATGTCAATGGCACTAAAATAAACCAAGTGAAAGAATTCAAATACTTAGGAAGCATATTCACAGAAGAGGAAAACTGGATAGAGAGATAAAGGCTAGAGTACAAAAGCAAATGCTGTAACCTACCAGCTAGCCCCATTGTTAAGGCACCCAAAAATTTCACAGGCAGCTAAGCAACAGATGATCAACAGCATTTTTATACCTACTTTGTGTTACCAGAGCCAAACATGGACATTGAGCAAAGCGCAGTCACAAAAATAACTACATGTGAAATGCGTTGCCTGCGAAAAGTTACCAACAACACAAGAAAAGACAGAATCACCAACATCAGATAAGAAATCACAAAACTTGAACAAGATCAAGGATGGGCTAAAACATCAAACCCAGTAAGCTCTAACAGAACATCGAAAAGAACCCGAAGATGGTTTGAATCGATAGAAAATGGAAAGCAAAGAATGGGAAGTGGTTTGGTCGCGACTGTAGATATGAATACAGCATCTTCAGAATCTTTTGGAGCCACAGGTCATAACAGAGTCTTGGCGATAAAAAGTACAGAACAGTCAAAAAGGAATAAGAAGGCCAAGAGGAAGACCACGGAAAGATGGTTAGATGGCGTAGCAGAATCCTGTGAAAGAGCAAAGATAACAATCACAAGCCCCAGCCAAACAAAACAGAAAACGACATGGCAACAACCCGGTAGCAGTGTGACGACAAAAAAGAAGATACTGCTGTGACGCCTGTCAACTTGCACAGAACAGAGTTTTCAGGACTGCTGTCATGGAGGCCAGGTTCCGGAAGGGACAAGCTACTTGATGCTGATCAGTACCGCAAGTCAAGGTTGTGACCAATGTGACCAGGTAACGTTTGCCCGGTAGGAAAATATTACGTGAGATCGTTAATTTAACGACATCCTTATTGTTAAAGTTTTATGTCGACGTATTTACCTGAAACTATAGCACAAGAAATAAACTAGGTCAAAAGTGATTTTTTAAACAAACTTCATAGTATATTTGTGTGTGTACGTGATTCGGTAAATCCACTTATGTTTCTAGATTCTGCTAAGGGAATTGGGTGCAGACGTACAGGATGTTATTCGCTGCCTATGCTTCAGAAAGTTGGATTGGTTTAGTTTGGTGTACGTGTCGATTAGAGAGTGCTTCGTGCAGCGCGCGCGGTATATATATGACACATGTTTCGTAGATCACATCACCAGTAGCTTCAATGAACTGTATGATTATTTTTGTCATTCTTAAATCCCTTCAGGTTTGGAAAAGCGCCGTCTTGATTGGCTATATTTTCTCAGAGCATTTCATCAAGTCTTATCTTATCTTAATCACATTTGCCGTGAAGCGACGTGGGGAGAGTTAGTTTTTCTATTTTGTGCCAGGTGTTGCGCTTGACATTGTGAGTCCATGCTTTGCAGGACTCTGAGATGTTATCTATCGTGTTCTTGGCATGCTCCTGCTCTGCGCCCTGAGTGTCGATTATTGTAGGCACGTGATGGTAGTAAATGTGTTCCATTCTCATTAGATGACCGAATCACTTGTTGCTTTGCTTCTCGATGTACTGTATGCATGGTATAGTACCAACGATGCTTCTGATATTCTTGTTTCTCACTCTATCTCTCCTTGTAACGTTGACAGCTTTTCGTAGACATCTCATTTCACATGTTATAATCTTTCTTTCTTGTGTCTTAGCCAGAGCTTAAGGTGGATCTACTATCCTGGGCATGCGGGTGCTCGCGGCAATGAGAAAGCAGAGCCATCAAAGAACAGAATTTGGTTTGGAATATCTTCATTATATATATGAGACTGCAGTAAAACTATTTGATTGGCAAAACACGTAATCACAAAATACTGTATTTTTTTTTTTTTTATGGGGCCCGTCCCAGATGTGCCATACCAGGTGGACCCGTACAACGGAACGTGAAAACGTTTATAAAACTATCAAGCGCCAGCAATCCTTCGATCGATGGCACTCCCAGTTGTGTACAAGGACAGTCATGTGTCTTAATGAAGGCTTCCGACCTTCGGCTTCGATCAAATGGCACTAGTTCCGTAACACAAGCTGATAACTTTGTGAACACATATAATGAGCCACGTGACAGATATCAAGCGATACAGATACTACACTTTGATCTTAGCCAAAAGGCCGAGGAGCGACGAGGTTTCTCCTGTGCACAAACGTTCAAAAGATTTAATCGTTTGTGCAGAGAAACCAGAGTTCAACCAGAGAAACACAAAGTACTGTAGTTGTACAAATTACAAAAACAATGACAAAATACAGCAACGTTTCGACCAACAAGGCCTTTATCAAGCACTCTAGACATTATCATATGTGCCGTTATCTGCTTTGTAATATCTCCAACAGCATCCAGCGACTAACCGTACCAGTTCGATGTTGATTGATGAGCCTACTCATATACCTGTTGTCAGTGACGGCTTGTGGTCATTTTTGTTAGTGGGGCCAGACAAAATATTTGGAAAAATCATGGTTTTTGGACTATTTACTATCATTTGTCTATTCCGGTAAGTTATTCCTCCTTTCATGAAAAGAACAAATGATTCTGTTCTGCAACAGCTTGATGTTAAAGAGTGTTGACTATTCATCATCAAATAGCTTATCCTGAGCAGAACGTTGCCACCCCAACAATGATCCGGAGTTTCTCTTTTCATATGCCAGATCTCCTGCCTCTGCAGTCATCATGTTCAAACCATCAGTTACATCCCGAATTCATCTTCTCCGTGGTTCTCCTCCTCTCCCTGCCGACATGCCTCCATCCGTACGGTCCTCTCAAGCGCCCCCTCATGTCCAAAATATCACATTTCTCTCTTTCCCATCTGTAGCATTAGCCAGCTTTCTCTGAACCTGAGTTCCTTCTGCATAGATTCCCTTGCTCTCCGCTCTGTCCATGACACACATGGACGACTCCTCTCCAACACCCATATTCAAAAGCACACATATACTTTTTACCGCCTCATCAAATGCCCATTCCCCGCATCCACACGTTGGCTATTAAAGAACATAAAATCAAAGACAATTAAATATTTCGGCCACATCAAACGACGTGCGTGCCCAGAGAAGTTTTTTTTTTAAAATCTACGAGAATTGAACGCGCGTTGGGGGACTGCCTAGAGTAGTTGATAGTAGCTCGGCCTGCTAGCTGTGAGACGCCTTATAGCTCGGGTTCGAACCTACTGTCCGGCATTTGTTCGAGTCCCCTGGTCTTACTCGGGACGATAACGTGAGTTCCTCTGAAGTCGGAGAAAATCTGCCTGTATGGCGAGGGAATACTAATTACGAGTACATTGAGCACACGGCTGCCAGTGTAAAGTAATTTACAATGTGCACGTTGCTGCCATTGTAAGAAATTGGAAAAAAGGATTTTCACGCAAAAATCAGTTTCAGAGATGAAACTTCGTCTGAGTTGAAAGCGGACGAAAGAAAAAAAAAAAAAAAAAGAACGCGCGTTACCAGCATTACAGACTACACGTACTTATCCAACATCTTGGGTGATTTTGTAATTTATAATCTCTCTTCGTAAACTTGTCAGCTACGTAAACGAAAGTACATTGTCGTAGACAAATGTATATTGATGGAATGGACGTTTAACTTAAACTATTCTATGATGATTTGTAACTTATTTGTATTATTTTCTATAATTGTATACTATTTTTTATATATAATTCGTGATTCAGTCGATATTTAAAAGGACTATTTAATCAAGAAATAAGTTGACCACGTAAGAATACATTAGCTACCGGATGAATGAAAATGACGTCATTGTCTTGACAATTATCATTGCAGGTGGACGTCAAAGGTCGCATTGCTACATCGTAGATAGGCACATTTTAAAATGAACTACCGAAAAATTGTGCGCTGCAATATGCGTGACTGTATTCAGACTGTAAATAATTTTTTTAATCTTCTTCTTTGCGTTCGTTCTTTACGACCAATTTTAATCACTCTTTGTGATATGTTTGATCTTTGCCAAGAACGTGTATACGTTGCACATTGGTTTGTAGGCCCCTAAACGCATAGACTTCTACACGTTTAGGACACATGCATCCGATTTCAGCCAAACCTCCTTAGTCGCCTCTCACGACATGCATGGCAGGTAACAGTGGTTCTATTCTTTACACCCCAAATTTGGGCCCCTGTAACCACTCGGGCGATTTTTTTAATGATATTGTATATATTATTAAGACTGTTATGTTATTATGATATAATATTTATATTTTAGTGTTATATATTCAACTTTCAAAGCTAATCCGTGTCAAGTTAAAAGTAATATTTATGAAGAAATAATTTATAAAATAATAAGTACATTACTACATGTTACTCATTTTTGGTTTGGGGCCGGACCTAACTGGCCCTTAATGACCAGAGGCGTATACTAATGAGGGAGGAAAGATGCTGAATTTAAGATTTCAGACTGTGTGATGTTTTAGCGTTATATAAACTTTCAAAGCTAATCAGTATCAAGTTGAAAGTAATAATTATGAACAAATAATTTATAAAATTAATAAGTACACGTTACTCAAAATGTTTGGTGGGGCCGGGCCCCACAGGCTCTTAATTACGAGCGCCCCTGCCTGTTGTGCTGTTCTTTTCTGACCACTTCAATCTCCAACCAAGCTCTTGCAATCTAGAAAACTGTAGATTGGTCAACTTGAGTTTTGTTTCTATGCTCACCCTGGATTTACAAATGGACAAGACATACTCGACTTGACAAACATGAACATATCGAGAACAGTTGCAGAAATCAAACATTCTTCCAAACTTCAAGTAACGCAGAACAATAAAGTACAAATCAAATATATTTATGACCAACATAAATGCAAATTTAACAGACAACATTATTTACATTCAGATAGTCAGACTATTACAGAATTCATAACACATCCTTTACAGCACAGTTTTTCAATCATGAAGACCAAAATGGAATCAATGTGACAAAATATGATCACGGTGTGTATAATGTAACATGCACAATTTTGTTTCAGTACAAAAGTTGGAACATTTAAAAAATGTCATATATGATAAACATTAAATAACGTTAAATGCAACGGTTGGTTAGAAAATAGAGGAAAACAAACATTCATATACATGCGTTTGTTTCAATTAGGTCAACAAACTACATAAAGTTCACTCATTATCTTCTGTGCTTATTTAAAACAATAATAGGGAAAAAAAATTACGTCACCAAGACATTTCTAGCTATCTCTATTAAATCGTTGTGGATCTTCACAATTTCCGGTTCCTAGTTGAATGCTAACCAGTGTTATGTTTTTCAATTGCTCATTACTTTAAAGTTAATATGTTGAATCCATCCTTCCCGTCACCCAGTTTCTTTTCCCCCAATAATTGTGCATGTGTCACGACGACGTACTTCGACCATCATTTCCTTACATGTCATAAGTTTCTTCCTGGTCTGTGTGACTATCTTCCTAAAGGCGTATGCATTAGCTACACACTACACTATACTGCTGTTAGCTTTGCTCTTAGTCATAAAGCAAGTGAGAATAATACAATTCACTTAGAGAAGTTTAAGGGACTACAAGAAAATGACTCTCACTGTAGGATAGAACTGGATGCCTGATGGGCAGAGTGAAGAGTGTGTTTAACCAGCGAGCCACAGGAACCATCAGTATGCATATTCTTCACTATCTGTTGGGGGATACTGAGCACCTATGGGTGTGCCCGGAGTGCAGTGATGTCAGTTTATTAACCAATAACCAATGACTCACACAAATCACATATAAAGCGGGTTGCTCTGTTCTATACAGCAAGTACTGATATGAGATCATTATGGAAGGAGGCATTCGGCAAAGAGGAAGACCACGGAAAAGATGGATTCAGGATGTAACTGATGATTTGAGCATGGTGAGAGAGACAGAAATTCCAAAGGACTTTTAGGGTGACAAAGTTCTGCTCAGGACACACTGATGATAACTGATATGAGACAGGTGTGTGCAACAGTGAGGACTTTTTTGTTTCTCTTGAATTAAAGAGAATTATTCCACTTATTCCTGTTCAATCGTTATGGAGCATAGAGTGCCAACAGTTGTTCACCACTTCCCGGTCTCTGGCTATTTCCTTTATGGTCTCCCAGGATAGTCCAGAACCCCTCAGTTCCTCAAGAAGACTTTGCCTCCAGGTCTGTTTAGGGTGTTCCCTTTTCCGTTTTTCTTGCAGGTTCCACTCAAGTGCTTGTCTAGTAAAACTCAACTGTGTCTTTCTTATGGTATGCCCAACCTCTTCGCCTTTTTTTAATCTTAATCTTGGACACCATGTATTGTGGGTGCTCCTAAATTTCACTGCAAGAGTTTGTAATGAAACAAAGTTGGGAATTTATGTGTTATCCCATGAGACCATTTTAGTTTCCATGAAACCTATCTGGATCACTATAACAAGTTTCTGATATATTATGAGGCCCTGACTATGTTTTAACTGGCATAGGAAGCTGATGGGAGGTATATTATTGCTAATAAAAACTAGGAACAGTTTAAACAGACATATTTCAAAGAAGATGATAAGTAACACAAACTAATGAACAACCTAATACTTTTACTGCATCATCAAATTTAATCAATTTTTAGTTCAGCATTTCAAAAGTAACAAGCAGACTTCAGTTAATATGTTCTCTAAACAAAACATGTAAATAAAATCAATCCAACATACATGACAAGAAATCTAATTCAACTGGACAATACATATATAAACAAAATCAATTAAACAGACAATATCATACAAACAAAAATCAATTGAACAGACAAGAAAATCAATTGAATTGATTGGAGTGACATGAAAACAAAATAAATTCAATAGAACATTAGAACAGTCAATTCACCAAACATCATGACAACAGTACCAAGTCAGCAAACAAAACATATATCATCAATAAAATCACTTTCTTTCTTTTCTCCAATCCTGTTTTGCTTCCAGCGTCAGGATAAGAAGAGATTTATAGAATGAGCCCTTGTGTGCACTTCATAAATAGTGTCTTTCATCACCTCTGTTATCTCTGAGGTCCACCTTTTGTTTTGTATTCATTGTATCGGAGCAACATTGCTCTTTTAGGTGCACTGTTGGTAATCTGCTTATTTGGCCAAACCATCTAATTTGTTGTTTCTTGATGAAGTTCAGTACTGATATTGTACCCACTTTTTTCCTGATGTCTTCATTTCTCAACCAGTCTCTTCTTGTTAGCCCCAGCATTCTGCGTAGACACTTCATCTCAGTCGTGATTAGTTTTTCTTCTATCATTATCACAAGAATGAAAACAGACTTAAACAACACATATTATAATAGTTTTATGGTAACCACTTAAACTGAGACAATTTCGACTCAAATAATTTGATTAATTAAGCATTAAAATGTAACAAATAAATAACTCAAAATTACTGAAGATTTTGGTAATCAATAACAACTACTGATTACTGTGTGGATTCAAGTCAACAGCTATAATATGTATACAACATTATTTCTTAAAACAATATCTTGAATAAAATAATTTATTATATGGCCTCTTTCATCTTTACAGACGGTCAATTGGCAAGTGTTTTACTGCGACCTTAGTTTTCGCTTTTCTCTCTTGTCGTTCAGCTCATACATAAGTCTCTTCTCAAAAGACTGTGCCCTTGCAATATGGTTGTCCACACAACTCTGTCATCAGCTAGTTTTACCCACGTGCTGGGACCTATAGAAAAGTTCTTCATTGAGGCTGTGTAGACATCTTTATATCTGAGCCGTGGTCTGCCCTGGTACCTCTTCCCATCCGAACGTTCACAGAACAACATTTGTTTTGGTATGCGACAGGTTTATACTTTATTATAAAACAATTTTTTTCCTTTTCGTTGTCCATCAAAATGTAAACAGTAAATTTTTGTAATGGTCTAGGTCAAGAAAGAGAGGATGACCAAAAAGTAGTCAACCAGACCATGAACATCTTCATCTTAAAATAGTGGCCAGCAGGCGAGAAAAAAACACACAAAAATTGAAGTATTTTGGACATATAAAGAGACATGAAAGGTTGGAAAAGACCGTCATGGAAGGAGGGATCCTGGCAAAGAGGAAGACCACAGAAAAGATGGATTCAAAATGTAACTGATGATTTGGCTGCAGAGGCGGGACATCTGGCCTATAAGAGAGAGAAATTCCTAAGAACTGTTAGGGTGATAAAGTTCTGCTCAGGACAAGCTATTTTATGATAATGAAGATAATTTACCCCTGTTATGGAAATCAAATATAAAATCAAACATTCACATTGCACAATATTGAGAACCATCATTTTTTGTTATCAGCCTAAGAATACAAATACAACCTCAAAAACAGAGCTGCACACTAATGGCCAAACACGTAAAAACAAAGTACTGTAGTTTCACAAAGTACAAAAACAATATGCAGCGACGTTTCAAGCAAAAGGCCTTTAACAACTAAAGTACAATACAACACTTCTGATGCAACAGAAGTGAAGAAATCCAGATTTCTTTTATGGCAGACATAACCTATAACAATCAGACAGTAAATCCCTTTTAGGGCCTTTTCGTCAAAATATCGCTGCATATTGTTTTTTTACTTTGTAAAACTACAGTACTTTATTTTTACATGTTTCGCCATTGCTACATAGTTTTACTGCAGTCTTCGCATATATCAAAAATACAGCTGCACACTTAACAAAAGTAATATATTTTAAAAAAACAATGTTATAAACATGAGAATAATAACAGTACGTACATGCATAATTTATGATAAAATCTGACATGTTATTTAGAGGTGTAACAGGTTTCTTTGGTTGTTATTTAATTCTCCCCGAGGTTGATAGATTGTTTCATTTTATTTACAAATGTCACAGCAATCAATCAATTATGACATACCATTTGTACACTTACTTCAGATTTTATTTTATTTACAAATTCATATCAATCATTTGTGCAAGGCCATTGCCATTTGTACTATTCAAATTTTAATTCATATACAAATGTTCCATCACCAATAAATTACGGGAAGCCATTTGTACATTCTTTCAAATTTTAATTTATAATTATGAATGCTATATCACCAATCCGCCCATATGATGCCGGTGCTCTCAAGGGGAGCAAAGAATAGTAACACAGCGACCCACAAGGCATGTCATAAGAGGCGACTGAGGTAGGGGCCTAGGGAAGCGTCCCTAGTAAATAAAAAGCGTTGCAGAAATCGGATGTGCTGGCCTACTTGTAGCCGCATATCTGGTACAACGTACAATCGGATGTGCTGACCTACTTGTAGCCGCATACGTTGTACAACGTACAATCGCTCTTAGGCTCAGATCACATACAAATCACAAAGAGTGGTTAACAAGTGGTCGATATGGAGCGTTTGAAGAAGAAGAAATCACCAATCAATTACAAGAGGCCATTTGTACTTTCAAATTTTATAGAATTGTAACGGTCACATCATTAATCAAATATGGGAGGTCATTTGTACCTTCTTTCAGATTGTAGTTTCTTGGCAAATCTCATATCATCAATCAATTATGGCAAGCAATCTGCCCTCTTTTTCACATTTGTTTTTTACAATCCAATTATAAAAAAACCAGGTTAACAAATGTGTACCTAAAACACAAGGCCAGGTAGATTGAAAAGTCTTACTTAGCGTAACTTTTTAATTTGGTGAAATATAAACAGTAATACAGTATTAACTAAAAAGGGTCTCAAGGTGATGGAATGACTTCATTGCACCAGGTTTCACCCCACATGCCTCGGCCCCTCTTCGCAGAAATGGGAGGCCACCTGCTGAGAGTATTGCACAAAGCACAAACTTCATGGCTACAGCAACAACACTACGGATCTTTGGAACAAAAAGGCGATCATGACCAGAATAATGTGCTGTTTATTTAAATTCAAACCCACTGCCTTCGTGACACAAAACAGTTAACTTCGGTGTAACATAACAATAAACCAACTATACCAGAATGACATGTCCCAAAACAAGATTACAGTTAATACATTATTTTCAAATTTAAATTTAAAAAAACACACTTTTGTTGTAGTAAATATTTTACTGGTTGCCACATTTAGATTTTGCATAGTCATTCCGATTTCAGACCAACTCTAGTTGGGTTGGTCTAGCTGTCAAATGAGAATGCAACTATATGTGCTAGGGGAGGGATGTTAAATAGGAAGTGAACAGCACAGTTCACTCTTAAACAAGAATCAAATGTGATAGGGATGGCCTAAGCTGAAAAAAAAAATGATCTGCAACATGTTCATAGTTATGACCCTACCAAACAGGGAATAATGGATCTTGATAGATGGGAATATGGTCAACTTCAGAATATCATCTTTACTCTTGGAAGGGAATGTAGAGATTAGGGCACTGAGAAAGAAGCGCATCAAAATGTAGCAGATGATGATGTGTATATACAGATGAATTGATACAGTGATGTGAAAATAGGCAAGGGTTTACTAGTTAAAGGTAGCTGAACAACAGATCATATAAAACAACTACTTCCAGTATGTGGAAGGAGGTTAGTACTAGGAGTTCACGTTCGCTGAAACCGGACACACCGCCAAAGGATAGGCACCAGAGCTCCAAATGGTGTTGAATGATGTGGCGTAAAAATACATACTTGGCAAAGGCTATTTATATATCACAATAAGAATGATCAAAATGGCCCAAAAAGAACGATCGAGAGAGATACTAGGGGTCTCCAAAGGCTCTCTGAGATGCCATTTACAAGAGCAATGATTGTGTCTGACACTTAGTTCACGCTTTGAAAGACAGGTTGAATTATGTGTGGATGTAGCAAGGTTTTCAATCTTCTAAGGGCTATGTACTGTATTAAAAATGTGAGTGATTGCAGTATTGAGAAAGCAGAGAGGCTTGCATTAAAATAAACCTATTGACAAAGTATCGAAGACTAATACGGCGTCAAGTAGCGGCGTGTCCCTTGCAGAACGTCACTTTCATCACAGCCCACCTGAAATACTCTGTCTCTAGCAGCAAATTTTCCCACCTAGGCACCACTTATACGTTCCGTAGTTTGTCATTGCTTACTGAAAAGTGAGGTTTATTTTTACAGTTCGTAAAAATTCAAGGGAACAAATTTGCTTCCAAACTGCCCACAGCTGTGTTTGGACCTGGGTCTTACTCCCGGGTTATGGTCGAGCTCACTACTGCTAAGCCACAGATGCCCACTTCAGTATAAATTGCAAAATAAAGTGTCCGGTGGTAACAATTAATTACAGAGTAAAAGGGTTAAATGCTGGAGCCAAGAACAAAAATTGTGCTTCATACAAGGAGTTCATCAAGAAACTCACAGATCAAGATCTTGCTTCATCTCCCATAGAGATGTCTTGGCCACAGATTTGTCTGGCTAACAAAAAAAGGATCAATATGATCTTTACTGGAGACATAACTATTAGATGTGGGAATCAACCATTCCATCTTCAGCATGCCTTGAGGTTGTAGGAGAAATGCTGCAAAATCCCCTTTGAACCATCACTTTGAATCCAGCAGTCCTCTGGGATTTGAAAGAAAGTTCTGGAAACCTACCCCATCAGAAATTGTGATTATAAAAAAAATAATATGAATCTAACAATGTTTCAGGATTAGCAGAAATGTTTCAGAAGTAGCAGAATCTTTCTTCAGGAGTGATTATTTCAGCTATTCCAGCCCTTGTTCAATTCAAGATTCAGCTTTGTCAATTGTGAACTGATACCAAATTAATTTACTGCAGTTTATTTATTTTCTTTGCTTTGTGGCTTACAAGCAGTGGCACCAGCAGAATTTCTTAATCATCAATAACATCAAGAATAATATTAGTTTGATAAAATTCAGAAAGATTTGTCATGAGATCCCCAAACCTGGAGTTGAAAATACAAACTTCCCTACCTGGTACTAAAAACAAAACTGCAAACTTGTACTTTCTTGTGGGATGGGAACATTAACAGTTGAATAAATATCTACATATAATATTTTTTAAAGTAAAGGGACCCTTTTTCATACCATGAGGTATATTGGAGAATACAGTGTTAGGCCATATTTTCATTGACCATCGACACATGATGAGTGATGTGGTCAACATCAAGCCAGCCGTTTTTACTTTCCAGTACTTTTCTAGTACTCAATTGAGGCTGGGTCAACCTGAGAGCTTTTACTGTTGGAATAATCTCCACTCTTATTGTGGAATTGAACCTGGGCCATATGCCTAAGAAACGACTACACTAACCACAATGCTATCACGCAGTATCTACATATATTCAATACTAAAATGTAAGCACAAAATGAAAGTATCTATTCTTAGAAACCAAAAACAGAAACAATAATCATACTCTGGAAGCAGACACTGTAAAATATGTTTTGGGCGAGGAACAACAATATTCATTTTACATATATTCAAAAATTATTCCTAAAAAAAGAAGAACAAAGCCACTCACAAACATGATCTGTACATCAAGAAGTAGTTCACTCTAAGATCTTTAGTCAATTCTGCCAGATTACTTGTGATTTACTGTCTAGAATTTTGTTCTACTAGGCTAAGTTATTAACAGCTAGGCATCTTACTTATCCTTCTGCGTTCACCCGCTATGAAGTCAGGCGTAGTCAGAGCACCTGGTATAGCGCTTCTGACTTATTTTTGCGAAGACCTATTTTCCTTTTATCAGTGCACCCCACCATACAGGCGTGCATTCTCCTACTTCAGAGGTCAGTATCATATTAGCAGATGTATCATGTCCCTGATGGTCACTTGTGTCTCCAGTATCATCTCTGTATTTTTTATTGAGTCTAGGTTTTCACTTTTGGTTTGCCAGCTGACTATATTATACTTTTTAGGTACTTGAAGTTATACACTTGTTTTAGTGATTGGTCTCTGATTCTTCTTCTTTGCGTTGTTCTTTATGACCAATTTTAATCACTCTTTGTGATATGTTTGATCTTTGCCAAGAACGTGTATACGTTGCACATTGGTTTGGTAGGCCCTAAACGCATAAGACTACTACACGTTTAGGACACATGCATCCGATTTCAGCCAAACCTCCTTAGTCGCCTCTTACAACATGCATGGCAGGTAACAGTGGTTCTATTCTTTACACCCCAAATTTGGGCCCTGGTAACCACTGGGTGTAAGGTCTCTGATTTAGATCTGTGATGGTGTTTCCATTTGTGTCCTTGGAACAACGAATCTCAGGCTACTCACATGAAGGACCCCAGATGCAAATCAAGGCAGCTATTATATGACAATGGAGGGAAGTCCTCCTCCTCTGGCAATAACCAAGATGGTCTGATAAACCTTCACAGACTAAAGCTTCAATATTCAGACTATGGACGTGTCACAACCGGTTCCGGAGTCACATGTGCAGGAAGTTTAAGATCAGTGATGTCTCTTCATTGTTCATTTGAGGATCATCTTCATCAGATACATCCATAATTGCTCCGATCTCCTCCTAAGCATGTATTTCAGTGTTTAGACCAACAACTCCTGTTCTGTGTTGATTGATCAATCTACTGCGGTTTCTCTCATGGCTTTCCTGTCTTGCAGCACCTATCAGTATGTACAGCTTGCACAACCGAGATAGAGAATACTCCTTAACTTCCTCGTTGAAATATTCAGAGCGCATGTTTTCTGTAAAAGCGTTGATGATGCCGCTTTTTCCATAGAGCAATGTCTCTGTGATCAAACACAGCTCACATATTGTAATAATGTCCCATTTATACAGCCTTAAGCGGCCGGCGTGATGCTGACCACATCACCCATTGTGTGCCGACGGTCAATGAAAAATACAGGCCTAACACTGTATTGACCTGTATACCACGAGGTATGAAAGAGTTCCTTTATACAGCCTTAAGAAACCAAATATGACTCACATACACCTGGGTAGAAACCAAACTCTACAGAGTACAGCAAACGACATGCATTGCATCCCATTCTTCATAGATTCCTTATGTCTACTAAACCAATAATCACTGTCAGGAAAAACAAAGAAGAAACTCATGTACACATTTTTTTTTCTATTGGACTACATTCTACTAGGCTATTAGTGAAATGGATCACCGTAATACATAAGCGTTCGCTTATAGACTTGGATATAAGAGAGTTATGGGCTCAAACCCACCCTCGACATTTCACATGTGAGGAAAGAAATTGGCCCTCCTATATTCTGCATACTAGGAACTAGAAATGTGAAGTGACAGGCACTAAGGTCTGAAAAGGCTACAGTAAATTGTATTTATTTATATTAGGGGTAAGGATAGAGCCAAGAAACCTAATCTATTTTTAAAATGTCTTTGTTATAAAAATAAACTGCAACCGTAAAGTGATATAACGTTAGGATAAATTTCAGAACTAGGTTCTACTAGAAACGATGAATTTTAAAAAGTATAAATGTTACTGATATCGCAGCCCTATGTTCCATTGGGAACTGAAAGAAATAAATGAGAGATATTTTATAATTGAGAGCTGCAGTAGCATAATTGTTAGTGAACTCGCTTCTTGGGCCAGTGGTCCGGGTTCAATCCTACAGTGGGCATGGACTAATTTTCTGACTGTAACAGTTCTCAGGTCGACCCAGCCTTAATTGGATACCAGGAAAAACACAGGGAAGTAAAGGTGGCAGGCATGATGTTGGCCACATCACAAATCGTGTGCAATGAAAAGGTCAATGAAAAATACAGGTCTAACACCGTATTACTCAATATACCTCGAGGTATAAAAGGATTTCTTTCATTTTTTGTATATTTGATAATTAAAATTTAAAACATAATTAATTATTATATGCTAATTTTTTGGATACAGAGAAACTAGTGTTGCCAAGATATTAGATAGTGCATTAATTTGAACTAAAAGGTGCATTTGAATTGAGATATATTTGGTGCACATTCCAGAACAGAAAAAATAGAGCCAGTGCAGAACATGGTAAATGCATTGAAGGAAATTATGTTGGAAGTTTGATGTTACAAATTAAGTGCATTTTACTGTATTATTTTTTGTGCAAGCTTACGCTAATACGTTTAGAAAACAACAAAGTTTGATTTGGTGCCGATTACAGGTGCTGGCGGTCTGCAGACATTAGGTATAATTGTGGCACTAATAAAGTCTAAAGCCGAAGGATTGACTTCATTGCGCTGGGTATTACTCATATGGCTCTGCCTCTCTATGCATAAATGGCATGCCACCTGCCAAGAGTATTGCACAAAGCACGAATTCTGAAGCTCCAGCAACAATCCTAGGGGTCTCTTGAAAAAATGCACTTGTGAACAGAACAGAATGATCTGGATTTGAATCCCCGACATTAAGAACACAAGGTAAAGGATTAACCACTCAGCCCCCTGTATTGTGGAACAATGCTGCCAAAACTTGGCTTCAATTCCTGGATGAAACAATGAATATTTTGTCACTTCATTTTTGCAGATATAAATTACACTTCACAGGTAAGAGAGTTCTGATGGGTTATGGAAAATTCCCACCTCAGTCTCAAATCACAACAATCGTAATAGGAATTCCATGATATCACTTCCTGTTTTCAAATCTCATGAATGGAATATCAGGAAATGATCATATGGCAACACAACTTTGAAAGACGAAGCAGCTTATTCTGGTAATCCATGGTTATCTCCGTTAATGAGCGGAACAGCAACAGCTTGTGGTTTGATGTTGTTGGAATCAGAGTCCCCTGTTCAAATAAAAAATAAAGTAAATAATAAAACAATAAACAGCGAAGAAATAATGTTTAACCTTCCTTTCTCTCTCTATTTCATGTTCACTGGTGTAGATGCCCCATCTTTCTATTCCTAACACTTTCAACCAGTTCTGTTTCTAGCTTTTTTCCATGTCATTAACTTGTAACATACGCTCACTAAAACTATATTTGTTACGATCTGCTTTTTTAAAATGGCGGGTACCTTTAACAAAATTAATTAGGCGTCTTCAGTCAAGCCCCAGACAGCATCAAAAGTATCTTCATAATCTTTTTCTTCAAATGCTCCATATCAACAACTTGTTAAACCCTCTTGTGATCTATATGCGATCTGAGCCTAAGAGTGATTGTACATTGTGCCAGTTATTCGCCTGTAGGTAGGCCAACACATCTGATTTCTGCGATGCTTTTTATTTACTAGGGTAGCTTCCTAGGTCCCTACCTCAGTCACCTTGTACAACATGCCTTGTAGGTCGCAGTGTTACTATTCTTTGCTCCACATGCGGGCCCTGGCACCACACAGCCTTTTTTTTTTTTTTTTTTTTTTTTTTTTCTTTTGTCCGCTTTCAACTCAGACGAAGTTTCATCTCTGAAACTGATTTTTGCGTGAAAATCCGTTTTTCCAATTTCTTACAATGGCAGCAGCGTGCACATTGTAAATTACTTACACTGGCAGCCGTGTGCTCAATGTACTCGTAATTAGTATTCCTCGCCATACAGGCAGATTTTCTCCGACTTTAGAGGTACATTCCCGTTATCGCCTGAGGTAAGACCATGGATCTGAACAAATGCCGGACTAGTAGGTTACCCAGCCTATGAGGCTCTCACAGCCTAGAAGGTCGAGCTACTATCACTCCATGGAGCCCCTGCCACACAGCCTATTCTGGCATCTTAACTAAACAAAACTAACAAGAAATCTAAAGCATGAAGTAAATTAGTAGAGATTCTGCAATGTCAACTATACTGACCTTTGAACTTTTTTAAAGCTTGTGCTCTTTCCTCTGCATCATAGTACCAAACAGTAATTGCATACCTAATGTGGGACATATATATAAACAAGTTCAACAACTGACTACAAACATACATTATATAATTATAAGAAAATATGAAACTGCAAGTTATATAGTTTTAAAATTAAATTTAGAATTTGCAATTTAAATTTTATATCAATCCTAACATTTGCTAGCGAGAGTTGGAAAATGACTAAAGATATAGAAAGCAAGTTGAATGCATTTGAAAATAGATGTCTGTAAAATATAATGAACAAAACATGCGGAGAATTCCGAGAAATGTCTGGTCAACCACTAGTAACAACTGTTATAAGAAGGAGAAGATGGAGATAAGTTGGGCATACCGTAAGAAGAAATGAGCAAAGAATGCCAAAGCAGACATTGAAGTGGGAGGCAAAGTGTTCAAGAAAGAGAGACACCCTAGGGAAACACTGAAACTAACTTTGCTGAGAAAGGCAAGAAATATCAGACTTAATTCCATGGAAAAGATTGAACTAGTTACCCAGGAGAGAGCTGTATGGAGAAATTACTTGTAGGCCGTATATAACGGTACATGAGGAATAATTATAAGAAAACAACATCTGGTTACAATTAAGTCAACACAAACATCTAATTATAAGTAAACTCTAACTAAAAGTAAACAAAATTTAAAGGGTCTAATGCAGAAGGATTGGCTTCATTGCAATGGATTTTATCCAATATGGCTCGGTACTTCTTTGCAGAGGGGCATGAGACATGGACCACATATGCCAGGTAAGAACATCGCCTCAGCACCTTCCATGTGCGCTGTCTCAGGAGAATACAACATCATATTGCAGGACCACACCTCCAATAGAGAAGTCCTGGACAATGCTGACATACCAAAAATATACTTGCTGAGTCAGCGACATCTGAGATGGCTGGGATATGTGTGCTGTATGAGCGATGGTAGAATTTCAAAGGACATTCTCTATGGTCAACTCGCAACTTGTACTAGACAGCATGAGCGACCACTACTATGCTTCATTGGCACCTGAAAATCTTCTTCTTTTCGTTCGTTCTTTATGACCAATTTTAATCACTTTGTGATATGTTGGCTCCTAAACGCAAACTTCTACACGTTTAGGACACGTGCATCCGATTTCAGCCAAACCTCCTTAGTCGCCTCTACGACATGCGTGGCAGGTAACAGTGGTTCTATTCTTTACACCCCAAATTTGGGCCCGGTAACCACCCGGTACCTACAAATGTAATCTAACTTCATGCAGGATAGACAAAGAAAATCTGGCCAGCAATGGCGGAATGCGGGAGGGCCATTCAGAATCAGGACTGTTTGATTCTGGACACGACTTTGCTAGCGCATTTCCACCATGTTTGGTCTGGTATTTTCTGGTTTCGTTTTCCGAGCTACTGAGTTAGTGCCTGAGCAATGATGTGAGCTATAAATGTTAATGGAATGCTTTTTGCTGGGTCAACCGTGCGTTTGTTGTGGGTATTCAGAAAATGGCGAACATCGGTTATGATAAACCGACTTAATCTGCCGTATGCAGTGATACTGCATGTGCAGAAAGTTGGATTTTGTCGTGATTGATGTTCTCTTTGACATAAATTGCAATTCAAGTGATGAAGTTTTGTGCTGACAATTTAACGATGGCCATATGCATTTATACGGCGCAGGTTGCTTTTTGTGGCGGTACTGCTGTTTCATTCTGGAATTAGTTCACACAGGAGACAGTTGTTAGAATTTTGTGTGATTTTCGTTGGCACAGGAAGCGGAGCATCAGGGTAACCCGTTGCATTGAAGTTGGAACGTACATATGAATTAAGACAAAGAAAATTGAGGGCAGTTGGCCAAAGACAGGTGAGGGGTGACTAAAAAAAGAAAAACACCATCACATATGGAGGTAAAAGAGAGTGCAGATAGACCATCCTATGTATCAGCTTCAGTTTCACCTGCGGCAGGGATTGCCACTCCAGAATAGGCCATTACAGTCACAACAGACAATGTGATTCAGCACAGAATAAACTACATGAAGCAAAATATATTGTCTCCTAAGGCAAAGAGGCCAATGATGATGATGACTCGCTTACCTCTCTCTCTCCTGATGACCGCCCAGACCAATGTACCAGATCTCCCAATAAATTCTATTCATGAGGAAATCTGATTCATGCAACCTTAGCATTGGTGTGTTTTACGTCACATCTTCAGCACCATTTGGAGCTCTGGTGCTTATCCTTCGGCGATGTGTCCAGCTTCAGCCAGCGTTTACTTGGTTCGCTCTCCATTCTGTAGCCATCTAGTGTTTTTACGGGTGGGTAGCTAGCCCCACTCCCACCTCCTTAGTGGCAGGTAACATTGGTTCTATTCTTTACACCGCAATTTGGCCCCCGGTAACCACTCGGGCATACCTCAATATGACCCGTAACCTATTTTTTATCAATTTTAAATAGTTCTACTTGCCTTTCCCTGAATGACTGCTGAACTTCATGAGGATTTCTTCTATCTGACCAGAAAAATAATAGACGATCAAACTTTGGTTCAATATTGGCAACTCTGTCCGAGCCTTCTGGGTATATCCTCAACAAACCACCATGTTGCTGCATACAGAATAATAATGAAACTATGAAATGTGGGTCTCCATAATACAGAGTCATTTTAACTATTTAATCTAGGTTTATGAGGAACTATATGTGTGAGACAGTAAGTATACATACATAAGTGTATGAGCACTGATATGTGAGCAGCAATAAGAATACAAATGTCAGTGAGTGAATGAGAAACTATATGTGAGATGCAGTAAGTATACGTATGAGAGTATAAGAGACAAAAAGCATAAATAAAGAGAATGCGAGAATAATGTATACACATTTTGTATACACATCTCTGGAAAAAAATCCTGATGGCTCCACAAGGGAGCAAACCGAGTATCTTTGGAACAAAAGGCGAGAACCTAACCTCTACACCAGAGACCACTGACTGTATAAGAAACTATATGTCAAGAGAAAGTAAGTTTACACATATCATTGTATGATGGCCAATAAATAAACATATGTGAGTGCATATGAAACTATATAACTGGATTCTCCACAAGGAGTCTTGTCTTACCCACATGTGTCATGGGGATTTTGTTTTCTATCCTGTGCCAGGTGTGTTGCATCTGTAGTTGTTAGTTTTTTTATGTCGCAAGATATATGTGATATTATCTATCAATAGGGTTCTTGGTCTTCTTCTGGCTCTGTGGCCAGGTTGCCGGTTGTTATAGGAGTGAGATGATAGGATCTGGTTTCATTCTCATTAGGTGACTCAACCATTTTATGTGTTGTCTTCTAATAAGTTGGATTCTTGGTGTGATTCCAACAACATTTCTAATGTTCTCCTTTAATGTTACCATCAATATTCTCAAAACAAGGACTTAATTCTTTTTATGTTTGATGGCCTACATGCCCTAATCTAACCCCTCAAAAATAAGGTTACAGCATAAAGTTGCACCTCAGCTTAAAGATGATTTTAATCCCCCACATAACAAACAAAACTATATTTGAATAGTCATTTTATGTTTCACAACCATAATGTATGTGCATGTCAAAAACCATATCAAATTTCTGTAACATGTAGGAGGGAACACACTTAGCATATCCTACTGTATATTTGCATACACAGAGATATTCATCCATTTTACAGTTTTCCCTGTTAGCTTTCAGTTTTCAAATAGGTCAACTGATAGACCAATCAGGAAAGAAATTCATGTTCCCAATGTAAACAAGAAGCAAGTGCATGTCCTGTTTCCTTCTTGTGAGAAACTGTAATCACAGCATATGGTAACTATCTGCTAGCTTATGTCACCTTTCACCTACATTTAAAAATAGCTCCACTTAAGTATAATCACTTCTTTAAGCAAACTAACCATGGCAGACCTTGTACAGTACAATGTAAACAAACCAAGGAAAATAAAGTGTAAACTTTATCAAGAAATAAAAAAGTTCTACACTAGAAAAACATAAGCAGAATATATTTTTGATATAGAAATATTATGAAAGGAAACAATCTTTATTATAAAAGAAAACAATTGCAAAAATAAATATTTTGCAGAAGATCTGAATGATAAAACTTCAACACACTGTTGTTGTTCTTCTTCTGTGATAAACTTTTGCTATGCAACTACTGGGTTATGTGTCATAAACAGGGTGGTACACTTCAGGTCTTCACCAGTTCCCCATAGTTTGTTTTGAAGGGTTGTTCCTGTTGGCCAGATTTCCATTCTCACGCTACTCAGGATGGGGCAGTCTTGCAAGAAGTGCTTCGGGGATTGCTTTGGTGTTTCATAGGTGTAGGCAGCCGAGTCCCGGAGACCCATTCTATGTAGGTGTGCTCTGAGACCGCAGTGTTCCGTTCTATGTCTGAAAACTGTGGTCTGCTCTTTTCTGTTTAAAGTATTTATGTTGTCATGCTCTGGGTTGTATCCTCCGTTTGTTTTTCTCCACATCATTTTTCTGGACTGTGTCAGGAGAGTCTTTGCTTCTGTAAAGCTTTATGTTAGGTGTGGTTGTGTTAAGTTCCCTCCAGTTCTCAACATACTGTAAAAAATATGTTTTTTTTTCTTTTTCGATCCAGAAGCACTTGAGCTTTCAGCTTTTCTGCTCGGTGCCATGGACATCATAACCCTTCGGTTCGGTGCCACGAACACCATGAATCTGGGGAACCTGTGGCTTTTCTGCCAGCCGCGGAATTGAACCCGCACACACAGAGAGCTAGTCACCCGCAGTCCAACGCGCTACGAACACACTGGCAAAAACAAAAATATGGTCTCAAAAACATGCAACTCTACAGTAATATACTTTTTACAATTTTTTAATTCTTAGCTTTTTAACGTACCGGACATCCCAGTTTTCATTGAGGTAGTATATACAAGTAATACAGCGACCATCTCCGTTTGGATTATCAACATGTCGAACATATCTGGTCCTCCGGCCTGGATAACATGCTACCATAGCCTGAAGAAAGATCAACCAGCATTTAAAAAAACAATGTAATATCTGATGCCTTTTTATACCTATATCATCAAGTATCATGTCCCTGGCAGAACGTCACTTTCATCACAGCCTGCCTGAAAAACTCTGTCTCTAGCAAGTTCTTGCACCTCTTCTAATGTTATGTTCAAAGTTTCTTTTATGTCCGGCTGCCACCTTTATCTTGGTCTTCCCCTATCTCTACCCCAAGGAGCCATGTCTTCTATTACGGTTCTCTCCAAGCCCGGTGTCACTCAATGTGACAGAAAAACTTCAATTTCAGCAACATGATGTTTATGAGCCAGTTCCACAATGTCTTGTAGTATGTCCTTGTTTTTTCTCTTCTCTGCCCAGGCAGTTCTAAGAATTTTTCAATAGCACCTTATTTCACACGCTTCGATGTTCTTTAATGCTTGCATTAATGTTCATGTCTTGCAACCATATGTTGCCAGAGGAAAGATGTATGCTCTCTGAAGTCGTAACTTTGTTCTTTTGCTTGTGTCATGCCATAGTATCTTCATGCTGGTCGCCTTCTAAAAAGGCAAGATTCATAACTATAACGATAACCATTACCTGGTTAACCTATTAAACCAGTCTCACAAAGAGACCGGTTTAGAAATGAAGACATTAGGAAAAAAGTGGGTACAACATCGGTACTGAACTTCATTAAAGAATAAACAAATTAAATGGTTCAGCCACATAAGCAGGTTACCAACCAACCTCAAAAAGTCAAAGCTACTCTAATACAGTTGGTACAAAGAAAAAGGTGATCCACAGAAATAACAGAGGCAGTAAAAGGCACCATGTATGAAGCACAAAAAGATAGTTCTATAAATCTCTTCTCATTCTGACTCTGTGAGGCAAAGCAGGGTTAGAGAAAAGAAGATGAACGGTAATGGTTGCAGAGAATAAAAATGGATTTTTAATTTCCCAAAACAAAAAATTTAAGTAGTTATCTTGTCGTACCACTTGATGTTCATAATCTTGTGGATCCTCTTCATTTGTGCCTAGCCTGGGCAGCTGCCCATTTTGCACAAACTCCCTCTCTTCCTCACTGTTTAATCAAAAGGAAAGACAAAGTCCATACATTTGGAATCAAGCAGGGTTTGCAGGGGAATTCAGAAGATGAAATGAATATACATATAACCATCAACTGCCTTAGGATCCCTCCCTCCGGATTTGTGGTCAAGGTTTACTCCTTTAGCCCTCTGCATAACCGTGCTCACCCACAGGGTAGTGGGGATTTTCTATTAGGGTTTACTATCCTAGCCTTTAGCTCTCCGAGCCCCCTCCACAAGGCAGTGAGTTTAACAGTTGCATATGGTACTGTCTATGTATGTGTATATGTTAAATGTATATATGCTATGTATATATTTGATTATTACTGTTTATCTTTTTTAAAATTCCATTTCTAGTTCTTCACATTTATTTTGTTATTCCGTTTTTAGTCACACATTTTCATTTAGGCAGTTAGGGATTTATTGTCTAATCGTATATGTTATGTCTGCATATAGGAAGTCTGAATTTCTTTGTTTCTTTTGTATCCTTTGCTTGATAAATGGCTTTTTGGTGAAACATCATTGTATATTGCTTTTGTACTTTAAAAAAACTATATTACTTTATTTTTACGTGTTTCGCCTTTGCTGCATAGTTTTACTGCAGCCTTCCCTTTTATGGATAATACTATTCACCAGTCTTCAGACTGTTTATAACTGAAGAAGAATATTGTGACTTGCTGTTTCCAAGACACAATGGAGAGACATGATCAGATGAATTGTCTTCGGACTGTCTAACTTCAAAGAGAAAAAAGTAGTTCCTCTGCTAAGCAAATATTTACTCAACTCTAAAGTACTGCATTGTGCAAACTTGCCTTCCATCATGGGCATGCTCAGCAGTAGAAGACTTAGATGGTTAGGGCATGTGTGAAGAAGTGAAGAATGGACAATGGCCACATTTCAAAACAAATGTTGTTCTGTGAACTTTTGGAGGAGAAGAGGCACCAAGGCAGACCACTGCTCAGATATAAAGATGTCTGCAAGGCCTCAATTAATAACTTGTATATCGGTCCCAGCAAATGAGAAAACTGGCTGATGATCGAGATATATGGAAAACAACATTGCGCAAAATCTTTTGAAGAGAGACTTAGGGATGAGCTGAAAGACAAGAGAGAACTCAGAAGTTGTCAGTGAAACACTTGCCAATTGACCGCATGTAAAGACGAAAAAGGTCATATATACACATACATTATGGAGCATGAGAAGAGACAGTGTTACGATGCATAAGAATGTAGGGCATTGAGTCCAAGAGATTGCACGGTACCATCTGTCTCTCTCTCTGCCTTTTTAACCTGGATTGGGGCATAGGCCCTCAACCAACTCATGCCAAATCTTCCTATCTCTAGCTATCTCCAGCAGCTCCCTCCAGCTCTTCTTTATATTGTTGATATCTGCTTCCAAATCTCATCTTCATGTATTTCTAGGCATCCTTTTCTTTTGCTTTTCCTGTGGGTTCCAGGAAAGGAACCTTCTTGTTATATTCCACTCTGGTTTTCTCAAAGTGTGTCACATCCAGCTCCAGTGCCTTTTTTTTAACCTCTTGGTTCACTGAAATCTGTCTTGTTCTCTCCATAAGTTCCTCATTTGTGACCCTATCATACCATCTCAGGCAAGGTACCATATAAAAGTGAAAAGCAGCTAGCTTTCTTCTTCTTCAAGTTAGACAGATCATCTTTTTCTTCGTTCGCTCTATATAATCTATGTTAAACCACTCTTTTGTACTATGTATGTGATTTTTCACCTTGCAGCGTGAGTTTATTGTGTCAGTTAAGCACCTACAGACATGTATGTCAACACATCTGGTTTCAGCATGCTTTTTATTTGGGTTCGCCTCCCTAAGCCGTGGACAACCTGCCTTTTCAGCCATATAACAGAATTCTCTAAAAAAAAATGTCATTGCGGTCTTGCAGGCACTTTCCCAAAACGCCCATTTCATTGTTATTGTATGAGTGTGTGTATTTGTATATAAATATAAAAGACTCAACATGGTTAAAAGACTTGATAGCACCACTTGGGGTGCAGACAAGAGCACCCTTAGGCAACTATATCTTGGCTATGTAAGATCTACAATGGACAACTGCCTTCCTCTCCAAGCTATAGCAAGTGAGCACATTACAACATCCCTGGACAGAGTGCAGAATCAGGGTCTCAGGTTTATATGTGGGGAATGAGAACGACCCCAACTGCTGCTTGTGAAATTGACGCCAACATCGAACCACTAGATATTAGGAGACGAAGGGCACTAATAGAAGCAGTCGAGCGATATAAAAGAATAGAAAAAACCATCCCAACAGACAAACTATTGAAAGGTGGAAATCCAATCAAAGAATCCAGCAAAATCATTGCTGGAAGTTGGGAAAAATCTCGAAGAACATTACCATCTCCCAACTGACAGAGAACCGATCACAAGATGCCACGGCCCACCACCATGGCTAAACATAAAACAACCAGTAATCCAGAAATACTTCCTTGACAAAACTATAAACAAAGCAACACTTGCACCGATCTTAAAAACCTGTGCACTGGAGACAATAGACAGTTATCCAACTTCCTCTATCCATGCCTACACTGATGGTTCAGCTTTCAAAGCCACTACTTACGCTGGCTTCGACATATACCTGAAATATCCAGATGGAACTACCTATAGTTACTGTGCTCCTTGTGGTAATATATGTTCCAACTATGAGGCAGAGATTATAGCCATAAAGACCGCTGTAGAACTAGTCCACCAGCAGTTTGAACTTGGAGAGAATATTGTCCAAGACATGATAGTATTCACTGACTCACAGTCCGCACTACAAGCTTTAGAAGAACAGCAGAATCAGTCAAGCGAGATCCAGTCATTGGCATTAGTCATCCACAATCTGATTTCCTCCTTTGATATTAATGTCATTCTACAGTGGATTCCTGGGCACACAAATATCCCAGGAAATGACAAGGCAGATCATCTGGCCAAACAGGGATCATCAAAACCACAAATAGACAAACCTGTTAGCATACAAAGTATAAAACAGATTCTGAAAAACAACTCCAGAGAAGATTGGCTGAACCGATGGGCAATGGGGACGACTGGTCGGGACATGTATGCAGAGATGAATAGACCAAACCCCAAGGACAATATAAATCTGCTACAAAGAAAAGATCAAAGCACTATCTTTCAGTTAAGAACAGGACATGTTGGACTGAATTACCACCTACACAGAATAAACCCCACACACCTACCACACTGTAGAAAGTGCAGTCACTCATGTGAGACAGTACAGCATATCTTGCTTGAATGTCCTGGACTACATAAAGCTAGACAAGAACTCCTCCCACCACACCCATCTATTAATAATACCCTTTACACTAGTCTTCCACAATTACAGGACACATGCAGATTCTACAAATTGGCATTGGCTGCCCAAGAGTGAAAACTCGCAGCCCTGGTTAGAAGAAGAGAAGAAGTATATAAATATACACACACACATATATACAGTGGAATATTGTTAGTACATTTTTTTCAAAGGATCAACAAATTTGAACGCCATATAAAAAGTAATACATACTAAGGTACACAAATTCACTTACAATTTAATTTGTATTGAAATATCTTATACACTAATTGTACATAACACTGAAGTTTTGAAGAAGTTTGAATAAGTGGGTTGGACTATGATTAAAAAGTTAATTGCATATCCTTTACAGGACTTTGTGAATCAACCCCAACTTTTAACGCTATTAGTGGTTTTTCTAGGCATTATTACATTCAGTAGTTTGCCATTGCTTTCTGAATGGGTGGTGACATCATCCTTTTGTAAAAATCCACATGAAACAATTTGCAACCAAACTGTCCCCAGCGTGATTCAAACTCAGAACGTCAGGGTTAATAGACCGAGTCACTATCCCCTAACCTACAGATGCCACCTGGACTATGATTACAATAGTATATGTTAGATTAATCACTCAATCTTTTAAAGAAAGATGGATTAGTGAGAGATGAATTGATATCTTTAAACAATGAATTGGTCCGAGTTTCATAGTTTATTCTAGTCATGACTAGGTGATGGTCCCTTCCTACATCTGTAACTCTTCTCACATTTACATCTTACAGAAATCTGAATATTGATTATCAAGTAATCGATATTACTTTTAGCCTATCTATTTGATGATTCCAATGCTAGTTTGACAAAAATATGGAGAGAAGAATTGAAGTTTACAAAATGTGGATATAGAAAATAATAGGGAGAGTGTCATGTATAGAGAGGAAAGCTAATAAATAAGTACTCAACAACAAAGAGTGAAAAGAGAATTGCTCAGAGAGATAGAAACTAGACAAATGAGGTATTTTGTTTACATTAAGAGACACAACACAGTTTAAAACCATCTTGGTTGAGAAGGTAGAAGAACCAGAAAAAGATAAGAGATACAACTGGGAGGGAAACATCAAGCGGTGAAAATACAGAGGGTGTAGTCAGGGCAAGTAATAGAACTTGTTAGAGATTCATTACAGCCAACCTTTGATGAGGACATGGCACATAACTGATTGATTTTAGTTTGTGCCTTCAATCTTCATGTATATTCTACTCTCCAGAGTGTTAGAAGTGAGGACAAATATTGATCTACCTCAGAGTGTTAGAAGTGAGGGACACAAATATATGATCTACCTCAGAGTGTTAGAAGTGAGGGACAAAAATATATGATCTACCTCAGAGTGTTAGAAGTGTCAGACACAGAGGTCTCTGTGGCATTGAGGTAAGGTACCTGGCTATCAGTCCAACAGTACATGGTTTGTTTCCATATGTAGCGATCGGACTATTCTCCAGTAATTTCAATGTAGGTGAGATTTAGTTTTTAGTTCTATCAGAAATTGACAATATAATGTAGGTCCTGCGTTCAAGTTAAGCTAGCAAAAAAATCCTTGGCTGCTGAAAATCGATAAGAGTAGGCTAGAAAGCCACTGTCCAGGCAAAATTTATTTCTAAAATTAATATTAAAATTTCCACAACTTTTCACCATCCTCAATATTACATTAGACACCCATGTTAGCGATATGAAGAACATGCACTACTGCTGCTGAGATTTTCCTGTGCAAGAAAAGACCAGAGCACATGTAGTTATTCACCGAAGTGCAATGATGATGGTCCTATCAATAAACCAAGTGACAGACAAAAATAAACTTAGCTCTAAGTATTGTTGTTGTTTCAACCTAAAGGAATTTTGAGTTTGCACTCCTATGAAATGTTAGGGTCCTTCTAGAGAATTTCTTCTTTTACATATGAGGCTTCACTCTTCTCGGCAGAGTGTGCAATGCTACTAGGTGTGAAGACTACTACTATGAAGGAAAAGAACATTACAAAAATGTGCAGAACCTTTTCTGGAGAAACTTAGGGATGAGTTTGAAGACAAGAGAAAACTCAGAAGTCATCACAGCAACATACTTGCTAAAAGACCATTTATAAAGACACTATATACACACTACCTACATATGGATATGCTACCTACATAAGAGTTTAATTGGAGTGTTACAAATATATATAGCTACCTTGAAGTTTTAATTCCTACAAAAGGCAAGCCACATAACTAACTATTTGGACAGTACCAATTCTCCAACAATCCACCTCACAAGTCAAAATATTTGTGTATAAACTAGTCACAAGATTCATTTGATGCTATTTGTATATGTCTTCCTAGAATACAAAACATACTTAAGATGAATTTATCAAATAAAAACTTTAAACTCTGCACCTTCTAATAAATAGTGATCTGGAACATAACATAGAAGAATAGACTATGTTGTGGCACCAACCATTCAAAATTTTGTTATACAAAAAGCAGTGTGTAAAACATGGTTTTAGTGTGTGCATGTCGAGAGTTAAAGAGATTGTATAATATATATATACCTTGGGAGTTTTAAATGTGTCATACAAATATTATCAATCTTGGATGAGAAAGAATCATACAATTATATATACTATACACACTACCTTTGTCCGTTCATTAATGGTGTACATGTTGAGTTTGCTGGCACACTGCATCATTACTGCATCCATGCAAGAAATAAGAAAATGAATGTTTTCTGAACGAGGCTCAGTGCCATCCACCCATGTAATCATGTCCCCACGAATGTATTTGTTGCTCGAAGATGATGGGCCATGAACTAACTGTCCCTGCTTCATAACCCCAGCAGAACTGAGCTGCATAACTTCTTTAAGAATTTCATGCCCAGTGACATCTCCCAGGAACTTGTCGATGACACAAATGCCATATTTTGTAAGACAATCCACAACATACTGTGCCAACACAACAAACCGTGATCGCAGTACAGACAAATATTGGTCTTTGGTTTGCATTGCAGACAGTTTATTGTCACCTTGTCCCATATTTGATGACTGGGAGTTGCCAGATATGGCAGTTTTAGCTGATGAAGGAAGGCTTATTCTATGAGTTGTATAGTCTAAATAGTATCTCTCAGGTGGTGGACCCTCTTCAGAAATTGTAACCAAACTTCCTTGAGGATCATTTTTATGCTTCTTTTTAGAAGACTTTGTTTTGCTATATTTTCCTAATTTTGTTATGGCATGTTCACTGTCACATCCACGTGCCCCATCGGAAAAAGTACCACCAGTCTCTGATGCGGTGAGTTGCGAAGTACTGCTGTTTAGTATTTCTTCTGTTCCATCACCTGCTTTAATCTGTTTAAATGATCGTGAATGTGAAAGAGCAACGGAATCGTCGACTATTACATTGATAGGGTATGCAGGGTTACTGCTGTCGTCCGCGGTGACAGAATCAACATCGGTATTATCGTCCGCCCCAGATTCGTTAGGCATGTCTCGCCTGCCAGCCGGTGAACAGTTTTGTTGTATTTGGGTTTTACTTTTTCTGCATGACCGTTTATGGTCCTTCCAATCTTGACGTTGATGGTCTTTACAACAGTACCACGTACCCTTGCAACCCCCACACAACGAAAGATTGTCAAGTGCTCCACACAACTGGCATACATTCACCTCGTCACGTAGGCCTGTTGTTATCCCTCCTTCCGCCATTTAAGATCCACTTTCAACGAAAACACTCATGTTATGTCAGCTACGTCTGGACAGATATCAATAAAGTTGTCTTGTAACTGTGAAGACACATAAATATATAATAATAGCATGTGTTAAACGATCTAAAGTAGGTCCATATACTGAGAAATGTTAATAAATGAACAGATTCACACGGTGTGGTATCACTCTTAGAGCTTTGATAATGTCTTGTTGATGTTTGCAACCAGGTCATAGATACGTCACTTCCTTTGGTCAAGGGACATTATCGGGATAATTATTTTGTGTTTTCAGGGTGTACGTAATTATTCATCATCTAGTAGCTTGTCCCTTCCGGAACTTGGCTTCTATGACAGCAGTCCTAAAAAAACATCTGTACTCTGTGCAAGTTGATGTGCGTAAGCAGCAGTCATTCTCAGATCGTCAATGACATCGTGCACCCATCGTCTTCTAGGTGTTCCTCTCACTCTTATTCCAGGCACCATCCTCAAAATTATCTTCTCTATGCACTCATGTCGTTTGATGTGTGTCCGAAATATTTAATTTTCCTTGATTTTATGCTCTTTAAGAGCCAACTCTCTCTCTCTCTCTCTCTCTCTCTCTCTCTCTCTCTCTCACTAATATCAAGCTGTTGCAGAACAGAAGCATTTGTTATTTTCTCTGTCCATGATATTCTAAGTACTCTTCTGTAGCATTTGCATTCAACTGCATTAATGATCTCTGCCGCTTTGTCAATGGTCCATGTCTCACAACTTTATGTTCTTCTTCTTCTTTTGTCGTCACACTGCTACCGGGTTGTTGCCCAGTGTCGTGGTTTTCTGTTTTTGTCTTGCGCTGTTCTGGTGGCTTGTGTGATTGTTATCTTTGCTCTTTCACAGGATGCTGCTACGCCATCTAACCATCTTTTCCGTGGTCTTCCTCTTGCCTTCTTTCCGATGTTCTGTTGTAGAAGACTCTGTATACTGTGGAGTTTGGATGCATTCTTATTAAGTGGCCAAACCACTTCATTCTTTGTTTATTTATATAATTCAAGCACGGTTTTGTGCCAACTTTCTTTCTTATGCTGATGTTGGTGATTCTGTCTTTTCTTGTGTTGTTGGTAACTTTTCTCAGGCAACGCATTTCACATGTAGTTATTTTTGTGACTGCGCTTTGCTCAATGTCCATGTTTGGCTCTGTAACAACTTTATGTTGCCAAGGAAAACCAGGCTCTTAGACACTTAATTTTGTTCTTATGTCAGTTACCTTCATAGTTTAGTTAGTTCTTTTAGTTTTTGCAAAGCAATGCCCAGTAATATATATAATATATTGATTGTTTGTAATTGATACGACAATAGCACATAATGCAAAGATATGTCTCGACTGAATGTAAGTTAAGTATATTTGTTATGAATGATACGTCAGTAACTGAAAATACAAAGTCGTGTCTTCGGTTAACATACGGGAGCATAGTCAATAGTTCCTTGGTTGCGGCCACAGCTAACTTTAAACTAGTAGGCCAGCGGACTCGGGTAAAAATTCTAGGAAATAAGACCACAACCGTCGCGTGACCTTGCATTCCAGTGTTGTTGTATATAGAAGAATTCATTTTAAAATCAACACAGCATACTAAATCAAGGCTATATTTTGTAATAAGTTGAGTTTAACAACAAGAAATATCAGTATTATTATTTGTTATCAATAAATAACCATAGACATATAGAATTGAGAAAAATTCATGCTCTATCAAACATATACAAAATCCAGCCCCCAACTCGAAACTAGGTCAGGGTTCCCCTGTCAGTTATGTGGCCCAATTTAGAATTGGCTGTGGTCGCGACCTAAGGATGGGAGCCTTCATAGAGCCAATATGCAATACTGTAGTACATTTATACAAATACCGAGTAGCTCTAATTTGAAAAAGTGACGACGCTATGAGTTTACACGTTCAATTGTTACTGAGTCCACCCGTTGCCGCACTGCCTGATAAGGGCGCATTAAATAAACAAGAATATTAATATGATGAAAGTTGTGTTGAGGGGCGCACCTAAGTGAGAAACCTAGAAAAGGACGTCGTCGTCGAAATCTCTGATAAAACAAGCGAGAGAGTGAGCACGAGCAAGATGGCATAGGGCATAAGATCAGCAAACCACTGAAACCATTAGCTTGCATACCCTTCGACATCTACTGATGAAGAAAGAGCACCCATGGGTCTTCCCGAAGTGCTACGGCGTCGATTCAGTAACCAATAACCTATACTATAGCGGATGCAGAAAAGAAAAAAGTTATTATAAATGTAATGCGTATAAATAAATAGTAAGGGTATCAAAATGATTTGGCCGGTGAAGATGTTTATCAATAATTTTGCAAACTAATCGTGTTCCAATGTGAGAGCGATTATATAACGTAAAAAGAGTTAAAGATGGCAATATCATACAAGAGTGGTGAGTCATTGCATCAGTTCTGGGAGTTTCATCGCAGAATAAACAGAAGAACTACCAACCATTATTTTCCTTATTTACGTGACTCGTCAGAAGCCCTAATGACAACAGAGGGATAAAATAGACAGGAGTTCCTTCAGCGTTTTGTGGATCAGACAGAAACGGTTGATAAGAATGACCGTCAGAATATTGTGAATGTTCTTAATGATATTATTGACTCTGGAAAACCTTACACTAATTTCATAAGAAATGAGGATGTAAATAATGTTCTCAAAGCCAGCCACAACGCTGCTCTAAGGCCTGATGGTGTTAAGTATCACCCCATCAAACATCTCGATGAGACGGGCATTAATGCATTTGTGATGGATTTCAACAACAGTTTGCGGAATGCTGTGGTACCTGAGGATTGGCTCTATAGCTATTTGCGACCGTCCCCTAAACATGGGAAAGATCCTAGACTACTCAGCAGCTACCGTCCAAACATGGAAAGATCCTAGACTACTCAGCAGCTACCGACATACTCATCTTGCAAAATTTATATGGCAGATTTTCTGGAGACGGTAGTGGCTGAAAAGGTAATATGTCACTTGAAGACAGAACATATCCTCCCTGGCGTGTTGGGTAAGTACCGGCCAATGAAAGGGACTTAGGTAATGCTGGCACGTTTGCTTATGATGTTTATGAGGGATTCCAATCAAAGCAAGAGACTGTTGCTGTCGTCCTTGACTTGGAGAATATGTATAACAAAGTGGAATTTGCAATCATGATACGTTGCTAAAAGTGGGGTTAATCCTTGACTGGTGAACTGGATAGCTGCTTCTTTGATGGAGATGACCGTTGCACTCAGGACCGTGCTGTACTATGATACAGAGAGGCGGCCGCATCAGGCAGCACCGTAAGGGGGACGGCATAAGCAGCGAAATCAAAACCACAATTGAAGGTTATTTTAAAGAAAAACCATTTAAGGGACTGCATTTCGAAGACTTGCATCATACTGAGAAAATATACCGCACGGCCCTGGTTGCACTACGTTTAGAAACATGGACGTCAGATCCTACACTTAAATGCCCGGAATTAATACAGAGTTTCACTCTATCGCTCGTCTTATTCAATATCTACATAACAAATTTAGCCAAAATACAGCCAACCGGATTTTGTAGAACATTGACGTTTGCAGATGATATCTTGATAATTAGGACTGGATAAGATATACAAGAAATGATTGAAAACATTCAGGAAACATTGTATACCATCTTTCTTTGGTGCAGGAAGTCTCGCTCTCAGGTCAACCCCGAGAAGGCGTGTATGTTGTGGTGCTCTATGAATAACTCCAAACCTGCTGCCTTGCAGGTAAGCTGGGGACAGCCAAAGGCTGACGGAGAGCGAACCCAGCAAACTCTGGCTGAAATCGGACACGTCACCAAAGGAAAGCACCAGAGCTCCAAATTGCGCTGAATGATGTGACGTAGAAATACGTTCTTGGCAAAGTCTGTTTATATATCACAACAAGAATGATCAAAATGGACAAAAAGAACGAGAGAGAGAGAGAGAGAGAATAATTCCATAGTCAGTGTTGACCTACACAGTCACATATGATGGACAAGCTATTGAGCGGCGAGACAGGCTGCGCTATCTTGAGAAAGCATTTGCTCATAGTTTATCTTTCAAACATTATGTTGAACAAATGATACAACGAAGAGTGGTTTTTTGAGCTCTGAATATTATGATAGCCGCACACATTGAGCAGAGACTACTTGTCCTTATGTTTCATCGATTGGTTATGTCCGTTGTAGATTACGGACTTGGCATCCTACCAATATCAAGATCACAATGTGAACGACTCGAACGTGTTCAGAATAAATACATACATATTGTCATTGACAGCACTAGAGATACTCCCCTTGAAAAGATGGGATGTATGCTTGGTATTCTGTCACTACGCTCCCATCATGCAATCGCCCAAACCAAAGCATTTATACTGGTTACTATGGATAAGAGACATCCACTGTAAATGAATACTATAGTCCGTTCAACAACTCATGCCCACAGTCCAATGCGAATTGTAGCAAAACCATCTAATCCACAGTAGCGAAACTTTGCACCCAACCTTAGAATTATACCGACGCAAATGTCTGATTGAATAAATTGCTATAGGAAACCTGGATTTTGTAATATAACGGTTTCCTTTGATGTTGGCGCATATTTGGCTATGATACAACATTTTAGTTTTTACAGTAAACGCACACATATGACATTTGATGACAAGTCTCATGCAAAGGCGTATCATCTCAGCTTATACATGGGGCCAATGTTGATAATTGCAATACAGTCATGAAAGAAACAAGAAATGTAGACATAGTTGTATCATTTTTTTAAACAACTACATTACAGTTAAAGTTAGCTGCCATGTCATAATACCACCCCCTTTCACGTAAACGCTTGGGGTTTGAACTAGACACTCTTGTGTTGTGATCTTCTTCTTCTTTGAACACTCGACCACTTGTCAACCACTCTGTGTGATTTGTATGTGATCTGAGCCTAAGAGCGATTGTACGATGTGTCAGTTATGCGCCTACAAGTAGGCCAGCACATCCGATTTCTGCGCTGCTTTTTGTTTACTAAGGTAGCATCCCTAGGGCCTACATCAGTCCTGCATCAATCTTACGACATGCATTGTAAGTCGTAGCGGTACCATTCTTTGCTTCCCATGCGGGCTCCGGCGCCACAAGGGCGGGGTTGTGATCGAATTCACTATCACAGTAGTATAATTCATCATTGGTTGCATTTTGTTTAGTTTCAGTCGGTGTTATGAAGTTCGTGCACTGTCGTCTGTTCCTCCAGCAGATCGATCTTGATATTACTAACAAGCAGTGGTGGCTCGTCATTAAGGGCCAGTGGGGCCGAGCCCCACCAAAAATAATGTGTAACAGGAAGCAATGGCAAACTACTGAACGTAATATTGCCTAGAAAAATCACAAACAGTGTTAAAAAGCTGGGGTTGATTCGCAAAGTCCCGTAAAGGATATTCAATTAAGTATTTAAGTAACCCAATTCCAGGATTTTCCACACAAAAATATGTCTGGCCCCACCAACAAAACTTAGCACTAGCCGCCACTGCTAACAATGGGAAAAGTTATACTGATTGTATAACAAAGATGGATTAAGTGAATGCACTTGGGAGCATTTTTTTCAGTAAACGTATGAATAACCAACAAAATTCAACACAGATGCAACAAAGCAAATAAAAAACTAGGACAAATGGCTATTGTCTATTTTGTATATTCCCAGGTGGAAGATGGAGTTAGCTGTCCACTCTTGCCGTTAAACGTGGGGATGGGAGCTTTAATTTGCGTTCTAGGGCCAGATGAATCGCCCTTGTTGTGTTATATCCTTGTTTATGTAGTGTGGTCTTTATATTGTCTATCCATCTTTTCTTGGTCTTCCCTTAGCTCTAGTACCCGATCTCTTTTTATTGTATGCTGCTACTGGTGGTTGGTTGTATTTCATTCTCATTAAATGTCCAAACCACTGCATTTGTTGTCATTCGATGTATTTGGTGCATGAAGTTATGCTCACTCTGCTTCTGATGTCCTCATTTCGTAGTCTATCTTTCCTGGTGACCCTCATGACTTCCTCAAGCATTTCATTTCACACGTGGTGAGCTTTCTGTGATGTGTTGCTGTCAGAGACTAAGTTTGGCACTGGTAACAAAGTATTGATATCGTTTTTGGTTGGCACGGTTATAATTTTCCTTTTATTTGATTTGTATTGATTTTGCAAAGAAAACAAACGTGGAGGTTTTAAATCAGGTCTGCACACAAGAAACCTTATCAAAAGAATAAGAATCCGACAATCAAGGTTCTTCGGGCATATAATGCGAAGAGAAGGTTTAGAACATTTGGTGACTACAGGTAAAATTCAGGGAAGGAGAGATCGTGGAAGACAGAGGGAGAAGATGTTAGATGGCCTGACATCATGGTTCGACAAAATATCGACGTCAGAACTGATTACATGCACCAAGCAAAGAGAGTTGTGGAGAGACATGATCGCCTACGCCGGCAGGCATGGCACTGATTGATTGATTGATTTTGCAGATAAAATTGTGTACCAAATGAGGTAGTCAGCCCCAAGACGAACCCTATTTCAATCATCTCTTACGACATGCCTTGTAGGCTGCTGTGTTACTATTCTATGCTTTCCTTGCAGGGCCCCGGCAAACCAAGGGTGGTGGCAAAATATCGTAGGGCGTTTAATAGGGCTTCCAACCTAAACATCGGACTTGTCCTGTAGTTAATAAATTGGAGAACGTATTTAACGAAGTGGACTTTTCAATGACGCTACTGTCATTGTCTCTCATATGGTGTGAATAATCGGTTCGTGAACTAGATAACTGCTTCTTTGAAGAAGAGGACTGTTGCACTACGTTTAGGAACATGGACGCCAGACCTTGCCCGTATAAACTTGGAATCACCGCAGGATTTCTATATATTACATGTGTTCTTCTACATCTGCACAGCAAGTGTAGTCAATATTCAGTGAGAAATGTATTATAGTTTTTGAAGTAAAACTCCAATAATTCTCGAATCTTGTTTATCCATATCTACTTCTGTATTTAAGTTGTTAGATCATCAAATTTGTTGGATGGAACATTGACTTTTGCATATGGTATTTCAATATACAGGACCGGATCTGATAGACAAGAAGTGATCTAAGACGTCCTTACTGCAACCACCCTAGTGATTAATGAGAAATATCATCACATCACTCTGCACAGATTCATATGTTCTCCGATATTCTTCCCAATATCATCACATCACTCGGCACAGGTCTATATGTGCTCCGATATTCTTCCCAATAGCATCACACCACTCGGCACAGTTCTATATCTTCTTCTTTGCGTTCGTTCTTTACGACCAATTTTAATCACTCTTTGTGATATGTTTGATCTTTGCCAATAACGTGTATACGTTGCACATTGGTTTGTTAGGCCCCTAAGCGCATAAGACTTCTACACGTTTAGGACACATGCATCTGATTTCAGCCAAACCTCCTTAGTCGCCTCTTACGACATGCGTGGCAAGTAACAGTGGTTCTATTCTTTAACCCCAAATTTGGGCCCCGGTAACCACTCGAGCGACAGGTCCATATGTGCTCCGATATTCTTCCCAATATCATCACATCACTCGGCACAGGTCCATATGTGTTCCGATCTTCTTAAGTCAGTTGGAGTGTATTCAATGCGACAAGCCATTCCTCCCTTATGCAGCTAGCCTGAAATTTCTTAAGAATATTAATTGTGTCGTTCAGTACACATGCCTGTGTGAATTCATGTGTACTCAACCACTTCAGAGCCATAGTTACCGGTTTGATCTCCATTGTCGCCCGTATGGTCCCGGGCCCGCTATGGGATCAAAGAATAGTAACACTGCGACATACAAGGCATGTCGTAAGAGGCAACTGAGATATGGGCATAGGAAAGCTACTCTAGTAAATAAAAAGCGTAGCAGAAATCAGATGTGCTGGCCTACTTGTAGGCGTATAACTAGCACAACGTACAATCGCTCTTAGGCTCAGATTACATACAGATCAGATAGAGTGGTTAACAAGTGGTCATTATGGAGCGGTCGAAGAAGAAGAACTCCATCGTGAGCCTGCTCGTACTTACAGCAAAGCTAAAACAAAAACCGCCCTGGTGTAAATCATTAGCTATACCTGGTAGAAAGTTAGAGGACCGACAGCAACGTGGATCACTTGTACTTATGTGTCTACTATGCCATGAAGACATCCTCTTCATTATACCGTCTTCGCATCCAATGTTCTTTGCTATGAACTTCCATCACATGTCTCTTGTTTTATGTTGCTTTTTGCCATGCTGTAATTTGTCGATCTCTTGATGTTTTCATTTCCCGTTTGTCCTAGTTTTCCTCTCGTTTGTCGCCATTTAACATTTCCTACCAATAATGTTTCGATCAATGTGTCATGTATCTGTATATGTACGAAATATTTTATTTGTTCTCATTTGCTGTTCCTGTAGTAATTCTTCTCTTCATTAAAATATTTTTCAAAACGTCTTTATTTGCATGGTTTTAAAAAAAAATATATAATATGGCATATTCTTATGAATGTCCAAACAAAACTGTTTTCTCACTCTGAGCTTTATAACAGAACACAATAATATTTAAGAAATCTGAACATCTAAAAACAACAACTAATTTTTTATCATAAATTTATGAAATTAAATAAGAAATGTTGAAATTATCGAATTTTTAATGAACGAAATGATTTTAACTGGAAAGGCAAGTTAGAATAAAAACGTATTCAAGCACAAAATCCATTTAATTTTCATATCGCTTCGCGACTTCCCTGTTACAGCCTCGCGTTTCCCTGTGCCGGCTCGCCCCCATGTTAATAAACCCCAGGGCGTCCTTTCTTTCTTGTAGCCTACTGTGTGTCGAAGATATAAGAAACTGTTTACTATCAGTATTTCTCCATGTATTTTTATATTTATTGTTGACGTTTTCTATTCTTTGCTGAAAACCATAGTACAGTATTTGTTTTCTGTACGGTAATATTCAATCCAGATTCTTTATTAGTTTTGTTTGTTTGATCTACTAGCTCTTGCTCATTCTCGGCTATCAATTTTGTGTCACTGCATATCTTATGTTGTTTATTATTTGTCCATTGATCTTAAGCTCTGTCAGGCCTTGGGAGATTTGAAACCGATATAGTTAATGTTTATTAAATACACTGCAAGCGCTACGTGACATACGACATCTTCCAATCCAGAACAAATATCACACTAAGTGGGTCAACGTACCTAAGAACGCTCACGTGACAAAACTGAATAAACCCAACTCACCTTTTTCAGTCATTCTCGTGTGTCTTTGCTGTCTGTCCATGTCTCACCTTCAAATGCAGGTAACAGTAACGTTACTACCATAATGAAACAACCACAACTTGTCACGTATAGCCTACAGATATGCTTCTAAACACACGTGTAAAATAGTGTATACGTGTGCAGCCTACGTGATATATACCGTGTTGCAGTTGTGTAACATGACCTCCATTTTGTTACAAGATCACTAATTTACTTTTTTAATCACGTTTTAAAAAAAAATTGCATCACGACTTTTCAGGCAAGTGCTATCTTTGCCATCTCCATTTTTATCAATTTGGTTGGTTTTTTCTGGGTGAAGGGAAGACAAGTGGTGGGGGTTCGTCTTAAGAGATCTAATTAATTTGTATTTCCCTGAAACACGGGAGTGGATGGCTGAGCAATTAGGATACCGATTTCTTAGTCATGATGCAGGTTCAAACCCATTACATTCAGTCATTTTTTCTTCAACCAAATTACAATACCAAACTAACGATGCATACACACTGTGTGGAATCATACAGAACAAGCGGCATTTCTTCTTTATTCAGCCTCAAGTATCTTTCTTTATTTTGTCGTCAGACTGCTGGTGGATTGTAGCTCGGTGTAGTAGTGTTCTGTGTTTGTCTTGCGCTTTTTGGATTGATTTCATCTTTTGACATGATGAATATCATGCCAACATTATTAGAATATCTATCCAACTTTTCCTTCTTCTCATCCCCTTCCGCTTTGATTTTCTGCTGTAGAAGGCTTTATGGTCATTGAGGCATGGCTGCATTCTTACTATCTATTGTCTATTCCCAGGGGGATGATGGAGTTGGCTGTCCACTCTTGCCGTTAAGCGTAGGGATGGGAGCTTTAATTTGCGTTCTAGGGCCAGATGAGTCGCCCTTGTTGTGTTGTATCCGTGTTTATGTAGTGTGGTCTTGATAGTGTCTATCCATCTTTTTCTTGGTCTTCCCTTAGCTCTAGTACCGATCTCTTTTTATTGTATGCTGCTATTGGTGGTTGGTTGTATTTCATTCTCATTAAATGTCCAAACCACTGCATTTATTGTCTTTCGATGTATTCGGTGCATGAAGTTATGCCCACTCTGCTTCTGATGTTCTCATTTCTTAGTCTGTCTTTCTTGGTGACTCCCATTGCCTTCCTCAAGCATTTCATTTCACATGTGGTGAGCTTTCTGATGTGTTTCTGTAAGAGACTAAGTTTGACACTGGTAACAAAGTGTTGGTGAGCTTTCTGTGATGTGTTGCTGTAAGAGACCAAGTTTGGCACTGGTAACAAAGTGTTGATAGGAAAATACTTTTTATCATCTGTCTTTCACTTCCATCTTGATCTTTGGGTGTTGTAGTAATGGTGCCAGCTGGTATGTCACTGCATTTGCTTTTTGACAACTTGTCTCTATTTCTCTATCTAGTTTTCTGTCCTCTGTAAAAATGTTTCCTAAATATTTTAATTCAGAAACTTGCTTTACTCTGGTGTTATCTATGTGTATGTTTGCTTGAAATATTCACAAAATAGATGAGACTGCAGTAAAACTATTTGATTGGCAAAACACGTAATCACAAAGTACTGTAGTTTTACAAATTACAAAAACAATGACAAAATACAGCAACTTTTCGACCAACAATGCCTTTATCAAGCAAACGAACAAAAGGAGTGACAAATTTAAAAAACAAATGGACGACTAAATACAAACGTTTCTATTGAAAATATGGGAATAAAAACGAATAACGAAATAAATGTAACACAAAAACACACATAAAAACTAGAAATAGAAAGGAAGAGAAACAATGAAAAATCTAGTAAACATATAACTTGAATACATGCAACATATGCCCATATAGATTACAAGGTATGGAAAGAGAAAGTACTAAGAAGCATAGGAATGTAATACGTTGAGCCCACGTGGTCGCAAGGTACCATACAAAGAAATCAACCGATTCTCCAGAGCAAGTCGACTGCGATCATCCGAGGAACATGATCGGATGGCTGTGACCTGGACATCGTGAGCTTCTAAATGTCCATTATCATTGATATGGTTGGCTACAGGAGTCACAGAGCATTGGCGTATGTCGCGCAAGTGTTGGGTGAATCGGTCACTGAGCCTCTTGCTTTTCTCGCCGATATAAGCCTTGTTACACCGCTTACAGATAATGCCATAGATAAGATTACGGACTAGTATGTGAAACCATCGTCAATAAGAAACGTAGATAAAGGAAAAGATACAGTACGCGTCTGTATCACATAAGCACACGTGTTGCAACGCCGACGGCCACACTGTACAGTGCCAAAATGGGTCTGGATATTGGACTTAAGGCGACTGTGTACCAACATATCCTTAAGGCTTCTGTCCCGTCTGTAAGCCACCAAAGGATAGTTGCTGAAGACAGAACGGGTCTCAGAATCTGACTTAAGGATAGACAGATGACGGAATAAAACATTTTTCACCAGTGAACTATGGGGATGGACAGTTGAGATAAGTTTTACTCTGCAGAGTTAGTAGTCCTATGCTGGCTGGTGAGGGCCTGCTGGCGATTTTCTGAACTCGATGCAAGGCCGAGACAAGCACCCTCTCCGGGTATAGGCGCCTGCGAAAGAAATCAAGCATCTCGCGAGTTCTCCCAAGAAAATAATCATCCTCGCTACAAAGGCGCAAGAGCTGCGAGAATGGCAAAGAGTCACGACAAGCCCGGGGATGGGAAGAAGTATAAAGGAGAAAACTATGTGCATCAGTAGGCTTGTAATATACTGATGTAGTGATAGTGGATAGGCGTATGGTGATAGTAATGTCAAGAAAGTTGACACAAGTAGTGGAGATGTGAGAAGTAAAACGAATAGAAGGGTTGAAAACATTAATAAAATTTATGAAGCGTGACAAATCGGCTTCAGGCATATCAGTAATGCCAATACAGCCATCAATGTATCTGTGATAGACAGACGGAAGGGGGCCACCATATGCAGTCCATACTAGGTGTTCAAGATAACACATGAACAGACAAGCATATGTTTGCTTGGCTTGGTGTTCTGCTGATTTTCATGGTCTCGGTCTTACTAGGTGGCTAAATCATTTTATTCTAGTTTTTTAATAAAACATTTTCATCATCGGAAACAATCATTAAAAGAGACATACCTTGAGGTGGATTGGGCATGTATGTCTTATACAGACTAATGATGTTAAGGACACGACAATCAAGCGTGTCATGTCGACAAGCGGCCCAGGCTGAGAGAACAATTGGTCAGGTGACCACAGTTGCGACACTACCAAAAGGGGAAGAATTGATCCCAATAGATTGTAGTATGATCAACTATTGCAACGGTGTCATTACAATTGGAAGAGAATGTAGAGATTAGGGGAACATGGTGGCTAAAATCGCAGTTAGGCAGCTATCGCAGCTGATATAAGATAATGCAATGGATGATGATGTTGTTGTATATACCGATGGGTCGGTGCATGGTGGTGAGAATCGGCTGGGGTTTCTTAGCTAATGCGCATGATAGGGTTGTTGCAGAGCGAAGTGGAGCATACAGGACTACTACTTTTAGTATGAGGATGGATGTTGAGGCCGTTACTGCTGCCCTCCACTGGCTGTCTGGGACTCCGTTTACTAGGGTCATTGTTGTATCTGACTTTCTGTCGATACCGCACAAGCTCCAAAAGTGCACATCTCGATTTGAGTGGATGTCGTCTATAGAAGTTTCTAACCTCCAGCGGCTTACGTGGATCTACTGTCCTGGGCATGCGGGTGTTTGCGGCAATGAGAGGCAGACATGCTTGCACCAACAGCATTGATTGTTGGGGAGTTGAAGATGGATAAGGGGATGCTCTCCGGTCTCTTCGCGACTGTCTGTTGGATGAAGACACTAAATTAGATGTTGAATCGATCCACCGATTTAACCAATTTGGAGCTACCCGTTGTACATGTCGAACTGGATGCCCGAGGGACAGAATGAGGACTGTGTTTAACCAGCGAGCAGCAGGAGCCATCAGTATGCATACTCTTCGATATCTGTTGGGAGAGACTTGAGCACCTATGGGCATGCCCAGAGTGTAATGGCGTCAGTCTAGTAACTAATACCAGTAGGGGCATTGGTTAGGACAGATTTCCAATGGACAGCGAGTGTGAAGAGAAGGTTTGGATCTTTCTTTTTCTTCTTCTTCTTCTTCGATCGCTCCATATCGACCACATTCTAAACCACTCTTGTGATTTATATGTGATCTGAGCCTAAAAGCGATTGTACATTGTGCCAGTTATGCACCTACAAGTAGGCCAGAAGATTCGATTTCTGCGACACTTTTTATTTACTAGGGTAGCTTCCTAGGCCCCTACCTCAGTCGTCTTTTACGACATGCCTTGTATGTCGTAGTGTTACTATTCTTTGATCCATGCGGGCCACGGCGATCCGTAAGTTCATAGCACACAGCTGCGGTACTGAGACTTACGTTCATGCACACAGCTGTACGGATACTTGCACACAGCTGCGGTACTGAGACTTACGTTCATACGCCTACTAGCTGCAGATGTACTGAGACTTACGTTCATAGACACAGCTGGGTACTGAGACTTACGTTCATGCACACAGCTGCGGTACTGAGACTTACGTTCATAGCACACAGCTGCGGTACTGAGGTTCCCATTTTGTAACCTTTTTTCTTCTTCTTCTTATTTGCGTTCGTTCTTTACGACCAATTTTAATCACTCTTTGTGAAAACGTTTGATCTTTGCCAAGAACGTGTATACGTTGCACATTGGTTTGGTAGCCCCTAAACGCATAGAATTCTACACGCTTTAGGAATGTGCATCCGATTTCAGCCAATAACCTTCTTTTTTAATCTCTTCCGTTTTAATGAACAAAATGCTGTCTGAATGAATTGTTAAAGAGATTACACCAAACATATCTTATCAAATAGCTGTAATAGGTGTTCTTTATCTCATCACATACGTTAGGCTATAACTGCCTAGCTACAGATAAGATGGTCTTACTTGCGAACCCTTGTAGTTGTGTGTGCTCAGTAGAAGGTTCTCAACCTGTTCCTCTTCTACGTTCGCTCTACATCGACCACTTGTTGAACCACTCTTTGTGGGTGGTCGATATGTGATTTGAGCCTTAGAGCGTGAGTTTGTTGTGCAAATTAGACGACTACCTCGCCCGTGTTGTGACGGGGTCCACAATGGAAGCAAAGAATAGTACCACTGCGACCTACAAGGCATGCAAATTAGACACTGACCTCGGCCGTGTGTGACGAGGGACCTCGACCAAAGGCATGTCAAGAGGACTGAGTAACACTGCACCTACAAGGCATGTCGTAAGAGGTGACTGATGTAGGACCTAGGAAGCTACCTAGTATATAAAAGCGTCGCAGAAATGGATTTGTTGGCCTACTTGTGGTGTATAACTGGCACAACGTACAATTGCTCCTAGGCTCAGATCACATACAATCACACAGTGGTTAACAAGTGGTCGATATGGAGCGTTCGAAGAGGAAGCCTACATACATGTAGTCCACCATATCCGGTTTCTGCATGCTTTTTCGGGTTGCCACCTACATAGGAAAAAACAACTGACCAAGTGAGGTCATTCTCATAGATGAGCAAAAGCTCTGTTAACCTTTGATCTCGCGATTAGTTTCTCGGTCTATACCACTGGTAGATGGGGTTAGCTTGTGCGTTCCACAGGTCATCAGTAGGTTAATAATTTTCATTATTCACACTTTCTAAGAAAGACTAGCCAACCCCAACTCTGCTGGACGCAGAGCCAGGCGCAGAACACACCATGTAGACCTCTCAACATGTGTTTCTCTCTCTCTCGATCACCCTTAGACTGATGTACCAGATTTTCCCATAAATCACATTCATGTGGAAACCTGATTCATACAGCCCTAGCATGGGTGGGGTTCGTCACATCTTCAGCACCATTTGGAGCTCTGGTACTTATTTTTCGGTGATGTATCCGGTTTCATCCAGCGTTTACTGTGGTCAATCTCTCCGTCAGCCTTTGGCTGTCCCAGCCTACATCAAAGCAGCAGGTAACATGTGTTTCGACAAAAATGTGAAGCTCTTATTGTGGTTTACAGCTTACAAAGTACATTGGAACAAGATCACTACACCCTCAGTAACACTTCTATAAAGAAGTAAATGTTGGAAGAGAAGACTACTACAACAATACTAAAAGTGAAGTGTTGCAATGACAGGATCATTGTGTCGTATTTTGTACAAGTTTGAGAACCTCTAATTCAGTTGTAGCTAGCTAGCTATGAAGAGGATATATTACCTTGAACTTGTCACGTATTATACAGTCAATTAGCAGTGTATTAGCACATTCGCGATGGTACCCATATTCGTGCTTTTCTATATGTAGTGTATACAATATAGGTGATTGCATATACAATTACTATTCTGGTTTTCTATATATGTACGGTATGCAATATAGGTGATGTTATATACAATTGACACTGGTTTTTATCGCAATGTACTCTAATCAAAACACGTAACTAAAGAACTTGTAGGGATTTACGGCTCTACTCTGAGCGCAGATAGGTGCCCAGTCATATAGCTAACTGAAAGCGTCAACGACATAGCACTAACAAGATAGCTTCGCCGAAGAGTCTAAATTGTACTGCTATTCTGTCATTTCAAGCACCCATTTTTATCTAGGTAGTCTGCCCAGCGTGTTCGTAGCGCGTTGGACTGCGGGTGACTAGTCCTGTGTGTGAGGGTTCAATTCCGCGGACTGGCAGAAAAGCTACAGGTTCCCCAGATTCACGGTGTTCGTGGCACCGAACGGAAGGGTTACGATGTCCATGGCACCGAGCCGAAGAGCTGAAAGCTCAAGTGCTTCTGGATCGGGAAAAAAATATCTAGGTAGTCTAGGGAAGTGGGCGTCTGTAGGCGTCGGTAGTGAGCTTGATCACAATCCTAGCGTACCTGGTTCAAACTCCACGGCTGGTAGTTTGGAAGTAAATTTGTTCGGCGTGGATTTTTAAGAACCGTAAAAATATACCTCACCGTTCAGGAAGCAATGTAAAACAAACTGAACGTATAAGTGGTGTCTAGAAAATCGACTCGTTTACTGTGGTTTATGGCGAAGTCCTGTTATCATACCGTGTGGTATAATGAGAAATAAAGTGTTATGCCTGTCGACCAGCTAGCCCTATTGTTAAGGCACCCAAACATCTCACTGACAGCTAAACAACAGTTGATAAACAGCATTTTCATACCTACTTTGTGTTACTAGAGCCAAACAGGACAATGAGCAGAAAGCAGTCCCAAAAAAATGACTACATGTGAAATGCGTTGACTGCGAAAGTTACCAAGAACGCCAGAAAAGAGAGTCACCAACATCAGCATAAGAAAGAAAGTTTTGCACAGAACCTTGCTTGAATTACATTGAGAAATAAAGAATAAAGTGGTTTGGCCACTTGATAAGAATGCATCCGAACTCCACAGTATACAGAGTCTTCTACAACAGAACATCAGGAAAGGAAGGCGAGAGGAGGACTACGAAAAAGATGGTTAGATGACGTAGCAGATTCCTGAAAAATGATTCCTGATGGCATAGCAGAGCAAAAATAACAATCACCCAAGCCACCAGAACAGCACAAGATAAAAACAGAAAACTACAACACTGGGCAACAACCCGGTAACAGTGTACGACAAAAGAAGAAGATGCGTGTACCAGCGGAACATTTTTGGGTGATGTGCTGAACATCACATCAGCCATCTTTATTTATGTCAACATCACATCAGCCATCTTTATTTATGTCAACATCACATCAGCCATCTTTATTTATGTCAACACCACATCAGCCATCTTTATTTATGTCAACATCACATCAGCCATCTTTATTTATGTCAACATCACATCAGCCATCTTTATTTCCTAGTGTTTCTTTAGTACCCAATTGAGGCTGGGTTGTCTGAGAGCTGAAATAGCAATTCTTCGCTGTAATAGGAATTTTCGATCCAGCATGTGAATCGTTTTCAACTATTTACCCTTGTTATAGATAAATTTCTTGTTAGAGTTGTACTCTGCTAGTCGTGTTCTCCCATGTTTAAAACAATGTGGCCTCTCAAATTTCATTATTGCAAGCAGGGGAAGCTTATGACTTCTGTCCATGTTGACAGCGGTCAAACTAGAAATTGTGTTTTGTTACGACTGCATGCTTTCTCCCATCTCAGCGAATGTGCGTGTGGTCTAACAGCATACAACTGTGCTGCTATTATAGTACAATATAGTCTCGGACATCCCAAATTGACACGTAAGCACAATATCACACAGCAAGCATTGTTGTTATTTTTGCATTATACAAGTTGACTTAAATCTTCTGCGTTTTCACTAGATTTCAATCTCCTAATAAAAGTCGCCGTCTGCCTTAGATTGTGAGCCACGCCATACTGTTTGTCTTGGACGCTGGTAAAAAAATAGCCGTCCATCGCAAGCGATGATGACAACAATCTCAGACGTGTACTGTTGCACCTCTCTGGTGTGTGCGGAGGTGACTGTAGAGTACAATCCTAGAACAGAATCCCCGACCACAGGTGGGGCATACATGATCAAGGTTAGACATGTGCGTGTTGTGTGCTCTGTCTTTTCGCGCTGCTCGTTTTCTCTGTGACTCAACAATACGATGATTCTCAGCTATTCGGGTTCCTCTTTTGTTGTTACAGCGCCACATTTGGCGATCTTGCGCAAGGATTCCCAGCACGTATTGTCTATATCGAAGCATTTCAGAGACACTTTAAGAGTGTCTTTAAAGCGTTTTTCTGTCCACCAGCTAAACGTCTGTCCCCTTCAAGCTCGCCATACATCGTTAGTTCGACATTCTTCCTGCGTGATTAAATCTTCGAAGTAGAGCGGCGACCGTAGAATCTGTTATCCCATTCCTCATTGTGAGGAGTCATTGTACCATGTTATGCGCCTTACGGTCTGGTGCATCCGGTTTCTGCCAGCATTTCTTTCGGGTTTAGTTGACTTATATGAACATTTAAAAAATATATGAAGTAAAAATTGCGGTATTATAAAAAAAAAATTCTGCTGTATTAAGATTTTAATTGATTGAACCAGCGTCGGTACATCAATTCTATCTCCCCGCAGCTACCCCGCAGCCAGGATTTCCTAGGGTTCCCCGGATTTGGGTAATTCTATTTGATGCGCGTAGGGGTTACGATCGCGTGTTTGTATTTGGTATGAGTGTTGTATTTGATAGGCTCGCGTCTTTGTATTTGGTGACGACCTACTAAAACTAACCGGTCGAATGACTTGAGGCGGCTATTGGATTTTGGAATAAAAGGTGTACTGAAACAAGATAGTTAGCTCCTGACTTTCTTCCTTTCAAATTCTTCTTCTTCTTTTCTTCCACCATTTACTTCTTTATAGACTTATACTTTTTCTGTGTTGCTCTCTGTGATACCAGGGCATTCTTGTCAGTTGTCATTTAAGTCATTTAATCTGTTGTTCTTTTATGAATTGCACGACTGGTTTCACATCCAGTCTTCTGAGTTCTTCATTTCTAATTTTGTCTCTTATTGCATGCTGTACTTCTCACCCTTGGTGTTAACTAAGCTCTGCAAATACAAGTTCTGAAATATTATTTTCTTCCTCTATTCCTGCTTCTCTACTTATGTTGTCCATGTATATTATAAACAGCAGTTGGGAGAGCACACATCCCTGTCTAACTCCTGAGTTTACTGTGAATGTTTTTGTAGACCTTGATGAGATGTTTGCTGATTCCATATGTTCTTAGATAATCCCATAGTTTGTTTCTATCGACTCTGTCGAAGGCGTTTTCCTGGTCTATGAATGCCACACTACAGGTCTTGTTATGTTCTATTGTTCGTTCCGCCAGTTATCTTAATGTGAATATTGCATCGGTACAGCTTCTATTTCGTCTGAAACCCATCTGTGCTTCTGAGAGTTGTTCTTCGGTTTGGTCTTAGTCTTTTTTTCAGTTATCTTAGCCTACATTTGTCCTATGTGACTTAGTAGTGAGATTCCCCTATAGTTATTACATTCCTTCTTGCTGCCTTTGTTTTTCAAAATTGGTGTGATTATTGCTGTTTGCCAATTTTCTGGTGTTTCTTGGTTCGCCTGAAATATTGTCTTTATATTAAACATGCAGTCAATATATGTTGTATAAACTTCAATCTTTCGTGTTGGCGCTGCCATGGGGTTAAGACATCTACAGCACTTTGTGTGCTTTTATCCATCAGTACATCCTACCTGTTTCTAATTTCAATATTGCTGTCTTTAGCAAAGGAGTCTGCAAAATGATCAGCTGCTTGTTTTTCTGTGAGGGTCTGTGTCCCTTGAGGATCCTTTAGGCTATGTCGGCAGGGATCTAACTACTGGCAGGTCTAATCAAGCCGAACAGATTGAAAATGAAAGACCAGACTAAAGGGCGGGAACGGGTGATGCTCCATAAGGTGACAGCGCAGAACCCACCGGCGAGTGGTAGTTGCTCTGGCTGCAATCATCTCAGTCTATGGGTTAATGGCAGCCCTCCTCTCTACTAAGACTTTCTGTGGCTAGACCGCAATCTTCTCTATAAACCCTACAAGCACTCCAGTCCAGACAATTGCCATATCTACAGATCCTACTGTCTAAACTGTTCAGTCTGCGCAAGGTATAACATGACAAATCGACTCCGCTGACACATGTATACAAAATTCAAGATTGGCAATTCAACCATGTGTACAAGCACATCCGACTGCAGAGCATATACTTCAAGACTGCTCCGAATATCTTCTTCTTCTTTGCGTTCGTTCTTTATGATCAATTTTAATCACTCTTCGCAGCGCCGGATTAGCCTAGTAGCAGAAGTAGCAAATGCTACGGGCCCCGCGCTTCTGGGGCCCCGCGCCTATGTGACAGAGATGAAAAGAAAAAAAATAACCAAGATGTTATATAAAAAACACGCAAGCTGTCTGAATTTTTAGATGTCGTGTGTGATGGTGCTGAATGCAAAGAAATCGAAGCAGAAAATACAGAAATCGCGTCTCACTGTGTAGTAGATGAAGGCAGTGCTATAGAAGCATCATCATTACCAATATTACCATTAAGATCAGCAACTCTTCATGATTTAGCCACATTTTCCACAAGACAAACTGAAGTCGAATGTACAGCAAGTCCTCCAAATTTAGCCAAATCTTCGAGCCAAAGAGAGGCAGAAAGCACTGCACATGTTTCCAATGTAGCAACATCTTCTACAAGGGCACGTGAAAGCAATATGGCCTACATTTTCAAATATTGAGCCCAAAGCCGAAATCCTGACTGACTGTCAAGAATATCAGCAACAAACTTCAAGACGACGCAAGCGTAATACTAAATACGACAATTTCAGCGGCTCTACAAAAATTTGAAAGTCAGGTGTTTATTGTCATAATTGATAACGCACAAGGTACCTTAGCTAAACGCATGGAATAGTACCATAGAGTGAAGGGTGTATTTGGAATACTTCGACAGTTAAAATCTCTTACAGCAGAAGAGATCTTGAAAAGAACTCAAAATATTGTCAGCTCTTATCAAGAGGATTTGGAAGAAAGCCTAGGCGACGAACTTGTGCAGTTCGTTGAAGTGCAATTTTATAAACTTATAATGAAAAATTCATTAGACTAGTGTTTCCCAACTTTAAAAATAGTCGACAATATCGTCTAAATTACCCCACCTTAATGAACATTTGTAGTAGGGTGGAGACGTTTATTCGGGTTTACTCTATTGTTTACATGATGGCAATTAATCTCCGCTGTAGTTTTGTAATGATGATGTTAATTGGTGGTCAACAATGATGTTACAAAATACCAACTCAGTCAGGCAGACGCCCGAGTTACCGGGGCCCAAATTTTGGGTGTAAAGAATATAACCACTATTACCTGCCATGCATGTCGTAAGAGGCGACTAAGGAGGTTTGGCTGAAATCGGATGCATGTGTCCTAAGCGTGTAGAAGTCTATGCGTTTAGGGGCCTACCAAACCAATGTGCAACGTATACACGTTCTTGGCAAAGATCAAACATATCACAAAGAGCGATTAAAATTGGTCGTAAAGAACGAACGAAAAGAAGAAGGAGAAGAGTCAGGCAGACTTCATATAGCTTTATTTCATGACTGGACAAAAACACGTCTGTCTAGTTGTAGTGTTTATGTTGGTCTCCCCTTCGTCACTAACGTTGCTACGCAGTCCCTACACAATTCTACGTCAACTTGTTTCACTACGTAAATGTCTCGTTTAGTGTTGCCATTCTGCTTATAATGAGCAGATACAGATTTGGTGCGCAAACACTACAGTCAACTAATTTCATATCTACCAACCTATCTATCTAAACTACCTGTCTGGCCTGCTGGCTACCACCTGGGGTTGAGGGACTGGCTGCATACCTTCTACACATTGAATGTAATTTTCTTAGAGAAATTGATTTGTCTAGTAATATCTCTAAAGTTGCTCACATTAAATCGAGACTCCTTCTGACTATATGAGGTCGTTCCGGATTAGGAACATACTCAACCATTAGGGACACATAAGCTTGTCGTGCACCATAGCATTCTACTCGTATAGGTCACCGTGAAAAGTGTCGACCTTCGCCAATGTTTGGAGATGGACGACCTGTCAAACCATTACTCTGTCGGCCTTACTTTTCGGCCACTGAGAGTTTATTCCGGTATAGGAACATTCTCAGCCTTTTCGAGACGCGTATCGGCATTTGACAATTTTTGAATTCTGCATTTTTCCTGACCCCGAGAGACACTGGACTGGGGCTGCATACAAATAATCTAGAGGGTCGTTTCAGATGGCACTGTAAACGCAACTGAAATTTTTTTGAACTCGCCACTATCACCCGCTCCAGTTCTTCCATTTTACTTCCTCCAGAGCAGATAAGCATTCCATTTTGTGTATTAAAATGGAATTATTGTATTACTTGTACGTTTGAATAGCTAGTAGGCGATATGAGCGTAGAGGAACATTGGCAGCAGATAAAAGATACATGGAAGGATACATGCTCAGATATTTGGGGAGATAAGGAGCGTAAAAACAAAGGTGGGGGGCGTTGACAAACTGTTATAATGTGGAAGGGGGCGTTGACAAACTGTTATAATGTGGAGGGACGTTACAAAGTTTATGTTGTGCAAAGTGGGCCGAAAAAGCTTGGGAATCCATGGTATAGATGGACTGAGATAGTAAGATAAGATTACAAACGAGGAACTCAGAGAAAGAACTAAGCAGATACCAATGGAGAAAGAGCTAAGGAAGAGACGCTGGATACCGGCCGCAAGAATTGCAATGTTTTGGAACCCGCCAGGAAAGAGGAGAAGGGGAAGGCCTAGACATACCTGGAGAAGAGAGTTGGAGATTGATATGAATAGGATAGGTAAACCATGGAAAGAAGTGGAAGGGATGGCAGGAGAGAGGAACATCTGGAAGAAGTTTGTGCTCCGCCTGGAGTTTAAAGGTGAAGAAGAAGTATTTGAATATTTTTGGCCCTGAAAAGGGCCTTTTAATGAGTTGCCGATTATTGTGGAGGCGAGAAGTAACAGATGTCTGCAAAAATGGCGTTGAAGATGTCAAGACCACTAGATTCAATGCGCTGACGCCACATGAACTCGCACAAGTAGGAATCTAGGTGATGCCTGTGCGTCCCATTCTGCTTCTTGTTTCTTTCTTTCGCTGTTCGCCACATCCGCTCTACGTGTTGCGTATGAGCACCTGTTACCGGATCAACAAAATTGGCGGAGTGGTTTACCGTCAAATGTGTATAATTTTTATTGGTGCCGATCCCAGAATACGCGGACCATTGGTCTGATATTATGGTTGTGCCAGGCCTAATGTGTGCTGTTATGATTGGCATAAGTGTTGCGGCTGTTCTATCTGGAACACTGAACAAGAAACATTCGCTTGTCTCCCGACAGATACCTCCAAATACCCACTGTGGTGGGAAGACCCTACCAACATGACTTTTGCGTCTAGTGAAAAGGCTTTCGTCTATTTCCACAATGGTATTTGGTCCTCCGATCACCATTGGTTTTTGGAGAAGTTTGTGGGTACACACTTCCCGGAGGTAATTAGACCAGTCAATGGTTGCTGTCTGTGACATACCCAGCTCTGAGTCGCAATACTCGATGCTTGATAACTTCTTTGACCAGCTGTATACAAACAGAATAACCTGTCGGTAAGGCAGTCGCGAGTTCTCAAGCCATGTGCCTTTGCGAATGGCGATGTCCTGGCGACATTGTGATTGAAAGCACCTCCATCGGTCCTGTTTATCCCCCAGTGATAACACCATAACATGATGGTTGGAACAGTATCTCACCGAGTGTAGAATGCCTTGCTGCTGTAGAAAGCAAACGCTGCTCTGCTTATCATGTACTAATGCTGAGAGTTCAAGGAAATTCATGATTGGAATGATCACACAACACAACGTGGCGAACTGTTAACAGAACCAGGCACCGGACAAAAACTATAACACACCGGCCCAACTTACGTTCCCGCCAAAAATTAACTGACCAATACACACCCGTTCCCGCGAAATTGTTGCGAAGCAAAAAATTAACTGACCAACCATCCCTCAACCACCCCTTCCCTAGAATTCTTACCTGCGGAATTGTTTGCGCGGACACAAACCACCCCTTTCCCTAGAATGAGCAAGTCCGCGACATTTGCTGCGAGGTTGCTGCGGGGAGATAAAATGGAAGTACCCCAGCGTCATTGTACATCGGGGGAATAACCATGTATGCTCTAGTCTTACTTACACAAGAAGATCTCAGCGACAGTACACGAACTCTGTAGCACCGACGATGATAAAGCAATTTTTTTGCGCGGAAAATGGCTAGACAGTACACTCTTATCGATTTTCAACTGCCACTGGTTATTTGAATAGCTCAGATTGAACGTGGACCTGTGTTTTATCGTCCATTTCCGAAATTACCTCTCTTTGCACTCTTTGATGATGATCGAAAATGTATTCTCGAATACTGAGAGCACAGGTGTTTATCCTTCCCCAGGGTCAATATTCGAGTCTACATATCAGCTAACAGCGTCTGCATCGCGTCCAACCCACGACTTGTCTGACTCCCACTTCTGATACTGAACACCTCGTGTAGTCATCCTTGTCATACTCTATAGTTGGAAAATCAAGAAGCCTCATCGCCACGAAGTGGATATCTCTAGTGCAACCAAAATGATGCGCATAGCTTTATATTGTATTCTCTCCAGTGGTTCATTTTGCATCTTACTAACAGTGATGATAGCCATATCATATTCGATGGTTGAAAGGTCCTAGGACTATATTAGCAGCCGCCATACCATTACAAAAGTTTACGTATCTTGAATTCTCCGGAAGGAGCTAATTCTTATTTTTCATATTTGTAGGCTTACACGCTCTGATATAACCAATAAAAGGTTCACCTTAGGTTGAAACGACGTGCCTCGGTTTAAAGATGCTTTAATTTCCCATATATAACAAACACAAGGACTTTGCTGAGAGAGGGTCAAGAAATATTCGTCTCAGTTCCTTGGAGGAGATTGAGCGCGTTGCCCATGATAGAGCGGTATGGAGAAATTGCTTGCAGGCCCTGTGTAACGTATAACGGTACGAGATGAATTATTATTTATACCTTTACAGTGACATGCTCCCTTAAAATACAAGTTGCTGTCAAATTTCGCACCCAAAAATTGTATCAACACCGCACATTATCTGTATATGCGACTGTAATTTTTAAGGGAGAACAATGTTGGTACTACTTTGGTAGGATTAACTAGTACCCCAGAGACATCCCAACAAGCTGTGATCAAGTTCCTCCTGAGTTGTTCTGTGATTGCCAGACAATGTAAGGGAAGTCACCCGGACAATAACTTCACGAAGGGTGTACTGTCAAATCATTGACATTATTGTACCAGGTTTTCTCATATGGTTCCAACCTTTCCGGCAGATATGGCAAGCCACCTACCGAGAGCATTGCACAAACTCAGATATGGCAAGCCACCTACAGAGAGCGTTACACAAACTCAGATATGGCAAGCCACCTACAGAGAGCGTTACACAAACTCAGATATGGTAAGCCACCTACAGAGAGCGTTACACAAACTCAGATATGGTAAGCCACCTACAGAGAGCGTTACACAAACTCAGATATGGCAAGCCACCTACAGAGAGCGTTACACAAACTCAGATATGGCAAGCCACCTACAGAGAGCGTTACACAAACTCAGATATGTTAAGCCACCTACCGAGAGCGTTACACAAACTCAGATATGGTAAGCCACCTACCGAGAGCGTTACACAAACTCAGATATGGTAAGCCACCTACAGAGAGCGTTACACAAACTCAGATATGGCAAGCCACCTACCGAGAGCGTTGTATAAACTCAGATATGGCAAGCCACCTACCGAGAGCGTTACACAAACTCAGATATGGCAAGCCACCTACCGAGAGCGTTGCACAAACTCAGATATGGCAAGCCACCTACAGAGAGCGTTACACAAACTCAGATATGGTAAGCCACCTACAGAGAGCGTTACACAAACTCAGATATGGCAAGCCACCTACAGAGAGCGTTACACAAACTCAGATATGGCAAGCCACCTACAGAGAGCGTTACACAAACTCAGATATGGTAAGCCACCTACCGAGAGCGTTACACAAACTCAGATATGGTAAGCCACCTACCGAGAGCGTTACACAAACTCAGATATGGCAAGCCACCTACCGAGAGCGTTACACAAACTCAGATATGGTAAGCCACCTACAGAGAGCGTTACACAAACTCAGATATGGCAAGCCACCTACAGAGAGCGTTACACAAACTCAGATATGGTAAGCCACCTACCGAGAGCGTTGCATAAACTCAGATATGGTAAGCCACCTATCGAGAGTGTTACACAAACTCAGATATGGTAAGCCACCTACCGAGAGTGTTGCACAAACTCAGATATGGCAAGCCACCTACCGAGAGCGTTACACAAACTCAGATATGACAAGCCACCTACCGAGAGCGTTACACAAACTCAGATATGGCAAGCCACCTACCGAGAGCGTTACACAAACTCAGATATGGCAAGCCACCTACCGAGAGCGTTACACAAACTCAGATATGGCAAGCCACCTACCGAGTGTTGCACAAACTCAGATATGGCAAGCCACCTACCGAGTGTTGCACAAACTCAGATATGGCAAGCCACCTACCGAGAGCGTTACATAAACTCAGATATGGCAAGCCACCTACCGAGAGCGTTGCATAAACTCAGATATGGTAAGTCACCTACCGAGTGTTGCACAAACTCAGATATGGCAAGCCACCTACCGAGAACGTTACACAAACTCAGATATGGCAAGCCACCTACCGAGAGCGTTACACAAACTCAGATATGGCAAGCCACCACCGAGGCGTTACACAAACTCAGATATGGCAAGCCACCTACCGAGTGTTGCACAAACTCAGATATGGCAAGCCACCTACCGAGAGCGTTACACAAACTCAGATATGGCAAGCCACCTACCGAGAGCGTTGTATAAACTCAGATATGGCAAGCCACCTACCGAGAGCGTTGCACAAACTCAGATATGGCAAGCCACCTACCGAGAGCGTTACACAAACTCAGATATGGCAAGCCACCTACCGAGAGCGTTACACAAACTCAGATATGGCAAGCCACCTACCGAGAGCGTTACACAAACTCAGATATGGCAAGCCACCTACAGTGTTGCACAAACTCAGATATGGTAAGCCACCTACCGAGAGCGTTGCACAAACTCAGATATGGCAAGCCACCTACCGAGAGCGTTGCATAAACTCAGATATGGTAAGCCACCTACCGAGAGCATTGCACAAACTCAGATATGGCAAGCCACCTACCGAGTGTTGCACAAACTCAGATATGGCAAGCCACCTACCGAGAGCGTTACACAAACTCAGATATGGTAAGCCACCTACCGAGAGCGTTACACAAACTCAGATATGACAAGCCACCTACCGAGAGCGTTGCACAAACTCAGATATGGCAAGCCACCTATCGAGAGCGTTGCACAAACTCAGATATGGCAAGCCACCTACCGAGAGCGTTGCACAAACTCAGATATGGCAAGCCACCTACCGAGAGCGTTGCACAAACTCAGATATGGCAAGCCACCTACCGAGAGCGTTGCATAAACTCAGATATGGTAAGCCACCTACGGAGCATTGCACAAACTCAGATATGGCAAGCCACCTACCGAGAGCGTTACATAAACTCAGATATGGCAAGCCACCTACCGAGAGCGTTACACAAACTCAGATATGGTAAGCCACCTACCGAGAGCATTGCACAAACTCATATGGCAAGCCACCTACCGAGTGTTGCACAAACTCAGATATGGCAAGCCACCTACCGAGAGCGTTACACAAACTCAGATATGGCAAGCCACCTACCGAGAGCGTTGCACAAACTCAGATATGGCAAGCCACCTACCGAGTGTTACACAAACTCAGATATGGCAAGCCACCTACCACTGTTGCACAAACTCAGATATGGTAAGTCACCTACCGAGTGTTGCACAAACTCAGATATGGCAAGCCACCTACCGAGTGTTACACAAACTCAGATATGGCAAGCCACCTACCGAGTGTTACACAAACTCAGATATGGCAAGCCACCTACCGAGTGTTGCACAAACTCAGATATGGTAAGTCACCTACCGAGTGTTGCACAAACTCAGATATGGCAAGCCACCTACCGAGAGCGTTACACAAACTCAGATATGGCAAGCCACCTACCGAGTGTTGCACAAACTCAGATATGGCAAGCCACCTACCGAGAGCGTTACACAAACTCAGATATGGCAAGCCACCTACCGAGCGTGTTGCACAAACTCAGATATGGCAAGCCACCTACCGAGAGCAACGAACTCAGTAGCTCCAGCAACAATCCTAAGAATCTCTGGGGAAAATGCGCATGTCAACTGAACAACCCAGATTTGAACCCACAACCTTTAGGACGCAAGCGTCTGCAGATACCCCCAAAAATTAATCTAACTGATTCAGTAAACTCCCTCTCATGAAAGCAACAGACCTCAATATTCAAATGTGTTACAATAAACTCCGGAGTCACATATATTCATGAAAACCAATATTGTGAGACGGAGGTCTGTCCCAGTGGTCAAGCACCACAAGACACTGTGTATGTATTTATTTATATATATATATATTGTAGTCATGCCCCCACTTATACAGCCTTGAGGCACCAAATCGTCAGTCTTACACATCAAAAGAAACCAAATGGTCAGATACAGATGGAGGACATACACTGCATGACAGCCTTCATAGAATCCTCAGGTCTGATAATCTAACTAGTTAGTCACTGGCAGGATGAAACAATAACTTGATGTTAACATGAACAATTCTTTCTAACAGCAATTGTTCATTTCAGGATAATCTTCATCAGATATGTCCATAAATACTGTGATCTCCTCCCAAGCATGTATTTCAGTGTGGATAGACTCGTAACTTTCTTGTTGATGTATCTAATGAGGTTTCCCCGTCTTGTCGCTGCTATCAGTATGAGTAACTTGTGCAAACGTGATAGAGAATACCCTTTAGCTTAGTTGAAATAGAGCATTGATGATGTCGCTTTTGTTCATAGAAGGTTCTATCTGAGCGCAGCATTGTTCGCTAGTGCATCCGTTCTCTCATTGCCCTTCACCTCAGAATGACCTGGGACATCTAAAAGCAATAACTTGTATTATGTCCTTCAGTTCCTCCCTATGAGGCCATTGCCTTGTAGTGTTGGGGAGGTTTACATGTTCCAATGATCAGTTATATGAGGACTATCATCATAGCATCTTGGGTCCATGGTCACTGCCAGCCTTTCTCTGGATGAAGAAATCAACGCTCGTGTAGGGAGTGCGGCTACTACATACGGTAAACTATCAAAGCGAGAGTGGGACAACATAAAACTGACATTGCAGACGAAGATTCAAATATATTGAGCCTGTGTAATTAGTTCTTTACTATCTGGCTCAGAAACATGGACAGCCTACTCAAGACACGAGAGAAGACTTAACATCTTTCACCTTTGATGTTCTCCAAGATTATGAACATCAGGTGGTACGACAAAATAAATAACCAAATCTGCCTTCCATCATGGGCATGCTCAGCAGTAGACGACTAAGATGGTTGGGGCATGTGAGAAGAATGGAAACTTGTCGCCTACCAAAACAAATGTTCTGTGAACTTTCGGAGGGGAAGAGGCACCAGGAGCAGACCACTACTCAGATATAAAGATGTCTGCAAAGCCTCAATGAAAAACTTTTCTATATTTCCCAGCACATGGGAAAAACTAGCTGATGACAGAGTTGTGTGGAAAGCCAAATTGCGAAAAGGCACAGTCTTTTGAGAAGAGACTTATGTATGAGCTGAGGGACAAGAGAGAAAAGCGAAAACTCAGAAGTTGTCACAGTAAAACACTTGCCAATTGACCGCCTGTAAAGACGAAAAAGGCCATATATATCATAGCATTTCAGACGTCCATAGGTGCTCCGATCTCTGCCTCAACCAATCCAACAGCCCAACACGATGTTGATATCTAACCATATGCCATCTAACCATAGTTCGATGTTGATTAATCAATCTCTTAGTATATTTGGTATGTCGTATTTTTCGGGCTACACCAATATCGACACCCATCTCTCTCAATCTGGTCAGCGACTGGGATTATGTTTAAAGATACAGTGGCCTGGACGGCAGGAACATATGTTCTCGGCAGGGTCACCCAGACAGGACACTGAGTAGCCAAACTAAACGTGGCTTCCTGGTCCATCCAGGTTAGGGGTTTGGCTAACAATCCCATCCCGTAAAACTCTGAAGACACTATTCAAAGGCACGAAGGGCAACCAGAGTCATGGACTCATGACTGGAAGTGGTAAAAGTCAAAAACAAGTTAACAGTAGAACAGAAACTGAAAGGAATGAATCACAGCTCAAAGGACAGTCAAAATTGGAGTGCATTTGTTGCTGCCCTAAGCTCCGATGGCATCACAGGAGAGAGATGTCCAATTATGAACGACAGAGTCAATTCTTATCTTTCCTTCTTATGTCCACAACCCCTTGGTATTTTTGTAATGGGTATACTCTTATTCAAGATAGTGGTAGGAGAACTGTATTTCATGCAGAAATTCTTTCTACATGTGTCTCTTCTTGTGTTCACTGACTATCAATTTAGGCATCGTGTGATGCTGCTGATTTTCACGTAAAGGCCTGCTTTCCTTTTTATCAGTGTCCCCTGCTACACAGGCATGCCTTTCTCCAACTTCAGAGGTACAGTTTACATGTGTTTTACATGGCTTCGAGTAGTTGTGGTAGCTTGTGACCCTAGGTAACATAATGCCATTAAGCTCAGTCAGGAAATTGCAAATTTCTATTGATGTGGGCTGACTTTTATATATGTTTGATAAAACACTAAGCTTTATTGCAATTTCACGAGGCCACGATTATTTATTGATGAAAAGTGTTTATAATGTTGACATCCTTTAGTATTTAATTTTAGTTGTGATGTAAATTACTTTGTTTTCGCATATTGTGGGGCATTGGCTCATAAACAACATCATGCCCCGGAAAATGAAGTATTTTGTCACGTTAACGACACAGTCGTTTGGAGAGAACTATTGGAAGGAATGGTTCATGGAGGTAGAAAAAGACCACAATAAAGGTATCAGCAGGACATCAAAGAAACTTTGAATATGATGCTAGAACAGGCGGGAGAACGTGTTGAGTTTTTGTGATGAGACATGCAAGAGACATGCTACTGATGATGATTAAAATGAATGAGTAAATCGAAGAAAGGGTTTTAAAGCCAAAAGATTTGACTTCATTGCACCGGGTTTTACCCCATATGGCTCGGTCCTCTCCCAGAATTGGCACGCCACCTGCCGAGAGTATTGCACAAAGCACGAACTCGTAGCTCCAGCAACAATCCTAGGGGTCTCTGGAAAAACTGCACCCGTAAACAGAATGGTGTGGTCTGGATTCTAACTCACGACCTTCGACTCATAAGGCAAAGGGCTTAACCACAGAGACCCCTGAGTAAATTGAATCTGACAGTCCAGTTACAAACAGCAGGCTACAAACTACTGACAGTCCAGCTACAATTGACATACCATAACAGTACACAGTTACAAATGGCAGACTTCAAGCTTTATCATCCATTCATCAACAAAAGTCCATTAAGCAAACAACAACCAAAAACATAAAATCTAAAAATGTATGAATAAAATAGTTATTCCAGTTTTTCCAATGGGAAATCTTGTCTTGGATCGCTCAACTCAACTGCTACCTGCAAATGAGAAATGCATGGTGTGACTACAAAAAAACATCTATTTACATTTCTAAAATGTCATGCAGCCTTTTCAGACACTAGGGTATAAAGTGCCTCTCACTTCACCTTTCTAGCCCCTAGTGTACATGAGGTTCAATTCCTTTCCTCATGTGTGGAACATCGAGTGTGGGATTTAACTCACAACTTTCTTGTGCCCGAGTCAATAGATGAATACTTATGTATTTAGCTCATCCAACCCTACGACAGCTATATACATACAGTAATTATCACATATCTGCCTTTGCAAATTTCACTGCGCAACAAAATCAATTAAACACTTAATGATCTGAAAGCCCAATGTCTTCATATCCCAATGTACAGTCCTAAAAGTGGTGCCTTGTGTCCATGTCTACAGAATAGGAGAGACTACTACTATGCACACATTGGCAGTCGCTAAATGCCAGGGAAGTAAACCATTTGGATGATTCTTCTTTGAACGCTCCATATCGACCACTTGTTAACCACTCCGTGATTTGTATGTGATCCACATTTAAGAGCGGTTGTATGTTGTGCCAGTTATGCGCATACAAGTAGGCCAGCACATCTGATTTATGTGACACTTTTTATTTACTATGGTAGCTTCCCCACGCCCCTACCTCAGTAGCCTCTTACAACATGCCTTGTAGTCTGCAGTGTTACTATTCTTTGACTATTATTTGCTCCTCTTGCGGGCTCCAGCAACACACATGCGCTTGGACAATTCAAAGTTTGTTGTAAGGGTAATATTAGATTGCCTATGATAGAAACAAATCAGAATTAAAAAAGACTGATTGTGGTTTTTTGTTTGGTTAATATTTATACTCTCTATTTATTATTATATTCGTTGGTTCTGATGCTTTCCCTGCGGTTCTTAAAACTCATTCTCTCTACGCTAGTGAAGAGACTAAGTAAGTAACAAAATATGTTTAAAATAAAAAATTAAGTAATAATACAGAAGGATGATGAGAATCCCATGGACTGCTAAAGTGATGAATATGGTGGTGTCGAATGAGGCCAAGAAACAGTCACCATTTTTCGGACATGTGATGAGGGGAGGTTTAGAGCACATTGCCACAGCCGGTAAAATCGAAGGAAGACGAGACAGAAGAAAACAGAGAAAGAAAATTTTAGACAGCCTGACTTCATGGCACAGAAGAGCGTCAAAATCTGAGATGATAGCAAATACCAGGGACAAAGATTTGTGAAGATCCATGATCGTCTACACCAGTCTGCACCTAATGATGAAGTAATCAAACCGGCAGAGATATCACGCTCTCTACTTTTATACCATTATGTTACAAATAAATTATGCACACGACAACGAGCATGACATGAATAACGGCATCCTGTTAGTTTTTTTAACCATCCAGAAGCACTTGAGCTTTCAGCACTTCGACTCGGTGCCATGGACATCGTATCCCTTCGGTTCGGTGCCACACACCATGAATCTGGTGAACCTGTGGCTTTTCTGCCAGCCCTTGGAATTGAACCAGCACTCACAGGGAGCTTGTCACCCGTAGTCCAGCACGCTATGAACACGCTGGGCAGGCGGGCGTTCTGTTAGTTTAAAGCAACAATAAACTGCCAAGTGGGGGATTTTTAATGCACTTCTGCTTTCTTTTGGCACGTTTTAAATCCAGAAGTTGTGCCCAAATCTGGAATCAAATAAATATCTTGCTTCCATTTATATCTGTTCCTGGTAAGTTGATTCTTGAAGCTGATATGAATACATGTAACTATAAATGTATATAACATAAATGGGGAGGCAGAACCTTATATTCATAGACAGTATTGCCATCCTTGACAGTGAGCTGGATTTGTGCACAACCGTACCCTGTTCAGTTCTCCATACAGTTTAATCTCCAGTCACCTAGCTAGTAACAGGCACCAGTACTTTCTAAATTGTGTGGGGACAATTTTGAATAGTCACTAGAGCTAATGTCATCCTTGATAATGAGCTGGATTTGTACAGGGATGAGCCCTCTCTCTCTGAAAAGATCCTGAAGTCGGCGATACTAGGGCAGAAGGTGCACCAGAAGCCACAGAATCACACATCTAATGTTTATATATGATGATTATAACATCCAACACAACATATGCTGTTGATTGACCTACTGAGCCTCACATAGTTCAGTCACTAATTTCAAATCTACATAGCACCAGACAACAGTTGACTTCATCATAAGAACACATCTGATGATATAATCACCCAAATAGCGATCAGAAGAAGAAGCTGGATTTGTGCAACAAGGTCTTGGCGATGGTGGTAGGTAGCTGTGGAGTCACTGCTCCCTGATCTCACCATCCTGGATGTTGACATTGAATTTTTGGCTAGGTCCCCATATCATCATTCGATGATAAGTTGCTGATATCTCAATATCAAACACACTTAGGATATAGAGTTATGTTGCCGGAAGTTTTAAGTATTGCCCTGAGTTTGCCTTTTAGTAGTGTCAACCACTGAGCGCTTTGTCGGTCCATGTCTAGAAAAAGGTGTTATGTATTAAATTTCTAAAGAATTACAAAATACAGTGGTTTCTAATGAAATCTGTCAACATAATTTGGTAATTGGTACACAAGAAGACTTATGAATAATGGTCAGCAGAATGGTTAAGTTAAACAGATCTTTAATACGGTTGTTACTAAAACCAGAGCAACTCAATCATTAATGAACAGTATTTTATGAAACTAAATGGTTTAGAGAAATATTGATCAAATATTATTAGACTTCATCTTTCGTGTTAGGCAATTGGTTATGCTAGATCATCTGTACGTTGCATGTCAATAGTGCTAGGACAGCTCTGTGATGTACAGCTGATTGGAAAAGAAAGCCTGAACATTTTTATTCATGTTACTATTAATTTTACTTTATTACTATTTATTTATTGATATGACCATCATCATTACACTTTGGTGAGTAACCATGCATGCTCTGATCTCTTTCTTACACAGGAAGATCTCAGTGACAGTGCACAAACTCCATAGCACCGGCGAGGGTCCTCAATTTTATTATTATTATTATTGCAATTGTGAAATGGTGCTGCCTCCAGTCAGATATGTCCAAATATATAAAAACATTGGATAGCACTGCTCTTATAGGGTTTAAAGCGCTGAGAGACCTCAAAGTACTAAATCTGACATTTCAGTGAAATATCTTTAAGAACAGAAGTTTCTAGTACTTACTTCATATCCGTCAACGACATGATAGTCGTTCAAGATGCTATCAGCAAAATTTCTATCCCCAATCATTGTGATAAATGCAACTCTTCTGTTAAAACCTTGATCATTCTATTAAAAAATTTAATAAAAAATACACATTTATGAATCATGATTGTCAAATATTGCTGAATGTTTCAGTTTCTAAGTTAAGGTGTTGTCATAATAGCTTTACAAATTACAAAGAAAGAGTACTAGATTTTAGGGGCATTTTATGACAGAACTCAGAGAATCAGTAAAGCAGGGACTGCCTTAACAGAACAAGCCTGTTGATATGCATACAAAAAGAACAAAGATATTTTGTAATTGGATAGGTTATGTACAAAGAAGAGATTATGACACCATCATCAGTTTTCATCTCGTCCAAGGGCACAAATGGCAGAGACAACAAATTTCCACTCAACTCGATCTTGAGCATTTGTTTCTACCTCAAACCTAGTTCTATGTAAGTCTTTAAACTGATTCAAAAGTTCATGTGCCCTTAGGTCTCCTCCGCTGTCACTGTCACTGCATTGCACATCTTGGCAGCTTTTCTCATGTAATGTTCTCGACCTAGGGCAGAAGTTGAAAATAGAGGTATACCGGGCCCAAATTTGGGGTGTAAAGAATAGAACCACTGTTACCTGCCAGTCATGTCGTAAGAGGCGTCTAAGGAGGTTTGGCTGAAATCGGATGCATGTGTCCTAAACGTGTAGAAGTCTATGCATTTAGGGGCCTACCAAACCAGTGTGCAACGTATACATGTTTTTGGCAAAGATAAAAAATATCACAAAGAATTATTAAAATTGGTCGTAAAACAACCAAAGAAGAAGGAATAGAGGTAGAATAAAAAAATTTGAGAGAGAAAAGTCGAAGGCAGAGAAGACGCCCATGAACAAAACCTGGACACCCTACAAAAAATTACATCAGACCGAGCAGAAAGGGGAACTTGCTGCTGCCTTCCAAGACACAATATGTTGTGATCGCAAACTGCTTCAACTGCTAATAGAGAAGAACAAAAGAAGATTATAAAAGAAAACTTGAAGCACATTGTTGCAACATTGCTTAAAAAGAAATCAAGAAATTTGATGACAAATATAAATAATACTGGAGAGTTTAAAATCATGACTTTAACAAAAATCAATTACATAATTCATGTCCAACACCACAAGGAACATGACGTTGCTGAGAGACATCACTGGTTTCATCATAAACAACAAAAATGAAATATATTGAATGATTATCAAATAAGTAACCTAAACGAGCAAAAGAAGGACCCACAGAACACTTGAGAGAATGATACTGGGCATTGACCGGAACACATTCTAAAAACAAATAAAAGAAATTTAGTCTGAACAGATGGGCTATGGGAGACGCTGGAAAGGAGGTCTACAGACACATGGCCAATCCAAAACCCAAAGACATCAACAAGGAGAAATCAGAGCCCCATTTTTTTAAACTCCGAACCCAACACATACCACTTAATAATGATATGAAAAGAATTAAACCACAACACACTCCAGCTGTGTGCACATCATTATGAAACCGCTCATCACCACCTCTTCAGGGGCTAAGAGTTGGATGTTATTAGAAACGCAGTCTTCCTCGAAGGCCAGATAAATAGAACAGATTCCGTTTCAGTTTGGAATATCTTCGTTGTACCTAGACATGTCCATATGTACACTGATCTTTGCAATATCTCCAACAGTGTCCAGCGACTAACCGTTCCAGTTTGATGTTGATTGATGAGCCTACTTATACATCTGTTAATAAATAAACAGTGTACAAGTATTAAGAGCTTCAGAAAAAACAAATAGACAAACACAGGATTCGAACCACTTCCCCTCATTTCCTACGACACCCATCGCCTAGCCTAGCAATACATCTGTTGTACTGTTCTTTTCTGGCCACTCCAATCTTCAAGCCAAGTTCTTGCAATCTAGCAGTTTACGTGGATTGGTTTGGATGAAAATTCTCTGTGTGGTCACATTCTAAGAAAGCATTCAAAATGTCAGCTCTATCCATTGGATGATCCTCCGATATGGTGGCAGAGCCAGCCAGCTTTCTCACTGCCATCAATACCCATGTGCCTCAGAATGAAGATAAATATAATTCTGCGAATTGCTGATGCTTGTATTGATTCAGGGTACCGAACCAGCCTCCACCTTTTGAATCATATTCAACAAACCCCTCAGAATGCATGCATGAGTGTAGTTTTGTGACTTCAGCCAGTCACCATCAGCACCTCCGTTGTCCTGCTATTTTTTAAACTCAAATGCACCACTGGCTACCACTTTATGATATGAAAATTAAACCAGAACACATTCTGTCTTTGTGCACAATGAACTAACCGATCCATCTGGTAAGAGTGATTATAAACATCAACCTCAAGCCAATAAATGGATCGTCGTTGAATCTGTTAGTACACTGAAATTCCTATGTCTGCTTTGAAAATCAGACATTGACTAATCCATCCCATTGGATTATGATTAATGATATTTATTATTTTAAAATATACATGTGAAAGTCAGGTAAGAGACTTTCAGAACAAAAATAATGTACAAATCCGGACTTGAACTCATGTCTCTCTCTTCTTGTAAAGACACTGAGCCAGGAAAACTGATTGCAGAATACGATGGAAAAGCAGTTGCTAAACCTTGGTTACAGGGGTATGTCAGCAAATGTTAACAAACAAAGAAGGTACTAGACTTACTTAGAAGAGAAAGAGTACAACAATAATTAGTTTGGGAGTGTTATAACGTTGGCTCAGAAAGCAATAGCCAATACAACCTATTCAGAGTACAATGATGATGATCCTTCATCAAACACTTCTTCTTCTTCACTAATTCTCACACTCCTGCTAGTCACAGCAGGGTGCAGTCCGGAGAATGGAATGTGTTGCAGTTTTCAGCATGAGCTGTGGTATCTGCACCTTTCAGTTTGACACATCCAATTTCAGCATAGCTTTTTTTTGTGGGTACCAGGTTAACTACTCCCTCTTCGATCTCCACAAACTTAGCCAGACCTCCAGGGCCCCCACAGGGAGGTGGAGTGAGTCTTGGTCAACTTTGTTCTTATGTTGACCCTGATGCTAGCAGTTAGCTATGGCTCACTGACTCCCACAAGTCGGTGCAGCTTGTGTGTAGTCCTCCAAAGGGGAGCAGACCGTCTGGCCCCAAAAAAACACCAACTTCTGAACTTAAAAGGTGAAACAGTGTGATCTGTTCCATGCTACTAGAATACACTTAGGATACAAGATCTTACAAGAAATGACTAGAAAAGATGGTCCATTTCTTTTTTCGTTCGTTCTTTACGACCAATTTTAATCACTCTTTGTGATATGTTTGATCTTTGCCAAGAACGTGTATACGTTGCACATCGGTTTGGTAGGCCCCTAAACGCATAGACTTCTACACGTTTAGGACACATGCATCCGATTTCAGCCAAACCTCCTTAGTAGCCTCTTACGACATGCATGGCAGGTAACAGTGGTTCTATTCTTTACATCCCAAATTTGGGCCCTGTAACCACTCGGGCGATGATGGTCCACTTGAACTATGAAAGAACTTAAAGATGAATATGGAGAAAAAGGAGATACATTGAAAACGCTCACTCACCTATGCTTTAAAAAAAATAATAAATGCACAGGTGTATAAAACCATCGAATGAGAAACTGTTATCACACACATTCAAACTTCAAAAGCATTATAATTCTTATGATGTTCAGGCAAACAATGGATTTTTACTTTAAATCTCTAAACCAAGCCATCATCTTTCACTGACACTTACTGTAGGCAACATACCGACTTAATTTTACCATACTTTGAGAAGTGTGATCGAAGATCATCTGAAATGAAAATGATTAAATCTTTTTAAATTTCAGAATATTAAATAAATTAAATATCATTTGTAAACTTATCAATAACAAATTTTCTGAATGACGACATGAATAGCATGAAGCAGCCATACTAGAAATGGAAGAAATGATGACATGAATAGCTTGGAGCAGCCAATACTAGAAATGGAAAGAATGGGTTTCTGTGAGCAAGCTAGTACAGACAAGGTGGAGAGCTCATTTTGATGGTATAAAACTAGTGAAGGACAATTTTGAGAGGCTATACTCTACACCGGATCTATCCCAATAAAGAGAACATATGTGCAATGGTATGCTCATCCAACATGGTAGTTATCTTGCGTAAGTTTACATTTGTATGTCATCTTAGTAGGACACTTTCAATCCCGAGGGACCATAGTGCTGTACTGTGCAACTGGATAGGTACTTTGAAGCTCTGTTGGTGACTGCAAAGATACAGGAGGGACAGTTTCTGTCACAATTCTCACACATAAATAATGAGGCAGATCTGTTGAGCTGGGAATGTATTCTGATGTGAAGCCTCTTCTAATCTGCCTGGTTAATCAGACTGAGACTGTGCTCAAAATGCTACAGTTAACTCCCCACCTTTCTCCAGGCAAATTTGTTGTTGATGATGTGACTCTTTCCTGATCCATGTGTGTAAGAGTTTATGTCAAAATTTTACACTTTAGAGACATCCTTATATATCACATTTAGAGTATCTCAGTCACTGAGTCAGTCAGTCTCAGAGATCAGCTCTCCATAAAAGAAATCCTTATCCTAGGGACCAGGGAATTTGACCATCTTCCATGCCTGAGATATATGTGAATGTGCTTGTGGAAAAGTGAACTTCGCACAAACATATTTAGACTTCCGCAAATACATGTATTTATAATATTTCTTCAACCAAGCGGCATGATAATGATTAATAATGCCCAGGCCAAGGCCCAATGTACTCCTCTGGAGATTGAGATATGCACTTCTGTACTTTTCCTGACATGCAGTTTGATACTTAACAGTTTAACATATTAAAGCTGACGCTTAAAAGTGAACGAAGAAGTAATGACGATAATAAGAGAGGTCAGTTGGACTACGCAACAACCACAAGTAGTTTGACAATGGAGGTTCGGGCGGTTCCGGAGGCGGTGAATTGGTTAGCATCTCACAACTACTCTCGTTGTTTTCACACTCAGAGACTCCATGAGCATGATTCGTAAAGTCGAATCAGGAATGGTGAGACGTACCTGGGTGGAGGTACTGGTACAGACAATGATCAGAGAAATCACCTTCATTTTTGTCCCTGGGCACACATGAGTTAGGGGTAATCAAATGAACGAGCTGATAAATGAGTGATATATTAAGATTGGCATATAATGATATTATATCACAGGGAGCTGCCATGGATCGAAATGGCATTCTTCACGCATTGAGAGTCTTTCCGAACAGAGGAGTTTCAGGGTTGTGAATCCCACTCGATGACCAGATTGAAAGAGATGGGTGTCGATATTGGTGCAGCCCGAAAAGAACGACATACTATACTAAATATGCAAAGAGATTGATTAATCAACATCGAACTGTCGTGTTGGGTCGCTGGACGCTGCTGGATTTGCTGAGGCGGAGATCGGAGCACCTATGGACATGTCCGGAGTTCTATTATGATAGTCCTCATATAACTAATAACTGAAAGAATCACTCACGTCTTGTGCAAGTCCATGCTAAATTTAGAACAGTAAGCGTCATGCGAGACATTGTAATAACTTAAGAAAAGTCTACACTTTCCAAAGGGTCAAATGAAGCACGTCTCGTCCGTCCCTTGAATAAAAATTGTGAGAGTTATCCCGACTTCCGTTGGAAGATTACTTCTAAATAGTGATGTGCGTTTTATATTAGTTTTCAGGGGAGGAATACAATATGAAAATTAATATAATAAAGACAGAGACACTGGCAATAAGTAGACAACCAGAAAACCTTACAATAAAACTCTAGAACATATAAATAAAACAAACAATTGAGGCCAAATACTTAGGAGCAATATTCACAGCAGATGAAAGTATCGATAGTGAAATCAGAAATCGTTGCACAAAAGCTAACCAGGGTACTGGGACAGTTAACACCACTGTTGTCACATAAAGAGATAAAGCTAAAAACTAAATCAAATCTCATAAGAACGCTTTTCTGGTCAACACTATGTTACCAGTGTCAAACATGGCCAATAACAGCAGCTAGCAGCGGAAAATCATAACGACAAAGATGAGGTGCCTTATCTAGAAGAGCTGCAGGTTTTATCCACAAAAGGAGATAAAATTAGAAATGAAGAAATCAGAAGACTGGATGTGAAACCCAGTCACGCAATTCATAAAAGAACAACATATTAAATGGTTTGGACACCTGACAAAAATGCCCTGTATCGCCTACACAGATAGTCACGCAGAAAAGTATAAGGAGTACAATACAAGAGGAAGACCACGCAAAAGATGGATCAACAGCATAAAGAACAGCCCTACGAAAATGAATATCAGCTTACAAAGTGCCTTAAAACAAGCACACACAAGATCACTACGCCCCCCTTCCTCCCAAACACTTCTATAAAGAAGTAAGTTGTGGAAGAGAAGATATCAGATCATGGCACAAGAATACGTTCGATCTTAGATCTCATCTTCAGTATATCATATTGGCGGCTGGTGATCATTTTTATTGGTGGGGCCAGGCAAAATGTACGGAAAAATCGTGGTTTTTGGAGTATTTACTATTATTTGTCTATTCTGGGAAGTTTTTACCCCTTTCAGGAAAGGAACAAATGCTTCTGTTCTGCAACAGCTTGATACTAACAAGAGTTGGCTATTAAATAATATAAAATCAAGGAGAATTAAATATTTCGGACATATCAAACGACAGGGGGCCTACATATTAGGTGATTGTTTTTTTTAAAAAATGATATTTTATATATTATTATGATTGTTATATTATGATATAATATTTTTTATTTTAATGTTATATATTCAACTTTCAAAACTAATCCGTGTCAAGTTAAAAGTAATATTTATAAAGAAATAATTTATAAAATAATAAGTACACGTTACACATTTTTGGTTTGGGGGGACAAAACCTAACTGGCCCTTAATGACCAGGGGCGTATACTAATTAGGGAGAAAAGACGATGAATTTCAGATTGCATGATGTTTTAGAGTTTTATATCAACTTTCGTAGCTCACCAGTACCACGTTGACAGTAATAATTATGGAGAAATAATTTCGAAAATTAATAAGTACGAGTTATTCCAAATGTTTGGTGGAGCCGGGCCCCACTGGCCCGTAAGGACGAGCCGCCCCTGAGTATATCTGTCAGCCTGCAGCGACTGACAGTCCCAATCCTGTGGTTGTTAGTGATATTAGGAAGACTGCACTAAAACTACGTAGCAAAAGCGAAACAGGTAAAAACAAAGTAATTTAGTTTATTTACAAAGTACAAAAAACGAGATACAACGATGTCTCGACAAACATGCCTAAACAAGCAAAGCATACATAACGAACGGAATATTTTTACGCGTTCGTTAATGAAACATCGTCTTCTCCCCATACAGTTTTCAAATCTAGCAACATCACGTTTGCCTCCAAATTTCTGCAGTCATGACTTGGGCGTAGAATCCAAGTCACCACATGAATCCTCTGTCCGACCCGTCTTGGGGAGTTGAAGATGGAAAAGGGGAATATACTTAGGTCTCTTCACGACTGTCTATTGGATGAGGACACTAAATCGATGTTGAATCGATCAAGCGATTTAGGCAGTTTGGGGTTACCCGTTGTACAAGTCGAACGGTAGAGTGAGAGGTGTGTTTAATCAGCGAGCCAAGTGAACCATCAGTATGCATACTCTTCGATATCTGTTGGGGAGACTGAGCACCTATGGGTCTGCCCGGAATGCAATGACGTCAGTTTAGTAACCAATAACCAATCTCAGGTCTGCATACTGGGGGCAGTTCTGTAGGATATGTTCTGTTGTCATACTTGCCAAGCCACAGGGGCACAGGTCGTTGGTGCCGATCTTGAATTTAGTGTACAGATGGTGTCTCATTCTGTTATGACCCGTCCGGAGGCGAAGTATGGCTGTCTGGTCCCTTTTGGACAGTTGGTAATATCCATCATTTTTGTGTTTTGGGTGTTCTTTATCCCAGTTTGATTTGCAGTGCCCTTTGGCGATGGTTTTGCTTCTTCATAGCTAACCAGGTTGTCATCTTGGGGCATTCCTGCTCCCTCTTTAGTCAGTCTGTCAGCATCTTCATTCCCCTTGATCTTGCAGTGTGAGGGGATCCACTGGATTACTACCCTCTCAGATTCATGGGATAACTGGGCTAAGGTTTACCTGAGATCACTTAGTTCTGTGTTCCTTTCAGATTTCAGTGCTGAGATAGCGGACAAAGCGTCAGTCAATAGCACTATTTTTCCAAATAGGGGGAAGACTGCAGTAAAACTTGGTAAATAGTGAAACACGTACAAACAAAGTACTATAGTTTTACAAATACATAAACAGTGACGATAAACAGCAACGTTTCGACCAACAAGGCCTTTATCAAGCAAACGAACAAACAGGAGTGACAAATTAAAATGAAACACAAATGGACGACCAAATACCAACGTATCTAAGGAAAATCTGGAATAAAAACGAATAACGAAATAAATGTAACACAAAAACACACATAAAACTAGAAATAGAAAAGAACAATGAAACATCTAGTAAATATATAACTTGAATACATGCAACATATACCCATATAGATTATAAAGCATGGGAGAGAAAGTACTAAGAAGCATAAGAATGTAATACATGCAACATATACCCATAGAGATTACAAAGCATTGGAAGAGAAAGTACTAAGAAGCATAAGAATGTAATACGTTGAGCCCGCGTGGTCAAGGTACCATACAAAGAAATCAACCGATTCTCCAGAGCAAATCGACTACGATCATCAGAGGAACATGATCGGATGGCTGGGACCTGGACATCGCAAGCTCCTGAATGGCCAGTATCATTGAAATGGGTAGCTACAGGGTCACAGAGCATTGGCGTATATCGCGCAAGTGTTGGGCGAATCGGTCACTGAGTCTCCTGCCGGTTTCCCCAATATAGGCCTTGTTGCACCGCTTGCAGATAATGGCATAGATAATATTACGGACTCGCACGTGAAACTGTCTTCAACAACGAACGTGGCTTTTGGAAAAGACACCGTGCGGGTCTGTATTACATAAGCACAAGTGTTACAGCGCCGAAAGAACGAAATAAATATAACGAAATATTAGTGCTTGCTTCTGCTATGCGGCGCGTTCAGCAAATTTCTCGCCAGGAGGCTCTCTCTAACCAGCATAGAACTTCCAATTCTGACAGGGTGAAACTTGTCTTAACTTTCCACCCTCATAGTTCCCTTGTGAAGAAAGTCTTATTCCGTCATCTCTCCATTCTTCAGTCTGATCCTGATACACGTTCAATCTTCCAACACTATCCTTTGGTGGCGTACAGACGGGACAGAAGCCTTAAGGATATGTTAGTTCACAGTCGCCTCAAGCCAAACATCCAGAGTCATTTTGGCACCATCCAGTGTGGCCGTCGGCGCTGTAACACTTGTGCTGATGTAATACAGACCCGCACGGTGTCTTTTCCAAAAGCCACGTTCGTTGTTGAAGACAGTTTCACGTGCGAGTCCGTAATATTATCTATGCCATTATCTGCAAGCGGTGCAACAAGGCCTATATTGGGAAACCGGCAGGAGACTCAGTGACCGATTCGCCCAACACTTGCGCGATATACGCCAATGCTCTGTGACCCTGTAGCTACCCATTTCAATGATACTGGCCATTCAGGAGCTTGCGATGTCCAGGTCACAGCCATCCGATCATGTTCCTCTGATGATCGTAGTCGATTTGCTCTGGAGAATCGGTTGATTTCTTTGTATGGTACCTTGCGACCACGCGGGCTCAACGTATTACATTCTTATGCTTCTTAGTACTTTCTCTTCCAATGCTTTGTAATCTCTATGGGTATATGTTGCATGTATTACATTCTTATGCTTCTTAGTACTTTCTCTTCCCATGCTTTATAATCTATATGGGTATATGTTGCATGTATTCAAGTTATATATTTACTAGATGTTTCATTGTTTCTTTTCTATTTCTAGTTTTTATGTGTGTTTTTGTGTTACATTTATTTCGTTATTCGTTTTTATTCCAGATTTTCCTAGATACGTTGGTATTTGGTCGTCCATTTGTGTTTCATTTTAATTTGTCACTCCTGTTTGTTCGTTTGCTTGATAAAGGCCTTGTTGGTCGAAACGTTGCTGTTTATCGTCACTGTTTATGTATTTTGTAAAACTATTTTTCCATGTATTTGGTTCATATTTTGTAGGGCCATTTTTGCAGCTGCTCTGAGGGCCTCTACCTCAGCCCTGAAATTGGTTGAGATCTTGCCGGTGGCCAGAGCTAAGGTTAGTTCTACTTCATTTTTTAGTCTGAGGACAACTCCCTCTCCTCCATTGTGGGTCGCGTCTGTAGCCGAGCCATCCGTGTATGCATGAGTCCATTGGGTAGTTTTCGTTTATGTGTTTTTCTGCGATGAACCTTCTCTCCAGGTCTGTCTGTGTTCCTTTCTTGCCAATGCCACTTATTTTTCTGAGAAAATAAGTAAATGATGGTAGAGAAGAAAAAGGAGGGAAGTACTGCGTGAATTGACTCTAGTAAGAAATATATTTAGAGTATTTTCCCCTCCTTAGTTATTTCGCGACACGTCAAGGAAACAACATGGCCGATGGTCGAAGATGCAGAATTTAGACACAAACACAAGCCATATTTGTCCAGTAGTCACTGAGGCTTAGTCACAGAAGGATATAAACATAAAGACATTCAATTTGCTGCGAAGACAGCGTGTTATATAACTTTGAAACAAACATGTCATGGTTAGGAGGCAGCATTTCCTCCCTTACCGGCCAGTTGTCAAACTTAACTAAAGACATCCTTACGGAAGGAACGGAAGAAATTGATGGTTAGTCGTTTTTACTACACTAACTTTTTAGCTGATAGTGAAAATATATTTAAATGCCAATGACACATTTTTTTAATTATTTTAGAAAATTGAAAAGCTTAAACTCAATGTGTTAAATTAGCAAGTCTGTAATCTACAATTATCTTAAAAACAGTCCCGCGATATGTAAACAATACAAACAATTAACAATAGACTGAGTCACTGACTATTATAGACTTCACTATAGATGAAGTTAAAAGCACAATTTCATTGTCAGTTGAAGTATAATGAAGAAAGTTAACAGACTGATACTCTTTTACTATTGTTCATTGTAAATTGTGATTCAATACTCTCTCCAAACTGTTACTGTTACAGTTGTTAGGAAAAGTTGTGGAATAATAAACTAATTGTTAACTTAATTGCATGTCAGAATAAAACCATCTATACTTAACTATAATTTGTATAATATTAACTAATTTATAATAAATTATTTATAGTATAAAACTTACTATGACAATAATGACATGAACTAAAACATTTGTAAAGGTAATTTAATTAATTTTCAACATTTTGAAGTTGTTTATTCTGTATAATATTGTATACTTTTACTTTTAGTACTTTTACTCAGAGAGTGATTTCATTGTTATTGCAAATTTTTGTATTTGAACTCTTTGCAGTTCAGAAGATATTAGAAAGTAATGAGTAATGGAAACCTATTTTCTTGCTCCCATTGTTGTTATTCAAACACTATACCCTCTTTACAAGTGACAATATTTTGTTGAGACATGCAAATTAGCGCCACATAATATGGGATAAATTCCTAAAACAGTATACAGAATGTCATACGCTTTCTCCAAAATTGTTGTAAAACTACTAAAATTAATATTTGGAAGTGAATTTAATCAAACTCACTTCTAAGAGTAAATGGAGGTTAATTTTAAGATTTTTTATAACTGCACTTCTGAGTGAACTATTTACAAAATTGAATGATGTAATGTGAGCATGTTCATATTATTATATTTCTCTCATACCGTTATACGTTACATAGGGCCTGCAAATAATATCTCCATACCGCTCTGTCCTGTGCAACGTGTTCAATCTCTTCTTTCAAATTGAGTCCTATATATCTCACCTCTCTCAGTAAAGCATGTTTCAGGGTTTCCCTAGGGTATCCTTTCTTTCTTGAATCCATTTCCTCCCACTTCAATGTCTGCTTTGTGATTCTTTAATCAGTTTTTCTCAGAGTGTACCCAACATATCTTCTCTTTCTTATAGCAGTTTGTTACTAGTGGTTGACTAGACATTCTTCTGATTACATTACATGTTCATATAAAAAACACTAATATAAAAAATGTAATATGATAATATTGTCTGATGTAATAAATGAAGCTCCTTTTATATCTTCTTGTTCGAACTCTCCATATCGACCACTTGTCAATCACTCTGTGTGATTTGTATGTGATCTGAACCTAAAAGCGATTGTACGTTGTGCCAATTATGCGCCTATAAGTAGGCCAGCACATCCAATTTCTACGCTGTTTTTTATTTACTAGGGTAGCATCCCTAGGGCCTACATCAGTCACCTCTTACGACATGCATTGTAGGTCGCAGTGGTACAGAGCCGGATTAGCCTAGTAGCAGAAGTAGCAAATGCTACGAGCCGCCTTCTAGGGGCCCGCCCTATGTGACAGATGAAAATGGAAAAAATAACCAGATGTTATATCAAAAACACGCAAGCTGTCTGAATTTTTAAATGTCGTGTGTGATGGTGCTGAATCCAACGAAATCAAGCAGAAAATACAGAAGACGTGTCCTACTGTGTAGTAGATGAAAGCAGTGCTATAGAAGAATCATCATTACCAATATTACCATTAAGATCAGCAACTCTTCACGATTTAGCCACATTTTTCACAAGACAAACTGAAATCGAATGTACAACAAGTCCTCCCAATTTAGCCATATCATCTTCAAGCCAAAGAGAGGCAGAAAGCACAGCACATGCTTCTAATGTAGCAACATCATCTACAAGCCAAAAACACAACGAAAGTAAAATGTACTCAAACGATATTGGTGAATGGCCAAACAACTTCAAACAATCCACGATTTTGTTGAAAGTCGTTTTTCACATACACACATACACCAACAAACAAAACTCACGTGAAAGATTGGTTGTGTTATACAGAAACTAAAGGACAACTGTTCTGTTTTGTTTGAAAAGTTATTGATTTAGGCTGTACCATAGAGTGACTGGTGTATTTGGAATACTCCGACAGTTAAAATCTATTACAGAGGAAGAGATCTTGAAAAGAACTCCAAATATTGTCAGCTCTTACCAAGAGGATTTGGAAGAAAGCCTAGGCGATGAACTTATGCAGTTCACTGAACTTCTTAAAACTAATGTAGCTGCTGCTATTTGCACTAAAAGCATGAGGCTCTAGAACTGCAATTTTATAAACTTATAATGGAAAATTTATTAGAGTCGTGTTTCCCAAATGTAGAAATAGTCTTACAAATTTACTAGTTTTTAATGATTACTAACTACAGCGGAGAACGTTCTTTTTCAACATTAAAGCGTATAAAAGTGAGTTAAGGAACATGATGGGACAAGATCGTCTAAACAACCTCACCTTAATGAACATTGAAAGTAATTTACTTAGAGAAATTGATTTGTCTAGTATTATCTCTAAATTTGCTCACATTAAATCAAGAAAAGTTTGTTTGTAAAAGTTGTGTTTTATTTTATTATCATACAAAACCTAGGGCCCCGCTCTAAAATTTGCTACGGGCCCCGCGCTAGCCTAATCCGGCACTGCAGTGGTACTATTATTTTCTTCCTTGCAGGCCCGGCACCACAGGGTGTCCTTATATATAAAGTTCGAGAGTGCTCCTCCTCACTGGTGGACTTAGTCTAAAAATAGTGGTTGCCAGAAGACAGGGAGGGTAAGGGGTGCAACACCCATAATTATAAAACTGTCATTTAAATGGGCATCACCCCATGTACATTTTCATCAAATTTTTATGATTTGTGCACACTATTAGTATCTTTTATTTAAAATGATAGGATTTATTAAATATTTATTGAAATAGTAGCACAGTGTAAATTTTAGTTGCATATAGTAATAATATTGGAACTTCTAAAATATTTAACATTTTTGACATATTGTCTAAGGCAAGGTCATTTAACATTGTGACCCATTTGCTATCAAACAAGCTGCAACCTGCTACCTTGCAGGTCGGCTGGGGACAGTCAAAGGCTGACGGAGAGTGAACCCAGTAAACGCTGGTTGAAATCGGACATGTTGCCGAAGGACAAGCACCAGAGCTCCAAATGGTACTGAAGATGTGATGTAAAACAAGCGTTGTTGGCAAAGGCTGTTTATATATTACAATAAGAATGATCAATCTGGCTGAAAAAGAACGATCGAGAGAGAAACAAGCTGGCCATTTCGTTACTGCTCCTCATTACTGCTTATAAAAATGCCTGAGCACAAACTCACGCAATATCAGCAACATTATGGAGGTGTTTGTTGTGTGTTCACGTTTGACCTTTGAACTGTTAAGTCAAATGGTTTTATGATATAAATAGACAGCTCATTTAATGGAAGTATTGATTGCGATTTGTAAATAAGAACTGTTGATATTGTATACACATTTGCCTTTGTAGTGCCTGAGCCCGCAAGAGAAGCAAAGAATAGCACCACTGCAACCTACCAGGCATGTTGTAAGAGGTGACTAATTTAGGCCCTAGGGATGCTACCTTAATAAATAAAAAGCAGCGCATAAATCAGATGTGCTGCCCTACTTGTAGGCGCATAACTAGCACGGCGTAAAATCGTTCTTAGGCTAATAGCACATACAAATCACACAGAGTGGTTAACAAGTGGTCGATATGGAGCGTTTGAAGAAGAAAAAGTATACACATTGTCGCATAATTTGCTATAGATTATTATAGAAAGTTTAAAACAATGCATTCTGTACAACTTAATCTTTCTTGCTGATTCTCAAACATATTACTCAACATATCACTCATCAAGAACTTCTTTTTGCCATTCACCATTCACTTCTATTTTACCACTCACCACTGACATGATTTTAACTCAGAATTGGCAATGCAATATTTTTTGGGGGACGAAGGTCATATGCAGAATTTGAACCGATGATGGATCATGTCACAAAATTCATGCTAAATATGACACAGAGATCTCATCATAACATTGTGTTCTGATCTTGAAGCTTAATTACACATAATATTAACCCTTTGAAGCCCTGACCACCTGTGCCTTAGAAGCCTATTCTCCTAGGCTTCTGAGCAAAAATAGCACAATTTAGAGCATAGATTACCAAACTTTTTCGGCCCACCGCCCACTTTGCACCACATAAACTTTGTAACTCCCCCTCCACATTATAACAGTTTGTCAACGTTCCCCTCCCACACATATACATGCTCTATTTCTCTTTGACATACAAAATTGATTATATTTCTATAATACTTGATCAATATTCAAATGATTATATGCATGAAAAAGAAAACTGATGAAAAACTGGATCGTGTAAGACGGACATAAGATGAATTAAAATGCAGATTTCAAATTTAAAATGATTATTCAATCATGAAAATAATTTATTTTAAAATATTTATTATTAATTTCTTCTTTAAAAAGCCACCGACCCTAATCGCTTGAACACCCCAAATTCTTCTGAACCCACTATCCCCTCCCCAGAACGCTCAGCGCCCACTGGGGAGGGGGTACCGCCACTTTGGGAAACGTTGATTTAGAGCAATATTAAAAACTAGATTATTTGGCACAACTAAATACTCTATAATTCTTAATGAATTATCAATTACAAAATACAGGGGAAGTCTGAATTTCTTCGCTTTTTTGTATTCTTTGCTTGATAAAGACCTTGTGGTTGAAACGTCATGGTGTATTGTTTTTGTACTTTGTAAAACTATATTACTTTGTTTTTGCGTGTTTCACCTTTATTTTATAATTTGTTACTGAGGTACCCCATGACGTTCATTATTCCTGCTTATTGTGCCAGCGACCAACATACATAAAATATACTCGATGGATTGCACCATTCATGATCCCCTTACACGCCCTGCAACTGTAGCCTGATCTGCTAGCGACCAACCTGTATAAAATTTACTAATAGATTGCATCGGCCATGCACCCGTATACTCTCTGTTACTGTAGCCTGATCATCAGATTAAACAAACCTATTTTAAACATCAATCAGTTTCCGATTCATCTTCATCTAAATGGTCATCTAATTTGTTTTTAATATCCTTATCAAAATAATCCCAGCTTAAGTCTAATTCATCTTCTGAAGCATTCAGCACAAGTTCAACAGCTTGCTTTATTGTTATCCTTTTAGAGTGACAATTTCCAGAATTGTCAACATGTTTATTCATCTAGCAATATTTTTAAAAAGTTTGATAAAATTGCAACAAATTTGCATATAATGTGTCCATCATCTTGCTAAATCAATCAAACACATGGCTTATGTTTGAAGTTACATTTTTACACAAGTTATCTATGGTCTGCAAACAACAGTGAGAGGGGGTGTCAGTCTTATAAAGTAGTAGGTGGGAGGTGTTTATATCACATATCCATATTTTATGATCTCGTGTTCATAGGGTTAACATAATACCATGTCAAGAAATTGGTACTAATCTGTTTATGACAGTATTTAAACAGAATAAAACAGATTAACTTATAAATTTACCTGCATTTTGATATCAATGATAAAATTGTGCTTGTCTCTCCATAACAAGATACTTGCTATCCGCTACTATGGGAGATGATGTTAGTCTTATCGAGTTCTTACCTCTCTAAGATACATTATCTCTGTTCGTGTTTTTAACTTGCCCAATTTTTTCGTAAAAACCCAGCTGTTTACAAGTATAATTGCAACCAAAAAGTGCCTTTTTTTTGTGCGTCAAACCTCCAAGTTTAGTAGCTGAAAAATGTTTTTGATAAAATTTTGCCATAGAATTATCTCTGGTATTCATTTTTAGGTTAGTGTTCTTGTGCATGTTGGTAAGCTGAATTTCCATTTTTTAATTAGACCATTTCCACATTAGCATCAAATGGAAGTACAGCTACCTTCAGACTAATTTCTTCCGATAGATAATCCTAAACTCTTGCAGTAACTTTGAGTACTTTTGGTGGGTCGGACAGAAACATCATGGGCAAGATCTGGTCTGTGGATAGTTAGTTTCCCATCCCTAATGTAGCCACTCACCAATGGAATTATATTTTGCTCTCTCCTGGCTACAAGTCTTATAACTTAACATGATCAATGACCTTGCCACAGAAGAAGAATGGAAAGAGGCAAATGAATTGGCAACCATTTTGTTAATTACTTTTTGAACATCTGTTGCAGAACTTGGGAATGAGTTCTAACTTATTTCAAGTATCATCAAGCATTTTAGTCACTATATGCAACATATGCACCTACATTAATCCTTTGTTCTTTCCTTCTGACAAATTTGTGATTTCTATGCCCTCTGACTCATTCTCAACCTTGTTCTCCCTACACCTGCAGACCTAAATAATCAAGAATTTTAACAACAAACCCACTAAAAGAGAGCTGTAGTAGCACAGTAGTTAGTTCACTTGCTTTCGATATGGATGGCTTCAATTTGATTCCCAGTTAGAGTAAATATTTCCTACAACAAATGACCTAGGTTGACTCAGCTTCAGTTGGCTACCAGAGAAGCACTAGAAAATAGAGGCAGCCAGTGGGATGTTGACCACATGGTTAACACACATGGTTAATTAAAAAAATATGAGACTAACATTATTCCTCGTTATACCACATGGATGAAGTGGTTTGACAACTTAATAAGAATGCAATCAAACTCCACTGTCTACAGAGTCTTCTACAACAGAACATCAAGAAAGAAGGTGAGAGGTAGATCACGAAAAAGATAGATTGCATGCATAGTAGAATCCCGTCAAAAAGCAAATTTAACTTATCACCCAAGCCACTAGAGCAGCGCAAAACAAAAACAAAACCACAAATCTTATGGCCGCTGTGGTTCCTATAATTTTGTGGTGTCTCTGCTTCTCATTCTGTCTCTTCTGGTATCATTGATGACTTCTATGAAGCAGCTCACTTCACATACTGTCATCTTTTGTATCGTAGAATGTCTCTGAGAGAAGTAACTGTTCGAATTTGGTGCTCAGTATTAATATTGGTTTTCTCCCTTGCTGAGTTACAAGCAGATATATATTTCTTTAATGTAACTATTGTAAGGTATCTGTTGTAGGTTTTTTGAAAGTCTTTTACTGATCTATCTAGCCTGTGTAATTAGCTCCTTACTATACCGCTCAGAAAAATGTCTTACAAAACATCTTTCATCTTCGGTGTCTCTACAAGATTATGAACATCAGGTGTTGCGATAAGATAACCATCTGTGAAGTATTAGAATGTGTAAACTTGCCTTCCGTCATGGGAATACTCAGCAGTAGAAGACTAAGATGGCTGAAACATGTGAGAAGAATGGAAAATAGCTACATTCCCCAGCAGAAGTTTTTCTGTGAACTTTCGGAAGGGAAGAGGCTCCAAGGCAGACTTCTGCTCAGATATAAGGATGTCTTCAAGGCCTCAATGAAGAGCTTTTCTGTTAGTACCAACAAATGGGGAAAACTAGCTGATGAGTTTTGGGGAAAACAACATTACGCAAAGGTGCAAAATCTTTGAAAAAGACTTAAGGGTGAGCTGAAAGGCAAGAGATACAAGCACAAACTCAGAAACTATCACTGTAAAACACTTGCCAACTGATCGCCTGTAAAGACAAAAAAGGCCAAATATTGTTATATATTCCTCTCATATCGTTATATGTTACAAGGGGCCTGCAAGCAATTTTTCTATCCTCTGCGACCAATTCATTCTCTTCTATGGAATTTAGTCTGATATTTCTCATTCAGAGGACACTTATCTCAATATTAGAGGACCTGGACTTTGCTGCTGATCTTACATAGTTGTCACTCAGACTACAAGACATGCAGGAAAAATATTAGATGCTCTATCAGAAATGATGCAATAGTTTGGCCTTTAACCCTCTGTCCACCAGTAGGGCAAAAACCCATTTTCTTGAGCTCTTAAAAAAACTAGTACATATCAGAGTGATATTAAAAACACAATAATTTTTCATAATTAAGTATTTGTTTTTGAGACCCCATCATCTCCGTTATTCCTGTTTATTATGTATTTGCAGAATACAAAACTATTTTAAATTTACTTGATATATTACGGGGTCAAACCCTGAATACTCCCAGATAATGTAGCTTGTTCTCCTGACTGAACATATCTGACTTGAATATCAATTGATTAAAACAATTCTTTGTCATCTAAATGGTCGTCTCGCACACTTTTGGTATCTTTATTCAGAGTAATCGCATTTTAAGTTTAATTTGTCTTCAAATTAATTCAAAACGAGTTCAACAGCTTGCTCTGTTATTATTCTTTTAGAGTGCCCATTTCCACAATTTACATCATGTCTTTTCACCTTGAGAATACTTAACTAATGACCTTATCAGCACAGAAAAATATCACACAACAGTGTCTGCTATCTTGTAGAACATGTGGGTTGTGTTTGACATTACATTTGTAGAGCATTCGAATCACAGCAACTAACGATGGAGTCTTCTCAGAACAATTCTTTGGGACATCAGGATATGCTATGTTTACATTCGGTACAGAAATACCAGGATCACAGGTTCTAAGGGTTAAAAATCAGCCAAAAGAAGATGAAAGTACTGCAAAGCAACAACATACAGAAAGACCCGATATTGATTGGGGGATAGTCTATAGAAGATGTTGGTGAATTTTTTTACCTTGGCAGTAAGATCAGTCAATCAGGAAGTACAGATAAGGATATTAACACCAGGATTAGGAAATTTGGAAATCTTGACAATTCTTTGCTCTCCTGCACACAGTGGGGAAATCTCCTGCCATCTCCACTAAAACAAAGCTCAGGATATTCAGCTCAAATGTGAAGTGTACCTTGTTGTATGACCTGTAACCAAGTTAAATACAAATAAGATTCTGACCATTATCAATAAATGTCTTCTGCGTATTCTCAGACTGAGATAGTGTGGCAGAGGGACAAACGCAGACCTGTGTGTAAAAACAGAGCAAGAACCCTTGATGATTAAAAGGAGAAAATGGAGGTGGGTCAGGCATACCTTGGAAGACAGTCAGTATCACTAGACAGGCACTTGAGTGGAACCTGCAAGAGAAACAGAAAAGAGACATCCTAAACAGACCCAGAGACAGTCTTCTTGAGGAACTGAAGAATGCTGGGCTATCTTGAGAAGCCATAAAGAAATCACTCAGAGACCGGGAAAATTGGAAGACAATTGTTGAGGCATTATGCTCCACGAGGAGCGAGCGGAGAAAAATAAATAACGTGTTCGATAAGAGCAAACACAAACAAAAAACAAACTTCAATACAGGTTTGTTACTTACTTTTTAAATAAAACATTGACAACTGAGTTAGTGCATGCACAGTGGGACATCATCTTGGTGTTTGTTTATGAAACATGCAACCATACCACTTAACTATGCCGGAACAAAGACAATGTCAAGATTTAACAGAGGGTAATTAACACAAATTTAGCAAGTATAATATATTGGACACATTCTAAGCCTTGAAAATGGTTAGGTACTATATTGATACAACTAGCTAGGGCATTATGTAAACAAATTATTTTTAGATGTGGAACTTTGAAGTCTAGTGGTGTTTACAGCATAGGTTAGCTGGAAAACTGAATAGAATCTGAAGTCTAGTGGTGTTTACAATATAGATTAGCTGGAAAACTGAATAGAATCTGAAGTCTAGCAGTTTTTTTCTTTTCCCGATCCAGAAGCGCTTGAGCTTTTCAGCTATTCGGCTCAGTGCCATGGACATCGTAACCCTTCGGTTCGGTGCCACGAACACGTAAATCAGGGAATCTGTGACTTTTTCTGCCATCCGTGGAATTGAACCCACACACACAGAGGGATAGTCACCCGTAGTCCAACGCGCTACGAACACGCTGGGCAGACAGGCAAAAACCGAGTGGTGTTTACAACATAGATTAGCTGGAAAACTGAATAGAATCTGAAGTCTAGTGGTGTTTACAAAGGTAACCAGACAATTGTGCGCAAGACAATTGTGCACAAGACAATTGTGCAACAGCAATTGTGCACATGACAATTGTACGCAAGACAATTGTGCACAAGACAATTGTGCACACAGCAATTGTGCATATGACAATCGCACACAAGACAATTGCATCAATGGCAATTGTACATGTAACAATTGCACACAAGAAAATTGCGCACATGACATTTGCACACAAAGAGCCCTGAACACATGAATAGTAAATTTGATTTTTGTGGAAACAGTGACTATGTCAGATTTTGTTCTTGTGTTCATTTGATATATATATTTCAACTCTGCACAGTTAAACATTTCCTCCTGTCCTGGTCAACAATTGTTACATTCGTTACAGGTAGTTTAACAAGTGCTGGATTTAAAGTGAATCAAGAAGAAAACTGAAATTCTGGATTTTCTGAAATAGTCATCTGTCTGTTTCAGGATTTCATTTCCCCTATATATTTCTATAGGAATGTGGTGGGTGTGAACATATTCTTTTCCTGACGTCTGTGATCTTTTTCTTCTTCTCTTCCACCATTTACTTCTTTATAGAAGTGTTGGGGAGGGGAGATGTAGTGATCTTGGATGTGCTTGTTCTAATTTTCTTAAGGCTGTTCTTGATGCAGTCGCTCCGTCTTTAGTGTGGTCTTATTCTTGCTCTGTACTCGTTATACTTTTCTGTGTGGCTCTCTGTGGTAGACGATACCAGGGCATTCTTGTCAGGTGTCCAAACCATTTAATCTGTTGTTCTTTTATGAATTGCATGACTGGTTTCACATCCAGTCTCCTGATTTCTTCATTTCTAATTTTTCTCTTTTTGTGGATAAAACCTGCAGCTCTTCTAGATAAGGCACCTCATCTTTGTAGTTATGATTTTCCGCTCATTAGCTGCTGTTATTGCCCATGTTTGACAGTGGTAACAGATGACTGTCTGTAATGTACAAATGAATCAGAGTACAAAAATAGAGAATAGTTATCAGAATCAAGACATTTTGCACATGATGTTTTCTACCTTCTATTTCACGCAGCCGACCACCATTACACCGATTGTAAATGTCACGTCGTCACGATCGAGAAAAGTTCATGATTGGCTACTTTATTGCACATGTGTGCCAATCTGATGTTTGCAGACCCAGGGGTCTATCAAATGTTATCTCGAATGTGTGACCAAAGCTTCTACCAGGTCGAACTGTTATCAGTAGCATGAGTCATATCCAGGTTGTTGAGGTTTTTCCATTTCTCTTCTTGTGAAATTCACCTCTCCTTTACCTCCACCCTTCATCAACGACCTCGACAATGTATCAGCTTGATCTTCGATGGGTTACTTGAGTGTAGCTAAGAAGTTCAGGCGGGAAATTGTTACGTTTCAGGCAAAGGATCCACTTGATGTTAGGATATACTGCCATTTTAGATTATTATATGTAATATAGTGGGCGTCTGTAGCTTAAGCGGTAGTGAGCTCGATCACAACCCAAAAGTACCTGGTTCAAACTCAGCGGCGGGCAGTTTGAAAGCAAATTTGTTCTCGTGGATTTTTACGAATGGTAAAAATAGACCTCACCATTCAGAAAGCAATGGCAAACTACTGAACGTATAAGTGGTGTCTAGAAAATCAACTACTCATTTACAGTAGTTGATGGCTAAGTCCTGTAAAAGATATGTCATGATTTTCATATATAACATAAGCACTGAGAAAATTTTTTAAAATCTTAGACTCACTCATTCCCTCTACACCTACGACACAGGTAACAGCTTTACTTACTGTACATTCACAGACACATCTAACATCGTCATTTGCTCTACACTAATAGACACGCCTAGGAAGAAATTATGATTAGCCTAGACGGAAGGTATCTCAAAAGCTTTGGAGGTTACCCTTTTCGCTTTGGACTGTGAAGCTAGCTCTTCAATAGCTTGGCTAAGCTAGGGCACCAACCATTTGACTTAACTAATTCTGCAACCACTTGACTACGCTAGCACTTTAACCACTTGACTACAGTAGCATTCTAACCACTTGACTATGTTAGCCTTCTAACCACTTGACTATGCTAGCACTTTAACCACTTGACTACAGTAGCATTCTAACCACTTGACTATGCTAGCATTCTAACCACTTGACTATGTTAGCATTCTAACCACTTGACTATGCTAGCACTTTAACCACTTGACTATGCTAGCACTCCAACCACTTGACTACAGTAGCATTCTAACCACTTGACTATGCTAGCATTCTAACCACTTGACTATACTAGCATTCTAACCACTTGACTATGCTAGCACTTTAACCACTTGACTACAGTAGCATTCTAACCACTTGACTATGCTAGCATTCTAACCACTTGTCTATGCTAGCATTCTAATCCTACTGATATCTAGCACTTTAACCACTTGACTATGCTATCACTCCAACCACTTAACTATGCTAGCACTGCAACCACTAAACTATATTAGCACTTAAGCCACTTGACTAACTATCACTCAGTTTAGTATCCACATTATGATAACCTTTGATTAATTTTACAATTATGTTTTATTTCTAGCAAAGATAAAATACTGTTTTTCCCCCTAGTGTTAATGTGATTCAATAGCTTTTATCCAACAAAAGTGCTTAATGGTGTTTTGTAGACATTATCAATGATGAAAAATTAAACGGAAGTTTTGTGGAATTTTTTGTGTATTTAAATGAGATCATTTGCTGTTAATTTATACATTTTCTATGATTTCTTTATTAATTTGTTTCTGTTTCTATCAAATACAACCAATTCTGCTGTACATCAATATGGGAAAAGTCTCTATCTGAATGTATTTTATCCATATTATTGCATCATACAGTAATGAAGAATTGATATTCACAAGCACTTACATTATTAGTTATATCTTCTTTTGTTCGAGAACAATAGCAAGGTTACGGTATTGTCCAAGACCGCGCTAGGCAAAAGTTAAGTAAAGAGTCTGTTCTTTATACCACGAGGCAGGCTGGCAGAAAAGCCACAGGTTCTCCAGATTTATGGTGTTTGCTGCACCAAACCGAAGGGTTACAATGTCCGTGGCACGAGCCAAGAGCTAAAAGCTCAAGTGCTTCTGGATCAGAAAAAATAAAATACCATGAGGTAGTATTTTGGGAATACAGTGTTAAGCTTAAATGTTTCTTTTACCAGTGACACATAATGGGGGGATATGGTCAACATCACCATGGCTGTCTTTACTTTATAGTATTTTTCTGGTATCCAATTAAGACTGGATCGATCCAAGAGTCGTAGAGTATTTTTAAAAAATAATTTCACTTCCACTGTGAATTTGATCCTGTAACATTGCACATATGAGGGAAGTGCACTAACCACTACAATATTACAGCTCTCGCATGACTAGGCAATCTAAGGTCTACATTGATTTTAAGTTCATTTCTAAAGAAATCCAACTCAACATTCTAATGATATTTGATGCTATGAAACTTGAGAGATTCCATGTTTACTTGATCAGACATGGAAGAAATCTTTTCTTTGCTTGCTGTGTTATGATCAGTGACTGTGAGTGCTCTGGTTTTTTAATGTATTATCAGACATGGAAGAAAGCTTTTCTTTGCTTGCTGTGTTATGATCAGTGACTGTCAGTGCTCTGGTTTTTAATGTATTATCAGACATGGAAGAAAGCTTTTCTTTGCTTGCTGTGTTATGATCAGTGACTGTGAGTGCTCTGGTTTTTAATGTATTATCAGACATGGAAGAAAGCTTTTCTTTGCTTGCTGTGTTATGATCAGTGACTGTGAGTGCTCTGGTTTTTTAATGTATTATCAGACATGGAAGAAAGCTTTTCTTTGCTTGCTGTGTTATGATCAGTGACTGTGAGTGCTCTGGTTTTTTAATGTATTATCAGACATGGAAGAAAGCTTTTCTTTGCTTGCTGTGTTATGATCAGTGACTGTGAGTGCTCTGGTTTTTTAATGTATTATCAGACATGGAAGAAAGCTTTTCTTTGCTTGCTGTGTTATGATCAGTGACTGTGAGTGCTCTGGTTTTTTAATGTATTATCAGACATGGAGAAACTTTTCTTTGCTTGCTGTGTTATGATCAGTGACTGTCAGTGCTCTGGTTTTTAATGTATTATCAGACATGGAGAAACTTTTCTTTGCTTGCTGTGTTATGATCAGTGACTGTAGTGCTGTGGTTTTAATGTATTATCAGACATGGAAGAAAGCTTTTCTTTGCTTGCTGTGTTATGATCAGTGACTGTGAGTGCTGTGGTTTTTTAATGTATTATCAGACATGGAAGAAATCTTTTCTTTGCTTGCTGTGTTATGATCAGTGACTGTGAGTGCTCTGGTTTTTTAATGTATTATCAGACATGGAAGAAAGCTTTTCTTTGCTTGCTGTGTTATGATCAGTGACTGTGAGTGCTCTGGTTTTTTAATGTATTATCAGACATGGAAGAAAGCTTTTCTTTGCTTGCTGTGTTATGATCAGTGACTGTGAGTGCTCTGGTTTTTAATGTATTATCAGACATGGAAGAAATCTTTCCTTTGCTTGCTGTGTTATGATCAGTGACTGTGAGTGCTCTGGTTTTTTAATGTATTATCAGACATGGAAGAAACTTTTCTTTGTTGCTGTGTTATGATCAGTGACTGTGAGTGCTCTGGTTTTTTAATGTATTATCAGACATGGAAGAAAGCTTTTCTTTGTTTGCTGTGTTATGATCAGTGACTGTGAGTGCTCTGGTTTTTTAATGTATTATCAGACATGGAAGAAAGCTTTTCTTTGCTTGCTGTGTTATGATCAGTGACTGTGAGTTCTGTTTTAATGTATTATCAGACATGTGAAAGTTTTCTTCTTTGTTGCTGTAGTTATGATCAGTGACTGTGAGTGCTCTGGTTTTAATGTATTATCAGACATGGAAGAAAGTCTTTTTTTTTGCTGCGTGTTATGATCAGTGACTGTCAGTGCTCTTGGTTTTTAATGTATTATCAGACATGGAAAAATGCTTTTTTTTGCTTGCTGTGTTATGATCAGTGACTGTGAGTGCTCGTGTTTTTAATGATTATCAGACATGGAAGATCTTTACCTTGCTGTGTTATGATCAGTGACGTGGAGTGCTCTGGTTTTTAATGTATTATCAGACATGATTTTGATGCTATGAAACTTGAGTCTCTGTTTCTTGATCAGACATGAAGAAAGCTTTTCTTTGCTTGCTGTGTTATGATCAGTGACTGTGAGTGCTCTGGTTTTTTAATGTATTATCAGACATGGAAGAAAGCTTTTCTTTGCTTGCTGTGTTATGATCAGTGACTGTCAGTGCTCTGGTTTTTAATGTATTATCAGACATGGAAGAAATCTTTTCTTTGCTTGCTGTGTTATGATCAGTGACTGTGAGTGCTCTGATTTTTTAATGTATTATCAGACATGGAAGAAATCTTTTCTTTGCTTGCTGTGTTATGATCAGTGACTGTGAGTGCTCTGGTTTTTTAATGTATTATCAGACATGGAAGAAAGCTTTTCTTTGTTTGCTGTGTTATGATCAGTGACTGTGAGTGCTCTGGTTTTTTAATGTATTATCAGACATGGAAGAAAGCTTTTCTTTGCTTGCTGTGTTATGATCAGTGACTGTGAGTGCTCTGGTTTTTAATGTATTATCAGACATGGAAGAAAGCTTTTCTTTGCTTGCTGTGTTATGATCAGTGACTGTGAGTGCTCTGGTTTTTTAATGTATTATCAGACATGGAAGAAAGCTTTTCTTTGCTTGCTGTGTTATGATCAGTGACTGTCAGTGCTCTGGTTTTTAATGTATTAAAAAGACCATCATGGAAGGAGACATCCTGGCAAAGAGACGATAAATTCATGGTGTAAATGATGGTTTGAGCATGATGGCTGCAGAGGCGGGACATCTGGCCTATGAGAGAGAAAATGCTGTATTACTTTTAGGATGGCAAAGTTCTGCTCAGGACAAGCTATTTGATGATGAAGGGAAAAAAAAGACTGAATGTGTTTTAGAGTCATAAAAGGGATTGAAGGCGCGGTGAATGAGATAGTCGAAGACAGTGTCACAGGTGCCACATCCATGTATACCTGGAGATCTTGTTGCCTTTCTACATCAAGGAAATTGAGAGTGACTTGTCAAAATTACATACTGTTCTGTGTCATCCTTGTTGAAAATATCTTTCACTATGTCCTTTATAATATCTTTCTACCTATGTCCTTATAATATCTTCACCTATGTCCTGTTATAATATCTTCACCTATGTCCTGTTATAATATCTTTCACCTATGTCCTGTTATAATATCTTTCACCTATGTCCTGTTATAATATCTTTCACCTATGTCCTGTTATAATATCTTTCACCTATGTCTGTTATAATATCTTCACCATGTCCGTTATAATATCTTCACCATGTCCGTTATAATATCTTCACCTATGTCTGTTATAATATCTTTCACCTATGTCCTGTTATAATATCTTTCACCTATGTCCTGTTATAATATCTTTCACCTATGTCCTGTTATAATATCTTTCACCTATGTCCTGTTATAATATCTTTCACCTATGTCCTGTTATAATATCTTCACCTATGTCCGTTATAATATCTTTCACCTATGTCCTGTTATAATATCTTTCACCTATGTCCTGTTATAATATCTTTCACCTATGTCCTGTTATAATCTTCACCTATGTCCTGTTATAATATCTTCACCTATGTCCTGTTATAATATCTTTCACCTATGTCTGTTATAATATCTTTCACTATGTCCTGTTATAATATCTTCACCTATGTCTGGATATGTACTGTTGGATCAGTCTTTCACCCAAGGGGTTGTTCTGGCACAAACTTTAGGGATGCCAACTTTGGTGGATCTGAGATTTCTCAATGGAATTATTTGACCTGGTGAACCGCTCTTTCAGTCGTTCATTGCTACAAGTTTTGGAATCTGTCTTCCATTTGGATGGTTTGGCATACTCAGGAATCATTCTGCCTATGTCAGAACTTTTGTGTTGCTGCATTCTTCATTGTTGTATCCTCCATATTTCCATTTCTACTATATTATTTCATTGCTTCTGTGATGACCAGAACCACCTGGTTTTGTACCGTATCCAGTTATCTTCCTCCTAGTGATTCTCTAGTACCAAATAAGACTGTTGGTTATTGGTTACTAAACTGACATCATTGCACTCTGAGCAGACCCATAAGTGCTCAGTCTCCCCCAACAGATGTTGATGGGTATGCATACTGATCGTTTCCACAGCTCGCCTGTTAAACACACTCACTTTGCCACTCAGGCACCCAGTTCTACCTGTACAATGGCTAAATTCAAACTGCTTAAATCCCAGGAACGATTCAACATCTATTTTAGTGTTCATTCAACAGGCAGTCATGAAGAGACCAAAGAATATGTTGGACTTAAAGACAATGGTTGAAGTTTCGAATCCCAGGAACGATTTAACATCTATTTTAGTGTCTTCATTCAACAGGCAGTCATAAAGAGACCAAAAATACATTGGCTTAGAGACAATGGTTGAAGTCAGCTGAAGAAGTTTAGGATGACAATAATCAGTTTTATTTTGTCCCAGTGCATGCAGGTGTAAGGGGAAAGAAATGCACAGATAGGCTTGCAGGTATGGCTGCTGTAAAAGCGGCAGCTGTCTGATATTCCTGAACTACCTAAGGTAGAGAGTACATGTAAATGATTCAAATAATAGTGAGTGAATCTACAGCTAACCCAGACTGCAAGAATACAAAATCAAAGTGGATAACAGACAATAGCACTATACTGAAGCCAAACTAGAATACAAGTAAACCAACAAAGAACCAGTTTCATTAGTTGACACCGCTGAGAGACATACTGAGGAAGAGGCCGAAGCACTTATGGACTAATTGGTTTGATGTGCAGTGATGATGATCCAACTACTAAAACTAAACAATATTGAGACTGTCAACCTGAAAACAGTTTGTGGTAGATAAGAATCCCACTCCGATTATAAATTGATCTGAGTCCACCCATCTAGGAAGCAAGAGCACTATCCAGCTTTGCAACTCTTGATCCTCCTGTTAAACACTTATCTCATAGATGTTCAATTGTCATTTTATCAGTAGCACACTTACACACATATGGTGATACTATCTGTACCTTGTTGAACATATAGTATGTGTTGTAGCACATTTACATACATATGGTGATATTATCTGTACCTTGTTGAACATATGGTATCTGTTGTGGTTTCTTGGCAGAACAGCAGCAATTAAAATCTCTTCTCTTCCTTAAGCCTTGTGTCTCAAATGGGACATGAACGGAATATAGATAGATAGATCTGTTGTGGTATCTCAGTAGAACGGAAACAAGAGAAATCTCTTATAGAAGCCTTATGTGTCCAACGGAACATTCAAGTAGTATCATGTCCCTTGCGGCACGTTTCTTTCATCACAGCCCGCCTGAAAAACTTTTGTCTCTAGTTCAAGGTTTCTTTGATGTTCCACCTTCGTCTTGGTCGTCCCCAGCCTCGTACTCCAGTAACCATGCCTTCCATTGCCGTTCTCTCCAAACCACTGTGATGTTTAACATTGCCAAAATATTTAATCTTCAGGGACATGTAACATTGCCAAAATATTTCATCTTCAGGGACATGATGTTATTTATGAGCCAATGCTAATCATCTTTTCTGTAACAATGTGACACCAAGAGGATACAGATAGATATGTCTGTTATGGACTCTGCAGTACAACAACAACGAAAATCTCTTGTGGGAGTATTATGTGTCAAACCAGACACAATAAGGGTCAAAAGGAGAAGGATTGACTTCATTGCACTGGGTTTCCCATATGCCCCCATTCCTGTCAGCAGAGATGCCACCTGCAGAGAGCACTGTACAAAGTACGAACTCCGTAGCTCTGGCAGCAATCCTAAGGATCTAATGAAAAAATTGCACATATGCTTCGGTCTGGATTCGAACCTTCAGTACAGCAGGCAAACAACTTAACCATTACGACTCCCTAAACAGGACACATAGAGGATATAGATAGATATATATATGTTGTAGTCTCTCTGCAGAATGGCAGCAACTAAAATTTCTTCTAGACGCCTTATGTCTCAAACAGGACATGAAGAGGATATAGACAGGTAGATCAGTTGTGGTCTCTGCAGAGTCTGAAGGTCATAACGTCTTCCCCTCTATAGAGTTGGTGATATACATCATGTTTCTGATGGCCAGTTGTTCTATTTCTCACCTTTTTTCTTAATGATATTACAATCTTCTATATTTTTGCCATTATCAGTTTTTTATCAAGTGTCATATTCTACTTTGCAGATCCTACAACAGAACTGAGACTTGCAAAAGAAAAAATAGAACAACTGAACGTAATTTTGTCTACACAGCGACATGAAGTAAGTTTGAATTTTGTCCAGACAACATTAAGTCATTTAGAATTTTTGTCTCGCTCATGTGTTGCCAGGGCTTGCAAGGGGAGCAAAGAATAGTAACACTGTGATCTACAAGGCATGTCGTAAGAGGCGACTGAGGTAGGGACCTAGGAAGCTACCCTAGTAAATAAAAAGCATCACATAAATCAGATGTGCTGGCCTACTTGTAGGTGCTTAACTGGCACAAGTACAATCGATCTAAGGCTCAGACCACATACAAACCACAAAGAGTGGTTTAACAAGTGGTCGATATGAAGCGTTTAAAGAAGAAGAATTTTGTCCAGACAACATTAAGTCATTTAGAATTTTGTCCAGACAACATTAAATCATTTAGAATTTTGTCCAGACAACATTAAGTCATTTCGAATTTTGTCCAGACAACATTAAATCATTTAGAATTTTGTCCAGACAACAACAGGAAGTAATTTATCATTTTGTCTAGTACTTTAACATTTCTCTGTACTTTTTTAGTCACCTCCCATAGGTGCTCAATCTCCCTCATTTACTGACATAAAAAAAACATTTTATTACACTTTGCTTCATTTTTGAATTTTATTTTAATTTTTGCTTGTTACCCTGATAATTCTCTTATGGGCAGTAGGATATGTTGGTTTATTTGATTTCATTTTTTTGCCTCAGTAAAAGTGACATGATTCTATTGCCATATTTGTTTTGTACACTAATAAATCGTATTGCCAGATTGGCCTATTTGTTTTTCAACAACTTTGTTTATTGTTTCTGTTTTTAAAAATGAGCGATTGAACGACTTAACAAGGAACTTGAGGAAAAGGCAGAGTCTAGTGAACTTCAGATCAACACAATTTCTAGAGAATATCGAGGAGTTTTGGAGGGAAAAGAGGTATGTTTTTCTTATGTTGTTTTTTTCTCATTTCTCCTACTTTGCATTCATTTTTATCAATAAAGTTAACCACTCTTTGTGATCTGTATGGTTTGTTCTTTAAACATACATATTTTGGTCTGTGTAGTTTATTCTTATCAACCAAGGCACATACTTTGGTCTGTGTAGTTTGTTCTTATCAACCAAGGACAACTACTTCTGAATCGAGGATGGAGGTTGAGGCCGTTACTGCTGACCTCCATTGGATCTCTGGGATTTCATTTACTGGAGCCGTTAGTGTATCTGACTCTCAGTCGATGCTTCACAAGATCCAGAAGGGCAGGTTTCAGTATGAGTGGATGTCGTCTATAGAAGTTTCTAACCTCCAGGCGTACGTGGATATACTATCCTGGGCATGCAGGTGTTTGCGGTAATGAGAGAGCGGACAGACTTACATCAACAGCATCAATTGTTGGGGAGTTGAAGATGGATAAGGGGATGTTCTTCGGTCTCTTGCGACTGTCTGTTGGATGAGGACACTAAAATCGATGTTGAATCGATAAAGCGATTTGGCAGTTTGGAATTACCCATTGTACAAGTCGAACTGATAGGCACTGATAGGCCTGAGAGGCAGAGTGAGAGGTGTGTTTAATAAGCAAGCCACGGGAACCATCAGTATGCATACTCTTTGATATCTGTTGGGGAGACTGAGCACCTATGGGTCTGCATGGAGTGCAATGACATCAGTTTAGTAACCAATAACTTTAAACCAAGTTAACCACTCTTTGTGATCTGTATGGTTTGTTCTAATTTAACCACTCTTTGTGATCTGTGTGGTTTGTTTTTATCAACCAAGTTAACCACTCTTTGTGATCAGTGTGGTTTGTTTTTATCAACCAAGTTAACCACTCTTTGTGATCTGTGGGGTTTGTTCTTATCAACCAAGTTAACCACTCTTTGTGATCTGTGTGGTTTGTTTTTATCAACCAAGTTAACCACTCTTTGTGATCTGTGTGGTTTGTTTTTATCAACCAAGTTAACCACTCTTTGTGATCTGTGTGTTTGTTTTCATCAACCAAGTTAACCACTCTTTGTGATCTGTGTGGTTTGTACTTATCAACCAAGTTAACCACTCTTTGTGATCTGTGTGGTTTGTACTTATCAACCAAGTTAACCACTATATGTGATATGTGTTGTTTGTTCTTCTTCTTCTTCTTCTAACCAGGGCTGCAAGTTTTCACTCTTGGGCAGCCAATGCCAGTTTGTAAAATCTGCATGTGTTCTGTAATTGTGGAAGACTAGTGTAAAGGGTATTATGAACAGATGGGTGTGGTGGGAGGAGTTCTTGTCTAGCTTTATGTAGTCCAGGACATTCAAGCAAGATATGCTGCACTGTCTCACATGAGTGACTGCACTTTCCATTGTGTGGTAGGTGTGTGGGGTTTATTCTGTGTAGGTGGTAATTCAGTCCAACATGTCCTGTTCTTAACTGAAAGATAGTGCTTTGATCTTTTCTTTGTAGCAGATTTATATTGTCCTTGGGGTTTGGTCTATTCATCTCTGCATACATGTCCGACCAGTCGTCCCCATAGCCCATCGGTTCAGCCAATCTTCTCTGGAGTTGTTTTCAGAATCTGTTTTATACTTTGTATGCTAACAGGTTTGTCTATTTGTGGTTTTGATGATCCCTGTTTGGCCAGATGATCTGCCTTGTCATTTCCTGGGATATTTGTGTGCCCAGGAATCCACTGTAGAATGACATTAATATCAAAGGAGAAAATCAGATTGTGGATGACTAATGCCAATGACTGGATCTCGCTTGACTGATTCTGCTGTTCTTCTAAAGCTTGTAGTGTGGACTGTGAGTCAGTGAATATTATCATGTCTTGGGCAATATTCTCTCCAAGTTCAAACTGCTGGTGGACTAGTTCTACAGCGGTCTTTATGGCATCTATATAATCTCTGCCTCATAGTTGGAACATATATTACCACAAGGAGCACAGTAACTATAGGTAGTTCCATCTGGATATTTCAGGTATATGCGAAGCCAGCGTAGGTAGTGGCTTTGAAAGCTGAACCATCAGTGTAGGCATGGATAGGAAGTTGGATAACTGTCTATTGCTCCAGTGCACAGGTTTTAAGATCGGTGCAAGTGTTGCTTTGTTTATAGTTTTGTCAAGGAGGTATTTCTGGATTACTGGTTGTTTTATGTTTAGCCATGGTGGTGGGCAGGGGCATCTTGTGATCGGTTCTCTGTCAGTTGGGAGATGGTAATGTTCTTCAAGATTTTTCCCAACATCCAGCAATGATTTTTGCTGGATTCTTTGATTGGATTTCCACCTGTCAATAGTTTGTCTGTTGGATGGTTTTTTCTATTCTTTTATATCGCTCGACTGCTTCTATTAGTGCCCTTCGTCTCCTAATATCTAGTGGTTCGATGTTGACGTCGATTTCACAAGCAGCAGTTGGGGTCGTTCTCATTCCCCAACATATAAACCTGAGACCCTGATTCTGCACTCTGTCCAGGGATGTTGTGATGTTGCTCACTTGCTATAGCTTGGAGAGGAAGGCAGTTGTCCATTGTAGATCTTACATAGCCAAGATATAGTTGCCTAAGGGTGCTCTTGTCTGCACCCCAAGTGGTGCTAGCAAGTCTTTTAACCATGTTGAGTCTTTTAGATGCTTTTTCTTTTATGTTGTTAATGTGTTCTGTCATCCTCAGTTGTTTGTCTAACTTGTCCCAGTATCGGGTTTCCTCTTTTCAGAGTTATGTTATGTTATTTATGTTATCGATGCGTCATGGCACATTGGGCATTCCCATTGGCTCTGTCCTCCGTGCAGATCCAAGTCATTTGCTCACAGTACCATGGAGTTGATTACATATCTTCTCTACGAAGCACTGTCGATGTCAAACAACCTAATTCGGTCGTTCAGTATCTGAGACGCCTGTTGTTTTCAGCAGTGCTCCATTCATTGTAAGCCAAAATGTTCTTGAGTTGTTTGGGCTTATAAATTAGTATCACAGTTTTCTGTTCATTGACTTTAAGCTTCCATAGGTTGCAATATGTTGAGATTATGGCAAGGGTTCTATTAATTTTAGCCGAGTTAGTACAGGGTATTTCTGCTTGTCCATATTACAGGTCATCAGCAAAAGGGCTTTCTGTGTGTTTAGAAGGGATGGGAGGTCATTGATGAAGATGAGGAAAGGGTGCAGCTAAGGGCAGAGCCCTGTGGGAGGCCTTCCTCTAGTGTTCTCTTGGAGGACATTGTTCCACTAAAAGATGTTCCAATGGTCCTGTTTTGGAGAAAAGCTTGTATCCATTGTAACATCTTTCCATGGATCCCCATATTGAGCATCTTCATCAGAGGCCTTCCTCCAGACTCTGTCATATGCTTGCTGTAAATCGATGAAAACCACGGTTGTGTGCTTTTCATTCTGGAATCCATCAATTGTATTCTGCACAAGTCTGAAGAGTTGGTCTTCTGTTCTGCAGCCCTTCTAAACCCTGCCTGGGTATTATCAAGTGACTGGTTTTCAAGCCACCAATAAAGTCGGTTATTAACCATTCTTTCCGCTAGCTTTCCTAAACATGAGGTCATTGAGATGGGCCTGTAACTTAGGGGGTCGTCTACTGGTTTCCCTTTCTTGAGGATGGGAGTGATATTGGCTGTTCGCCAAGCAGCAGGTATTTCGGCCTCTCTCCAAGTTCTATTTATAGCGAACAGCAATATCAACCTAGCCTTCTTGCCCATATGGCATAACATTTCATTCTTAATCTTATCTGGGCCTGGGGCTTTTCGAGGTTTTAGTTTTTCATTGCTGCTTCCATCTGCATAGACTAAAATCTTGTTCAAATGCACATACATTCACTACTGGTGCATTTTTTACTTTAAAGATTTTCCATAAAGCTTTATCCAGCTGTTTTCTTCTTATGCTTCTATTACGCTAGCAAAGTGTTTGTTGAATATTTCAGCTTTCTTTTTGCATCTATGATGGTTTCATTGTTTCTTTTGATGGGTCTGGGATTTTCTTTCTTTCTAGTGCCTGTCAGTTTGTTTATCAGATCCCATGCCTTGTGGCCATCTTTATTTAGATCAAGTTTCTGACACGTGTCTTGCCACTTCATCTTCTTTGCTGCTTTAATTAGAAGGCGAACTTTAGCAGTCAAGCGATTATAGTTGGTTTTATTAACTCGATTAGGTTCTTTTTCAGCTTGTTTCCTTGCTTTTTTTCTATCCATCACTGCTTTTTCTAGATCTTTGTTCCAGTATGGCTTATATTTTCTGGTGTTTCCATTTGGAATGGCCTTTCTTGCAGCTTCCAGTATTTTACAACATATATTAGAAAGACAGTATCGATATTTCCAGTGAGGGCAATTTTGTCCATGCCTATGTTGGTCTGGTTCTCGAAGAGCGGCCAGTCTGCTTTCTGAAATTCCAGAACTTTCTATTTCTATAAACTGAGCTTCTGAGTTGCTTGGTGGTAACAGAGATAAGTATGGGGAGATGGTCGCTCCCTATATCATCCAAGACAGTAATAGTTGTTGCATCTATAATGTCAGCTGATACTATGGTAAGATCTGGTCTGCTATTCGTACCATGGGCTCTGTGTAGAAGTGTTGGTTTGGTTTCTGAGCTCTGCATTACCGTGAGGTTGGATGAGTTACACAGGTCTTCAATGTCTCTCCCTCTTTTGTTGTAATCTTTGTAACCTAGGGCTGGTGTGTGTGCATTAAAGTCTCCTGCAATAATTGTTCTGGTGTACATGGGTTCCTTGAACGGCTGGTCAGAGGTGCAGGTTGGTGGACAATAGATGTTATGTACAGTATATCTCACTCCATCAAACCACACTTGGATGGTCTGAGTGTCTATGTTGTTGTGTGGTCTGTTGTGGACTTCTGCCTGCACATCATTTCTTATCAGTGTCATGAGTCCTTGACATCTGTTGCACTCGCATTTGTATTGGGTGTAAGCAGTGATGTTAACTCCTCTTTGAGGTAAGATGGTTTCTTGTATAAGGACAATGTGGACATTACTCTGTTGTAGAGTTCTTTCGAGCTCCATCTTTTTATTCTGTAGTCTTGATATGTTTATCTGTAGTATATTAATGGATCCCTTTACATATTTTCACACTGAGCGAGGACTTCACTCGCGTCTGCGACCTTGTTGACCGAGCGACGTCGAGCTCGTATCTAATATATTTGTGTTGTATTGGCATTATGTCTGGAGTTTTGTTGGGACAATTTCATCCCAAAGAGGTTGTCAGACATAGATCTCTAACTTGATCTGGGGCCCTGGTAGTTTCAGGCAGATATGTGGTATCAGGGTGTCACTGGATCGAACTTGGGAGCACAGTTCACCGCTGACAATCCGCTAGTCATAGGTGCACCATGCTTGCAGGCCTTTATCACTAGCTCTGGTTCTGGGCTATTCACTATGCGTGTCACGTCATATGCATAGGTGTTTTGTGCATCTCCACCCATCCATCTATTCCCTTCCAACACACAGAGCCCGTCTTCACCATGGGTCCCCGCAAGCAGTGTGACCCTATCTGGCTCAGTGCAATGCCAGTGTCTTATCACTTCTTGTCGCAACTGGGAAGGAAGTGGAAAGGGACATAAGGGGAAAATGGGGAGGAAAATGGGGGACGTGGGAGGGTTAGCAGATTACTCCGCCACTCATGTTGTTTAGCCAGTCAGCCGAGACTGTTGCCCGGGGTGTGGCACGTGGAGCCAAACATGAGCTAGGTGAGAAGTGGTACCAAATGGATCATGACTATCCGTGGACACACCAGGATCGGCTGTCATTTTCCGTGAGGTACTAACCCTACCTTCTCACCCAACACCCCGTTGTTTGTTCTAAGTTAACCATTCTTTGTGATCTGCACCAAGAACATGAGTAAGTTGCACCCTGATTAATAAACCCCTTAAACATTCAGAATCCTATACGAAACAGTTGTCTAACTGTAATGTACTGGACTCTACAAGTCAGACAAGACCTCCTTCCAACATGACCATCCATCCTAAATACCTCATTTTGGAATCTGTGCCATACTTTCAGAAAACATGCAGACTAACATTAGCCTGTGAGTGAACACTTGCAGCTCTGGTTTGAAGAGGAAGGAGGAAGACCAGAAAAAAGAACAAAATAAAAAGTAGAAAAAAGACAAGAAAAAAGGAGGAGGTGGAAAATAAGAAAGAGTGAAGAATAAGAAGGATGAGGAGGTGGAAGTAAAAGAAGGAGAAAGGGGAAGAAAATGGAGGAGGTTGAACAATGACGAGGTGGTGGAAGAAGGAGGAGCTAGCAAAAGAAGGTGTGAAAGAAGGAGAAGTTGTGGAAGAAGTAGAAAGTGTACAAAGAAGGAGGAGTTGTGGAAGAAGTAGAAAGTGTACAAAGAAGGAGGAGGTGGTGGAAGAAGGAGGATAAAGATGAAGGTGGAGGTGACAGAAAGAAGGAAGAGTTGGAAGAAGAAGTGGAGAAAAATGAGAATAAAAATAAGAAGCAAAGCGCCTGTGTGTGCGGTCAAGTAGAGAAAGAATAGTAACACTGCGAACTTAAGGCATGTCATCAGAGTAACTAAGGTAGGGCTAGGAAGCTACCAGTAAATAAATGTGCAGAAATCGAATGTGCTGGTTACTTGAGGCATATGCACAATGTACAATCTCTTAGACTCAGATCATACAAATCACAAGAGTGGTTAAAGTGTCGATGTGGTCATTGAAGAAGAAAGAAGGAGAGCAAGAACAATGAAAGTGAGATTTCAGTATCAAACTCTTCAGATGTCTTCAAACATTGTTTTGGGTGCATTTTCAGAAGAGGTCAAACGATGAAACATCAACATCAGAACTATTAGAGCAACAAGTACGCAGCAGCTTTGTTACTGCCATCAAGAGATGGAGCCATAACTGAATCATCTGTATCTCTAGCCAAGACCAGAGTCAGAACTGGCATCAGTGCAGAGGAGGAAAGTTTGCTCACAGTGAGTGTTGTCTGTTAGTGTGAAGTCTTGTCAAATTCTGTCTGTTCATCTTCTTCTGTCTTACATGGTGTTGTCTGTTATGTGAAGTCTTGTCAAGTTCTGTCTGTTCATCTTCTTCTTCTTACAGTGAGTGTTGTCTGTTAGTGAAGTCTGTCAAGTTCGTCTGTTCATCTTCTTCAAGTGAGATGTTGCGTTAGGAGTCTGTCAAGTTCTGTCTGTTCATCTTCTTCTTTCCAGTGAGTCTTGTCTGTTAGTGTGAAGTCTTGTCAGTTCTGTCTGTTCATCTTCTTCTTCTTAGTGAGTCTTGTCTGTTAGGTGAAGTCTTGTCAAGTTCTGTCTGTTCATCTTCTTCTCTTCTTACAGTGAGTGTTGTCTGTTAGTGTGAAGTCTTGTCAAGTTCTGTCTGTTCATCATCTTCTTCTTCTTACAGTGAGTGTTGTCTGTTAGTGTGAAGTCTTGTCAAGTTCTGTCTGTTCATCTTCTTCTTCTTCTTACAGTGAGTGTTGTCTGTTAGTGTGAAGTCTTGTCAAGTTCTGTCTGTTCATCTTCTTCTTCTTACAGTGAGTGTTGTCTGTTAGTGTGAAGTCTTGTCAAGTTCTGTCTGTTCATCTTCTTCTTCTTCCAGTGAGTCTTGTCTGTTAGTGTGAAGTCTTGTCAAGTTCTGTCTGTTCATCTTCTTCTTCTTACAGTGAGTGTTGTCTGTTAGTGTGAAGTCTTGTCAAGTTCTGTCTGTTCATCATCTTCTTCTTCTTACAGTGAGTGTTGTCTGTTAGTGTGAAGTCTTGTCAAGTTCTGTCTGTTCATCTTCTTCTTCTTCTTACAGTGAGTGTTGTCTGTTAGTGTGAAGTCTTGTCAAGTTCTGTCTGTTCATCTTCTTCTTACAGTGAGTGTTGTCTGTTAGTGTGAAGTCTTGTCAAGTTCTGTCTGTTCATCTTCTTCTTCTTCTTACAGTGAGTGTTGTCTGTTAGTGTGAAGTCTTGTCAAGTTCTGTCTGTTCATCTTCTTCTTCTTCTTCTTACAGTGAGTGTTGTCTGTTAGTGTGAAGTCTTGTCAAGTTCTGTCTGTTCATCTTCTTCTTCTTCTTCTTACAGTGAGTGTTGTCTGTTAGTGTGAAGTCTTGTCAAGTTCTGTCTGTTCATCTTCTTCTTACAGTGAGTGTTGTCTGTTAGTGTGAAGTCTTGTCAAGTTCTGTCTGTTCATCTTCTTCTTCTTACAGTGAGTGTTGTCTGTTAGTGTGAAGTCTTGTCAAGTTATGTCTGTTCATCTTCTTCTTACAGTGAGTGTTGTCTGTTAGTGTGAAGTCTTGTCAAATTCTGTCTGTTCATCTTCTTCTTCTTCTTACAGTGAGTGTTGTCTGTTAGTGTGAAGTCTTGTCAAGTTCTGTCTGTTCATCTTCTTCTTCTTCTTACAGTGAGTGTTGTCTGTTAGTGTGAAGTCTTGTCAAGTTCTGTCTGTTCACCTTCTTCTCTTCTTACAGGAGTGTTGTCTGTTAGTGTGAAGTCTTGTCAAGTTATATCTGTTCACCTTCTTCTGCTTCTCAGGGATGTTGTCTGTTATGTGAAGTCTTGTCAAGTTCTGTCTGTTCTTCTTCTTCTTACAGTGGTGTTTCTGTTAGGTGAAGTCTTGTCAAGTTCTGTCTGTTCATCTTCTTCTGCTTCTTACAGTGAGTGTTGTCTGTTAGTGTGAAGTCTTGTCAAGTTCTGTCTGTTCATCTTCTTCTTACAGTGAGTGTTGTCTGTTAGTGTGAAGTCTTGCATCGTTCTGTCTGTTCTTCTTCTTCTTACAGTGAGTGTTGTCTGTTAGTGTGAAGTCTTGTCAAGTTCTGTCTGTTCATCTTCTTCTTACAGTGAGTGTTGTATGTTAGTGTGAAGTCTTGTCAAGTTCTGTCTGTTCATCTTCTTCTTCTTCTTCTTACAGTGAGTGTTGTCTGTTAGTGTGAAGTCTTGTCAAGTTCTGTCTGTTCACCTTCTTCTGCTTCTTACAGGGAGTGTTGTCTGTTAGTGTGAAGTCTTGTCAAGTTATATCTGTTCACCTTCTTCTGCTTCTTACAGGGAGTGTTGTCTGTTAGTGTGAAGTCTTGTCAAGTTCTGTCTGTTCTTCTTCTTCTTACAGTGAGTGTTGTCTGTTAGTGTGAAGTCTTGTCAAGTTCTGTCTGTTCATCTTCTTCTGCTTCTTACAGTGAGTGTTGTCTGTTAGTGTGAAGTCTTGTCAAGTTCTGTCTGTTCATCTTCTTCTTACAGTGAGTGTTGTCTGTTAGTGTGAAGTCTTGTCACGTTCTGTCTGTTCTTCTTCTTCTTACAGTGAGTGTTGTCTGTTAGTGTGAAGTCTTGTCAAGTTATGTCTGTTCATCTTCTTCTTACAGTGAGTGTTGTCTGTTAGTGTGAAGTCTTGTCAAGTTCTGTCTGTTCATCTTCTTCTTCTTTGAACGTTCCTTATTGACCTCTTTAGGGCTAGCGACCCTAGTTAATAAACAGCTGGCTGAAATCGGGTGGACTGGCTAGTCACCATGGGCGTATAATCGTCAACGTAGATCAAGCGTTCTTGTCAAAGGATCAATTATATATCATAAGAAGAATGATAAAATTGGCTGTGAAGAACGAACGAGATCAACCACTTGTTAAACCACTCTTTGTGATTATTATGCAATCTGAGTCTAAGAGCGATTGTATGTTGTGCCAGTTATGCGCCTACAAGTAGGCCAGCGTATTCGATTTCTGTGACGCCTTTTATTTACTAGGTAGCTTCCTAGGCTCCTAAATCTGTCGCCTCTTACGACACGCCTTGTAGGTCGCAGTGTTACTATTCTTTGCTCCCTTGTGAGCCCCTGCAACACATGGCCCTTATATGTTCATCATGTTCTGCATGTACTTTGATGAATTGTTTGAAAGTTGACATATTTCATCTCATCTGTATGTAACGCTTGAGCTGTGAGCATAGCGGTAAACGCTCCCAGGGTGGTAAAAAAAAATGTGATTCAAACACACACTCAAGAACTCAATGAAATCCTTTGACATAGATGTCGACAACTGGGAGAATGTCGCTCAAGACAGATCAGCCTGGCACACACTTCTTCGGCCTACGAGGCAGGTAGAACTGCACGGATGGAACAGAAACATCAAACTAGAAAGACAATAAAACTCCCCACAAGTATTCCTTGCTCACATTGTAAAAGAACATTTCAAGCCCGCATCGGGCTCACTAGTCATCTACGCACACACATACACACATAATGCAACTACATTCTCTTGGATGAAAATGGTGGTCATCATCACCCGTGATGGACGAGCATCATGTAACGCTTGGTATTTCTCAAGTTCTATTTTTAATTTGTCCTTCTTGGATTCATCTTCTTGAAGAAAAAAAAACTGTTACCAAGATCTAGGGACAACAAATGTGAAAAAACTATTACCAAGATCTAAGGACAACAAATGTGAAAGAAAAAACTGTATGCCAAGATCTAGGGACAACAAATGTGGAAAAACTGTTACCAAGATCTAGGGACAACAAATGTGGAAAAACTGTTACCAAGATCTAGGGACAACAAATGTGGAAAAACTGTTACCAAGATATAGAGACAACAAATGTGGAAAAAAATGAGTGTTGTATACCTGTAGTGTTAGCAAATAAAGTAAAAGATTGCAAGATAAAGACATATATACAAATGAAAGTACACATTGACAAGTTAAAACACCGTTAGTAAATACAACTATAACATACAGGTCCAGTCTTGTAGCTATTTAATGTTATATGTCAAAGGTGGAAAAGCCTGCCTTCATGGCGAGGGAACCAATAAAACGGTAAGCAGGCTTTCACGCAAAAATCAGTCAGAAGCGCCATCCCAAGTGCCATGGCTACGCCTGAATTCATAGCGGAAGTATGCAGAAGAAGATATGTCAAAGGTCATGCAAGAACGATAATTCAAATGTTGAATTCTGTGTCCTTTATTCAACAATAGCATCCCACCAAAGATTGCCCCACAATGTCCACTGTGTGACTAAGAAACTATCGCACACCATTTCTGCCAGTGCCTTGCACTCAGTGACCTACGCCACACGTACCTACCCCCCATATCCAGAAGTTGAAAACACTCTATGCCAGTGGTTCTGAACTTTTTGAAGTCGGTGCACACATGAAGTCCTGGCACACATGAAGTCCTGGCTCACATGAAGTCCTGGCACACATGAAGTCCTGGCACACATGAAGTCCTACACATGAAGTCCTGGCACACATGAGTCCTGGCACATGAAGTCCTGGCACACATGAAGTCCTGGCTCACATGAAGTCCTGGCACACATGAAGTCCTGGCACACATGAAGTCCTGGCACACATGAAGTCCTGGCACACATGAAGTCCTGGCACACATGAAGTCCTGGCACACATGAAGTCCTGGCTCACATGAAGTCCTCGACCCAAGTCCTGACCACATGAAGTCCTGACACACATGAAGTCCTGGCTCACATGAAGTCCTGACACACATGAAGTCCTGGCTCACATGAAGTCCTGGCACACATGAAGTCCTGGCACACATGAAGTCCTGGCACACATGAAGTCCTGCACACATGAAGTCCTGGCTCATGAAGTCCTGGCACACATGAAGTCCTGGCTCACATGAAGTCCTGACACACATGAAGTCCTGGCTCACATGAAGTCCTGGCTCACATGAAGTCCTGACACACATGAAGTCCTGGCTCACATGAAGTCCTGACACACATGAAGTCCTGGCTCACATGAAGTCCTGGCACACATGAAGTCCTGGCACACATGAAGTCCTGACACACATGAAGTCCTGACTCACATGAAGTCCTGACACACATGAAGTCCTGGCTCACATGAAGTCCTGGCACACATGAAGTCCTGGCACACATGAAGTCCTGACACACATGAAGTCCTGGCTCACATGAAGTCCTGGCTCACATGAAGTCCTGGCTCACATGAAGTCCTGCCACATGAAGTCCTGGCTCACATGAAGTCCTGGCACACATGAAGTCCTGGCACACATGAAGTCCTGGCACACATGAAGTCCTGCACACATGAAGTCTGGCCACATGAAGTCCTGGCACACATGAAGTCCTGGCTCACATGAAGTCCTGGCACACATGAAGTCCTGGCACACATGAAGTCCTGCACACATGAAGTCCTGGCTCACATGAAGTCCTGGCACACATGAAGTCCTGGCTCACATGAAGTCCTGGCACACATGAAGTCCTGGCTCACATGAAGTCCTGGCACACATGAAGTCCTGGCACCTGAGTCACACATGAAGTCCTGGCACACATGAAGTCCTGGCTCACATGAAGTCCTGGCTCACATGAAGTCCTGGCACACATGAAGTCCTGGCACACATGAAGTCCTGGCACACATGAAGTCCACACAATGAAGTCCTGGCTCACATGAAGTCCTGGCACACATGAAGTCCTGGCTCACATGAAGTCCTGACACACATGAAGTCTGGCACACATGAGTCCTGACACACATGAAGTCCTGACACCATGAAGTCTGCACACATGAGTCTGCAACATGAGTCCTGGCTCACTGAAGTCTGACACCATGAAGTCCGACCCTGAAGTCTGACTACATGCAAGTCCTGGCACACCTGAAGTCTGACACACATAAGTCTGCACACATGAAGTCTGGCACACATGAGTCCTGGCACATGAAGTCCTGGCACCATGAAGTCCTGGCTCACATGAAGTCCTGACACACATGAAGTCCTGGCACACATGAAGTCCTGACACACATGAAGTCCTGGCACACATGAAGTCCTGACACACATGAAGTCCTGGCACACCTGAAGTCCTGACACACATGAAGTCCTGGCACACCTGAAGTCCTGACACATGAAGTCCCGGCACACATGAAGTCCTGACACACATGAAGTCCTGACACACATGAAGTCCTGGCTCACATGAAGTCCTGACACACATGAAGTCCTGACACACATGAAGTCCTGGCTCACATGAAGTCCTGGCTCACATGAAGTCCTGACACACATGAAGTCCTGACACACATGAAGTCCTGACACACATGAAGTCCTGACACACATGAAGTCCTGGCACACATGAAGTCCTGGCTCACATGAAGTCCTGCTCATGAAGTCCCGGCACACATGAAGTCCTGGCACACATGAAGTCCTGACACACATGAAGTCCTGACACACATGAAGTCCCGACACACATGGTAAAGAGTCCTGACACACATGAAGTCCTGGCTCACATGAAGTCCTGACACACATGAAGTCCTGACACACATGAAGTCCTGGCACACATGAAGTCCTGACACACATGAAGTCCTGACACACATGAAGTCCTGACACACATGAAGTCCTGACACACATGAAGTCCTGACTCACATGAAGTCCTGGCTCACATGAAGTCACTGCTCACATGAAGTCTGGCACACATGAATCCTGACACACATGAAGTCCTGCACACATGAAGTCCTGGCACACATGAAGTCCTGGCACACATGAAGTCCTGGCACACATGAAGTCCTGGCACACATGAAGTCCTGGCTCACATGAAGTCCTGGCTCACATGAAGTCTGCTCATGAAGTCTGACCACTGAAGTCCTGACACACCTGAAGTCCTGACACACATGAAGTCCTGGCACACATGAAGTCCTGACTCACATGAAGTCCTGACACACATGAAGTCCTGGCACACATGAAGTCCTGGCACACATGAAGTCCTGACACACATGAAGTCCTGACACACATGAAGTCCTGGCACACATGAAGTCCTGGCACACATGAAGTCTCGACACCTGAAGTCCTGACACATGAAGTCCTGGCACACCTGAAGTCTGGCTCACCTGAAGTCCTGCAAAAAATCGTAGGCGCACTATACACAAAAACTGAATAAATAAGATGCAGAAAGAAAAGAAATACAGAAATAGTTAGAAAATGCTACATGCCTTTATTCATCATTTAATGTCTGCCTATGAGAAGCATGGGCCTGATGTTTTTGCGCTGGCACATGTTGCCGACCCTGATCTGGGATTTCTAGGGCGTACCTGGGCACACCCTTTGAGAACCACTGCTGTATGCTAAGCACCACAACTCAAACATACCTGTACATTCGTTGCCGTGGACTCAAGTCGAGGGACAAACGCTCAGATAACTTTTGGGATCGAAACGTTTTCTAATAAAAGTAAAGTACAGGTATTAAAAAGACAACTAGAACTGATGTGAATTCTACGGATGTCAATCATGGACAATAAGTAACATGAATAGTCAAATATTACAAGTTACAGAGATGTGGTTTTATAGAAGAATAATCGCCCGAGTGGTTACCGGGGCCCAAATTTGGGGTGTCAAGAATAGAACCACTGTTACCTGCCACGCATGTCGTAAGAGACGTCTAATGAGGTTTGGTTGAAATCGGATGCACGTGTCCTAAACGTGTAGAAGTCTATGCGTTTAGGGCCTACCAAACCAATGTGCAACGTATACACGTTCTTGGCAAAGATCAAACGTGTCACAACGAGTGATTAAAATTGGTGGTAAAGAACGAACGCAAAGAAGAAGAAGAAGAATGATGAAAATATCAGAGGGCTTGAAAAATCATCATCAAGTAGCATGTCTCTTGAGAAATGTCGCTTTCATCACAGCCTGCCTGAACAACTCTATCAGCAAGTTCTCCGTCTCCTCCAGCGTCATGTTTAAGGTTTCGTTAAAACCCTGCTACTACCTTCGTATTGGTCGTTCTCTGCCTCGTACTCCCAAAAACCAGTTTTCTCCAAACCACTGTGACGTTTAACGTGGCCAAATATCATCTTCCGGGACATGATGTTATTTATGAGCCAATGCTCTGGATATGCAGGTCTTGTAGGATGTCTTTGTTTTTCTATTCTCTGTCCAGGATGTTCTATTCTGTAACACTTTATTTCAAAAGCTTCAATTTTGAATGTTCAACTTGAAAGATGGCAAATGATAATGATTCAAAGAAAGCAGGTTCGCTTATGAAACGATTCGAAAAACAATCACCATTCTTTAGACATGTTATGAGAAGAGCTTGTATATATTGTGACCCAGCGTGTTCGTAGCTCGTTGAACGATATGTGACAAGCCCCCTGTGAGTGCGGTTCAGTTCCGCGGGCTGGCAGAAAAGCCACAGGCTCTCCAGATTTACGGTGTTCGTGCCACCGAACAATTACGATGTCCACGGCACCGAGCCGAAGAGCTGAAGCTCAAGTGCTTCTGGATCGGGAAAATAAAAAATGCATTGTGACATTTGACAAGAGACAAGGAAAGAGAGATATAGATCGATAGAGAGAATATTTTTGTTTTAGATTAACATCATGGCGCGGTGTGAAAACAGCATCAGAATTCATAGCTAGAACGAGAGGCAGAGAGTTGTGTAAGTTCATGATAACCTACGTCTCTCGGTATGTCACTTGATAATGATGAACTAGAACTGAGATTACTGCTACAACACCTCTGAAGTCGGAGAAGACTCGCCTGTAAGGCGGGGGGACACCGATAATAAGGAAATCAGGTCTTCACGCAAAAATCAGTCAAGAGGCACAATACCAGGCGCCATGACTACACGTGATTTCATAACTGGCGAATGCAAGAAGAAGAAGAAGAAGAATTCCTATGACTAGTAATTCTGATGATGTTGCTACGGTTTTTACTGTTTATTTCTTTCTTGTCTCTAATCCTGTTTTGTCTCACTGCGTCTGGATAAGAAGATATTTCTAGAACGGACTTTTGTGTGCGCTTCATAAACAGTGTATTTCGTCGTCTCTGTTATCTCTGAGGTCTACCTTTTACGTGGCCGGCCTTTCGCTTTGTATCCATTGTATCAGAGTAGCATTCCCTTTGAGGGCACTCGTCTGTTGGTAATATGCTTATGTGGCCGACCATTTAATTTGTTGTTTCTTGATGAAGTTCAGTACTGATGTTGTACCCACTTTTTCCCGATACTAGTGTCTTCATTTCTAAACCTGTCTCTTCTTGATACTCAAAGCATTCTGCATGATACTCATCTCTTGTGACTGGTATCACTGTTCCTTTTGCTCTACACGCTATTATTGCTACTGTTTCGTCACATCTTCTGCAAACTACTGCATGCTCTATATTACTGCAACTACTGAATGAACTACTATTACTGCAACTATCAGCCAGATGCGCCCCAGTATACAAAAAACGTATTAGTGCAAAGAAAGCGGGCTGCGTGAAAAGACAAAACGCACAACACCTACATGTCTCACCTTGATCATGTACCTGTGGTAGGGCATTGTTTTCGAGGATTGTACTCTACAGTCACCTCCGTACACACCAGAGAGTTGTAGCAGCACATCTATTGTCACCATTGCTTGCGATATACGGCTCTATTATTATTATTACTACTACCGTGACGCCATTGTTTGTAGTTAGTGTACTTGCATCCAGTTCAGTCCCCTTGGATATTTCTTCATTTACTGTATTACACTGCTACTGTTGCAATACTTAGTTATTGTCCTTTTAAACCATATGTTCCCAAAGTGAGCAGTACTGCCCCCAGTGGGCACTGAAGCCTTCTATGAGAGCGATAGTGGCTTCAGAAGGGGGGCGACGTTCAGGCTATTACAGGTCGGTGGCTCCTTATAGAGATTAATCTTCTTCTTCTTTGCATTCGTTCTTTACAACCAATTTTAATCACTCTTTGTGATATGATTTGATCTTTGCCAAGAACGTGAATACGTTGCACATTGGTTTAGTAAGCCCCTAAGCGCATAGACTTCTACACGTTTAGAACACTTGCATCCGATTTCAACCAAACCTCCTTAGTCGCCTCTTACGACATGCATGGCAGGCAACAGTGGTTCTATTCTTTACACCCCAAATTTGGGCTCCGGTAACCACTCGGCGAGAAGAAATTAATAATATATATTTTTAAAATAAATAATTTTCGTGATTTTGCCATTGAATAATCATTTAAAATTTAAATTCTGCATTTTAATTCATCTTATGCCCTACTTACACGATCAATTTTTTCATCAATTTTCTATTTCAATTATATTTTAAAAAAAAGTTAATTGCATATCCTTTACAGGACTTTGGGAATCAACCCCAGCTTTGTAACGCTGTTTGTGATTTTTCTAGGCATTATTACGTTCAGTAGTTTGCCATTGCTTTCTGAACGGATGATGCCATCGTCCTTTTGTTAAAATCCACGCGAAACAATTTGCAACCAAATTGTCCGCAGCGTGATTCGAACTCAGAATGTCGAGGTTAATAGACCGAGTCACTAACCCTAGGCCATGTCTGACAGAAATATATGTACATATGTCAATTCTCTATGTCAAAGAGATAATATGTATATATGTATGTGTGTGTGGGGAGGGGGCATTACAAAGTTTATGTTGTCCAAAGTGGGCGGTGGTCCGAAAAAGTTTGAGAACATGATTTAAACTATAATAATAGAGAACTCAAGATGAGCTTTGATTGCACTAGGAAACCCATGGAAGTCTAAAGAAATCAAATCCAGAAACCAAAATTAGAATATTCAATTCCAATGTTAAAGTAGTTCTACTGTATGGATCAGAAGTAGTTCTGCTGTATGGGTCAGAAGTAGTTCTGCTGTATGGGTCAAAAGTAGTTCTGCTGTATGGGTCAGAAGTAGTTCTGCTGTATGGGTCAGAAGTAGTTCTGCTGTATGGATCAGAAGTAGTTCTGCTGTATGGGTCAAAAATAGTTCTGCTGTATGGGTCAGAAGTAGTTCTGCTGTATGGGTCAGAAGTAGTTCTGCTGTATGGGTCAGAAGTAGTTCTGCTGTATGGGTCAGAAGTAGTTCTGCTGTATGGGTCAGAAGTAGTTCTGCTGTATGGGTCAGAAGTAGTTTTGCTGTATGGGTCAAAGTAGTTCTGCTGTATGGGTCGAAGTAGTTCTGCTGTATGGGTCACAAGTAGTTCTGCTGTATGGGTCAGAAGTAGTTCTGCTGTATGGGTCAAAAGTAGTTCTGCTGTATGGTCAAAGTAGTTCTGTATGGTCAAAGTGAGACATGTCTGCTTAATAATGGGCAAAGTAGTTGATTGCTGCTATGGAGTCAAAGTCAGTTATTTCAATTCCAATGTTAAAGTAGTTCTACTGTATGGTCAGAAGTAGTTCTGCTGTATGGGTCAAAGTAGTTCTGCTGTATGGGTCAGAAGTAGTTCTGCTGTATGGGTCAAAAGTAGTTCTGCTGTATGGGTCAGAAGTAGTCTGCTGTATGGTCAGAAGTAGTTCTGCTGTATGGGTCAGAAGTAGTTCTGCTGTATGGGTCAGAAGTAGTTCTGCTGTATGGGTCAGAAGTAGTTCTGCTGTATGGGTCAGAAGTAGTTCTGCTGTATGGGTCAGAAGTAGTTCTGCTGTATGGGTCAGAAGTAGTTCTGCTGTATGGGTCAGAAACATGGAGAACGACTATAAAACAATACTGAATCTTTCTTTTTCTTCGAACGCTCCATATCAACCACCTGTTAACCACTCTTTGTGATGTGTATGTGATCCGAGCCTAAGAGCGATTGTACGTTGTGCCAGTTATGTGCTATAAGTAGGTCAGCACATCCGATTTCTGTGACACTGTTTATGTACTAGGGTAGCTTCCCTAGGCTCCTACCTCAGTCGCCTCTTACGACATGCCTTGTAGGTCACAGTGTTACTATTCTTAACTCCCATTTAGGGCACCTGCACACACGGTCGGTTCATTTCAATATACTTGAATCATTCCTTCATAAATTCACTTGTTTGCCTTCACGACTGGTTTCATTATCTTTCTTCTATTGAATCATCTTCTTCCTTCTCTTCTCTTATATTTCGGATAACTGGTTTGAAGGGTGAACCGGATCCAGATTTATATGTTCTACAGATCTGCATGTCTGGAGACTAATATTGTGGTTATTGCCTAGCAACAATCGCTATGATCGATACGCCTTTCCTCATCCAGGCATATTCAGAGATTAGCCTGTACCCCCGCCTTGCACATGGTTCAAGATAAGAGTGTCAATGCGAACGTTTAGTTATGTTTGCTTTGTGTGATAGTAGTCTATTCTTCCGCTTTCAACTCAGACGAAGTTTCATCTCTGAACTGATTTTGCGTGAAACCGTTTTCAATTCTTACAATGGCCAGCGTGCATTGTAAATTACTTACCTCAGCGTGTCTCAATGTACCGTCATTGTTTTCCTCGCCATACAGGCAGATTTTCTCCGACTTCAGAGGTACTCGTTATCGTCCTGAGTAAGACCAGGGGACTCGAACAAATGCCGGACAGTGGTTCGAACCGAGCTTGAGGCGTCTCAAGCACAGCGAGCTACTATCAACTACTCTAGGCAGTCCCAGTCACTGCTACCTAGCATTACCTACGGTTAGTCTACGCTACCTAGCGTTAACTTACGGTTAGTTACGCTACAGCGTTAACTTACGGCTAGTCTACGCTACCTAGTGAACTTACGACTAGTCTACTGCTACCTAGCATTACCTTACGGCTAGTCTACTGCTACCTAACGTTACCTTACGGATAGTCTGCTGCTACCTAGCGTTAACTTACGGCTAGTCTACTGCTACCTAGCATTACCTTACGACTAGTCTACTGCTACCAGCATTACCTTGACAGCTAGTCTCGCTACCTAACGTTACCTTACGGATAGTCTACTGCTACCTAACGTTACCTTCCGGCTAGTCTACTTCTACCTAGCGTTAACTTACGGCTAGTCTACTGCTACCTAGCGTTACCTTACGGCTAGTCTACTTCTACCTAGCGTTACCTTACGGCTAGTCTACTGCTACCTAGCGTTACCTTACGGCTAGTCTACTGCTACCTAGCGTTAACTTCACGGCTAATCTACTGCTACCTAGCGTTACCTTACGGCTAGTCTACTGCTACCTAGCGTTACCTTACGGTTAGTCTACTGCTACCTAGCGTTAACTTACGGCTAGTCTACTGCTACCTAGCGTTAACTTACGGCTAGTCTACTGCTACCTAGCATTACCTTACGGTTAGTCTACTGCTACCTAGCGTTAACTTACGGCTAGTCTACTGCTACCTAGCGTTAACTTACGGCTAGTCTACTGCTACCTAGCGTTTACTTACGGCTAGTCTACTGCTACCTAGCGTAAACTTACGGCTAGTCTACTGCTACCTAGCGTTAACTTACGGCTAGTCTACTGCTACCTAGCGGGGTTTTTTTTCGAGCCAGAAGCACTAGAGCTGAAAGCTCTTCGGCTCGGTGTCATGGACATCGTAACCTTTCGGTTCGGTACCACGAACACCGTAAATCTGGGGAACCTGTAGCTATTCTGCCAGTCCGCGGAGTTGGACCCGCACATACAGAGGACTTGTCACCCGTAGTCCAACGCGCTACGAACACGCTGGGCACGCGGGCGGATTCAGGTTCGGATTATTTTTAATGGCACCGATAGAAAAAAAAAACTCCTTGGTCTTACATGGGATTGAACCCGGGTCTCCCGCGTGGGAGTCCGCTCTAATCCATTCGGCCATATTTTGACAGTTGATAATCGATAAGAGTATGCCGAATAGCCTCTTATTTCTAGTCGAAATCATCAATACCAGTTTGATAAACACAATTCTCATCGTTCTCATATCGGAGTCATCGTTCTCATATAGGAGTCATCGTTCTCATATCGGAGTCATCGTTCTCATATAGGAGTCATCGTTCTCATATAGTAGTCATCGTTCTCATATAGGAGTCATCGTTCTCATATAGGAGTCATCGTTCTCATATAGGAGTCATCGTTCTCATAAGGGGTCATCGTTCTCATATAGTAGTCATCGTTCTCATATAGAGTCATCGTTCTCATATAGGAGTCATCGTTCTCTCATATAGGAGTCATCGTTTTCATATAGGAGTCATCGTTCTCATATCGGAGTCATCGTTCTCATATCGGAGTCATCGTTCTCATATCGGAGTCATCGTTCTCATATAGGAGTCATCGTTCTCATATAGAGTCATCGTTCTATATCAGTCATCGTTCTCATATATCACACAGCTCGACTATCTGAGCACAGCTCGACTATCTGAGCACAGCGACGTGAAATTTTCTGTAGCTTAATTTCGCGGTAGTGAGCTTGATCACAACCCAAGCGTACCTGGTTCAAACACCGCGGCGAGCAGTTTGGAAGCAAATGTTTTCGGCGTGTATTTTTACTAATGGTAAAAATAGACCCCACCGTCCATAAAGCAACGACAAACTGCTGAACGTATAAGTGGTGCCTAGAAAATCGACGACTCGTTTACTGTGGTTGATGACTAAGTTCTGTAAAGGATATGCCATGATTTTCATTCAATCTTGACATACTTCTGATGATATAACAGGAGGGTTTTTATATTTGCTTACGTTTGAATGAGTCAAATTGATCGGTCGCGGGGGACACGTAGGTCACGTTCTACTTCTTTGACCTTAGTGCTGCTTTGACATGTCAAGTCTTTCCTTGAGAAGGAAGTTATGTTATTCCAGTGAATGTAGGCGTGGCTCCCGGTAACTGCTAGAATGGCGGGTCTTTGGCGTAGGTTAGCGCCGTAGACCCATCTAAAGACCGCGTGGAAATGATAGTGTGTGCATGCTTGTTGCTATGTTTCTGCTACCAAAGAAGTAACCAATTTTCGCTTTTACACTGTTATAAGAAAGAGAAGATGGAGATATGTTTAGCATACTTTGAGAGAAAATGGTCAAAAAATCACAAAGCAAGCATTAAGTCGGTATGCAAAGGGTTAACAAAGGACGCTCTAGGGAAAAAAAACTGTCGTTACTGTCGGTATTACCACATTTTAGAGCGGTGTAGGACAGGTGGGACGTGAGCCTGGGGAATTTAAGGGCTGCATGACTAGTGGAGTCGCTGCGAAGCTGTTGAGGTTAGGATTTTTCATTGATGCCCACAAGAAAATAATCATTGGACTTACCGTGAATTGAACACGGTTCCCCCTAATGTAAACCGCGCTATAATCCATTCGGCTAGAAGTTTCCCTCTACGCTCTATGGAAACACTGAAATGTACTGAGAGAGGCCAGACATATCAGACCCAATTCCATAGAAGAGATTGAACGAGTTGCTCATGATAGAGCGGTATGGTTAAATTGCTGTATGCCTATGTAACGCTTAATGATACTAGAGAAATACAACATGCGTAACATAAAACTAAAAGCAACATGAAATTTACAATTTTAAATCCTCGTTCTAATAGAACACGCAGTTTAATTGTTCACAAATCGTAAATAAGGATTATGTTGCCGACCAGCAGCTGGCCACAATCCATAAATGGTGAACAAAGATATTGACAGTAGCGTGTGTCTTTGTTGCCAGTTAATATTTCGAATTGATTTGTTAATCAGATTGATTTTGAGCCATTGATATATTGTTGTGGGATTGTAGTGATATGACATATCTGAATGAAACAGTGATTATGGGTGTATACTGACATAGGTGATTAAGTTATTTGTTTTCTTGTTTGATTGATTAATCGATTAATGATCATCATTGCACTTCGGTGAGCAACCATGTGTGCTCCGATATCTTTCTTACACAAGAAGATCTCAGCTGCAATGAACAAACTCTGCTACTTTTTCTTGGAGTATACATCATAAGTCTGGTTTACTAATCTCCAAAAATCGATTTCTTGTGCACGTTCTAGCGTGCAGATTTCTTTCAATTCTTCGCATCGATTATCTTACCCTTCAGATTGCATCGATGTTCAATACTCGATATATATTTCTCACAGCTGGCAATGACATCAGTTAGTATTTAAATGATCGATTACCTGGGAGTTTTATTACCCGCCATCTACAAATACATATCGACCATCACAACATTTTCATAGACATTTAACGGAGACTTTGTTACTAAAGTTGAACGAGTATAAAAAAAAAGTAAAGTGTTGGGAGACGTAGCTTGATGAATAATTTCTAACAATGGTAAAAACGTATGTCACTCATTTATCATCATAGTGTGGCGTGCCGTTTGAAGTAGGTGATCATTGATTTAGTGTCTGTTGTGAGTAATGGCTGCCAGTTTAGAGGACATTTAAAAAAAAGACATATTCTTGTCTAATATGAGGGATTCACCTCTTTCATTTTTATTTAAGACAGCTCCTGAAACCATTAGACACAGTCGCCATTTGATATAATTATCTCTAGTTGAAAGTACAAACTACATGGCTTAGCATAGTTAACAAAGATTCAATTTTCTGTAGTTTCTGTAGCATGGAGGTAATATTCTTGCATCCCGCTCCAAAGGTATTCGGCTCGTTCCCTCGTGAATCGATCGGGATATTTCCCCCCAGTGATCACTGATCTCAATGTAGGTTAGATCGTGTTCCTAGTTTTATCGGAGTCAGACGATGAAATTTGCGTCCTGTGTTCAAGTTAAACACATAAAATAACCATCGGTTGTCGATAATTGATGAGAGTAATCCAAGTTAAACACATAAAATAACCATCGGTTGTCGATAATTGATGAGAGTAATCCAAGTTAAACACATAAAATAACCATCGGTTGTCGATAATTGATGAGAGTAATCTAAGTTAAACACATAAAATAACCATCGGTTGTCGTAATTGATCGGTTCTAGTTATCGAGTAAAATAACATCGTTGTCGTACTGTGTTCTAAGTTAAACACATAAAATAACCATCGGTTGTCGATAATTGATGAGAGTAATCTAAGTTAAACACATAAAATAACCATCGGTTGTCGATAATTAATAGAGATAATCTACAAAGCCGCTGCAGTGGCAAAATTCAATAACACATTAAAAAAATTAAATTCCTGAGAAAAATATTCAAAATTACATTGTGGATCCTTGTTGATTCTGCGGTGTTCGTTCACTGTCTCTGAGATATTCCTGTGTAGAAATGAGATAGGAGCACACATGGTAACCCAGCAAAGTGCAATGATGACGATCCTACCAATCAATCAATCAATCAATCAATGGTCAATCAAATGTAACAACAGAAATAAATGTTACCGCATGACCGGGGCAAAGAACTAATCAGACTAACATCAACAACAACATGTACGAGAGAGAGCACGGCATGCCGCTACAGAACTACAAGGAATAATTGAAATAGTGCACCCACATAGAGCTCAACAAAGACAATCCAGAATGTACCAGAAATATCGACTATTACACAGCTGCAACATACTTCTCCTTCTTCTGCAATCAACTTCTCTTATGCAACTACTCCGCTATGTTGCCATAAACAGGGCGGTGCGCTTGAAGTCTTTACCGATCCTCCGTAGTTTGTTCTGAAAGGGTTGTTAATGTTGGCTGGATTTACATTCTCACACTGCTCGGGCTGGGGCAGTCTTGCAAGATGTGCTTTGGGGACTGCTTTGATGCTCCACATGGATAGCAGCCGAACCTGAGACCCATTCTATGGATGCGTGTTCTGAGACCGCAATGTACCGTTCCAAGTCTGAAGACTGTGGTCAAAGTAATTTGAGAGCTGATATGTACTTGGGATTAATGGACTTTTGACCAATCGTGTTTTGGATCAAGGATTGAGGTCTGGCAGTGTCCATGTTTTGACCAATCGTGTTTTGGATCAAGGTTTGATATCTGGTAGTGTCCGTGTTTTGACCAATCGTGTTTTGAATCAAGGATTGAGGTCTGGCAGTGTCCATGTTTTGACCAATCGTGTTTGTGATCAGGATTGAGGTCTGCAGGTCCATGTTTTGATCAATCGTGTTTTGGATCAAGGATTGAGGTCTGGCAGTGTCCATGTTTTGACAATCGTGTTTGGATCAAGGTTTGAACTGGTAGTGTCCGTGTTTTGACCAATCGTGTTTTGGAATCAAGGTTGAGGTCTGGCAGTGTCCAGTGTTTTGACCAATCGTGTTTTGGATCACGGATTGAGGTCTGGCAGTGTCCATGTTTTGATCAATCGTGTTTTGGATCACGGATTGAAGTCTGAAGTGTCCTGTTTTGATCAATCGTGTTTTGATCAAGGATTGAGGTCTGGCAGTGTCCATGTTTTGATCAATCGTGTTTTGGATCAAGGATTGAGGTCTGGCAGTGTCCATGTTTTGACCAATCGTGTTTTGGATCAAGGATTGAGAGCTGACGGTGGGCATGTTTTATCTTCGACCTTCGTTAGAAGGCCAAGAGCAGTATAGCGTAATTCCTTGAATGCTATAGTTAAGAACACAATTAAGTTAAGACCAAATAGAGAAGTGCACTAAGTAACATGTCGAAACCATTTAGGAACCAATGATTAAAAATAAACATCACGGACACACAAGGATAAAGAACACACAATTAAAACTGTTATCGCTGTTTTATTGCAATCTGCGACGACGTATTGGATTAGTATAACAGCTCGTTACCATTGATCTGTCAGATCGAAATTGGTACAATATTATCCAGTTCTGCCGCAGCACCAACCTTCTTTATTTATTTTGGAGTTAGTGGTTGTGATAACAATTGCTTGAGAGGAAGGGTGGTATCTACTGGCAATGAGTTCAAATATAATTTGTGACAGCAACATGTCACCGGTAGCTAATTTCAGCTTCAACCATTTTTCGTAGAAGATAAAGTAGAAATAAAGATACACGACAAACAATGAACCCATCGATTTTTATTGTCAGCAAACATAAGTAGCGCCAAGTGATACGCTCAATAATCGAATGACAGCTCATGCGCAAGTCCAAAACGTGCAATAGTTTATTGCAATTCTGAGGGTTTTCCGTGACTCATTTATTCATTAGTGATAACGGTTTGTAGAAGGTTCACACCAGATAGGTACATATAGTATTGTCAGGGTTTTCTGAAAACTTTCTCAGAGAGTTCATCGGGACTCATTTATTCACAAGTTGAAACTCTTTGTTCCTTCCTGGATTTGTTAAAGGTCTTTGACTACATAGGACGGCAATGGGAAATATTTTGGCAGCATATGTTATACCAACTAAAGTTAATCAATGTATTCAAGGAACTTTATGATGGATACCAGTGCAAAGATGAAACTGTTCCAATAGAAAGTGAATACTTCAAAGTTACGTCAGGGATGCATCATGTCATTGAGTGACCAATAACACGGGGATGAGAAAATGTTGCAGGGGTGAAACAGGCATCGATTGGATGGAGAACAGACAACTGGAAGAATTTGATTTTCCAGATGACATTGCGTTGTTAAGTAAAAATAACCAAGATATGCACACACAAAAAACTCCCGAAAACTTCTTAGACTGCAGGTAAGCTATGAATAACAAATATAATGAAGACACTTATGACAAGTAATACAGCTATCCAAAATTATAAAATAACAGAGCAGTTCACCGGTCTGGGAAGCAATTTTGACTGCACTGGAGGTACCACAAAAGAAATTAAGCTACGAATTGTCAAAGCATCATCATTTTTCAAAAGCCTAAATAAAATATTGAACTTGAATTTATATAGTTTTAAAACTAAGTAACGAATTTTCAATTCCAATGTTGTATCGACCATAACATATGCTGCCAGCGAGGTTGGAAAATTATGTTTGTTTCGTTTTACACGTTATTAAAATAATGGTTACAAATTTTCTGAAGCAGCACCCCTACTAATTTTAGCTACAAGCCGTCACAAACTGGTCACGGTAAACTTATCTGAGCCGACATATCTGTTTGTAGTATATTTTTTTGTAAGATGACGAGGTAAAAATAAAGACTTACGAAGTGAAAGGGCGGACAAAGATAGATCTGTCAGTGACACTATAGACATGCCTAGCAGACGATCACAAAGTAACATCCTTCAATTGTACGCATCCGGGAAAATGGCTGCCTTCATAGGCGTCATCGCTAACACAGACCCTACCTACAGTACAGAGCTTCTTAAACGTTTTAAACTAAGCCCCCCTCCCACACACACACACACACAATTCTTTAATGCACTTCTTCCTTTAAGCTCTAAAATATGCCATAAGTTTGTAGATTTGAAACTATGATAAACGTACTCTGACTTATAAATCAATGGCGCTGTCACTCTAGAGGAAGGTTATGGGGCTCAGATATACATTGTTAAGAGTCACTGGTCGATTGCTGTCATGCAAAACTTAACAATTATTTTTTTTAAACTTACAACAATAAACACACATGTAGTGCAATAAGCAACAGAAATGCAGGTATAATTTGAAACAGAATGAAACTTGTTGGGATAGTTAGATCTTTCTTTACTTGATGTAAGAGATTCGTTGTGCCTGTTGGTCACTTCATCATGTCGGGGATGAACACACTATGGATATGAAAATATTCTGCTTCTTTATCTACAGGCGAAGGATTGAATTCATTGCATTTGGGTTGCTATATATGGCTTGGCCACTCTCCGCAGAAATAGCACACAACATATTGCACGAACTCCGTAGCTCAGACAACAATCCAATGTAACCTCCGAGAAAAAGCACTAACAGAGCAACGCTGTCCGGATTAAAACCCACATATTTTTTTATCGTTATTTGTGTTTACAGTGACTTTCTGGTGTTCTGTAGTTAGCAATGGTTAAGTATGTTTGAATTGTTAATATTATCACATGTCTTGGCTACTCAGTGTCATTTTCACATTGACTTATATGTAGGAGAAATATACTGAAGATATATATGTTCACAAATATCTGTGAACATTAGGAAGGAAGAGGCATCAAGGCAGATCACTGCTCAGATATAAGTATATCTACAAGGCCTCAGTGAATAACTTTTCTATCACCCCCAACAGATGGGAAAAACTAGTATATGACCAAGCTATGTGGAAAACCACATTATGCAAAATTGCAGACTCTTTTGAAAAGACACTTAGTGATGGGCTGAAAGGCAAGAGAGACATGCGTTATATAGCCTCTTTTAGTCTTTACCGCGTCAGTTGGCAAGTGTTTTACTATGATGACTTCTGAGCTTGCGCGCTTGTTTGTCCATTTTCAACATGGGTGACTATAGTATTGAGTGTGCTAGAAGTTGAACACTGTCTATTGGTACACAAATTTGTCTCTAGTTAACTCTGATAAAAAGTTTTGTCTTGACAACTTTTCAGTTCCACTCAATTATACCGCTAATCAATAGCCTATCTGCATTTACAAAAATGTCACAAATGGTGCCATTATCAACTTTCTTTTTAAAACCATTTGATGACTCTTTACTATGTCATATGATATATGTGTGGTATGTTAGACTTGAGGTATATATGGTATGCACACCCATAAGTGCTCAATCCCCAAAAAGATTTCGAAGGATACTGATGGTTCCTATGGCTCACTGGTTAAACACACTCCTCACTCTGTCCCTCTACATGTTCTGCTTGTATAATGGGCCATTCCAAACTCCTTAAATCGTAGATGTTTATTTCTGTATTCATTGTAGATATTTCTGTATTCATTGAAGATATTTCTGCATTCATTGTAGATATTTCTGTATTCATTGTAGATATTTCTGTATTCATTGTAGATGTTTCTGTATTCATTGTAGATGTTTCTGTATTCATTGTAGATATTTCTGTATTCATTGTAGATGTTTCTGTATTCATTGTAGATTTTTCTGTATTCATTGTATTTTCTGTATTCATTGTAGATGTTTCTGTATTCATTGTAGATATTTATGTATTCATTGTAGATGTTTCTGTATTCATTGTAGATGTTTCTGTATTCATTGTAGATGTTTCTGTATTCATTGTAGATGTTTCTGTATTCATTGTTGATATTTATGTATTCATTGTAGAGATTTCTGTATTCATTGTAGATGTTTATTTCTGTATTCATTGTAGATATTTTTATTCATTGTAGATGTTTCTGTATTCATTGTAGATATTTATGTATTCATTGTAGATGTTTCTGTATTATTGTAGATATTTATTCTGTATTCATTGTAGATGTTTCTTATTCATTGTAGATATCTATTTCAGTTGCTATTGTTTAAAGTTTGAGTCAGTGTTTATTGTATATATAAATTCTGTACACTTCAGACTATGATGGAGACCATGGTGACTGGGACTTTGATGACAGCATCCGACTGCAGAGAGAGAACAACAGTCTCCGAGCTGAACTTGAAGCTGCAGTCTGAGGTCAAACATTGGAGATCAGTATCTGAACAACTGGTGAGTGAACTCTTCACATAGGGAGTTGTAACCATTTGTAGTAAACTCTTCAATAGGAGCTGTAACCATTTGAACCAGGCTGAACATTGTAGTAACTCTTCACATAGGGAGCTGTAACCATTTGTAGTAAACTCTTCACATAGGGAGCTGTAACCATTTGTAGTAAACTCTTCAATAGGAGCTGTAACCATTTGTAGTAAACTCTTCAATAGGGAGCTGTAACCATTTGTAGTAAACTCTTCAATAGGGAGCTGTAACCATTTGTAGTAAACTCTTCATATAGGGAGCTGTAACCATTTGTAGTAAACTCTTCATATAGGGAGCTGTAACCATTTGTAGTAAACTCTTCACATAGGGAGCTGTAACCATTTGTAGTAAACTCTTCATATAGGGAGCTGTAACCATTTGTAGTAAACTCTTCAATAGGAGCTGTAATCATTTGTAGTAAACGTCTTACATAGGTAGTTGTAATCATTTGTATGAAATCTAATGGGAGCTGTAACCATTTGTAGAACAGACTTGATAATGTTAGAAGCCTGTGCGTGATCATTAGATGTAGGTATTTGATTCTAGGGAGCTTAACCACTCAGGATAAAAGAGATTTATAGAACAGTTTTTGTGTGCGCTTCATAATTAGTTTTTTCACCACCTCTGTTATCTCTGATGTCCACCTTTTGCATGGACAGCCTTTTGCTTTGTATCCACTGTATCAGAGTAACATTACTCTTGGAGGATTTGTTGGTAATCTGCTTATGTGGCCAAACTATTTAGTGTGTTGGTTTTTGATGATTCAGTACTAATGTTGTACCCACTTTTTCCTGATGTCTTCATTTCTAAACCGGCCTCTTCTTTATACTCCGGCTTCTGCTTAGACACTTCCTATCTGTTGTGACTAGTCTTCTATTATTAATGACAGAGATATTAAAACTAAAGACAAGTTCTACCAGTAACTGCAGAAGAAGGTTGAAACCACTCATCAACTGCCAAAAAGTATTTTCTTATACATGTATAAATCACTCTATAGTTATTGTACACTTGTACTATGAATAGCAAACCAGCAATATAACATTACTATAAATTAAAGAGATGTGTGTTTAGTATGTTCAATATCTTATCTTATCTTACTTTCTTCTTCTTATTCCTCACTGCTCCTTGTGAGCATAGTGCCTTCAAAAGTTGTTTGCCAGTTTTCCTGGTCTATGGCTAGTTTCTTTATGGCTTACTAGAACAGTCTGGCATCTTTCAGTTTTGCAAGAAGACTTCATCTCCAGGTCATTTTGGATGTTCCCATTCTCTGTTTTATTTTAGTTGTCTGCAGTCTAAAAGGGTCATCAGTATAACAGTTCCTTGTGGGTTTGGCTGTACACATCATCTGTCTAGTCATGAAGCCATATTCCTTTCGAGACTTGAGTTATTTGTTTTGAACAATTTGGTTTTTGGTTTCTGTAATTGATTTTTTTTTAAATGGATGGGTAGTTAGCCCATCGCACAACCCCAACCTGGAGGACCAGGAAGCCACATTTAGTCTTACCCCTCTTATTTGACCTGTCCAGCTTGGGTAACCCTGCCGGCATAGCTCTCTAAGTCATTGAAGTACACACCCCACCCCACAACACCACCACAAGGTAATGGCGTAACGGATAGTATCTTATCTTACTGCACTGAAACTTCCTTTCTGAAGTTGCTTTAGTTTTGTGCTAGATTTTATCATAATCTGAAATAGATTTGTGTTAAACTTGCTGTACAGAATACAACATATGGAGCTGTTGAGATAAGGTTGCCCTAGACGTTGTGTTAGTTTCAAGATAAGCTAGAGAAACATTGCAACAGTATTTTAGTTGTAACAGTCATACATACAAAGTATGGGCTAGTCTATGGTGAAGGGGTTTAGATATTTGCCTGTCATTCTGAAGGTTGTGGGTTAGAATCTGGACCTAGTCACTTGGGCAATTATTTTATGAGTTCCCTAGGATTATTGCTGGAGCTACAGAGTTGTGCCACACTCTCGGCAGATGGCATGTCATTTTTGTCGACATGGGCGGGAAACCCAAAAGGGAAACCCGTGCAATGAAGTCATCTCTTTGCCATAAGACCCTTTTTAGACACAAAGTTACATAACCATTATTAATTTTTTTATTTGTTCGATCACTATGAGTTTGCTTTCCCTATCACCATTGTCCCTCGCCATTCAGGCAATCATTATTTCAACTCGAGGTTTAACCATTTTCATCATTATCATGTGTTGACTAGTGTACACATTCATGAATGTTCACAAAGGTCTGCCTTTGTTCTCTCTCTCCTCTCTCTCTCTCTGCCTTTTTAACCTGGATTGGGGCATAGGACTTAAACTAACTCATGCCAATTCTTCCTATCTCTAGCTATCTCCTGCAGCTCCCTCCAGTTCTTCTTTATATTATTGATCTAGGCCTCCCTTTCTTTCACTGTCCCTGTGGGCTCCAGGAAAGGACCCTTCTTGTTATATTCTCCTCTGGTTTTCTCAAAGTGTTTCCTATAAAGCGCCGGCGTCTTTTTTTAACCTCTTAGTTCAGTGGAATCTGTCTTATTCTCTCCATAAGTTCCTCATTTGGGATCTGCCTTTAGTACTGACTATTAATTAAGATCTTGTATGTTTTTTATTGCCACGAAGTTAAACCGTCTTGTACATTCTCTCTCTGATTTTCTTTGCCTCATTTCTGATCAGTTTTGTATATCATCACAATGTGTTTCCAACTTGCCCTTCTCATGAAATACCTGCCAACTCTTTGACTTCAGGTAACTTGTTATAACTATTCATGTAGTCTGTGACACATCATGTTAAATTGTACAGAGCTACTTGTAAAATTATCTTGTGTCCAGTCCTTCAACTGACCACTACTATCTGTGTATACAGTCAGTAGTTTCAGGGTCTCTGTGGCAAAGTGGTTAAGAAGTTTGCTTTTGCATTCTGAAGGTTGTGTTCAATTCCACATCATGTCCTTCAGTTCACGTGAGCATTTTGTGCCGGAGATCCTAGAATTGTTGCTGGAGCTACAGAGTTTGTGTTTCGTACATCACTCTTGACAGGTGGCTTGTCATTTCTGTATGGAGGATTCGAAGCTATGTGAGGTAACCCAATGAAATGAAGTCAATCCTTCGCGTTTAGACCATTAAGACAGTCAACAAACTAACATTATATTGAATACTTCTTACAGTCAAACCTTTCCATTTCATTTTAAAAATATTATACACATTTCCCTTATCTGTACTCTCTTCAAATGGAAAATGACTTCAATGGCTATATTTGTATGATATGAGCGTACACACTTTATACTATTTAAACAAATTTTATACAAATAATTGTGAACAGACTACTTTTATATGTGTACGGAACATTATAGTGGGTCATCTTGTACAATTGATAAAGTTTGCACAAAAAGAACAGATTTTATATTTGCCATTGCCTAATAATTGACTAGACCCAACAGTGTTTAAAGTCAGGCTTTTGGTGTTTCAAGTACAATATTTTATAGTCCTAAATAATTGTTGTATCACTGAAACCCTCTTGAGCACAACTTTAAGGCCCTTGTTTGCTCGGAGAGATAGGAGGGTGCTAAGGAAGTAGAAGGGGAGCCCTACCGGTTGTTAAACAACATAGGAGAGTTTGGTGGTGGAAAGTCACTACCCAGATAAGAAGTTGAATAAGGAACCATTGGTCCAGGCTCTTGAGGTAGCTAGATTGGTTGGTTTATGTTTCTCTTATCTCGTGCCACATGGAGCTGTTCACTGGTTGGTTCGAGAGGTTGACATGCTTGCCAGGGGTTGGATACACGTCCCCAGCATTACCGTTCATCATTTCTTATCAGCAAACATGTCAATCTTTTTTTTTTTTTCACAGTTAGGGCTTCTAGTTAGCATTTTTTTAAAATCTCAATATCTCCCCCTTCCCTAGTATCGCTCCCCATGGCTTTATTTTTAGTGCAGATTTGAAATAAAAAATATCATAGTTGCTATCATATAGTGCTAACAGTTGTTTTATTGGAGCATGCTACCAAGTTATGTCTTGCCGGTCCAAAGTACCAAGTCCCTCCATTTTGTTGGCTGGTTTTGAATTCTATAGGAATGATGGGATTGGTTAGACACGTTCTGCAGTTTGTGACCGTTCCCACAATCCACCAGTCTGCAGCCGCAGCTTTCAATGTGAAGTTGAGAAGATAGTGAAATAATTTCTACTACCTGTGGAATCTGTCCCCACACATTTCATTGTGATCCTGGTTTGTAGAAGAATCCTGGACACAGTTAGTCATTCTCTGGTTTCACACAAACCTGAACACTGCTAATGTATGCTATTGACCAAGCACCTAGCAAGGAAATCAATGAAGTGTCTGTGAACTTTACTATGTACACAAACCGTGCCTTTCCATTTGAGCTGTGAAGCCATTCTCCCCATTTGTGTGCACTTCCTACTTTGGTGAGCAAACAAAAATGTGGTAAGTCCAAACGTAGTGACTGTTCATAGTTGTCTAAGTATAGCATTACATTCTATGGAAATTTGATTGAAACATGTGCCGTCTTGAGGATTTTGATGAACAGTTTTAGTTGTCTTGACATTCTGTGAATTTTATACTTTTTTGGGGGGAACAATTCTGTGAACTTCAGATCAGGTTTTCTGGTTTGATTTTTACCAGACTAATAAGTTGTCAATGTTTATCTAAACATTAAAATAGCAGTGTATTCTCATTGGAAATTTTGTGCACTATTTGTTACCAGAAAGCGTTATGTTTTTCTCAGAACATGTACATTGGTTTCTGTGGCTAAGTAGTTAAGCCCTTGTCTTGCATTCCGAAAGTCGTGTGTTTGAATCTAACTGCGCCGTTCTGTTCAAAAGTGTATTTTTCCAGAGACCCTAGGATTGTTGCTGGAACTACAAAGTTTGTACTTTGTGCAATACTCTTGCAGATGGTGTGTCATTTCTATGGAGAGGACTGAGCCATATGTGGTAAAACCCTGTAAGTAAAAACTTCGGCTTTAACCCCTTTAGACATTTAAATTACCAATGTTTATCTAAACATTATTTAAATAAAACTTTTGTTTCTCTTGAATGATATGAAACTTGTGTTTATTCTGCAACTTGCTACCGCTGAAAAAGAAACATGAGAAAGATAGTATTGCTTGTAGAAATATTTATAGAGCAATATTCTCTTGGTATGTGCTGACAATGGTCAACTTGACTTGTTTATGGTTGAAATCAGAGTAAAGGAAGGTTGTATTTGATCTCTTGCTATCGACCTCTGAAATTGGAGAAGGCACACCTGTATGACAGGGACACTGATAAAAATGAAAGCAGGCTTTCTTGCAAATATCAGTCAATATGCCACACAAGGCACCCTGAATTTTCCTGAGTTCATAGCAAGGGAATGCAAGAAGAAGAAGATCTCTGATATTGTTCAAAGTGACCATTGACTGTGTGATGAGAAAATGTTGCAGGGGCGAAACTGGCATCATTTGGGCCAAAAACAGACTACTGGAAGGTTTAGATTTTGCAGTTCAGATGATATTGCCTTATTATGTAAAAACAACCAAGTTTTGCAAAGAAAAACAGACACCTTATTTGGGTAGCATTTTTACTGCATGAGAGGTATCAAAAAGAAATTCTGCAAATTGTCAGTGCAAAATCATTTTTTTTCAAAGCCAAAAAAAATATAAAAGTTCAAGTTATATCATTTAAAAACCAAATTACGAATTTTCAATTCCAATGTTGCAATATCAATTCTAACATATGCCAGCGAGAGTTGGAAAATGACTAAATATATAGAAAGTAAGTTAAATGCATTTGAAAATAGTTGTATGCAAAAAATAATGAACATAAAATGGGAGGAATTCAGAAGTGATGAATTCAGAAGGGATGAAATCAGAGAGATGTCTGGTCAATCACTAGTAACAACTGTTGCAAGAAGGAGACAGTGGAGATATGTTGGGCATAATAATAATAATTCCTCTCGTACCGTTATACGTTACATAGGGCCTGCAAGTAATTTCTCCATACCGCTCTATCCCGGGCAACTCGCTCAATCTCCTCCATGGAACCGAGACCGATATTTCCTGCCTCTCAGCAAAGTTCGTTTCAGGGTCTCCTTAGGTCGACCTCTCTTTCTTGAACCCTTTGCATCCCACTTCAATGCCTGCTTTGATATTCATTGATCATTTCTCCTCAAGGTGTGCCCAACATATCTCCATCTTCTCTTTCATATAACAGTTGTCACTAGTGATTGACCAGACATGTCTCTGATTTCATCCCTTCTCCTGAATTCGTTCCATTTTATATTCATTATTTTTCACAGACATCTATTTTCAAATGCATTCAACTTGCTTTCTATATCTTTAGTCATTTTCCAACTCTCGCTAGTATATGTTAGGATTGATACAACATTTGAATTGAAAATTCGTAATTTAGTTTTAATACTATATAACTTGAGTTCCATATTTTATTTAGACTTTTAAAAGCTGATGTTGCTTTGCCAATTCGTATCATAATTTCTTTTTAACATTTCCTGTGCAATCAAAATTGCTACCTAAATAGGTGAACTGCTCTGTTAATGTCGGGCATAGTCTTAGTAGAAATGATCAAAGAATAACAATGAAAGCATTAAAGTAGGAGTCAAATAGTTAAAGAAGGTAAGGAACGCCGTACGGAACCCTGAAACATACGTTACTTTGAGAGACTAGAAATAACAGACCCATTTTATAAAAATTGAATGCGTTTTCCAGTATAGAACGGTGTGGAGAAATTACTTGTAGGCTTTATGTAATGTATAACAGTACTAGGAGAGTACTATAAATAAATAATCTCCTGAATTCTAGTTTGGTTTTCTGCGTAAAGCATATCTAGTTTTAATTTTCTTCTTTGTATAATTTTGTCGATGCGAAGGTATCCATGTTGGTAGCCATCCTATGTTAGTATTGATGACTTTCTGATTGATTTAGTCATATTCTTTTACCACTGGAGATATATAACTGGTTCATCCAGTTGCTCATCTGCAGCACTTTCCTTGTCCACTTGGTGTGTTGTCTCATTTGCTGGTATTCCATAATGAGATAGTATCCACTGCACGTCGACCTTGCTCTGGTTGCACAGCTTAGACAGTTACGTTTGTAGACCTGGCAATTTTCTGGACTCAATTTTCTTGAACACTACGAATTGTGAAATAAATTTGCTTTCAGTTCTCACCATAATTGTTTGGATTACTGTAGCACAGTTAAGAGACAAATTCCCCTGTTGGTACTCATATCTCTAATGTTGTTTGGGTATTACATGCACACTCCTTAGAGTAATTCCTCTTCAGTTGTTAAAGTCTGTGAAGCTTTCATTCTTCATCAACTTTACAATCATTCCTTTGTTCTGGTCTAGGGGTGTTAGACAACTAAATTTATATATTCTAGGTATGTTAGAGTGTTCTAAATTTATACGAAAAATGATATCAAGATTTCAGCAGCCAGTACTGGGTATACAATATGAGAATAAACATTGACAAAACCGAAGTAATGGCATTTACTAGAGAGGAAAATTCTACCAATATCTACATCAATTAAAGCAAGTCAAAGACTTTACATACCCAGGAGCATTTTTTCAGCAAATGGAAGAATAACTAACGAATTCCAACATAGATGTAGTAAAGCAAATCAAATTATAGAACAAATAGACCCAATTTTGAATTTCAAACATGTCACCATGAACACTAAAAGAACACTGTTCAACACAATATTTCTCCCAACATTATGCTATCAGTTCCAAACCTGACGCTGACATCAAATGATAGAAGAAAACTAGTGACAACAGAGATGAAGTGTCTAAGTAGAATGTTAGGAGTGTCAAGAAAAGACCAGTTTAGAAATGAAGACATCAGAAAAAAGTGGGTACAACATCAATACTGAACTTCATCAAGTAACAACAAATTAAATGGTTCGGCCACATAAGCAGATTACCAACAGACAGTGCGCCTCAAAGAGCAATGCTACTTCGATACAGTGGATACAAATCAAAAGGCCATCCACAGTGGACTTCAGAAATAACCAAGGCTGTGAAAAAAAACCTATTTATGAAGCACACACAAAATCCCATTCTAGAAATATCTTCTTATCCTGATACTGTAAGGCAAAACAGGACTGGAGAAAAGAAAAAGAAAGTACTGGGTCTGCATTGAATAATTCTGCATTTAGACTATTGTGATCCAAGGATTTTTCCATTCTTGAATCCTTTGGGGGTCTTAATGATCTTTTCTCCCTGTGAGGCATTTATATTTGTGCCATGATCAATCACAAGCGATTATGACAGCAGTCTCAGACACATGTTTTTACACCTCTCTGGTATGTCTAGAGTTGACTGTACAGTCCAATACTGGAACTCAATTCTCTACCACCAGTGAAGCATACATGAATAGAGTTGGATATGTGGTTGTTATGTGTTATGTCTTTTTGCACAGCGTTTTTTTTCTCTGCGCCTCAGCAGTACTACGATTCTTAGATATGTAACATCCTCTTGTTACAGTGTCATATTTGGCGATCTTGCACTAGGGATTCCCAGCTCATGGTGCCTATATCAAAGCATTTTAGAGATACTTGCAGAGTGTCTTTGAAGTTTCTTCCTGTCCCCCAACTGATCATTTGCCGCCATACATCAGCTGTTTTTGGAATAGTTATCAGATAAATACATATATGCACATACATATGGTCGAGACTTCAAATGTTCACATACATACAGTCCGAGACTTGCAAATGTGTATATACATACAGTCCGAGACTTGCAAATGTACACATTCATACAGTCCGAGGTGTGCATTTGTTGCACATTCCTACAGTTCGAGATGTGCATTTGTGTACATAGGAATTCCAACTCATGCTGGTACTTCTGCTTCTTTAAAAATAAAATACTTGTAACTTAAATGCCTACTTTTTGATCCTTTGATCATTTCTTCTCACAGTATGTCCAACATATCTCTATATTCTCTTACTTATAACAGTTGCTACTAGTAGTTAACCAGACATTTCTTTAATTTCATCACCTTTTCTAAATTTCTCAGTTTTATATTCATTATTTTTTGCAGACATCTATTTTCAATGTATTATTCTTCCATTGCATTCAACATTTAATGCATTCAACTTTCAAGTGCATTCAACTTTCAATGCATTAAACTTTCAAGTGCATTCAACTTTCAATGCATTCAACTTTTCAATGCATTCAACTTTCAAGTGCATTCAACTTTCAAGTGCATTCAACTTTCAATGCATTCAACTTTCAATGTCTAGAGACTGTTCTGGTACATAGTTAATTTGTTAATGTCCCAGACCAACAACTCACCTCAGCTTTTATACATGTTTATCACTGGTTTTCTTGTTCAGACCTGCAACTATGGACTATATCATCTTCTGTTGTCATGGTGATAATCTGTTATGTTTATTTCCCATTGTCATGACAACCACACGCTGTCATGGTGACCATTTCTCATTACATCTTGTCTATGATTCCCGACCATTAGTTTCTCTACTGAATCTATATAAAAACTTGTATTTTTAACCTTATGTCAATCTTGCTCGTTTGTTTGTTCAATGGAAGAAGCAGGTCAAAGTTTGATGGTCAGGCAAAGCTTCTGTGTTAAGCTCGAATTTATGGTTGTTATATAGCTCATATTGTGTTTGTTTTTACAAATTCATATAATAATGTTATTGGTCTGTGTATCCATGTATTATGTTTGGATTTTCTTCTTCTTCTCTTCCACCATTTACCTTCTTATAGAAGTGGGGGGAATCTTATGTTTGCTTGTTCTAAGACACTTTGTAAGCTGTTATTAATTTTCCTAAGGCTGTTCTTGATGCTGTTGCTCCTTTTTTTTGTCTTCCTCTTACTCTGTACTTATTATACTTTTTCCCCTGCCGGGGTCACAAGGGAGCAAAGATTAGTAACACTGTGACCCACAGGCATGTCGTAAGAGGCGACTTAGGTAAGCGCCTAGGAAAGCTACCCTAGTAAATAATAAAAATTGCGGAAATCGGATGTGCTGGGCCTACCTGTAGGCGCATAACTCACACAATTTACAATCGCCCTTAGTCTCAGATTGCATACAAATCTCAGAGAGTGGTTTAACAGGGGGTCGATATGGAGTGTTCCAAGAAGAAAAAGAATATTTTTCCAGTGTGTCTCTCTGTGGTAGTCTATACCAGTGCATTCTTGTCAGGTGCGATTGTTATGATTGTATAGATGTATAGATACATTGTGGGAGATGTGTGAAAGACATGTTTTTAGTGTGCATTATAGATTTCTTTTAAGATAGGTTCTTATATCTAACTTTGGATAGGGTAGATTTACATGTAGGTTAGCTTATAGAGTATTTGTATAGTGTAACGGAGATGTTCTTTTGTCTTCTGACAACCTACAGTTTGGTGACACACTAAAATTAACGTTGAATCAATCCAGCGATTTAACCCTTTCGCTGCTACATACTTTCCGAGGCTGAGCTAAAAATAGCTACTCTTTGTTTCTAGGTCACAAACGTAAATGTACGCCTATAGCAGTGACAGTAGCAATGTATAACATGTTAACATGTCTTTAGCCCACAGAGGAGAGATAACAACAGACGTGTTAATGCGTCTTTAGAAGTGAATGGGAAAACATATATATACGTCCTTAGCAGCTAAAGGGTTAAGGAGTTTGAAATTACATATTGTACAATTAGAGTTGTATGTTTGAGGGTCAGAGAGAGGAGTCTGTTTAGCCAGTGAGCCACAGGAACTATCAGTATGCATACCCTTTGGTATATGTTGGGGGAGACTGGGTACCTATAGGTCTGCACGGAGGACTGAAATGTCAGTTCAATAACCAATAACCAATGTATAACGTAGAAGTTGAAAAAATGATTAATTTCTTTGAATACAAGTGCTACAGAAGAGTACTCAGAATATCATGGATAGAATAAAGAACAAATATATCCATTTTACAACAGCTTAAACTTGAAGAGAAATGGTTGATAAAGAATATAAAAATGAGAAAGATGAAATATTTTTGACATACAAAAAAACAAAACTACATGATTCTTTAGAAGAGAATGGGCTTAAGAACCCCAGGATAAGCACTGGAGCCAATGAATATGATTAATAAACAGACATTGAACAAGTATTAGGGGCTACCGGAAAAACATAAATTATGAAAAACAGGATTCGAACCACAAACCCTTATTTATTATGGCACTCAGTGCCTAGTCAATAATTCTTTAAGAAAAAGATTTTGGAAGGTATGATACCAGGCAGTTGGAGGAGAGGAAGGTCAATGAGAAGATTGATGCTAGATATTATAAACAAGCTAAGTATGATTGTGGCAGTGGTTGGACACCTCACACACAGGACATGGAGATATTTAGAGCTGCTGTCATGGGAGTCCAAGTTCTGACAGAGAAAAGCTCTAAATAATGATGGATAGAGTAGACTTTTGATTCTATGTATCTATAATCCTGTTCATGTCTTATTTTGATTCTATGTATCTATAATCCTGTTCATGTCCTGTTTTGATTCTATGTATCTATAATCCTGTTCATGTCCTGTTTTGATTCTATGTATCTATAATCCTGTTCATGTCCTGTTTTGATTCTATGTATCTATAATCCTGTTCATGTCCTGTTTTGATTCTATGTATCTATAATCCTGTTCATGTCCTGTTTTGATTCTATGTATCTATAATCCTGTTCATGTCCTGTTTTGATTCTATGTATCTATAATCCTGTTCATGTCCCGTTTTCATACATAATGCTTCCACAAGAGTTTTCCATTGTTGCTGTTCTGTTGCCTTTCTACCAATTGTTTCCCACATCAGGCCTCAATCTTTAATTTCTCTTTCCACATTTCTTCTCCTTTTTTTTCTTTGTATGTCCAGGCCTTCTTTCCTATCTGTTGTCCATCCGTTGCTCATACTGGCATATGACATACATGCCTAATTCATCTCCAAGGCTTTATTCTTTTAATGATGTTGTCTCTAATGATATCTTTTAATGATGTTGTCTCTAATGATATCTTTTAATGATGTTGTCTCTAATGATATCTTTTAATGATGTTGTCTCTAATGATATCTTTTAATGATGTTGTCTCTAATGATATCTTTTAATGATGTTGTTCTTCTAATGATATCTTTTAATGATGTTTCTCTAATGATATCTTTTAATGATGTTGTCTCTAATGATATCTTTTAATCATGTTGTCTCTAATGATATCTTTTAATCATGTTGTCTCTAATGATATCTTTTAATGATGGTGTCTCTAATGATATCTTTTAATGATGTTGTCTCTAATGATATCTTTTAATCATGTTGTCTCTAATGATATCTTTTAATGATGTTGTCTCTAATGATATCTTTTAATGATGTTGTCTCTAATGATATCTTTTAATGATGTTGTCTCTAATGATATCTTTTAATGTTGTTGTCTCTAATGATATCTTTTAATGATGTTGTCTCTAATGATATCTTTTAATGATGTTGTCTCTAATGATGCACAGTTTGTTTTATAAGCTCATCATTTGCTATTGTATTTGGCAAGAATATTCACATTATTTTTCTGAAACATTTATTTTGAAATATCTCCAGTTTGTGTATGATGTTGGTCATTTTTCAGCACTCGATATTATATAAAACACTCCCAGGACACTAGACTTTTGAATAGACAATAATTTCTTGAAACTGTCTGCCTTATAGAAAGTCTGAATATCTTTGCTTCTCTTGTATCACTTTGTTCGATAAAGGCTGTTTGGTTGAAAAGTCGCTGTATGTTGTTTTTTGTACTTTGTAAAACTACAGGGTGTTCGAGATAATTGCAGCCTCATTAACAATTTGAAAGTTGCCAGGTAAAAATTGAGTTGTGCTTATGTACTATTTAAACCGGTTCTGACTAGCTCGTCCTACGTCACATTTGTTCATCGCCCCTTCCGCACTACAATTACACACCGTCACACAATCTTGACCTATACTATGTCATAACTGAACCTTCTCATTTCCATACATATATGCCAGATTAGCTCCATTCATGGGCTGCTTTTAAGTTGAACACCCTGTATAATACTTTGCTTTCACATGTTCGCCATTGTTACATAGTTTTACTGCAGTTTTTCCTTATATCAATAATAGCTTCCTGAGTGGGTATCTTAACTTTTATTTGTTCAAGTAATGTATGCATTTTTTGTTTAGCTCGTTCTTTATAGAACTCTTTTTTGTCAAAATGTTGATTCTGTCTATTTCTGTCCAATATTGGTCTCCGTTCACATAATTTATAACTGTAACAGGATTTGAAATCTCGTCTCTTATTGCTTTCTTACTTTTGTAAGAAAAAATGAGTCTCTTGATATATCATCTTCTTTGCATATGGTTGTTAGCTGTTCTCAATATTTACACCACAAGTCTTTATTTGACTAGTTAATTACTAGTTTGACATTTCTTTTCTCAAACCATTATTTCATGTAATCATCTTTTGTCTTTGATGTAATTCATGAAAAATGAAATTCACACATCACAGTGTCGCATCAAGCACTCAACTCAGTAGACAATTCAAGTCAAAACCTAAAAAATGCACTAGCAACCTCTCCCAGAAGCAAACAAACATAACTACTTGCCTGCATGTTTACTAGATTGTCCTCTACCACTCTATAAAGAAGCTTATCCATATCCATCATTTAACCATGATATCTTTTGAACATTTCACACAAGGAGATTAACAGAAGAAAAGTGATAACTTTCCTGTGCTACCAATAAACCTGTGGCATTTGTGTTTCAAGGCAATTTATATTACAATGATCTATTAATGCAGAATGTCATGGAATAAAAAACATATGAAGACTGAATTTTAACAAGTGTTGTGTTTTGATGTGTATTTTTAGGGTCAGAATGCTGCTCAAAACAGTAACCAATATGGACCTAGTGTGGATGTCCTTGACCTCCAGCACAAGGTTAAGGTGAGTTTGCATCTCCTTCTAACCAGGGCTGTGAGTTTTCACTCTTGATCAGCCAGTCAATTGTAGAATCTGTATGTGTTCTGTAATTGTGCAAGACTGGTGTAAAGGGTTGTATGAAGAGTATGCATCTAACTTGTAGTATTGTTTTACTATAAATTAGCATGTGACCTACCTCTGAAGTTGGAGAAGGGCAGGCATGTATCTTGAGAGACACTTGTAATAAAGAAAGAAACCATTCATGCAAAAGTCAGTCAAACGCCATAGCATGTGCCCTGATTACGCCTGAATTCATAGTGGGTGAACTCAAGAAGAAGGATGCGGACTAGGCAAATAGTGATGATATTCATATGACAGTATTTATCAGATTTCCTTGACTAGGCAAATAGTGATGACATTCATATGACAGTATTTATCAGATTTCCTTGACTAGGCAAATAGTGATGATATTCATATGACAGTATTTATCAGATTTCCTTGACTAGGCAAATAGTGATGACATTCATATGACAGTATTTATCAGATTTCTTTTACTAGGCAATAGTGATGACATTCATATGACAATATTTATCAGATTTCCTTGACTAGGCAAATAGTGATGATATTCATATGACAGTATTTATCAGATTTCTAGCAAATAGTGTGATATTCTATGACAGTATTATCAGATTCTTGATAGGCAAATGTGATGTATTCTTATGACAGTATTTATCAGATTTCCTTGACTAGGCAAATAGTGATGACATTCATATGACAGTATTTATCAGATTTCTTACTGGGTATGTATGATATTCATTACAGTATTATCGTTTCCTTGACTAGCAAATAGTGATGATTTCATTGACAGTATTTATCAGATTTCTTGACTAGGCTAATAGTGATATTCATATGACGTATTTATCTAGATTTCTTGACTGTGCTAATAGTGATGATATTCTATGACAGTATTTATCAGATTTCCTTGGTCATTTCTTACTGTTGCTACTTATTCTTGTTGTTGCTGTGTTGCAAACTGCTGACTAAGATTTCTTACAGTTGCTACTTATTCTTGTTGTTGCTGTGTTGCAAACTGCTGATTAAGATTTCTTACTGTTGCTACTTATTCTTGTTGTTGCTGTGTTGCAAACTGCTAAGATTTCTTACTGTTGCTACTTATTCCTGTTGCTGCTGTGTTGCAAACTGCTGACTAAGATTTCTTACTGTTGCTACATATTCTTGTTGCTGCTGTGTTGCAAACTGCTGACTAAGATTTCTTACTGTTGCTACATATTCTTGTTGCTGCTGTGTTGCAAACTGCTGACTAAGATTTCTTACTGTTGCTACATATTCTTGTTGCTGCTGTGTTGCAAACTGCTGATGATTTCTTACAGTATTTTCTGTTTCTTATTTCTAGTTGCTACTTATTCTTGTTGTTGCTGTGTTGCAAACTGCTGACTAAGATTTCTTACTGTTGCTACTTATTCTTGTTGTTGCTGTGTTGCAAACTGCTGACTAAGATTTCTTACTGTTGCTACTTATTCTTGTTGCTGCTGTGTTGCAAACTGCTTACTAAGATTTCTTACTGTTGCTACTTATTCTTGTTGCTGCTGTGTTGCAAACTGATGACTAAGATTTCTTACTGTTGCTACTTATTCCTGTTGCTGCTGTGTTGCAAACTGCTGACTAAGATTTCTTACTGTTGCTACTTATTCTTGTTGCTGCTGTGTTGCAAACTGCTGACTAAGATTTCTTACTGTTGCTACTTATTCTGTTTCTTGTGCAACTCTTGATTTACTGTTGACTTATTCTGTTGCTGTAGTTGCAAACTGCTGACTAAGATTTCTTACTGTTGCTACTTATTCTTGTTGTTGCTGTGTTGCAAACTGCTTACTAAGAAAATGGTGGACATCTAGTCACTGATTATCTAGTGGTTACCATATGTAATAGTGCTTGTGTCGACTGCTGGTATTTGTCAACTACTTTTCCTTCGACTTCTTCTTCTGCGTTGTTCTTTACTACAAATTTGAATCACTCTTTCTGATATGTTTGATCTTTGCCAAGAACATGTATACGTTGCACATTGTTTTGGTAGACCCCTAAATGCATAGACTTCTACACATCTAGGACAAGTGCATTCATTTCATCCAAACCTCCTTAATCACCTCTTAGACATGGTGGCAGGTAACAGTGGTTCTATTCTTTACACCCCAAATTTGAGCACCGTAACCACTCGGGGTTCCTTCGACTTGCTATCAAAGGATAGAAGAAACTAGTCACGATAGAGATGAAGTGCAATACAGAATGCTGGGAGTTTCAAGAAGGGACCAGTTTAGAAATGGAGACATCAGGAACAAAGTGGGTACAACATCAGTTCTGAACTTTATCTTCTTCTTCTTCGACCACTCCATATTGACCACTTGTTAACCACTCTGGGATTTGTATGTGATCTGAGCCTAAGCGATTGTATGTTGTGCCAGTTATGCGCCTACAAGTAGGCCAGCACATCTGATTTCTGCTATGCTTTTTATTTACTAGGGTAGCTTTCCTAGGTCCTACATCAGTCGCTTCTTATGACATGCACTGTAAGTCGCAGTGGTATTATTCTTTGCTTTCATTGCGGGCCCCTACACCACACGGGCAAAACTTTATCAAGAAACAACAAATTAAATGGTGTGGCTACATAAGCATGTTACCAACAGACAGTTCACCTCAAAGAGAAATGCTACTCTGATACAAAGAATACAAAGCAAAAGGCGGTCCACGCAAAAGGTGGACCTAAAAAATAAGTCACTGAAAAATACAGTTTATAAAGCACACATAAAAACCTGTTCTATAAATCTTTTCTTATCTGGTGCTGTGAGGCAAAACATAATTAGAGAAAAAGAAGCTACTTATTCTCAGCATAGATTACTGATTAGTTTGATGTCTTTTCCATCCAAGCCTTTTTATTGGAGATATTTAATTATCTGTTTATGTTGGACTTAGTAGGAAGTCTTTCTCTAGTCAGTAAACCATACATAGATACTTATTTGGCCTTCAGTATGTATTTGTCTGTTGGTATTTTATAGAGAAATGTTAAAGGGTATGCATACTGATGGTTCCGTGACTGGCTTGTTAAACACACTTCTCTCTCTGCCGCTCAAGCATCCAGTTCTAATTGTACAGCATGTCATTCCAAACTCTTTAAATTGCGGAATAGATTTGATATAAATGGTATATTGTCCACATCTAACACACGATCAACAAGAAACCAAAGAACATACCTCCTATTCACCCTCAACTCATCAAGATCCATGCTATTGATGCAATCCTGTTTGCTCTTTCATTGCCATGAACACCTGTATGCCCAGGACAGTAGGTCCACATACGCCTCTGAAGGTTCGAAACCTCAATCGACGACACCCACTCATTCTTTCTTACCTATCCTTTCAATATTCAGCTCTCTTCTCCAGCTATTTCTAGACCTTCGTAGCATCACCGGGTCCTTTTGGCTTTCCCTGCTATAAGTCATTTGCCTCCCTGTTGAGGGATCTAACCCTGGTTCGAATGGTTTAGTTAAAAAATTTGTTGTTGTTGTACTTTTTCATGTTTGTTGAAGTTTTTTTTAGCTTATCATTTCTACGAGGTGTGGTAGCCAGCCTCAGGTTTAAACCTAATTAGTCGCTTCTTATGACATGCGTGGCAGGTACACATTGCTACGTATTCTTCCTTCCCCTTTCGGAACCCGGCAGCATACATTCGGGCGCCTACCTTAGTCGACTCTTACGACATGCCCTGTAGGTACAGTGTTACTATTCTTTACTCACTTTTTTTCACCTCAGCAACACACGGACAAACTCTCCAGTCAACCAACTGAAAATGAGTATCCAGACTTTCTGAGTTGGGAATAAATTCTGACATATTGCCAGAGATAACTAGTGTTCTTTCACTGTCGTTTTCACTTAGCTAATAGTGGTTGAGCACCTACAGAGATGTCTCAAGGATATAAAGCTGAGTGGTTGACTTCATTGTGCTGGTTTGACCCCATATGGGCTTACCCTTTCCGCAGAAATTGTACGCCATCTGCTGAGAGTATTACACAAATCACGAACTCCGTAGCTCCTCCAACAATCCTAGCGGTCTTGGAAAAAATGATTTCCTGAACAGAATGGCGCAGTGCGGATTCCAACCCATGACATTTGGAACGCAATGCAAAGGCTTAGCCACAGAGACCTCCTGCCTATAGAGGTGTATAGATGTTGATTGTTTTTTCAATTTTAAGAATAGAGAAAAATTATGTGTGTGTGTTTATTTTAGAATGTGGAGTCACAGCTGGCCAAAAAATCTGAAGAAATGCAGCAACAAGCAACATCATTACATGAACATCACAGACAGAAAGTTTCCAACTTGAAATCTGGTCATAAAACTGAAATTGAACTTTTGAAATCTAATCATCAAGCTGAAATTGATACTTTGAAGTCTAGTTATAAGACTGATATCGATTCTTTACATGCTCAGTTGGCAGCTCTTGAACAGCAGTTGGTAAATGGTATGTGATCTGTTATGGTGGGGTGTTTGTGTGTTATGTATAGGTATTGTATTTTGCAATTTTTAACATTTGTATTTTTCTGTTCCATATATGTATTGTATTTTGTAGTTTTTAATGTTTTGTATTTTTTGTTTCGTATATGTATTGTATTTTTTTTATGTATATATAGTTTTTTATTTATATGTATATGTAGTTTTTTTTTTTATGTATATGCAGTATGTTTTTTATTTATATGTATATGTAGTTTTTAATGTTTAGTATTTTTTTTGTTTTGTATATTTTATATTTTGTATGTTTTGTGTATTTTGTAATTTGTTATGTTCTTTGTTATTCTGTTGTATTTGCATGTATTTGGTTGTATTAGTATATTGTTTATTTTGTTTTTTATTATTTTTTGTTCTGTATTATGCTGTTTTGTTATATCTTGTGTTATTTTTGGCAAGTTTTGTATTTAGTTTTTTAGGTACATTTTATATTATTTTAGTATGGTTTGTATTGTGTTATTTTTGTATTTTATTTTTACAATTTTTGTGTTTTTTTGTGATATATTTTGTGTGTGGTTATTTTGCATATTTTTTGGTGGTATATTAATTTTTGTTTTGGTGCATATTTTTGAGGGCAATGTGCATGAATATATGTAGAAAAAACTGAAAATATAGTTTTTAGTTTCTATAGATAGTAGTAACAGACAAGATTTGCTACTCTGTTGTCTCCTTTAAGTTGTATTCCATACCCAGTCCATGTAAAACCTAAGCTTTAGGGAAACCCAACAACAAATTTGCCCAGGCAAAAAAAAATCACATCGAAGATCCCTTGGCAGTATAAAATTTATAAGTTTAAGCTGGAAAGAATCTGTCCAGGCCAAAAAAAATCAATAATAACAATTAGAATAAAATTTATATAAATGTTTACCCTCCTCAAAATGAGATCAGGGCTACTCACAGGTTTCCTGTACACTACCGATGAGATCTTCATGTGGAAGAAAAATATGGTAGTATGCATAGTTATTCACAGAAATGTAGTGATGATGGCCGTATCAATCAGTCTCCGTTTGACTAAACAATTTTTGTTACAACAGCTTGTGATGGAGGTAATAGCTCTCAGCGCAGTGGATCAAACAACCTACCAGAATCAGATCAATTGAACGAGAGAGAGTTGGAGCTACAGAGGAGACTGTCAGAAGCAGTGAGTGAGAAAGAGAAGGTAAGGATAGTTTAGTCATTTATCTGTTTCTTTCTTCCTTGAACACAGGACTGCTACTATTGTTTACTAAAAAAGGAGTTCAGCGGCGAAGGATTGACTACATTGCACCAGGTTTTCCCATATGGCTGTGTCCCTATTAGTAGAAAGCGATTGTACATTGTGCCAATTATGTGCCTACAAGTTAGGACAGTTTTCCTAGGCCCCTATCTCAGTAGCCTTGAAAGTCGAAGTGTTACTATTCTTTGTTCACCTTGAGAGCCCCGGCAACACACGGGTGATTACTGAATACAAAACAGTCTTTTTTTTCTTATATCTAGTTTGTGTGTGTTATTACTTTTCATGTACTTGTAATTTTTACTCTTGGAGTCATCTGACATTTCTATATCTTGTTTTAGTGAATGTCAGGTCACTTTGATAGCACAACAATTCCACAGATTTGTATAAGCTGTCCTCCCACAATCTTGGAAGAATCAGGAATTATTAGTGTTCATTTATTTGTAGTCGGGTCATCATCACTGAGCATCAAACCAATTAGACCATAAGTGCTTTGATCTTCACCTCAGTATGTCTCTCAGCGTGTGGCAACCAACGGCACCAATTTTTTTTTTGGTTTACTATTCTTCTTTGGCTACCAGTATAGAGTTCTTGTCTAGATATATCACATTTAACTTGGTATTCTTGCAGTCTAGTTGAGCCTGGTCTATTGCTCGCCCGCTTTTTATAGCTTTTGAATTAAGAATTATTACATTTGAATAAAAGAAACTACAAATAAATTGTCAAATTTGGCTGTCATTGTTTGAAAACCTGACCAAACAGTATTGGTGACTAATGTTGAGATATGAATTAATGCTTTGTTTAGTTAGTCTCTTATGTGTGGGGAAAGGGAGGGTCCGTAGAAACATATATCTGTTATCAATCCAACCATTTTCAAGATAAGTAGGTTTGCATATTTTCAGAGCTATCAATTCTAGCACAAGGTGTGTATGTTATAAAGAAAATCTGCCAGGTAAATGTTTACTTTGTATCAATTCTGGTTTGGCTTATCTTAGATTTGCTGATCTTTTGGGGATCTCTATAGTGAAGTGGTTAAGATGTTTACCTGTCATTCTGGAGGTTGTGGTTTCGAATCTGAACTGAGTCACATGTGCAATTTTATTTTCATGAGATCCCTAGGATCGTTGCTGGAGCTACAGAGTTCATCCTTTGTCCAACACTCTCTGCAGACAGCGAACCATTCTTCCCCTGGGTTTCTTCAAACTCTCCTTATTCTCTTCTGAACAAAGAAGAGGAAAAATATAGACATTCTACAAGACTTGAACATTGGACAACATTGGTTCATAAACACTATCCTGTCTCAGAAATATAAATATTTAGATCCCTTTAAACATCACAGTAGTTTAGAGAGAGCAGTAATGAAGAGCATTGTTCCTAGAAGACAAGAAGGAGGCGATCAAGATGGTGATGGCAGCAAGACATTCAAGAAACTTTGAACATGACAATGGAGGAGGCGAGAGAATTCGCTAGAAAATTAAGAGTCTCTAAGGGAACTGCGGTGAGAGTAACTTTCTTCAAAGGACATGCTTCATGATGTTGTATGTATCTTATACAGGGTGTTCAAGATAATTGCAGCCCCATTGACAAATCGAAAGTTGCCAGATTACCTAACGCGTTGTGTTTATGTACTATTTAAACCGGTTCTTACTAGCTCGTCCTACGTCACATTTGTTCATCACCCCTTCCTGCACTACAATTACACGCCATCACACAACCTTGACCTATACTACGTCATAACTGAACCTTCTCATTTCCATACATATATGCCAGATTAGCTCCATTCATGGGCTGCTTTTAAGTTGAACACCCTGTATTTTGTGATTAAATTCTAGCCCAGTTTTTGTCCTTATTAAATCTTGACTTATGATATTATGGATCATTCTAATACTATAGTTTCAGAATGCTTGCAGCCATCTGGAAAGTCTTCTGGGAGAGCTACAGCAAAAAACTGAACAGTTGCAACAGCACCAGACTGTGGCTGAAGATGAAGTCTTACAACATAAAGTCACAGAGCTGACTCGACTTTTACAAGGTAAGTCATAGTCATTGTCAACTCAGCAAATATTATCTTCTTCCTCTGCTAGTCGCTGTTGTTCAATGTGTACACAATGAGTCCGGTTCTCTGAATGTATGTTGTTGTGTTTGTTAGCTCATCAAGACTTCTAAACAGCTTTGTGTGAATGTCTGTCTCTGTTTGCCAGTGTTCTTTCTGCAATTAATTCATCATGTGACAATCTTGCAGGATGTGTTCGGCTGTCTGTCCACATGCCCATGTTGGTAATTGAACCACTCTTAGTCTGTGTAGGTGTCTATTTTGTCTAGTTCTGAGTCTAAACAATATTCCCTGCCATGCTCTATCTAGATCATTGTAAAGAAAAATTCCCCAAAATTTTGACCAACCAAGTTCAGCAATTAAAAAAACTACTCACAAAGTGTAACCAGGAGAAAATGCACATTGTAATGATAAAAGACACATCTTAGAGTGGATAGAACATGTACTCAGAATTGATCCAGAAAACAAAATGGCTTTAGACCATTTTTTAAAAAGACTTAACAACATGCAATGACTGAATCGTGCCATATGTCATAAAATATATCCGTGCCCAAAATTTAATTGGCAGGTTTTCAAGCTGTAATTTTTTTTAAAGTGGAATTGCTTGTAATAATGTGTACATTTATTTTACTATTTGCAAACTCGTGATATTCTGTTTTATTCAAAACAAATTGCGTGGGGTTAGGCTTTTATATTATGATGTCAACAAATATGCCAGTTTAACTGCTTTTGATTGATTGATTGATTGATTGATAGGACCATAATCTTTGCACTTTGGTGAGTAACCATGTGTGCTCCAATCATAGGACAATCATCATTGCACTTCGGTGAGTAGCCATGTGTGCTCCTATCTCTTTCTTACACAGGAAGATCTCAGCTACACTGCACGAACTCCGTAGCACCGGCAAGGGTCCGCGGTGTAATTTTGAAGATGGTGAAGATATTTTTGTACGCATTTTATTTTTAATCTTTTCTTATGAAATTTGCCCAGACAGTGGCTTTCCAGCCTGCTCTTCTTGATTTTGAACTGCCAAGGGTTCTTTTACTTTCTCAAATTGAACATGGGGCCTATGTTTTATCGTCCATCTTCTATAGGACTAAGAACTCGTTCTCACCTACACTGAGATCTGGGATCTTTGTAAACATATCCAGTTTAACTGTTGTACAAATATGTACAAATTTACTTGATAAAGGCCTTGTTGGTCGAAATGTTGCTGTATTTTGTCATTGTTTTTGTAATTTGTAAAACTACAGTACTTTGTGATTACGTGTTTTGTACAAATATGGACATTTTATAGAAACACCTCATTCAATGTTTTAAATAATGTTTTAAAAATATTTTAAAGTGAGAGAATTTGATAGATAAAAATGTAAAGAAAATGTTATTCAGTTGTTACAAAAAAAATAGAACTATATCTGAATATTAAGTGAGTTGTCAATTTGGCTCTGTGACTTGTGTTGGACAAAGAAGTGTTGGTTGAAATGTTGTCCTTGGCCACGCTGCCAACACTTTCTGTTTTATTTATCATCTGTCAAGCAACAACCATCCCAATCAATGCTACTTTCAATAGCACCATCATTGTCATCATCAGTGTTATCTCCACCATCACTGTGACTATCTTCTACATCCTCACGGCCACTTTAAAGATCACCACCATTATTACTATAAACAGCTTGATCCCTGCAACAACTACCATTTTCATCATAAACATCAATGACACTTTAACTTCCACCGCTACCATGACCATCATCATTGACACCACCATCATTATCATCATAATCACTTACCACTGCCATCCACATCATCATTGCTGCAACTTTCACAGGGGCACCACCATCATCATCATTAGAGCCACCATCATCACCCATCAACAACAGTACCATCCCCATCATCATCCCTTACTCAACCGCAAAAACCACTGTACTCATTAAAACTCACACTACCATCTTTCGTCATGATATTTACCACAACATTATATTTCTTTCAGAGTCAGAGACACTGCGTTTGGGCCTTAAGAAAGAAATTGAGGAGGTGAGAAAGGACCTGGTTGCAACCAAATACAAACTCTTGGATCAGCTGGATGCAAACCATGTAGTGTAAAACACCCATAGAGTATCTAGTGATGAATGACAAGATGATAGGATAGAAGACAGTTGTACATGGGCATAGTAGTAAACCTGTCCAACTTTCGTTAAGTTGCTTGAATACTATTCATGAATTGGCTTTACAGTTGTACTAGAGTACCTGTTACTACTACTGCTGCTTGCTACTACTAGCTGCTGCTCTCTCTCTGCCTTTTGAACCCGGATGGGGTATAGGCCCTCCACCAACTCATGCCAAGTCTTCCTGTCTCCTTCAGCTCAATCCAGCTCTTCTTTATATTGTTTATCTCTGCCTCCAAATCTCATCTCCGTGTATTTCTAAGCCTCCCTTTCTTTTGCTGTCCCTGTGTGTTCCAGGAAAGGACCCTTCTTGTTATATTCCCATCTGGTTTTCTCAAAGTGCTACTGCTACTACTACTACTAAACCTTCTTGTTTCCAGTAGAGCAAAGAGCTACAACTATAGTTTTCTTCTTAATTCTATTCTGAATCGTCTTCCTTAGCTCTGCCCATGGGTTTTGACCTTCGTTTCTACTGTTTTTAGTCAGGTTTTTATTTGAATCTCCACTCTTTTCCTCTCCTGTGTATTTTAGTGGTCCATGTTGATCCAATATAATTTTTCTTTTGTAGAGAATAGATAATAATTCTTATTGTGGAGAATAGATAATAATTCTTATTTTAGAGAATAGATAATAATTCTTATTTTAGAGAATAGATAATAATTCTTATTTTAGAGAATAGATAATAATTCTTATTTTAGAGAATAGATAATAATTCTTATTGTGGAGAATAGATTATCATTTTCTATGTTGAATAGATCACTGTCCTTTTTAGAGAATATATTAACGTCCTTTTTGAGAGAATAGATTACAGTCTTTATTAGAGAATAAAATAGCTTTTTGTCTACTTATTTAGATTCATTACTATCTGTAATGCTATATAGATAATATGTCCTTGCATTCTTTAGGATATTCTCCATTAACTGTCTATAGAGTAACTTACTGTCTTTTATAAAACATGTGTGCATGCTTCCTGTAACTTTTTAGTGCATGGCACTTCTAATCCATGGTTCTTCTAGTTTATGGCTCTTTGAGTGCATGGCTCTTTTAGTGCATGGAGGATCTAGTGTATTAATATTTTCATGCAGGGATGCCTAGTTCATGGCAACTCTAGTTCATGGCAACTCTAGTTCATGGCAACTCTAGTTAATGACAACTCTAGTTCATGGCAACTCTAGTTTGAAGAGGCAACTCTAGTTCATGGCAACTCTAATTTAGGGCAACTCTAGTTCATGGCAACTAGTTAATGACAACTCTAGTTCATGGCAACTCTAGTTCAGGGCAACTCTAGTTCATGGCGACTCTAGCTCATGGCCCCTAGTTCAGGCAACTCTAGTTCAGGGCAACTCTAGTTCAGGGCAACTCTAGCTCATGGCAACTCTAACTCATGGCAACTCTAGCTCAGGGCAACTCTACTTCAGGACAACTCTAGCTAATGACAACTAGTTCATTGCTGTTCTTATGAATTTTTTTTTTCTTGTGCAAAGCACTTCTAAGCCATTTTTTTGGTGGTTCCGTTATAGTTGTACTTTCAAATGTATAACAGATAGTAATGTAGGCTAAATATTTTTTCCCAATATTTATTGAAAATAATTAAATTTAAGTTTGAACTTGTATTGAAAGGTTACACACCAGCCCAACAATTGAAATGCATGGTTTGCAGACCAGTTTTTTTCCCGATAACATTGGTCTATATTTGGTTTGCATCTTTTTGTCAGCTTGTTATTAATGTCATTGCCTTATTTACATGCTTTGTTATCATTGCTTACGTAACAATTTAAGTGTTGTATTTGACTGATTTGAGTAGGATACTTGCCACCCATGCTGTAATTACACACTGTTGAGGTTGAGATTGATAATTTTGTCTCACGACTGTTATAGATTGATTGAAATCAAGAGTAGAAACAAAAGCGAAAACAATGATCAGTATTTATTTCCCTGAAGAATTAGCAGCCAAACTTGAAGTTGTAATGTAAGCAAATATGAACATGATATTTCTATGTAGTAACTAATGAAACAATCTGCATGCTTAATTTAATGCATGTGGGGTAACTAATGTCTCTTGCATGCTTTTATGCAAGTATTTTTATTTTCATACAAGGATAGACCTTTCTGTTTTTGACAAATCATGTGTGCTCAGATCTTTCTAGAACACTTTCCTGGCATGTTCTTCTTTTCTATAGTCCTCTTTTGCCTCGCAGTGTTAGGATAAGACGAGATTTCTAGAACAGGTTTTTGTGTGTGCTTCATAAGTAGTTTTTTTTTCCACCGCATGTTATATTTCAGGTCCTCATTATGTATGGACAGCCTTTTGATTTGTATCGCGTCTGTTGGTAATCTGCTTATGTGACTGAACCATTTAATTTGTTATTTCTTGATGAAGTTCGGTACTGATGTTGTATCCACTTTTTTCCTGATGCTTTCATTTCTAAACTGGTCTCTTCTGGCTACTCCTAGCATTCTGCGTAGACACTTCATCTCTGTCATGACTAGTTTTCTCCTATCGTTAGATGTCATCATCCAGATTTGGCACCAGATGTGCTCCATGTGGTCCAGATGTCAAAATAAGTAGTTCATAGTTAGCTGATTGTTCTATCTCCTGGATATGGTTGACATCTCATTGACTTGTTTAATGTGAGAAATTGTCATGTTTCAAACTGAATATATTCCTTAACTTGGTTGTTTAAGGGATTCTTTGTGAACAGAAAAATAAACCTCTCTCCTACACATGCATGGCACACAACTAGCTTGTCTAATTGATTTATTGATGCAGGCATGCATGTGGATCTTATCAGATTGATTGAACTCTCATCTGCATATGCAGGGTCTTTGACTGTCATGTATACTTTTGCTGAATCAAACACTCATGTTGGTCTTTACAGAATGATACAACTCTCTCCTACATGCATGGTCTCTAACTGGCATGTCTAATTGCTTTCTCGATGCATACATTTATCAGAATGATACAACTCTCTTCTACATGCATGGTCCCTAACTGGCATGTCTAATTCCTTTCTCGAGGTAGACATTTATCAGAATGATACAACTCTCTTCTACATGCATGGTCCCTAACTGGCATGTCTAATTCCTCTCTTGAGGTAGACATGCAAGGTGTTCTTTGCAGAATGATACAATTCTCTCCTACATGCATGGTCTCTAACTGGCATTTATAATTCCTTTCTTGAGGCAGACATGCAAGGGGTTTCTTTGCAGAATGATACAATTCTCTCCTATATGCATGGTCCCTAACTGGCATGTCTAATTGCTTTCTTGAGTCAGACATGCAATCAGGTCCTAGCAGAATGATACAACTCTCTTCATGCATGTCTAACTGGCATGTCTAATTGCTTTCTTGAGTGCATGCAATCAGGTCCTAGCAGAATATCAACTCTCCTCTACAGCATGGTCCTACTGGCATGTCTAATTGCTTTCTTGAGGCAGACATGCAATCAGGTCCTAGCAGAATTATACAACTCTCTCCTACATGCATGGTCTCTAACTGGCATGTCTAATTGCTTTGTTGAGGCAGACACTCATGTTGGCATGTTGGTCTTAGCAGAACAGTTGACCTTTTTCTTGCACATACATAACAGTTGTCTAACATGTCTAAAGTGGAATATTGTCTATTGAACTCCTTGCCCCCTTTTCTTAGGCAGATGCTCAAAAAGTCCTAAGTGAGCTGAGAGAGATGAAGGACAACATGAGCACAGAGATTGGCTTCCGAAGAAATGAAATGCGGACTGAAAGATGCACATTGGTCAACCAACTGTTCCGAGTTGTACAACAGGTTGGACTGGACACATAAACTTAATGAATGCAGTGTGTTCTATATTGGTCTGCTAAATACATTTATTGGTACCAGTCACTCAGCCCGTCCCAATCTTCAGAGTATAAATAACTGTTTATATTTTTCTATTCATCTTACCTTTGTGTTACTTTCTCCATTTCTCTTCAGTGTTTGAATTTTATTATTGATTCTGTCATGTTTGTTCTTTGTAAGTTTTTCTCTGTTGAGTAAGTTTGTTCTTCCACACTTTTTGTAAGATCTCTTTTGATTGAGTCTATTTTCCACACATCTTTGTAAGATCTCTGTTGAGCAAGTCTATTTTTCCACAAATTTGTGTAAGATCTCTGTCGAGCGAGTCTATTCTTCCACACATCTTTGTAAGATCTCTTTTGAGCGACTCTATTCTTCCACACATTTTTAAGATCTCTGTTGAGCGAGTCTATTTTCCACAAATCTTTGTAAGATCTCTGTGAGCGAGTCTATTTTCCACATATTTTTGTAAGATCTCTGTGAGCGAGTCTATTCTTCCACATATTTTTATAAGATCTCTGTTGAGCGAGTCTATTCTTCCACAATCTTTTAAAGATCTCTGTTGAGCGAGTCTATTCTTCCACATATTTTTGTAAGATCTCTGTTGAGCAGTCTATTCTTCCACACATTTTGTAAGATCTCTGTTGAGCGAGTCTATTTTCCACAATTTTGTAAGATCTCTGTTGAGCGAGTCTATTCTTCCACAAATTTGTGTAAGATCTCTGTTTAGCGAGTCTATTCTTCCACATATTTTTATAGATCTCTTTGAGAAGGAAGTCTATTCTCTCCAAATTTTAATAAAGATTCTGCTATGTGTACTCAGCTCTATTCTTCCACACATCTTTGACTAAATCTCTTAGCGAGTCTATTTTCCACAAATTTGTGTAAGATCTCTGTCGAGCGAGTCTATTCTTCCACATATTTTTGTAAGATCTCTGTCAAGGAGTCTATTCTTCCACATTTTTTTATAAGATCTCTGTTGAGCGAGTCTATTCTTCCACACATTTTTATAAGATCTCTGTTGAGCAAGTCTATTCTTCCACACATCTTTGTAAGATCCCTGTTGAGCGAGTCTATTTTTCCACAAATTTGTGTAAGATCTCTGTTGAGCGAGTCTATTCTTCCACATATTTTTGTAAGATCTCTGTTTAGCGAGTCTATTCTTCCACACATTTTTGTTGAGTGAGTCTAGTCTTGAGAAGGAAAGATAGCAAGGAAGAGAATCAGCCTGTTAAACTCCAAATTCTAAGGCCCAGTAAAATGATTTTTGCTGCTCAATGTGCATCCATCTTCTGAAGCGTTTCTGTTCGGCTGTCCACCCTAGCCTTTGACTATCCATAGTCGACCTATATGCAACATGTTGGATTCTCTCTCAGGTGCTGTGTAGCATTTCAGGAACAGGTCACGCCACCTTCCAATACAGCACTGACCACAATATACGCGTCAAACATTTTCTCTGGCAGTACACACACAAACATAGACACTATACATCACATGTTATCCTCATAACTTGACCAGAAATCGTGTCAGTCACATCATTAATACAAGAAAAAACACACACGTTATCCTCATAACGTGACCAGAAACTGTGTCACAGTAGACACAAGGAAAAATACACAGTTTATCCATTTAGAATGTTCACATCTGCCATGTTGATGATATGGAAGCAATCTCTGTTGTCAGATCTGATTGGTTATGTGGAAGACTGTCAGAACTTACTTTGCTCATTCAAATTTATGCAAATTTTCTTGATTTTTAGTTTTGTTTTTAGCGGGGGTTCTGTGACATAGAGGTTAGTGCTCACATCTTATTCCAAAGGTACTCGGTTTGCTCCTTGTGGAGCCATCTGGATATTTTTCCAGAGATCCATGATCTCAGTGTGGGTGAGGTCAAATTCCTAGTCCTAATTCCTAGTTCGGAGATGAGCAATAAAATGTAGCTCCTGGATTCAAGTTTAGCATGTAAAAGAACCCTTGGCAGTTCAAAATCAAGAAGAGCATGCTGTAAAGCCTGCCGGCAAAATTCATTAAAAGATTTTAAATTCCTACAAAACACTTTTACCATCTTCAAAATGACATCGGGACCCTCTCCGGTGCTACAGAGTTCATGCACTGCCACTAAGATCTTCCTGTGAAACAAAGAGATCAAAGCACCCATGGTTTCTCACCAAAGTGTAATGATGATGGTTCAATCAATCAGTTTTGTTTGATATATTTTGGTTTTTGTTAATTAACACATTAAAGATTTACAAGAGTATTCCTGGTTTTGCTTGCACAGAGAAACCAGCTAACTCAATCTCTGCAGTCTGCAAAGAAGGAACAGGAGATGGTTCTGGCAAAAGCGGAGGCATCAGTTGAAGAAATAGGAGATAGAGGACAACAAGAAATTACTGCCGGTAACCGTTTTATTAATGTCTTGAAATCTGTCATATAGTAGCATAGTTGTGTTGGATGGATTAGCGTAATGTGTAATTGTTCGTTTATCGAATCGGACTCAAAAGGGTTGTGGGTTCAATCCTTCTTCTTCAAACACTCCATAACGAACACTAGTTAAACCACTCTGTGATTCGTATGTGATCTGAGCCTAAGAGCGATTGTACATTGCTCCAGTTATGCGCCTACAAGTAGGCCAGCTCATACGATTTCTGTGACACTTTTGTTTACTAGGGTAGTTTCCCTAGCCCCCTACCTCATGCTCTACCATATGCCGAGGGCACAGTGTTACTATCTTGCTACCTTGTTACAACCCACACGGCACTGATGCAGTAACTTTAATTTGTTAACTAACTTAAATATTTGACAGTCTATCATTGATATATTTACTGTGTATGAACATTGATGTCAGATCAGATGTTTCATCTACTACCATATGACAGTAGATGGTACCATCTGCAACTGTTAAACCCATTGTAAGATCAGATGTTTTATCTGCTACCATATGACAGTAGACGGTACCATCTGCAACTCTTAAACCCACTGCCTTGTAAAGGGGGGCTTGGGAGAGCTAAAAGCTAAGGGAGTAAACACTGATATAAAATCACTGCCTTGTGGGTCAACACGTTTATGCAGAAGGCTAGAGGAGTTAAAAAGGACTAAATATACAGAGGGAGGAACTGGACCTTAAGGCAGGGTATTTGTGTATTCCATTTCATCTTCTGGTATTCCCAGCAAACTCTGCTTGATTTCAAACATATGGACTATGTCTTTCATTTAGATGAAACAGTAGGGTAAATAGTGGGTTTGTGCAAAATGGGCAAGACACATTCCCCATATTAACAACTCAGGCTAGATGTAAATGAAGAGAACAAACTCAGAAGCTGTAACACTAAAACACTTGCCAATCAAACATCTGTAACGATGAAAAAGGTCCAATATGTACACTTAAAATCAATGTAGAAGCACATATCACTAATATATTTACCTTTGAATGCCCATTCAGAACTTTTGAACATTTTGGAGAGAGAGAACTTGCTTTTGAAGGAAGAGAAACTGAAACTAGAAGAGCAGATTGCTCTTCTGGAAAAGAGTTGCTTCAACGTACAACAGAAAAACAGGCATTGCTACCAGAATTAAGGACCTGAAATCACAGCTTCGAAATCTAACAGGTAGGTTAATAGATAGTTACGATTCACATCTTAATTTTGCATATATAAAAACAAAATAAGGTAGTTTTACATAGTAAAAAGATAAGATAGTGTAACTTTTTTTTTTTTTTTTACCAAAAGATTTTTATCAAGCAAAGGATACAGAGCAAAAAAAATAGAGATTGGTTATTGATTACTGAACTTGTATCACAGCATTGGGGGCAGACCCATAGATGCTCAGTATCCCCTAACAGATTTCGGAGTGTATACATACTGATGGTTCCTGTGGCTCTCTGGTTATACTAAATATACTGTGATACTATAAAATATACTCTATGGTCCTACACGCTGGAAATCAAAGACACAGTCAGAAGATAAATTCCTAGAAACTATCATTACTGCCTGTAGTACTGCTTTTTTAGGGTGATGTAGGTGCCCAAGTGGTTACCGGGGCCAAAATTTGGAGTGTAAAGAATAGAACCACGGTTACCTGCCATGCTTGTCATAAGAGGTGACTAAGGAGGTTTGGCTGAAATCGGATGCATGTGTCCTAAACGTGTAGAAGTCTATGCGTTTAGGGGCCTACCAAACCAATGTGCAACGTATACACGTTCTTGGTAAAGGTCAAACATATCACAGTGATTAAAATTGGTCGAGAGAACAACGCAAAGAAGAAGGAGGAGGGGGTGGTGTAGGACAGGGGGGGATGAGAGCCTTAGGTATTTAATGGCCGCATGGCTAGTCCAGTCATCGCAAACCTGTTCAAATTGGGATTTTTTAATGCCACCAACAGAAAAAATCATGGCCATACCGTGGATTCAACACAGGTCTCCTGCATGGGGGCAGAGCTCGAATCCATTCTGTCAGATGCTCCTCAAATCCCTATCTGAAATAAAAAAAACAAATGTGATGAAAATGTTATTTAAAAACATTTTCATTGTCAAATCTCCCCCAAGGGATTTCTAGAGTAGCAAAGGATAGAACCAATGTCTCCCCTCACTTATTGTAAAAGGTGACTAAGAGATATTGGTTGTGGGTCGACAACCCCACACTATTAAAAAAAAAGCAAACAGAGACTGAAAAAACATTCAAAACTTCTCATGAAAGTCTGGATTATGTATTGGTAGGGTCGAAGTGAATTTCCTGTCTCTGCCGTATGTGCTCTTAAACATGAAGAGAGCTGATGATGATAATGATTATAGTCTAAATTGACAGGGGAAGTGCATTCTAGTTATTTTTAAAAATAGGTGTAGATTTACTTCCTTTATCAGTCTTGTTTATTGGTATTACTACCCTGACTTACTGGTATGTCATTATTACTGTCTATCAGGTCACACTGATGGGGATACAGATGATACAGAAGATCTTGACTTCTTTTCTGAAAACAGGTATGATTCTTTGTATCTTACACATTTTCTTGACCCCTGTTTGCATAATTATATTTCAGATTACTTGAAGAACAATTAGGCCGAGGAGAAAAAAGTCTGCTTGTCCATTCTGTCACAATGCAGTGTGAATTGTTTTCTCAACATTTCCTTGAAAGAAAATGACACTGACCTTTACAAAGCTGTTTTGGTAACCTTCACGTGCTACGAATTCGGGTGTAGTCATGGCTCCAGATATGGCATCTCTGACCAATTTTTTGTATAGGCTTGCTTTCCATATCGCCAGTGTACCTGCCATTCGGTAAGCCTTACTCGACTTCAGAAATATTTGTAATTTAGATCCCCAAGTAAAGAATCAGGGTTTCCTAGCCGTGTTGACATGTAACAAAATTTCCCAAACTGACCTAGAGCTCTGGAATTTCCACTGCACATGGCCACAAGAGTAGTGTGTTAGCAACTTTGCTATCAGTGCTCGCTTTGCAAATCTTGAACTTCCATCTTCTTCTTTGGTGTGCCCTAGAATTTAAAAATGTTCTGTCACAGTTTACGAAGAGATCATGATATTTGCATTTTTTAGCCTGACACAGCTAATATTTATCATTTCATTTATGGGATCGTTTTGCCTACCACATTTAATTTCTGTTCACTTAGCCAGACTGCAGTGATGCGGCCTGTTACTAGGGCCTCCATTTGGAGAAGGGTTTTATTCAGCTCTGGCTCCTTTTGCCGACCTATCATCTCTTGAGCCTCATTCCATCTACAATTAACTGAATGTATTTTGAGTTACTTATTTACATATCTGTCTTCCATAAAAAGGAAGTGTTTACCAGTTGATTTAGCAAGATGGTGGACATGCTTCTGATACTTTGTTGATATTTCAAAGGATTTTTAAAGTTTATTTGTTATGAAAAGATGTGCTGAAAATTCAGGAAATTTCTACTCAAAAAAGGATAACAACAGAGCACACTGTTAAACCTGTTTTAAATGATTCCGAAGATGAATTAAAACTTACACTGTGATTATTCTGATAATGATATGGAAAGTGAGTTAGACGATCATTTAGACGAGGAAGAATGCTTGAATCGGTTCACATTACAGCCATATATATTCAAACTGGAGAACAAGCTACATTACCTGAAAGTACTTGGGGCGAGACCAAAGAAATATATCAAGTAACTTTAAAACAGCTTAGTATTCTGCAAATATATAAAATGCAGGAATAATGGAGATGATGGAGTAGGTTAATAACAAATTGTAGAGCACTTAATTGTGCGAAATTATCGTGTTTAATATCAATCTGATATGTGATGTTTTTGCTCAGGGAATGAGTTTTCAAGGTACAGGTTGTCAGGGTTCAAAGGGTTAAGTAATACAGTCAAACAGACGTGTATCTTTTAATCAGATTCCATGTTCTTTTATTTGTCAGTGGCTCAGACTCAAAGAATGCAGCTCTACATGTTCACAGCGAAGATGTTGATAGAGAGTTGGCATTGCTACGAGACCAGTTGTCAAGTCAAACAGAAGATGCAACTGCTTTAGAAATGGAGAGATCTAATTGGCAGATAGAGCGTGAAGCTTTAGAGGATGTCATAACAGATCTCAGGAGATATTCAGAAGAGCAGGAACAAGAAATTAGATCAATGAAGGTATGATGTTAGTGTGTTCAGATTTTGGTTATGAAAAGTTAGTCAGAAGACTGTATGTCTCTAGCTTTAGCAGTAGTGAGCTCGATCATAACCCAAGCGTACCTGGTTCAAACTCCACGGTGGGCAATTTAGAAGAAAACTCGTTCCTGTGGATTTTTTTAACTGTAAAAATAGACCTCACCATTCAGAAAGCAACGGCAAACTACTGAACGTTTAAGTGGTGCCTAGAAAATCACGGCTTGTTTACTGTGGTTGATAGTGACATCCTGTAAAGGACATACCATGATTTTCATCATGTAGAGAGAGAGAGAAAACAAAGAAAACATAAAGACCATACAGCTGTTATATCTGATCATCATGTTTCATGTATGTTGTGACACTCTATAATATATTTTTCTTGTTCTAATTTTGATGTTTTCTTTTACAGTCTGGAGAAACTTCTATTGCTAGTCAAGAGAGTGAACATCCTATAGGTGAGATGAGAACATTTTGATATATTTTTGCTGTTCTAACAGTTTTTCTAAACAGATTTGTTTGATATTGATTATATTGATTGACTGGTTTCTTTTTCTCCCAATTTTGAGCAATCATTTTCAGATCGATCTTGAGTATTTATTAGAGGCCACAGGCGCAATAAAATAAAGTGATACGGCTGCACCAGGATCGGTGAGCAGACACTGACCAAGACCCTACTCCACCTCCACATGGTGGCTCCTGAAACAGACTGTTACACTGTAGTCTGGCAAAGGGGTAGGGAATGAATGTTATGAGATCTGTTCACACTACAGACAAATAGAATCTCAAGTGGATGTATCTACACTAGTCTCCTGGCCGATGTCTAGAGATGAATAACCGGCACAAATGCTGTGAGGGTGTCTGAGAAACTGGTTACGAGCCGTACCAAAAAGTCATCAGTAAGTGTAAACTCATGTCACCCAGAGTAGAGCTGGTTAGTCGCACCAGAATTGCCCAGCCTCGACAAGACTCTGTAAATGGTTGGTGTAACTTGTCTGTCCTGTGTTGGCGCAAGGAAGACTGCAGTAAACTCTGTACCAGAGGCAAAACATGTGAGAGTTATTCAGTGCTATATAGAGCCAATACTGACATATGGATGCAAGTCAGGGACGGTAAACAAACAGAAAAATCTTTGGAGGCCACAGAGATGTGGTTTTACAGAAGAATGATGAGAATCCCATGGACTGCTAAAATAACAAATGTGGAGGTGTTGAATGAGGCCAAGACACAGAGAAAACTTATTGTTAATATAAGAAAGAGGCAGTCATCATTTTTCAGGCATGTGATGAGAAAGGGAGGTTTAGAACACATTTTACCAACTGGTAAAATCGAGGGAAGACAGAGAGAAAATTTTAGATAGCCTGACTTCATGGTACAGAAGAGCGTCAACATCTTAGATGATAGAAAACACCAGAGACAGAGATTTGTGAAGATCCATGATTGCCTACACCAGCCGACACTGCACCTGATGATGTGATTTTGTGCCTCAGAGCATGAGTTTGTTGTGCCAGTTAGGGGCATATGTACCATACGTTTTCTGTATGTTTTTTCTTCAGACACGACACCCTAAGTAGAGCCAAAATAAACCTGACCCGGAAAGTCCATTCCCCTAGGTGAATGAGAACCTTGTTACATTTGACCTCACTGCCAAACTTTCCCAGTATACACTACTGGGAGGTGTGGTTGGCTTGTGTGTTCTACTGGTCATCAGCAAGATACTAATTTTCACTTTTTGTCTTTCTAAGGAGAGACTAACCGACCCCAACTCTGTTGGATGTGGAGCCAGGCACAGAACACACATTGTAAACCTTGTTTTCTGTGATTATAATGAAATATTTTCTTTATGTTCCACAGAGGGTGATGCATCAGGGAAGCTACAAGCCCTTGAAGAAGAAATCTCATCCCTGAGGAAGGAGAAGATTGAGCTAGAGGATGCACTGGAAGAACTGGACACTCAGCACTGCCAAGCCCAAGATCAGCTAATTAAACAGAGAGATCATTTAATAGCGCAGTTGAGTGAACACACTGTCCAGATTCAGCAGCAGAATGAGGAAATTGAACAGTTAAACAAATGGCTGAAGGAAGCACAGGATGTGCAACGACCAGTTGAAGATGAGAGAGAGAAGTTAGATATAAACAGCATTTGCTTTTAGAAGAAAAATGTAAGCGGGTTGAAGCCGAGCTTGCTGAATTGAAGTCAAAGAGCTTTAACAGCTCCATAGAAAAAGAGATTGCAGATTTGAGAGAGAAGCTTAGCAAGGGAGGATTGGTTATCAATGATTTGCATATGGATAAGCAGGAACTTGAGGAAGAACTTAAATCTGCCAAAGAAGAAACAGCTGTCAAAGTACAAAAAGTGAAAGAAATGAGAGAAGCAAATGTTATACTTGAAAAGGAGAAAAAAATGATGTCAGAGAAAATTCTAGAAATGGAAGACAGACTGTCAGAAATGGAGGAGGAAGTTGAAAAATGGCAACAAGTTAATGAAGAAAAACAGGTCCAGCAGATGAATGCTTGGAAAGAACATGAAGAAGTCAAACGACTGATGTCACAAGTTTCTACAATGGAGAAAGAGAAGCTTGTATTCAGTGAACATTTTAGCAGTTTATCATCTAAGCAACCTTGTTCAGATTTTTCTTTAGAAGATGCTGCGTTTGGATCAATTCTTCAAGAAGAAGCGAAAGTTCGAAAGAAAATTGAACAAGACAACTGTGTAATCATGGAACTGCGAGATGAAGTCCAAAAACTTTATGAAAGCAAGCAGAGCTTAAAACAGTCTGTTCGTGATCTACAAAGTTCCCAAGAGGCTTCTACTTCAAAGATTACGCAGTTAGAAAATGAATTACAGGAAGCTAGAGCTTTAATAGAGTCTGTACAGAAGGAGAAATCTGATTTAGAGATGATCTTAGAAGAAGATGAGACTGATGAATCAGTACAATACAAGATGTCTACTGTTAATTCTAGCCTGGAAGAACTTAAAAAACAAAATGAAGAACTGTTACAAAAATTATTTACAACTGAAGAAGAAAAATCTAATCTGGCGCATCAGATTGAGAGTAACAGGATACAGTATGAATCTGTTGTCCAGAAACTGAAGTCTGAACAACATCTTAATGCTGAATCCCAGCATCAGGAATTATTGAAGATGATTGACAATCTCCAGGCCGAGGTTAAGTTAAAGACCAGCTTAGAAGTAACAATACAAAGTCAGAATCAAGAAATTGAAGAACTGAGTAAGAAAGTAGTGTCAGTTGAGGAAGAATGTGATTCATTACATACAGAAATCATACGGTTGGAGAGTTTGTGTGTGGAGAAAGATAAGGAAATCAGAGTACTGAAAGAAAGATTGCTACATTTCAACACAAATCTCACAAACTCTGAAGAGATTGCATCAAATGCAGAAAGTACCCTAAGTTTGCATGTTAGAGATGGAGAAACACATTTACTTGAAACCAAACATTCTTCTCTGGAAAAAAGTGTGAACCATGTCCAGAATGATTTGAAATCTTTTAACAAAGAGCAACATATTCTGTCACAAGAGCTTAGTTATTCAGAGGAGGATGTCAGTGAATTAAAACGGGAAATTGAAAGGTTGAAAAATGAAATCTCGGAAGATCAATATTTGCAGGATACAGTCTATCAGCTTGAAGCAGAATTAACTGCGTGTAATGAGAAAATATCAGAGTTTCATAAGGATCTTTCACATGCAAATGAAATTATCAAGCGCCAGGAAGCAGGAATCATAGATTTTAACGAAAAAACTGACATACAACGACGTCAATTGCAGAAAGCTGAAACAGATGTGGAATTGCAAAAGAGCACGATCGCTGTTTTACGACAGACCTCCATTGACAAGGATACTAGTCTTAGTGAGATTGAGAAAAAAATGGAGTTTGTTGTGGCATTACTAACAGATCAACAGAAAGAATATTTACAAAATTATTCACCCCTAGCTTCCGATCTACCTGCGCTTGAATACAAACAAGTTCCAGCAATTGAGTTCTTACAGCAACGCGACATTGACGGTTCATCTACTGTGCAAGAGAAGCAGCAATCATATGATAAACAGCCGGGAACACTGTCTTTAGTCAATGAGAAAACTAACCGTGAAGTGAACGGAAGTGTTGATGATGATGATGATTTTGACAGTAGTACTTCAGATCGGGATAGATGTACTGTTCTTGAGAAAGAAATTGATGAACTTAATGATCGGTTGAAGGAAAAGGATGCGGTTGTAGCTGAACTACAGAAAAGTAGCTCATTTTTATTGACATTGATAGAGAAGGAAGGAAGTTCATTAGATAAGAACTCATCTAGTCATTTTTCGTTACATAAAATGGATGCAGAACTTCGCAGTTTAAGAGCAGAGAGGGAACAGATGATGGCAGTGGTGGCAGAAAAATCCAGAGAGAGTTCTTATCTGAAGAATGAGGTTCACCGTCTGATGGATGTTGCATCAGCTGGAAATGCAGCTATTGAAAAACTTCAGCAGGATAATAGGAGTCTGGAGCAACGAAGACATTCACCTCCTCGAGATGATGGTGAAGATGACATGAGACGGGAAGCTTTAACAAATATTGCTAAGCTTGTGCGGGATAGAGAAACAGAGATTGAAGCTCTCAAACAGAAGAATGATACTTTGTTGGCAGTTCTACATGAACCAGGAACATCTCAAGCAGCTGCTCATCTAGCACCCTTGCTTCGAGACAAAGAAGTTCTTATGCAACAGATTTCTGCCCTTACATCCGAAAGAGAGCAGCTCATAACATGTGTTACACAGAAGCATTCCGAATCTGTTGCCTATCATGCTGAAGTTCAGCGACTTACAACAGTTTTAGCCGAGTCTCAATCAGCCAGTGAAAAAATTCGACAAGATTATTCAACTCTCATACCAGCATTTGAAGACAAATCACAGAGCTTACTGGCAACACAGAATGAACTTATCAAATACAAACAGAAGTTAACTGACCTAGAAGTTCGTCATGGAGAACTCATCCAAAGGTCCAGTAGTCAAGATTCACCTAGTTCCACAGACCTTTCATCTTTAGAGAATGATCTCGAGATATTAAGAAACAGAGAATCGGAGATGAGAACCACCTTGTCACAACAAGAAGAGAAGATTCACTTTTTATCTCATCGTATCAGTACTCTTGAAGAAAGCCTTACATCCAAGGACACAGAATGTGCTCTTCTTCGAAAACAGATGGAGAAATCCAAATTTCAGATTGCTGATCTATTGGCTGAGGTTTCTAATTTAAAATCTGAGAGAGAACAGATACAGCATCAAACCAGTTTACAGGTAATCAATATAGGTTATATTATTTGTTATCTTTTGTTTCTTCATGTTTTTATATACTCATTGAAGATGCCACTTTTTAAAAATTAGGTATCTCTGGGGTATAGAAGTTAGGTGCTCGCCTTCGCTCCAAAGGTACTCTTGTTCCCTCATGGAGCCATTGGGGTATTTTTCCAGAGATCCCTGATCTCAGTGTTGGTGAGATCGAGATTCTATCCAAGACAGGTGATAAAACGTAGGTCCCTTGTTAAAATTGAGCGCGTAAAAGAACTCTTGGCAGTTCAAAATCAAGAAGAGCAGGCTGCAAATTCGCTGCTCTGGCAAAATTCATTAGAAAGATTACACAATAAAATTCCTACAAAATATTTTCACCAACTTCTAAATTACATCGGGGACCCTCGAGGTGCTATTAAGTTCTTGCACTGTCGCTGAGATCTTCCTGTGTAAGAAAGAGATCGGAGCACACAGGGTTCTCACTGAAGTGCAATGATGATGGTCCTATCAATCAATCAATTTTTTACAATACTAATACGAGGGAAAGTCAATAAGTAAGTCACAAATGGCTGTAGAAAAATAACTAAACATAATAACAACTTGAAACCAGTTTATTTTTATACATACATTGTCCCTTTATTTCTCAACATAATTTCCACCAACATTGATGCAGTTATCCCATCGTTTTATCAGTCCTCCCAAACTGACTGCATAGAACTGCGGGCTCTGTTTTCTAAGCTACATTTTCATTTCACATTCAACTTCGGCGTCATTCGCGAAATGTCTCCCGCCAAGGTGGGTTCAGTGGACCAAAAAGGTTCAGTGGACCAAAAGGTGGAAATCGCTAGGGGCTAAGTCTGGACTGTAAGGTGGATGTTCCAGAACTTCCCACCTTAGTTGGTTAATCTTCTTCTGAGTTAATCAAACCGTATGTGATCTGACATTGTCATGAAGAAGCAACACTCCTCTAGTCAGCAGTCCTGGACTTTTTTTCGAATTGCATTATGAAACATCGATAGAACTTCACAGTACGATTCGGAATTCGCATTGTCACCATTCTTCTTGAAATTGGTTAAAAGCACTCCTTGACAATCCCAGAACATCGTTAGCCTAACCTTCCCTGCTGATGGCGTAACCTTGAATTTTGGAACACAAGGCGAAGAAAGATGTTTCCTTTGCATTGAAGCATGCTTTGATTCGAGCTGATAGTGATGCATCCATGATTCATCCCCAGTAACAATCCTGTTCAGCATGTCTTCATCTTCGTATTGACAGAGAAGATGCAAGATCAGGCCAAATCGGTTCATTTTGTGTTCTTCCTTCAATTGTCTGGGCACACGTTCTTAAATTTCAATCGATCATGCATTATGCTGTATGATGAACCATGTGAGCACCCTATTGCAGATGCTATAGAGTCTATCACTACTCGCCTGTCACCTCTAATCTTCTCCTCCACCCGCTGCATGGATGCTTCTGCTGCAATCTCAACAGGATGAACAGATCGGATTTCATCAGCAATTTTAGCGCGTCCTTGAGAAAAATTTTCTACCCAACTATGCACCTCTTTACGGGACAAACATTTGTCAGCATAAACAGGAAGCATTTCCTTATGAATGTCCTTTGCAGGTAGTCATTTTGTCCACAAAAAATGCACAACAGCACGTTGCTCTTTGGTTGTACACTCCGTAAGTACAGTCGCCATTTTGTTGCTGCGCATGCGCACGAGACATAGTGCCACCTGGCTAACGGGAATATATAGTTTGATGTTTCTGTCACCTAATGACACCTTTAGAAAACACCAACTACATTTACCTACCATCCCACAGAACTTTGTGACTTACTTAATGACTCGCCCTCGTATATAATGGAAACTCTTATAACATTTAATGGGAGATGCATTTCAAAAGTTTGAGTCCATGTTGTTTTAGTATTTCTTTGTTATCTGTCAATCTTCATCTTAACCTTTCTCATGGACCAGATTTTCTTCATTTATAAACACAATGTTTCAAATTAGTCCATATATACGCCCATGTGTTGCCGGGGCTCACAAGTGGAGCAAAAAATAGTAACACTGTGACCTACAAGGCATGTCGTAAGAGGCGACTGAGGTAGTAGCCTAGGGAAGCTACCCTAGTAAATAAAAAACATAGCAGAAATCGGATGTGCTGGCCTACTTGTAGGCGCATAACTTGCACAATGTACAATCACTCTTAGGCTATGATCACATACAAATCACAAAGAGTGGTTAACAAGTGGTCGATTTGGTGCGTAAGAAGAAGAAGAAGTCCATATACGATATATATTTTCCTTCTGTATTTCCTTTCTTTACTTTGTTTGATATATTGTCTATATATTCAATGCTGTTTCTTGTATAAACCTCCATTGTCATTTGTAGCTCACACAGAAGTCTTATGTAATATGTTACCAGTGTTGTTTCACAGGGTCAGTTAATTTGTTTCAGTATTTAGCATAATGTATAATCGTTCGCCCATCGGCTCGGACACAAGAGGGCTGTGGGTTCAATCACTCAACTTTCCACACATGAGGAAAGGAATTGGATCTCCTGCACACTAGGACTTAGAAAAGGGGAAGTGAAGTGACTTCATACCCTAAGGTCTAAAAAGGCTACAAGAAATTGTATTATTATATATCATTTGGGTCAGATGTATCTGATGATTTGATCATGACGGCTGCAGAGACCTATGAGAGAAATTTCCAAGGGACTGTTAGTTTGGCAAAGTTCTGCTCCAGACAAGTTATTTGTTAATGGCATAGTGTAGACTGCCTTGAGTAATGCAACTTCACTAAATGAAGCGATATTGGGTGGTGAGGGTCTCAAGGAAGGTGGTAAATGTAACTAACTTTTCAGAGATATTTCTGTTAATTAGCTAATTAAATTTTGTTCGCAATTTCTGATTGTACAGAGCACAGAATCTGCCAGTCTTCGGGAGTCATACAACAGAATGTGTCTAGAGGTTCGAGATAAGGGAATAGAAGTATCCTCACTGAAAGAACAGGTGACTACCTTGACTTCTATTCTTAGCGAGCAGCAAGGTGAGCAAGGTCAAGTCACACAACTGATGAGGGAGAATGAGGCAGTCATGTCTTCAGCGCGACAACTGCAGCATGAGAGGGATCAGCAGGCCATGTTGGCTGAACAAAAGTCCCATGAGTGCAATGGTTTGAGAAATGAGGTAAGTTTTTCTAATGTTGTCATATGTCTCTCTTGTCCCGTCAAACAGTAGTCTAGTTATCAAATAGATGAAATGTTGACTTTGAACATGCAGGTAGTGGGACATTGAATGTGAATAAAGGGGAAATTTTGTAACATTTGCTGTGAATAAAGTGGACACTAGAAAATCACAGGGGAATATAACAAGGGGATATAAGCTGTGTCAACCGTGTGTTTGTTGTGATTGTGGGTATTCAGAAAATGGTGAACAGCGGTTATGACGAACCAACTCAATCTGCCATAAGCAGTGTTTTGCGTGTGATTTTGTCGTGATTGATGTTCCTTTCTACATGAATTGCAATTCAAGTGATGAACAGTTTTGTGTTGACACTTTAGCGACGGCCATATGCATTTATAGGGTGCTGGTTGCTTTTTGTGACGGTACGGCTGTTTCATTCTGGAACTAGTTCATGACACAGGAGAACATGACAGTTGTTAGCATTTTGTGGGATTTTCGTTAGCACATGAATAGAGCAATTATGAGGTGACCCGTTGCAGTGAATTTGGAACCGTACATATGAACTATAACAAGATGGGCATTTTTTTCTGGAACTTGCATGAAAAGTGAAAGAGAGGGTATCCTAGAAATATATGGAAAATAGATTTAGAAGCAGAGATTAACAACATATAGAGAAGCTCAAGGGGCTGCAAGAGATAGTTAAAGATAGGAGACGGCATGAGTTGGTTGAGGGCCTGTGCCCCAACTGAAGTTGAAAAGGTACAAGAGAGAGAGAAAGAAGTGGAGCATCCTAGAACATTGCATGGGAATAAATTGGATATCTTGGAAAATTAGATGGGAATAATGGATACTTCTTCTTTGCGTTCGTTCTTTACGATCAATTTTAATCCCTCTTTGTGAAATGTTTGATCTTTGCCAAGAACGTGTATACGTTGCACATTGGTTTGGTAGGCCCCTAAATGCATAGAGTTCTACACGTTTAGGACACATGCATCCGATTTCAGCTGAACCTCCTTAGTCGCCTCTTACGACATGCATGGCAGGTAACAGTGGTTCTATTCTTTACATCCAAATTTGGGCCCCGGTAACCACTCGGGCGTAATGGATACTGAATGGGAATACATATGACATTGAGTCTTTCTGAACAGAAGAGTTTGAGGATTGTGTATCCCTGTCGCTGACCAGATTGTGAGAGATGGTTGTTGATATTGGTACAGACCGGAATTAAGGACATACCAAATATGCTAAAAGATTTATTACTCAACATCAACGTGGCATGTTGGGCCGTTGGACACTGCTGGATTTGTTGAGGCGGAGATCAGAGCACTTATGGACATGTCCTGAGTGCTATGATGATAGTCCTCATATAACTACATACAACATTTTGTGACATTGAATGTGCATAAGGGACATTTTCATGTCTAACTTACTATCTTTTGGATGATGATGATTTGAATTTAGTGCATTGCTTGAGAATTAGACTGACTGAGAACTGGACTGACTTGTTTGAGCTGAAAACTTGTACAAAATACTTAGTTATGCTTGTCTCATAAATTAATTCAAATTTGTTTTATCTACATGTAGATGGCTACCATCAAGGACAAAGAGTTACGACTGAGCAAAGAACTAGAAAGACTACGAGCACATCTGATGGAGGTATATGTTGAACAAGTTTCTCCTTTTCTTAGTGGTTTCAATTCTAAGTGGTTTATATATTCACTTTATCGAGACATACATGATATGAGTTTAATTTATAATTGTTTTTTTTGTCAAGTCAAGTAGTAATGCCTACAATGTCTATTATCACAGACTGAAAACTGTTGGTTTTTTATATGTCAAGTCAAGTAGTAGCATGTCCCTACGCAATGTCATATTTATCACAGCCAGCCTGAAAACTCTCAGTCTCTAGCAAGTTCTTCCGTCTCTTCCAACATCATGTTCACAGTTTCTTTGATGTCCTGCTGCCACCTTTGTCTTGGGCATCCCTGCCTCGTACTCCAGAAACCATGCCTTCCATTACCATTCTCTCTAAACTGCTGTGATGTTTAACGTGGCAATATATTTCATGTTCTGGGACATGATGTTATTTATGAGCCAATGCTCCTTGATATGCATGTCTTGTAGGATGTCTTTGTTTTTTCTCTTCTCTGTCCAGGATGTTCTAAGAACTTTTCTGTAACGCCTTGTTTCAAAGCTTCTATTTATATGTCTCCAGTCTTAATAACTTTCTCTCTCTCTCTCTCTCTCTGTTTATGGTCTAAATATTTTTATTCCCAATCTCCTTTTACATTCCAGTTGTTCTTGAAACATGTAATTAATCTCAGATTAGAGTTATTATCAAGTATGATATATATTTATGATGCTTGTATTGAACAGAAACATGAACAATGTTGAAACAGTCTCAAAGAAACATTAGAGATATGGATGTTATATGATAGTTCATGGAAATAAATAAATATAGACGTTGTGGGAAAAAGTCCAGGATGAAAAGACAAGATTGAAGGAGATAGTAAAACTATGTACAGAAACTATTTTAGTAACATAGAGATGTGGCAGTGTTTAAAGTTAGACAAAGACATAGTGAGACGAATTAGCGTAATACATAGTGTTCGCTTTTTGAAATTAAACAAAAGCAGTTTGTGTGTTAAACTCATGAAACCAATATGCATGGGTGAGGAAAGGAACTGATTTGCCTACATTCTGCATACTTTTTCTCTTGCGTATTTCGTTCGCCCACTAAGAATTCAGGCGTAGACATTGCATATAACATTGTGCTGCTGGTTGATTTTTGCTTGAAGGGTTGCTATCCTCATCACCAGTGTTCCTCACCATTCAGACAAGTCTTACTTCTACTTCAGAGGTACTTGTAATTTATACCCCCAGGTAAAGGATCAATGTCTCCTATACGGCAGACATAACATATACAGTCAGACAATAAATCCTAACGGCCCTAAAATAAAAATATGTGACTAAAAATGAAATAATTGAAAAACTAGAAATGAAAAAAAAAAAAAAATCAAATATATGCGTAGCAAATATTCATTTAACATATACACATATTATGGGGCATGAGAAGAGACAGTATTGGTTCATGAACTGACGTCACAGCTGCTCAACCCATAGTTGCTCAGTCTTCCTATGAGTCACAGCTGCTCAACTCATAGTTGTTCAGTCATCCCCAACAGATGTCGAAGGGTATGCATAATTAAGAATCATAAAAATGTAGTGTGTAGAGTCCATGTGGTCGCGATAGAGAAATATTGATAAATTAGCAAACTTCCACAATTTACTTGTTAGAATTTATTTCTATATAACTTATAACTAATGAGATATATATTTCATTTTATGATTTTACAGATTGAAGAGGGTTTTACAAATGATGCTCTTGAAGCTGAAGAAAGAGAGAAAGATCTACGAAACAAACTTGCAGTTGCGGAGGAGCATATGATGTCATCTTCATTTCAGGTTGACACTGCCAGGTACACGAATATTTTTAGAAAGTAGGTCAAGCTGCTTTTAGTTGGCACAGGTGACCAAAAACTAAACCACTTCCACACAATTTGCCTATGCAGATTACTAAAAATAAACTGGCAGGACAAAATTTCAGATACCGAAGTCCTCATAAGAGCCAAGATCCCAAGCATCTATTGTGTAGTCAGGGTGCCTGGTATGGCACTTGTGACTGATTTTTGTGTGAAAGCCTACTTACTGTTTTAAATAGTGTCCCTCTCCACACTTGAGGGCATTCTCTGACTTCAGAGGTAACGGAACTGTCTTAGTGGTAGCATTACCACTTACAATTTGAATGACTTGAAAATAACTTAAAATTAAATGGTATTTATTTGTTGTTAACTACTTTGCTCTTCAGATCCGATATACTGGCTAACAGTATTTTTTAAGATGGCGCAAAGTTAATGTACTGGATAATTTAGTATGCAATGCACAGAAAAATTGTGTCAAGAGTTTCAACAAATTACAGAGTGAAAGTTCCTAAGATGTTAATTCTTTGAGAAGTTTAATTAATATTTCCTGTGTATGATTCTGATAGTAGACATGTTGATAAACTTAAAAAAATAACAGTCTAAAAAGAAAGGATTGACTTTATTGCTCCGAGTTTTCTTTATATAGCTTGTTCCATCTCCGAAAGAAATGACACATCACCTGCTGAGCTAGAGTATTGCACAAAGCATGGAACTCTGTAGCTCTAACAATAGCTCTAGAGGTCTCCGGGAAAAATGTATTCAGGAATGGTGCGGTTCGATTCGAACTCATAACCTTCAGAACGCAAGACAAAAGGTTTAACCATATAAGCCCCTGACAGTGATCATAGTTAGTAGTAATACTGATAAACTGAATTACATTTTAATCAGACAAGAGAAAATATTCGTTTTGAATTATTTTGTTTTGTCTTGTACTGTTTATTGCCAACTATGACATAATATCTTCAACCTATTTTAACTGTATTACTTTGCAGTAAGGAATCACGTCGCAGATTGAGACCTACAGCAGCAGCTCCAGCATGTGGCCAATCAGGAGATTCTGCATACATGCAGGTAGCCAACATCCAGGAACAGTGTCAGCAGTATGCTAACTCTCTTGGCAACCTACAACTTGTTCTGGAACACTTTCAGAAAGGTGAAACTTCTTGTTCCTTCACTTTTTGTAAAGTAGAATGTATTACATTTTTGTTTTAGAATTTCTTCTCAGTACATTTATTTTTAGCATGATTTTACTTGTAGCTGCTTCCATTGTGGTTTTTTATTATTTTGTTATGGCTGTCCTCCTTCCAAGCAGAAGTTGTTTGTGGAAACAGAGGACATTTCTAGAAAAATGTCCTTTCTTGTTGTAACGGATCTGACGTCTATGTGTTATCTGAATTTTTATACTGCTTATCCTATGCTTTTTTTTTACAAGATTTCTCCCTGAAGTTTAGTTTGCAAGGATGGGTTTTCTTGTATATTTGTAGTGGGACCAATATTTCAACATTGGGAACATGCTCCTCCGGAGGGTTTGTGTAGGGTCCTCCATCCAGTAACCTATACTCTATATCTTAGTTCGTAAACTCTATAACCAGTTTTTTTACAGCTGTCTTTCTTTGATGCAAAAACATTTGTAGACTAAGCTAGTCAGGGTAAGCTTCAGTTTTCATGTTTCTCTACAGAGTTGTCTTTAGTCATCCTCTCTTGTGTTTTCTCTCCAGTATATAGCATAGCAGATGATACAGGGATATCTTCTAAACACATTCTTCATCCAGTTCCTACCTTTATTTATTATTATGGTGTAAATATCATTTGAAATTTCTTCTATAGATTTTTCTTCTTGATGATTTATATCAGCTCTTTCTAATGAGCACCATGACGCCGTGTCATAACATTCATGGTGCTCTATTTTACTCCTCCAGCTTTAACGTAGATCAGATTTCAAGAAAACAAGCTATACTGAAGTTCTGTACTAGCACTCCCATAAACAAGATATTCCTGCTTTTACAGTCTTGTTTGATTTTTTACCATTCTACCTAACTCATTACCTCTTGCTCCACCCTATCCTTTTCCACTGAAGACTGTTTCAACTTCTTAACTATACTAATATTGCTATTATTCTTGTATATATGTATATGGCCTTTTTCATCTTTACAGATGGTCAATTGGCAAGTGTTTTACTGTGACAACTTCCCAATTTTCGCTTTCTCTTGTCTTTCAGCTCATCACTAAGTCTCTTTTCAAAAGACTCTGCGCTTGCCAATGTTGCTTTCTACACAACTCTGTTATTAGCCAGCCCTTCCATTTACTGGGACTGATAAATGTTCCTCATTGAGGTCTTACAGACATCCCTACATCTGAGCAGTGGTCTGCCATGGTGCCTCTTCCCCTCCAAAAGCCCACAGAACAACACCTGTCTTGGTATGCGGCAATTATCCATTCTTCTCATCATAGTATTATTATTACTCATGTTATTAGTAGTAGTATTGCAATCACCACATGGCGCAACCTCTTCACAACCGTCAGCCAGACACATCCCAATATATAAAAACGTTGGACAACACTGGTTTACATTGACAATCATCGATATAGGAGGAGACTGCAGTAAAACTATGAAAAATAGCAAATACATGTTGCTGTGTATTGTCATTGTTTTTCGTATTTTGTAAGACTACAGTACTTTGTTAGTACATTGACAATCTGTATTTTGAATTATTTGTTCATGTTTATTCCTGTCTTTGATGTAAACCTAATGAGACAGTTTAGACCAACATTTGTCAATGATGGTTATTGATTTTATTTTATTTTTACAGAGAAAGACTCAGCTATTGCCATGGAAACAGAACGTCTCCAAAATGAATGTAAAGTTTTGAGAATTCAAGTGAGAGATCTGCAGACAGAGTTACAGGCTACAAGGGTAAGTGTGTACAATTAGTGTATGTTCTATTTCTGCTGAGAGAGACAGTCATAGAGTCATATAGGAAGATATGTTGCAATGGGGTCAATCATTCACCTTTAGGCACTTTTTTTTTTTTTGGCAACTTTTCCACTCTGCCAAATCACTCCAATATCCATTTCAAGTTGCAACTAAGCTTTTTTCAGGTTTCACAGAGTTGTGTAAAGTGCCTCCTTGCAGAAGGGATCTTCATCTGATCTGGTTGAGGGCTGTAAATATTTTCTGTTCCTATTGCTTTTGATGCTTGTTGAGTTTTTTTTATTAAGTATTAATACAAGATGAAGAATGTAACCCTCCTTAGTTATGTCTTGTAACATATCTGGTGGGTTACAGTGTTACTATACTATGTTTTCCTTCTGTTCCTCGTAACACATGGATGACACATTATCTCACAATTAATAATTATTAAAGATAAATTGTGACAAAGAAAGGTGCGAGAAGTCTGAGAATATATACAGAATTCAGGAGTTTCAGTTTGGAATATCTTCATTGCACTGTGGACATGTCCGTAGGTGCTCCAATCTCTTTTGCAATATCTCCAACAGCATCCAGCGACTAATCGTACCAGTTCGATGTTGATTGATAGCCGACTCATATACCTGTTGTGCTGTTCTTTTCTGGCCACTCTAATCTTCAATCACTGCTCTTCAAATCTAAAAGTTGACATGGATTGGTTTAAATGAAAATATTCTTTGCTGCCACACTCTATGAGGGAGTTCAGAATGTCAGCTCTGTCCATTGTCTGACCCCCTAATATGGTGGCAGAGCCAGTCAGCTTGTCTGCTCCCTCATTGCCATCGACACCTATGTGCCCCGGAATGAAGATGAGTGTAACTCTGCAAATTGTTGATCTTGTAGTGATTCAGTCCATTGCCTGTGCACTGAACCAGCCTCCACCTTTTGGATCATACTCAATGAATCACTCAGAATGCACCCATTAGTGTAGTTTTATGACTCTAGCCAGAGTAATGCATTATTCACCGCCAGTACTTCCATTGTCATGCTACTTGTAGTCATACTAAATGCACCACCAGCTTCCTTTATCTTTTTTCATGTTTGATTACATACAAGCTTACATATTGTTTGTTTCATATATATTTTAAAAGATACCATTTTGAATGTGCTTGTGATATAATTTTCCTCTGTCTTGTTACTTAGGATGATCTGACTGATGCCTTGGATGGGCTACAGGCAGCTAGCAGGCTAAGTGAACAGTTGGATAGAAAGGAAGACACATTGGCAGCCCTAAAGGAAGAAGGTAATTCCTGTTTATTGTCAATTTATTTGTTTGTTTGTGTTCCTTCTGTTTATTTGTTGTCCATCAGTGTACAAATGTTCCATGAACTTACTTATGTTCCTTCTGTTTATTTGTTGTCCATCAGTGTACAAATGTTCCATGATTACTTATGTCCTTCTGTTATTTGTTGTCCATCAGTGTACAAATGTTCCATGAACTTACTTATGTTCCTTCTGTTTATTTGTTGTCCATCAGTGTACAAATGTTCCATGAACTTCTTTGTTCCTTCTGTTTATTGTTGTCCATCAGTGTACAAATTTCCATACTTACTTATACCTTCTGTTTTATTTTTGTCATCAGTGTACAAATGTTTTATCAACTTACTTTATTTCCTTCTGTTTATTTTTGTATCAGTTACAAATGTTCCATGAACTTACTTATGTTCCTTCTGTTTATTTGTTGTCCATCAGTGTACAAATGTTCCATGAACTTACTTATGTTCCTTCTGTTTATTTGTTGTCCATCAGTGTACAAATGTTCCATGAACTTACTTATGTTCCTTCTGTTTATTTGTTGTCCATCAGTGTACAAATGTTCCATGAACTTACTTATGTTCCTTCTGTTTATTTGTTGTCCATCAGTGTACAAATGTTCCATGAACTTACTTATGTTCCTTCTGTTTATTTGTTCTCCATCAGTGTACAAATGTTTTATCAACTTACTTATGTTCCTTCTGTTTATTTGTTGTCCATCAGTGTACAAATGTTTCATCAACTTACTTATGTTCCTTCTGTTTATTTGTTGTCCATCAGTGTACAAATGTTCCATAAACTTACTTATGTTCCTTCTGTTTATTTGTTCTCCATCATTGTGCAAATATTACTTTAACGTGTGTATTCCATCAGTGTACAAATGTTCCATCAACTTGTTTGTCTGTTTAGTTGTTGTCCATCAGTGTACAAATATTACATCAATTTACTTCTTTGTTGCTAATAAAAAAATTTTCCCACTTGTCATCAGTGAGCAATGCTTTTTTTTTTTTTTGCATTAGTTTATTTATTCTTCATCTGCTTATATATATATATTTTTATTTTATACAGGATGTAGTGATTCTTCTATTGTTATGATTTACTCAAATCTAATATACAATGTTCCTGACTATACATTTCAATAGCTTATATGTGTGTTTCTTCATCGATTTTACTTGAACTCCATATTCTTTTGACATCTCAACTTCTGCAATAATGCCTTCGATTTTGAACAGCTTCATGTTTTATACATTCTAATTGAACATGTCAGACAGTGGACTCTTCCGAATTTGAACTGCAGTGAATCTTGAGCATTCCTAATTCAAACGAAAATTCCAGCATGCCTACGATTGAACTGCATGGTCTTTTACATTTTATTGAAAATGCAAGGCAGTGCTCTTTCATTTTGAACTGCATAGGTTCTTTTACATTCTCAACTTGAACAATGCCAGGGCAGTGGCTCTTCTCGATTTGAACTGCCATGGTTCTTTTAATTCTAACGAAAACAGGGCATCTCTCGTGATGAGTCTTTACATTTAATTGAACAATAGATGGCTCTTATTTTAATCTTTCTTTTATAATGAATGCCAGGCAGTGGCTCTTCTGATTTTGAACGCCATGGTCTTTACATTCTCAACTGAACAAGGATCTCTTGTTTTACTCCTGGTTCTTTAAACTAGAACTCGGATCTCACCTACACTGGATCAGGAAATCTCTAGAAAAATTCCCATGGTATCTGAGAACTCATTTCACCTACACTGAATCAGGATCTCTAGAAAATATCCCAATGGTACATTACTGAACTCGATTCTCTCTCACTAAGATCAGGAATTTTCTGAAAAACATATCCCATGGTAATACTAGAAACTTGATTTCACTCTACACTAAGATCAGGAATCTCTAGAAAAAATATCCCAATGGCTCCACAAGGAAGCAAACTGAATACATCTGAGACAAGCACCTAACCTCTATGCGTAACAAACGAGAAATGTAAAGAAGAGAACAAATCTAACAGTGCTCATTAGGTTCATCAAAATAATAACTACTTTGCATTAGAATGCTTAATTTATTGCATGATTTCATTGAAATAACTTTTTGTATGAATATTTCTTGCAAAATTATTATTTTATAGACATTTGTACTGCTTCTATTTATTTGCCATTGCTTTTGTTTCTTATACATGCTTATATTGCAAATTCTTTCTTTTTGTTCTCTGCTTTTTTTGTTTTGTTTTGGAGGGTTAAAATTTGCTTTGATGCTTTGAGCCAATGAATGCTTCCTTGGACTGCTTCAGTATATTTTTTATTTGCAGATAAATTTTATTTTATTTTATTAGTTTTATTGACCTTTTTTTTAAGTTATATTTTATTTCTAACAATAATTTCCTTTTTGTCTTTATCAATTTCCAAAAATTAATGTGGTCTTTGCAGATTTTTTGCAATATTATTTGTTATTTAAGGTGCTTACAGAAATTTAGATTTTACATTATATACATAGAGACATAGAAACTAGAGTTTATTAATATACATTTTAAAATGTACACATATGTTATGTAACAGGTTTATCTGGATATATCTATCGATCATCAGATATTTATATAGATAGATCTATTGGACTTATAGATACTCATGTAGAAAGAACTATTATACCTTCAGATATAGATATTCATGTAGATAGATCTCAGAAATAGATATTCATGTAGATAGATCTATCATACTTCAGTATAGATAGTCGGTAGATGGTTCAGACATAGATATTCATGTAGATAGACTATCATACCTTCAGATTTAGATATTCATGAGATAGATCTATTTACCTTCAGATATAGTCTGTAGATAGATCTACCATACCTTCAGATATAGATATTCATGTAGATAGATCTATCTTACCTTCAGATATAGTCGTGTAGATAGATCTACCATACCTTCAGAAATAGATATTCATGTAGATAGATCTCAGATATAGATATTCATGTAGATAGAAGTGGACACTGGAGATAAGGAAAGCAAGCTTTCATTCAAAAATCAGTCAAAGACACCATATTAGACGCTTTGACTTCATCTGAATTTATAGTGGCCAAATGTGAAGGAAAAAATAATCTTCTCAGTATGTGTCTATCTAGCTTAAGTGTCTGTTTTCTTTCACTATGTCCATTTCATTGTAATTAACTTGTTGAAGAGCATTTGTTAATTGGACATACTTTTGCTTTGTATCCCCTGTATCTGAGTAGCATTGCTATCTGTTGGTGTCTGTTGGTAATCTGCTCATATGGCCAAACCATTTAGTTTGTTTTTTTCTTGATGAAACTCAGTACTGATGCTTCATCTATCTTTTTTTCTGAAAACTACTACTTTAGTTATATGTCAGAAACCATGTTGAAAATATGTCACGGGGAAATAATTATGTTCATTAGCATCAGGTGCAGTGCCGGCTGGCGTAGTCAATCGTGAATCTTTACAAATCTATGTCTCTGGTGTTTGCTATCATCTCAGATGTTGACGCTCTTTCGTGCCATGTAGTCAGGCTATACAAAATTTTCTGTGTCTGTCTTCCTCCGTCTCGTCTACCCTCGGTTTTTGGCGGTTGTTACAATGTGTTCTAAACCTCCTTTTCTCATCACATGACTAAAATATGATGATTACCTCTTTCTTATATTGATGATAAGCTTTCTATGTATCTTGACCTCATTCAACACCTCCACATTTGTCATTTTAGCAGTCCATGGGATTCTCATCATTCTTCTGTATAACCACATTTCTGTGACCCTCAGAGATTTTTCAATCTGTTTGTTTATTGTCCCTGACTCGCAACCTTATGTCAGTATTGGTTCTATGTAGTGCTGTATAACTCTCATTCTGATCTCAATTGACAGTGGCTTGTTGTATATAATGCTTATCATTTTCATAATGTTGTTATTATTATTTTGACTTTTGCTTGGACATACAATCCCAAAAGTAGCAGCCTGAATGTTTTTTTCAAATCTTCAATGATAGTTTTTGCATGTAGCTTCTAAAAGTTATTTTTAGGAAATAGAATATATAATAATGAATATTTTTGAAAGGAAAGATAACGAAAACAAAAAGCAGCTCAGAAAATTGTATTTTGAAATAATAGGAATATTTCTAACATGCCACAAAATTCTGGCCACTCAGGGTGTAATATCAGCTGGTAATCCTGAGTTGAAGTGAGTCTCAGGAAGCTGGTTGGTATTTCACAGGTGTGTAGCCACTCCTGCAATCCAAGATGGCATTCCTAGGCTCTGATTATTGTTATCAGCTTGTATGTGGTGTGTATATTCATGGTGTGTGTGTATACACGTTCACATATCTTAAAATCATTCCCCTTTACATTATCATGTCATTTTGGAAGTGTGTTCTCTGATCTCCTTCTTACACAGGAAGATCTCAGCAGCAGTGCACAGGCTCCGTAGCTCCTGTGAGGGTTCCCAGTGTAATTTTGAGTATAGTAAAAATTTATAGAAATTTTGTTTTGAATTGTTATTATGGATTTTTACTCAGGTTACGGCTTTCTAGCCTGCTTATTGATTTTATACTGCTACGGTTTCTTTGAACCGAAATTATATAAATCATGACATGAAAATCAATAACACTAAAACTGAAGTAATAAATATGGAAAGAAAACATAATAAACTAAACATCCATGTCAATAGCACTACAATCAACCAATTGCACAAATTCAAATACTTAGGAAGCATATTCACAGAAGATGGAAGACTGGACAGAGAGATAGAGGCTTGAGTGCAAAAAGCAAGTGATGTGGCTTACCAGCTACCCCTATTGTTAATGCACCCAAACATCTCACTGACAGCTAAACAGTAGATGATCAACAACATTTTCATACCTACTTTGTGCTACCAGAGTCAAACATGGACAATGAGCAAGAAAGACACAAAAAATAATTACATGTAAAATGCGAAGCCTTTGAAAAGTTACCAACACCAGAAAAGACATCAATATCAGCATAAAGAAAGTTGGTACAGAACCTTGTTTGAATTAGTTGTATTTTCCAGTATGCTTGGTAGGATTCATTACTTTTGTATGTACACAGCCACTTGTAGTTCACACCCACACTTCTATGAAAACCTTTCATTATCATCCGGTAACCAGTTCACTCCCTTGTGTAGCCATTAGCCTTTTTTTCCAGAGATCCCTTATCTTTAGTGTAGGTGTGATCAAGTTTCTAGTCCTAATGGAGACGGACAATAAAACATAGGTCCTGTGTTCAAGAAGTTGAGCACATAAAAGAACCATGGCAGTTGAAAATCGAGAAGAGCAGGCTGGAAAGCTGCTGCCCGGTCAAAGTTCATTAGAAAAAGATTAAAAATGAAATACCAACAAAATATCTTCACCATCTTCAAAATTATACTTGCTGATGCTACAGAGTTTGTGCACTGCCACTGAGATCTTTCTGTGTAAGAAAGAGATCGAAGCACACATGATTACTCACCAAAGTGGAATGATGATGGTCCAATCAATCAACCAATCATTATCATCAATTACTTAATTACTGCTTGTATATGTTACATAAATGATACATAACCCATACACAGATATTATCATTATTTAACCAATCAGATCATCAGTCAGCCATTACTTCTGCTAGCAAGTGACCTAGTTCTCAGTGCCTTGAATTATTAATGAAACCTCATAGATTTTCAATATCTGCTACATTATAACATTCTTCTTTCTCTTGTTTTGTTTTCCTTACCTGTGATACTCGCTAATTGTGTCAGAATCCGATCGAGTGCTTCAACTGACAGTTGATCATTTATTCCTTGGTAAATGTTGTATGAAGTCAGTTATACATGCTGTTCAATAAATATAATATTTTAGTATTCAAGCTGTATAGTAAATAAATATATAGTTTATTTGTTAGACTGTTTCAGTAGATGGTTGTCAATGCTAGTTCCAGGAATTATTATTCTTATCATACCGTTATATGTTACATAGGGCCTGTAAGTAATTTCTCCATACCACTTTATCTTGAGCAGCTCTTCTATGGAATTGAGTCTGATATTTCTTGCTGTGTCAGTTAAGTTCATCTCAGGATTTCCCTAAGGAGTTCTTTCTGTAACAATCTACAAATGTCTTATTTAATGTTTCTATAACAATCTACAAATGTCTTATTTAATGTTTCTATAACAATCTACAAATGTCTTATTTAATGTTTCTGTAACAATCTACAAATGTCTTATTTAATGTTTCTATAACAATCTACAAATGTCTTATTTAATGTTTCTATAACAATCTACAAATGTCTTATTTAATGTTTCTATAACAATCTACAAATGTCTTATTTAATGTTTCTATAACAATCTACAAATGTCTTATTTAATGTTTCTATAACAATCTACAAATGTCTTATTTAATGTTTCTTAACATCTACAAATGTCATTTAATGTTTCTATAACACTACAAATGTCTTATTTAATGTTTCTTAACATCTACAAATGTCTTATTTAATGTTTCTTAACAATCTACAAATGTCTTATTTAATGTTTCTATAACAATCTACAAATGCTTATGTTTCTGTAACAATCTACAAATGTCTTATTTAATGTTTCTATAACAATCTACAAATGTCTTATTTAATGTTTCTATAACAATCTACAAATGTCTTATTTAATGTTTCTATAACAATCTACAAATGTCTTATTTAATGTTTCTATAACAATCTACAAATGTCTTATTTAATGTTTTCTACAACTTATTTAATCTATACATCTACAAATGCTATTTAATTTTAACTCTACAAATGTCTTATTTAATGTTTCTATAACAATCTACAAATGTCTTATTTAATGTTTCTATAACACTAAATGTGTGTTCTACACTACAAATGTCTTATTTAATGTTTCTATAACAATCTACAAATGTTTTGTAATTTTTGAATGTTTCTACACACTGCATGACTTGCTAAATCATGATATGTCCATCTGACTGGAATTATACCATCAACCTCTCATGAGATGAAGTTGCTATTTCTACATCCTAGCATCCTTTATGTAATCTCATACTGAGCTTGGTTTAATCGTTTGCCTGTGCTGCTAGATCTAATAAATTGTGTTAAGCTCTCGATCATTTATTGAATATATTGATTTGTTTTTCCTTTTGTTTTGGTTTAGTTCTGTGGTCAATAAACCATCAGGAAGTTTGTTGTTCGTTATCCAAGGCTCATTATGGCAATCTTCAATGATTGTTTCGTTGTGTGGCCATGCAGAAACAAGAAATCAATGTATACATTGCTGCCAAATCTGCATTAATATTGTTAGACTGAACATTTGTAACAGTGTTCTCTTGTATGGCGTTCCTTTTTGTAAATTAAGAGATTTTGAAATTGTATTTGAGGTTTGTAGTTTGCTTAAACAGTTTATAATTTGGTTAGAAGGTTTAGAGTTTGTTCAAGAGGTTTCAAATTTGTTTCGAAGGCTTAGAGTTTGTTCAAGAGGTTTCAAATTTGTTTCGAAGGCTTAGAGTTTGTTCAAGAGGTTTCAAATTTGTTTCAAGGCTTAGAGTCTGTTAAGAGGTTTCAAATTTGTTTGAAGGCTTAGAGTCTGCTTAAGAGGTTTCAAATTTGTTTAGAAGGTTTAGAATTTGTTTAAGAGGTTTCAGATTTGTTTTCAAGGTTTAGAGTTTGTTCAAGAGGTTTCAAATTTGTTTCGAAGGTTTAGAGTTTGTTCAAGAGGTTTTAGATTTGTTTCAAAGGCTTAGAGTTTGTTCAAGAGGTTTCAAATTTGTTTCAAGGCTTAGAGTTTGCTTAAGAGTGTTTATAGAATATTTTCAGAGGTTTCAAATTTGTTTAAGCTTAGAGTTTTTCAAGAGGTTTCAAATTTGTTTCAAGGCTTAGAGTTTGTTCAAGAGGTTTCAAATTTGTTTCAAAGGTTTAGAGTTTGTTCAAGAGGTTTTAGATTTGTTTCAAAGGCTTAGAGTTTGTTCAAGAGGTTTCAAATTTGTTTAGAAGGTTTAGAGTTTGCTTAAGGATTGTTTATAGAATATTTAAGAGAACTGGAGATTATTTAGAAGGTTACCAATTTTATAATCACTTATGGGTGTGCCCAGTGTGCTGTGACATCAGTTCAATAACCGATACGGTGTTAGAATTTGTTTCGAAGGTTTAGAATTTGTTTTTATTCTTTAGATTGAGTTTAGTTTGCTGTTTCTTCTTTAATGTGTACGTGAATGATCAGGAGATGATGTAGAGTTTTTTTTAGACCAGAAATGTTTTCTCAATTTGTGCCAGGCAGTTAGTAAATTACATCTTAGTATGAGGAATTTGAAATTGCATTTAGGGCTGCTATGTGAGTTCATGTGTATGTTGCATGCTTTGTTAAATGTATAAAAAATAATGAATGCATAATCATAGATCACCTGCACTTGTGTGTTTTTTTATATTGAAGGGTCTATATCACACTAAGCATGGACAAAGCACTGTTGGGGTTCAGTGTGTGAGTATTACATCAGGTACTGAGTTAGCAGCATGATCAGTACCTACTGTGATATTCTCATGTTGAGCTTACGTAACTGCACGCAGATATCACAGCTCATATGTTGTTATGTGCAAGCTCAGCCTAGCATGTGTTGTACCTACTGTCATATTCTCATGTTGAACTTACGTAACTGCCCGCATATATATCACAGCTCATATGTTGTTATGTGCAAGGTCAACCTAGCATGTGGTGTACCTACTGTCATATTCTCATGTTGAACTTACGTAACTGCACGCAGATATCACAGCTCATATGTTGCTATGTGCAAGCTCAACCTAGCATGTGTTGTACCTACTGTTATATTCTCATGTTGAACTTGTATGTTTGTTATGTTAAAGCAAAGCCTAGCATGTGTGTTTAAAAAGGTAGTAGTAGTAGCCTTAATTTGTTGTAATTGACTATAGTATTCTTCTTCTGCATTTTCATTAGATTGAAATTCTGGATTTTCTAATAAACTAAAAACAAATCAGAGACAATAAAACTAAGAAGTTAGAGCAAGGTTTGTCTGAATGGCGAGGGACACTGATGATAAGGAAAGCAAGCCTTCACGCAAAAATCAGTCAGAGGTGTCAGATTAATTGACCTGACCATGCCTGAATTCATAGCGGGCAAAAAAAAATATAATAATAATACTTTGTTAAAGTCAAGGAACCCCTTTTTATACCATGTGGTATATAGGGTAATACGTTGTTTGTCTCATATTTTTCATTGACCGTCAGCACACAATGGGTGATGGGGTCAACATCATGTTGGTCACTTTTGCTTTATATTGTTTTTCCTGGTACCCAGTTGAGGCTGGGTGGACCTGAGAGCTGTTGTAGTTCTAAAAAATTCCACACCCACTATGAAATTGAACCCGGACCAGTAGTCTAGAAGCGAGTTCCTCCAACTACACTATTGCAGCTCTCATGAAATAATATGCTTTATAGTAAGTGACAATTTGGAAAAGTCAGTTATAAGGAATTCTCTATTTTTTTTAAAGTTATCATTTTTTTCTGGTTGTAAATGTGGCACTCTTTATCTTCTATTGAAGATGTTAATTTCAACTTCTCTATCTGCAGTACAACTACGAGAGCAGGCTCTGAATGCAGCTGAAGAGGAAATCAGAAAGTTGAACTCTAGTACTGAGGCTAAAGTAGATAAGTAAGTTGATAGATGTTAAGAGTACATTGAGATATATTTAGAGAAGGAATGATTCTCAGAATACTTGTATTATCAGATTCAAATTGTATTCTCAGTTGTGTTTGTATAAGAAAAAAGTTTGAGTTTACCATTGTCACAGTGCATGTTTGTGTGTGTGTGCTATATCAGAAAATGAAAATTGTGACATATCCTTTACAGCACTTTGCCATCAACCACAGTAAACGAGTCATTGATTTTCTAAGCACCATTTATACATTCAGTAGTTTACCTTTGCTTTCTGAACTGTGTGGTCTATTTTTATCGTTCATAAAAATCTATGCGAACAAATTTGCTTCCAAATTTCCTGCCGGAGAGTTTGAACTACTTACACTTAGGCTGTGATCAAGCTCACTACCGCTTAAGCTACAGATGCTATATATATATATATATATATATATATATATATATATATATATATATATATACAAATAAAATAGAAGAAATTCAGAAGTGATAAAATCATAAAAATGTCTAGTCAACCCCTAGTAACAACTGTTATAAGAAAGAGAAGATGGAGATATGTTGGGCATACCTTTGGAAGAAATGATCAAAGAATACTAAAACAGGCATTGAAGAGGGAGGCAAAGGGCTCAAGAAAGACAGGCGCCTAGGAAACTTTAAGATGAACTTTGCTGAGAGAGGCAAGAAATATCAGACTAAATTCCATAGAAGAGATTGAGCGAGTTGCCCAGGACAGATCGGTATGGAGAAATTACTTGTAGGCTCTATGTAATGTATAACGGTACTAGAGGAATGTATGTGTATATATATATATATATATATATATATATATATATATATATATATATATATATATTATATATATATATATATATATATATATATACACCACACACACATGTCAGGCAAATTTGCCTCCTTCACACCAGGGCTTAGAAATGTGAAATGAAGTGACTTCATACCCTAAGGTCTGAAAAAGCTACAGGAAATTGTATTTTATTTGATAGAATCATGAAGAGATTTCACAAATCGGCAAGACCAAAGGGCAGTAACAGAGGTAATAAAAGACAGCATATACAAAGTGCATACAACACCTGTTCTAGAAATCTCTTATCGTGATGCTATATGGCAAAGCATGAATAGAGAAAAGTAGAAATTGTTAGAGTGATTGTGACTGAGTGAGAGAAAATAAAATGATTATCTCTGTGTATAGAAAAACATGTAGTTTTTGACAACCAAGAATTCAAATTGAATTCAATTATTTTCCAATTGTTATCTTGTCATTGTAGAATGCTGATGCATAATGTGGTCATGACATGGCTGCTGTCTCCAGAGAACCAACAAATGGAGATAGTTCATCTCATGGGCAATATACTCAGTTTCTCACCAGAAGATTTCCAGAAGGTAGGTCAGGCACAAATCCCACTTCAAGAGGTAGAATCATACACATATTTGGGCAGCAACGTAGACAAAGAGGGTGGAACAGATAGAGATGTTAAAATAAGAATACAGAAGGCAAGAGGAGCTTTCATTGCACTGGGAAACATTTGGAAGTCCAAAGAAATCAAATATAGAACAAAAATTCGGATATTTAACTCTAATGTAAAAGCAGTTCTACTGTATGGGTCAGAAACATGGAGAACAACTAAAACAATAGCGCATAAATTGCAAACATTCATCAACTGGTGTCTGCGCGGAATAGAGGGAATAAGATGGTATGATAGGGTCACAAATGAGAAACTTATGGAGAGAACAAGACAGATTCCGGTGAACGAACAGGTTAAAAAAGACACTGGCGCTGGATAGGACACACTTTGCGAAAACCGGAGGGGAATATAACAAGAAGGGTCCTTGTCTGGAACCCTGCAGGGGCAGCGAAAGAAGGAGGCCGAGAAATACATGGAGACGAGATTTGGAGGCGGAGATCAACAATATAAAGAAGAGCTGGAGGGAGCTGCAGGAGATAGCTAGAGATAGGAAGACTTGGCATGAGTTGGTTGAGGGCCTATGCCCCAACCCAGGGTAAAAGGCAAAGAGAGAAGAGAGAGGTCAGGCACAGCTGCAGTCGAGTTGTTTGTTTGCGTTCGTTCTTATCAACCAAGTTAAAAACCCTATGTGATCTGTGGGATTTGTGTCGGTAACGGGAGTATATTGCGTCCAGTTATGTTTCTACTTCATTGCACCAAGTTTCATCCATATGACAAGGTCATCCTACATAGAAATGGCAATCTATCTGCCGAGAGTATTGCATAAACTCTCTATCTCCAGCAACAATCCTAGCGATCTACAAAATAAAGTCATTTTACAACTGAATGATACTGTCTAGATTCAAACCCATAAACTTTAGAATGTAAGACAAACTTCTTAACCACTTTTCAAATGAGACCCTTAATTCAGATAAGAGTCACTGTTCAGTTAGCATCAGATGCGATCTTATGATGCACTGGGAACAATAACATTTCAGACAAATAATTTTTATAATCATAGTTTTTATTCTGGGAAGTAGTTTAGGAGTAGGTGCTCAAACGGTTATTACAACAGTGTCTCAGCTCGTTACATTGGTCATCCGTGTGTATCTATATGCTCTTTGTGTCCCATTTAACACATAATAGCCGTCCATCGCAAGCGATGCTGACAACAGCCTCATACATGTGCTGCTGCACCTCTCTGGTGTGTGCAGAAGCGACTGTAGAGTCAAATCCTAGAACACAATCCCCTACCACATGTGGGGCATAAATGATCAAGGTTAGACATGTGGATGTTGTGTCTTTTAACGCAGCTAGTTTTCTCTGTGCCTCAACAGCATGCCGATTCTCAGCTATGCGGGTTCCTCTTGTGTTGTTACAGTGCCATCTTGCACCAGGGATTCCTAGCACATGGTGTCTATATCGAAGCATTTCAGAGACACTTTAATTAATAGTGTCTTTAAAGCGTTTTTCTGTCCACCAGCAAAATGTCTGCTCCCTTCAAGCTTGCCATACATCAACTGTTTTGGGATGCGTTTATCAGGCATCCGAGCAACGTGACCAGCCCATCTCACTTAGGCCTTCTGCAACAGGGTGTTGACACTTGGGATCTTTGCTTATGTGAGAATTTCGGTAAACACATCTGACACCTAAGGCTTCCACAAGAAAGTTCTATTGTTACCATTCTGCTGCCTTTCTACTGTTTTCCATATCAGACATAATCTTTCATCTCTCTTTCCACAATTCTGCTCCATGTTTCCTTTGGACATCCAGGCCTTCTTTTCCTATCCACTGTCCAACTGAGAGCTGTTCTAACCAATACCTCTACTGTCATATGATATATATGACCAATCCACTTTTTTATCCTTTTAATCATGGTCTTCAATGATTCACAGTTTGTATGTTCATTTTTTAAAGCTCTTCATTTGCTTATTGTATTTGGCTTGAATATTCGCAGGATTATTTTTAACCATTTATTTTGGAATGTCTCCAGCATGTGCATGATATTGTGCGTCATTTTCCAGCTCTAATTATTATATAATAACACTCCCAAGACAATGCTTCTACATATTTTAAGTTTTGTTTCAAGATTCAGTCCTTTGGCTTTCCAGATTTTGTTTAGCTTCTGCTATGTCAGTAAGTACTAGCGGATTTGGGTGGTTTATCAACTGCAGAAAATGCTCCCTATTTATAGATTTATGATCTAACCTTCGCTGTATTATGTCAACTCCCCAAAATGTTTATTTTATCATCTTATTGGTTACTGGTTATTGAACCGAGGCCACAGCACTCTGGACAGACCTGTAGGTGCTCAGTCTCCCCAAACAGATGTCGAAGGATGTCGATGGCTCGCTGGTTAAACACACTTCTCTCTCTGCTCTTCCAAGCATCCAACTCTACTTGTACAACATGTAATTCCAAACTCCTTAAATCACTGGATTGATTCAATGTCAGTTTTAGTGTCCTCATCCAATAGTAGATCGCGAAGGGACTGAAGAATATCCTCCTTATCCATCCTAAACTCCCCACCAATCGATGTTTTTAATGCAAGCATGTCAAAATATCTTCTGCTTCGCCCTTAGGAAGGCATAAGTCTGCAAACCAAGGCCTCTCTAGTCTGCCTATCCAATGCCATCTTTTCCAGATCCCTCCACTCTCTCCCCATTTCTTGCATTCCATCTCCAACTCTCGCCTCTATGTGTTCGTGGGTCTTCCTTACCTCATGTCAAAATATCGCCTGAAATAATATTGATTCTGAATGCAAGACTCGACTGTTGTTGAGATTATAATTCTATGAAAGTACATTTATTTCAAACATATTTTTTATCAGATCGAGGCAGCTCACAAAAAGGGTGGATTGTTGTCAGGATTTTTCGGAAGAACTTCTACTGCTCCACCTAGCCCAGCAAGAAAGGCACAAGCTAACCAGGTAATTCTAACATTTGGCCAGGTACAGATGTATGTTGACAGAAATATAATGTAGACTATGCGACAATCTACTGGTGTCTACACAGAATAGAAGGACTAAGATGGTATGTTAAGGTCACATAATGAGTTTATGGAGAGAGCAAGATAGATCTCAGTGAAGCAAAAGGGGAAGAAAAGACACTGGCACTGATAATAACATACATTGAGAAAACTTGAGGGAAATATAACAAGTAGGGTTGTTTCCTGGAACCTACAAGAAAAGCAAAAGAGAGGGAAGCCTAGAAATACATGGAGAAGAGATTTGGAGGCAGAGACACATGGAAGATACATCACAATTACTGCCCCTTGGTATCACAATTACTTCCCCTTGTTGTCACAATCTCTATTACATTTGATAAAAGTTCAGTTGTTATTTGTTTTGCTGTATTGTCTGAATATTTCATTTCCGTTACTATTTTTATCTAGAATATATTATCAAACAATTTCTCCAACTGGCATAACTCTCAATAACGTTTCTTCCACAGTCATTCTCCCAACTTTTTGTGAAATTCTTGGAAGAGGAGTCATCACCAGCACCGACACCAGTACGACTACCGGCTGAATCAATGGCAGCAGAGACACAGTATCGCTATAAATCAACTTTCAACCCCTTTACTGCACCGCGACATGTTACTCAGGACATGCGTAGAGCATCCACACCTTCATCACACATACTCATGACCCCTGACTCACCAACATCTACCCCACTGTTCAGCCCTCTGACCAGCATACCCAGTTCGACAGAAAGTTCTATTCTCAAAGATGTATTAGGGAATCGGTGACATCCACCTTCAGCATAACAGACAATTGTTTTGACAGACCAATCACATTCTATTGCTGGACATTTGTTGGTGTGCGACGATGTGCCATACATGTCAGCTCAACTCCAAACTTTGATCAATTCGGTGGCGTTTGGTTTTTAAATTATATCATAAACTTATATTCTAGTGAATTATGGGTTATTTTTTTTTAACGTTCACCTACCATTGGTTGGGGTCCTTATACCTGTCATTAGTTGGGATCCTCATACCTGTCAGTTGGGTTAAATCACCTACCATTAGTTGGAGGTCCTATACCTCATTGGTTGGGGATCATCATACCTGTCATTGGTTGGGGCAAATATTCCTACCATTGGTTGGAGGTCCTCATACCCATCATTGGTTGGGGGTCCTCATACCTGTAATTGGTTGGGCAAATATTCCTACCATTGGTTGGGATCCTCATACCCCATGATTGGCTGGGTGTCTCATACCTGTATTGGTTAAGGCAAATATTCCTACCATTGGTTGGGATCCTCATACCTATGATTGGCTGGGTGTTCTCATACCTGTAATTGGTTAAGGCAAATATTCCTACCGTTGGTTGGGGTCCTCATACCTATGATTGGCTGGGTGTTCTCGTACCTGTCATTGGTTGAGGCAAATATTCTTACCATTAGTTGGGATCCCTTATGCCTACCATCAGTTTATGCCAGTGGTTCTTAACCTTTTCATTACTGCGGTACACTCTTTAAATATCTTTTGTTGCTGCAAACCTCCAAAATATATTCCATATGTGAAAATGTTCAGGAATTAGTTATTTGTGTGTTTACATTAGTAAATAATATCTGCAATTGAAAGTGTTAATGGTAATGTGTTGTCCATAGACAAGAAGAAAATATAATAACATGAAAATACAATTTACTTTTACTAGCCACTTTGAATGAATCCTTCACATCTGCAACTTACGATACTAATTTATGTCCATTATTTATACGATCTAAGACAGTATCATCAGTTGTTGAGCATAAATTCGATTTAAATAAAAGTGTTCATGAGGAGTGTGTGTCTGAATGGATTAGAGTGTGTGCTTCCATTCGGGAGACCCAGGTTTGATCCCCGGTAAAATCAAGATTTTTCTTTCGGGGGCATAAAGAACAAATCCTAACCCGAACAATTTTAGCCATATATCCAGTAAATTCCTTATTCTTATGTTTCTACCATATCCTACACCGCCCTAAAAAGCGGTATTACATAGACAGTAAAGAGGTATTTTTAAAAAGAGTATTCATAGTTTGAAAACAAGGCGATGGCCACTAATGTTCACTTTCAATTATATTTATCGAATATATATCTTTTGGAATCTTGTCAATTTAAACCTACTACTAATTTGTGATGCCTACTTATCTATATATTCTCTATCTTTGTTTTGCCATTCAGTGTCAGGCCAAAACAAAAGAGGCACCTGGAGCGAGTCTCCTCATGCGATTTGTACACGGTGGAATTTAGTGATATTTCGTCGATCCATCATGGTCGTCCTCTGGGTCTGTTGCCATTGTATCTGAGTACTAATGCTCTTTGTGGAAGACTGTTTTGTGGTAACCTTGATTCGTGTCCAAACCATCAAGATTACCACAAGACAGTCTCCCACAGCTATGAGACTTATTTAGTGATAAATTTTCTCATCTGAGGCTTAGAAGATACGATAACAGAACATTCTTGTCCGGTATCCAAAACATTTAATCTGTTGTTCTTTTATGAATTGCATGACTTTTATAGTTGAATATAATTGAAGTGTTATCTTTCTTTAATGAGAAGGCTGTTGTAACATTTCACTTACAACAAGCCTTGTTATATCCGAGTTGCTATCTAAAATGTCTGTGATCACAAACAGTCCTGTTTTGATTGATGTATGTATTTACGGACACCAGTTCAGCTTTGATGTCCAGTCACCTACCATACATTCTCAAATTCTACAGTGGCGTCTATTTAATTAGCATTTATCTAATCCTATGAATGTTGTTTAAATTTGTGTGATATTTATCCGTGTTTCTGCCTTTCTATTTTTATTTTGAATGTAAAAGCTCAAATAATATTTCTTCAAACTTCTGTGGACCCCTCAGGGTGTGTGGACCGCAGGTTAAGAACCATTGGTTTCGGTACTTATACTACCTATTGTATTATACATCACAAGTAGGCAGGGAAACTTGTATGGACTGATAAGTATGTACAACATGTAAGCTATAGGAATAATTTGCATACAAAACATTTGACATCTACTGAAAGGGATGAGGTACTACTCTTGAATGAACTATTTGCCACTGTTGTTTGTATTCATGCTTGTATTGACAATTTGAGTAATCTATTATTAGAATCCTGAAGTTTGTAAAAAATGTGTGCTTATACTTGTCTTAGTTATTTGCTAAGGACATACTGTTTCTGAATGACGGACACCAAAGGTGTTGCTCAGGAACAAAGTATATTCAAATACTATATTTTATTCATCTCAGATGAAGATCTCAGGAACAATAAACACAAAATATGTCTGGGAGGGGGATATGTCTCTTGTAGTCTTTCTGAAAAAATCAGCAGACGAGACTAACCGACATTCACTTTACATCTTAACAGTTAATGATACTAGTAAAACAAAGGCAAAATATAACAAAAAGATTTACAAAGCTATAAATACATTTTGACCAAAATGTGTTTTTTTTATCAAGCAACAGAGTACAAGACAATCATCATCAAATAACTGTCATCCTATCAGTCCTTCGGAATGTTTCTCTCTCATAGACCAGATGCCGATGCAAATCATCAGTTACATCCTGAATCAATCTTCTCCGTAGTCTTCCTCTTTTCCAACCCTTCAAGTACAAGATAATACAGGATACAAAACAACATTCCTATGTGGGAGACAAGAATAGTTTGTTTCAAAATGATTGATAGTTTATTTGTTGAGAGATGATCACTTAGTATAGATAATTTGTGTTATTATAAACTTCATGAAATCATGGTTTTTACTCATACAGATTACGAGGGATCTAATATCATATGATTTTTGTATTCATTTCTACATATGTGTTTGTATGATGTTGAGAGAGCGTGTGTGTATGCACACATGCATGTTTTTTCCTTTTTAAATGGTTGTGTGTGTTTATGTGCATATATGAATTTGTTGATTGAAAAGTGAATATGAATTTTGTGTGTGGTTTCGCTAAAAGTGTTGGTATGTGTGACGTTGTTGGTAGATCTGTGTAGGTGCAACTTCAAGGAAAGTCTAAAGGCGAATGATTGACTTCATTCTACAGTGTTTCCCAATATAGCATGCTACCTGCCAAGAGTATTACACAGAGCACTAACTCCATAGCTCCTGCAACAATCCTAAAGGATCTTATAAACCGAACGACATGGTCCGGATTCTAACCCACGACTTTCAGAATGCAATTCAAGCTGAGGTGTGACTCGATTTTTTAAAAGTGGGATTGTGCTGTCATTGATTAAAGATAAGTCTGTGCAACTAATATTGCTTGAAGAGTAGTATGTTCATTTGATATAGTAAGTCAGTGAGATTATATTTTGCTACAAGAATCTTTATGCATCATTAGAGAATATACAGATTTATTATTTGAGTGTATCAACACAGCACCTGTATCCACAGAGTATAACATGAGCACTTTAACAATAAATTACACAAGCTTTTCAGTTTTGAGGAATAGTTTCTTTTTGTTTATTTGCATGTTGATTCCGAGTCCAGAACTCTTGGTATGAACATATGTCATGGTATGTTGTATGCATCTTAACAGGGGGAAGGTCAGGTCCCTCTATGGTGTGGAGATAAAGTGCTACCACTCGCTCCAAAAGTACTCAGTTCAAATCCTTGCATGAATCGATCAGGATATTTGTTGTGTGTAAAGTGCAATGATGTTGGTTCTATCACTCAATGAATCATCATCATAACTAGATTCACTGGGAAATAAAGATGACCACAAAGTAATGTTGACTATATCATCAATATCGTGTGTGATCTAAGAAAAATGACTGGCCGTATTCCCAATATACCACGCTGTATGGAAACAAGTTTTATCTTCTTTTCTCCAATCCTGTTTTGTCTCACAGCGTCAGGATAAGAAATTTATAAAATGGGCTTTTGTATTCGCTTCATAACCAGTGTGGTATTTTTTCGCTTCTTATCTCTGAGGTTCACTTCTTGCGTGGACGTTCTTTTGCTTTTTATCCACTGTATCAGAGCAACATTGCTCTTTGAGGCGGACTGTCTGTTGGCAATCTTAATTTGGTTAAATTAGAAGTTTATAATCCTGTCTAATTATTTTAAATAGTGCGCTATGTAAATAAGAATATTTGAAATAAATTCTCTAACGTTGCATCTTGCCCACTTGTATCAAGTCAGTATGAAACATTTGTTTACACAACTGGACTGGAACTGGCATTGTGTAGTAGGAAGGAAAATTTGTTTATGTATCCATGCATTGATTGACAATTCTGTTGGAATAAATTGTGATTGTTAATTTATTCAATTTGTATGTCTTTTGTTGAGTTGTATTATTTGTTCAGGCTGCAAGAGTTTTGATGTCTCATTCATTGATCAGTTATGAATATATTTGTTTCATATATCCATATCAACATTTACAATTAAATATTTGCAAGTCTGTTATAAGACTTCTTCCTTTGTATGTCAAGCTGTCTGAAATATTAACTTTGCGTTCTACGAAGACCGCACGGTTCTGTTTACGAGTGCATTTCTTTCCAGAGACCCTAGGATTGTTGCTGGAGCTACAGAGTTTGTGCAATACTATCAGCAGGGCCCGAGCCATATGGAGTAAAACCTGGTGCAATGAAGTCAATCCTTCGGTTTTAGACCTCTCTACTTGTGTTATACGGCATTGATCATTGGAGATGGATCTTCTTCGAACACTCCAGACGGGCAGGCAGACAGATGGACAGGCAGACAGACAGACTGGAGGGCAGACAGACTGGAGGGCAGGTGGAAAGGCCAGCAGACAAGCGGGCGGACGGACCGGCTGACAGATGGATGTTCACACGCACATAAAATGTACTGTTATATGTTAATATATAACAGACAATCAGTTGATGGACTGAAAAAAATGCTTTAAAGACACTCTTAAAGTGTCACTAAAATGCTTCGATATCGACACCACATGCTGAAAATCTATTGCTCAAGATCGCCAAATGTAGCGCTGTAACAACACAAGAGGAAACCGCACTATCAAGTTGTACTATCAAGGTGCAGAGAAAGCAAGCTGTGTGGAAAGACAAAACACCCACAGGTCTGTGGTAGGACCCCCAGGTGGCAGCTCAAGAACGGACAATTAGCCAGTTAGAATAGTTAGTGTATATAATATTAAATAGTTGAGACATGTGTTGTACTCTCAAAACAAAAGTACAACACATAACGATTGGACATGACGCTTTTGCGTAGATTAGTTAGTGACGTTTTTGAGTAACTGTGGTGAGGATAGAAAGAAAAACAAGGAGGTTTTCGAAATGGACTCCTGATCGAGTGGACGTGCTTTTGTTGCGTCCTTATGTAATACTATAAATAAAGGATATGGAACTGACTAAACGCCTCTGTAATTACTTGTGTTGTATGACTGCAGGAGAATAACTATAACTACAATGAACAGGGTATCATTAATACCATCGCTATGATATAATATGGAAGTATATATGTATATGCAATATGAAATAACATCATCTAATATGAACAAAAATATGTAGGAGGGGTGGAATATCTATCCTATCAATTTGGAAACCGTAAAGGAAAGATGAAGCAATATGAAACTAAAGGAACAACAAACAGGAAGGATAAACAAACAGTGATAAACCACCCCCCTATAACAATGGTGTCAAGATGAATAAAAAGATCTGCCCTAATAACATTCGTGGACCAGAAATTACGTGAGTGTCATATTTTATATAGCTATTTACTACTGTCGTTTGTATCTTCACGTTCTGCAGCCATCGGTCTATCTCCACTCGCTGGACCCAATTTTATATATGTGTAATTTATTCAAATCTATTTAAAGGACCCAACGCTTGTCCTTTTTGTCCTTCAATCCTTGAAGGTGACCGGCGTGATTACCCACCGGTCAGGCTATTGTTATTATTTATTCAAATCTATTTAAAGGACCCAACGCTTGTCCTTTTGTCCTTCAATCTTGAAGGTGACCGGCGTGATTACCCACCGGTCAGGCTATTGTTATTATTTATTCAAATCTATTTAAAGGACCCAACGCTTGTCCTTTTTGTCCTTCAATCCTTGAAGGCGACCGGCGTGATTACCCACCGGTCAGGCTATTGTTCTTATTTATTCAAATTTATATAAAGGACCCAACGCTTGTCCTTTTGTCCTTCAATCTTGAAGGTGACCGGCGTGATTACCCACCGGTCAGGCTATTGTTATTATTTATTCAAATCTATTTAACGGACCCATCGCTTGTCCTTTTTGTCCTTCAATCCTTGAAGGCGACCGGCGTGATTACCCACCGGTCAGGCTATTGTTCTTATTTATTCAAATTTATATAAAGGACCCAACGCTTGTCCTTTTGTCCTTCAATCTTGAAGGCGACCGGCGTGATTACCCACCGGTCAGGCTATTGTTCTTATTTATTCAAATTTATATAAAGGACCCAACGCTTGTCCTTTTCGTCCTTCAATCCCTGAAGGAGACCAGCGTGATTACCCACCGGTAATCAAACCTCATTTATTCATATCTCAGGATCCAGCGCATGTCCTTCATGCCCATCCTTTGATGTGTGTTGGTGCTGGTCGCTAACGGAGGACAGTGTGGATTGGTCTCTACATCGGTTGGATTGCTTTATATTGGACAGTTTTGCTGGTTAGGTGACTAATCACATTATGTGCTGTGTAACAATGACATTTTTCCATGACATTTTTTTTAATGATGTAAGTATATTTTCATATTATTATGGCATATTTTACTAACTGTCCATATTGTTCCAAATATTGTGTCTACAGCTATAGATTATGATTGTGTGATAGACAATTTTGCATCAATATATTTATGGTTTTATATTCGTAGCGCTTTCCACATTACGACGCTAGGGTTGTAATACTAAGTTTTTTTATTCAACGGTCCGATTTTACAATGACTCATCGGGCTACCAGGGGCGGCAAAATATGTGAAGATGCCATGTTGGAGGTTACAACTCGGGATGTGTCAATTACTGCTGCTACCTTGTCAGGTCCTTCAATCCAAGATGAGGGCATTGAACGAACTGATCAGGCAGGTATTGGGGCAGGGAATGGTCCACGTCTTCCCAGCAGGCCGGTCAGGAATTTTGGAGTCCGAGATGGCCCTACAGTCGACGAGTTTGCTAGAGATATTCGTCTCTACTGGAGGTCGTATGGACTGACAGGTCGGATAAAAGGATGCCATATTGGATCATGTATCTGATTCAATACGTTCCGAGATAGAGATCCTATCGTTGACCATTCAGGATCCCGACTTGTTATTGGATCGATTAGTAATGGAATATGGAGATAATAGGTCCGCTCATGATCTCCTTTCCATATTTTATAAGGCGGAGCAACAAGGGGGGGGAATCTATCCGTGACTTCTCACATCGGCTGATGGATCTGTACAAAAAGATTACTGCTGCCCAGATAAGGGAAAGGCAAGTAACCATGGATGTTTGTGTGTTGAGGGATCGGTTTATAAATTCGGTGGGGGATCGACTATGTTCCAGGATGTTGTTGGAGAAAGTGGTGGAGGATCCTTCCATCTCCTTCCTCCTTTGTCGTGAAGCTGCCATGCGATGGGAGAACAAACCGGTTTCACCACACGCATATGAAATGTCTTCCCAGGTGAGGGCACTTCAGCGTAGAGTCCAGAATTTGGAGGTCAGGCCTATGAATAACTCGAATGGGCGCAATACGGGTAAAAATGACTACCATGCTCGCTTCCCACCAACGCAAATCGGACGGCCTGGGGCTCGGTTTAGCTGCTCCCGATGCAAAATGGGGAACGGGGAATGTAGGTGTAACTTGTTAAACGTACGCCACTCAGGGAGAGGGGCACGACCCTGGGTGACGGAGGACAGAGCCCGAAATCGACATTTGTAGGGGATCATCTAATAAAAGACGTTTGGATTGGGGGTAATGTCTTTAGAGGTCTGATTGACACGGGCTCCCAGATCTCGGCTCTCACAGAGAGTTGCTTTCGCACTTATTTTCCGCAGTCTATTTTAAACGAGGATAATTGGGTGCAGTTAACAGCTGCAAATGGTCTTCAAATTCCTTACTTGGGCTATGTTGTTGTTAACATAGAGCTCTATAATACTTTTCTCAAGGATTGCGGTTTTATATTTTTAGAAACTTCATCTCTTGGTGATAGTGATTATCCGGTTATCATCGGTACTAATATCCTTAGTCGCCTGCGGTTATTTCGACCAATTCTAGGTCCTTCTATCCAGTCCGTACCTGATAAAGTGGTACCGTCTTCTCTTCCAGCCTTTATTTGGTCTGCTAAGGGAAAGAAATCGCATATTAAAGCTAGTTCATTGGGAGTGGTGTGGGTTCGAGTTAAAGGTGGGATTAGTATGGGTCGGCAGGTCATTTTTGAATCCAACCGTTCTTTGCTGCGAAAGGGTATTGTGTGCTGCAATACTGTAACTGATTTAAATAGGGGAATTTGCGCTATTCATGTTTTGAATATTACATATGAAGATGTTTTCCTTTCAAATGGAACAGTGGTGGGCGATATTTGTGCGGTTGATTCTTTGAGTGGAGTGACATTTAGTGCCATCTCTACGAATTCCATTGAATGCACTGTCAATGTTGGAGAGAAGTTTGGAGTTGGTGGTCCCTTGAACATAAATATTGGATCGAGCCGATTCAACCTCAGTAAAATGTATGGTTCTACTAATCAAAAGGCTGAAATGTTGGCTCTTTTATGTAGATATGACAATGTATTTTCGTATACTGATTCAGATGTAGGTTATGCTGACAAGGTTCGGCACCAGATTCGGTTACATGAGACCAGTCCTATTAAATTACCATACAGGCGAATCCCGCCTGCGTTTTTATACGAGGTACAGAGCCACATTGCGGATCTCCTACAAAAACAGGTCATTCGCGAGAGTGTCAGTCCCTGGGCTGCACCTGTGGTGTTAGTAAAAAAGAAGAATGGATCTTTGCGCCTCTGTGTTGACTATCGGGAGTTGAACAAAAAAAACTATTAAGGACGCGTACCCCCTACCTCGCATCGATGACTACCTGGATTCGCTAAACGGAGCAAAATTGTTTTCTACTCTGGATTTGACTAGTGGATATTACCAGGTAGCCATGAACCGGGACGATATTGATAAGACTGCCTTTTGTACGCCCTTTGGATTGTACGAGTATACGAGAATGCCCATGGGTTTAACCAATTCTGCAGGTACATTTCAGAGGTTAATGCAAAACTCTATGAATGATTTTATGTTCAAGTCTTTATTGGTATATTTAGATGACATGTTGGTTTTTTCAACTACTTTTGAGGACCATTTGATTCGGTTGGGTAATGTGCTGGAAAGGATACGGTCAATAGGTCTAAAGGTTAATCCAAATAAATGTGTTTTTTGCAGGAACTCGGTTGAATTTTTGGGGCACACTGTTTCCGGTAGTGGCATTGCAACCCAGCCCTCTAAAGTTTCAGCCATAAAGAATCTTAACGCACCCACTAGTGTAAAGCAAGTGAGGGCTTTTCTGGGTATGGCGGGGTATTATAGAAAATTCATCCCCAGGTTTTCACAGATTGCGAAACCTCTTATAGATATGGTGAATGAATGCCATCCTTCAGGCCTTACTAGAGATTCAAAACGACATATAACCAAAGGATCGGAAAATTTTAATTGGAGTGGTGATTGCGAGAATTCTTTTCGGGATCTACAAACTAAGTTGATCACTGCACCCATTCTGGGATTTCCTGATTTCGGCAGTCCATTTATTTTGGACATTGATGCCTCTTTTTGTGGATTAGGAGCAGTGTTGAGTCAGCATCAAGATGGTCACAGTAAGGTTATAGCGTATGCCAGTAGGACTCTCCGCAGGGAGGAGAAAAATATTAAAAGCAGTTTTAAACTCGAATTATTGGGTTTGAAATGGGCCGTCACCGAAAAGTTTCGTTCATATCTATTGGGTAACAAGGTTACTGTGTATACGGATAATAAGGGTTTGACTTTTTTCAAATAAAGCACAACTGGGTGCTATTGAGCAAAGATGGCTCTCACAGATGGCGATTTTTGATTATGAAATTAAGCATCGTAGAGGCACGTTAAATAAGAATGCCGATTTCCTATCGCGGTATCCTTTGCCTGTTCCGCTGGATGATACAGAGTGTACATCGTTGTCTGAAGATGAGGATATAGGAATTAATTCAATTCATTTAAAACCTCCTCCTTACAGTTGTGATCTTACTGTACACACGATGGGAATTGCTACCACAGAACAATCCCGCTCTTATAGTTTATCCGATGTCAAAAGTTTACAGTTACAGGATTCCCCGCTGCGGGTGGTGATCGAAGCTCTGGAAGCCGATACTCCGGCGGACACCACCACATGGCACAGGGAATCGCAGCGGTTATGGTTGTCCCGTGCTGGTCTTTGTTTAGTAAAGGGTGTCCTCTGTATGAAAATGGGAGACAACTGTGAAAGTAATGAATTGAAAATTGTACTACCTCCGGCTCTACGCCAGATAGTACTATCGGCTATCCATGAGATTGGCCATCAAGGGCGAGATAAGACCTTGTCGTTATTAAAATCCCGTTTTTTTTTGGTATGGTATGTCCAGGGATGTAGGTGCATTAGTAAAGTCCTGTGCCATTTGTAATATGACTAAACCTCCAAACAAAATCACAGCGGTTTACGGACACATTGTTGCAAGCTATCCCTTGGAAATGGTAGCCATGGACTTTATGGAGCTCCCCAGAGATAACTGTGGTTTTAAACATGTTTTAGTTTTGACTGACGTTTTTACTAAGTATGTGATGGCCGTTCCTACCAAAGATCAGACTGCGAATACAGTGGCGGATGTCATACAGCATAGATGGATACCCGACTTTGGAATACCAAGTAAAATCCACTCTGACCAAGGAAAGGCATTTGAGTCTACCGTTATACTTGCTCTTTGTCATAAGTATGGTATTAAAAAGTCCAGGACCTCACCATACAATCCAAGAGGAAATGGAATATGCGAGCGTTTTAATAGGACCTTGTTGACTATGATTCGCTCGTTGGCAGACTCTGCTAAGTTGGAATGGTCTCTTCATGTTCCATACGTGGTGTTAGGTTATAATATTACTCCCCATACATCCACAGGTTGGTCTCCATATTATTTGCTTTATGGTAGGCACCCTAAGTTGCCTATTAATTTTGTGATTGACGATTTATTTCATTGTGATACCCTGGGAAATGGTGACATGGTTATTCACAAAAAGAAATTAACAAAGGCTCGTAAAGATGCCAGCGACAGAATAGCATGTCTGCATAAGAAACTTGATGACAGCCAAGGATATGTTGATATTATTCCATTGGACGCTTTGGTACGTAGAAAAATAGGCCTAAATAAAGATTCGGACAAATTGAGAAATTTGTATTCTACCAAAATATACAAAGTGGTTCAGACGCCTGATACGAAATCAGGTCATTTTGTTATTAGTCCAATTGGTGAAAATAAACAATCTAGATTAACAATTTCTGGCCGACACATTAAGAGATGTGAAAATTTCTTGGGATAATGAAAATGTCTTGGACATTTGTTGGCAGAAAATGAATGAGAGTATAAAAATTGTTGTTTAACATAGATGCGACTTGGGTATTAGTAATTATGATAGCGATTCCCTTGGTGAGGATTTATTATGTAAATTGAATTTGTATACTGTTTGGAGATATTCTTTGGTTATGTTATGTTATGTTATGCGATCGACGTCATGGCACATTGGGCATTCCCATTCGTGCTCTGTCCTCCGTTGCAGCAGCCATCCCAAAGTCCATTTGCTCACAGTACCCATGAGAAGTTGATTACTATATCTTCTCTCTCTACCACGAAGACGACACTGTCTGGCATGTCCAAACTTAACACCTAATTCTCGAACTCGTTCCAGTGTCTGAGACCCGCCCATGTCACACAATTGAGAGCGTACCGCATTGATGATATCGGCTCTGTCCATGCTTCTGCCCACTTGAGTCGGGGCACTGTTTGCAAGAGAGTCAGCACGCTCGTACCCCACTCCAGCATGTCCAGGCGTGTACAGCCAAGTCATTTTCTTGAGATGTGATCTCCGAATGCTGTTCACCCATTCCACCCGCATACTTCCAGATGCAATCAGTTGAAGCATACTCATCGAGTCTGATATGATGATCGTATGGGTAACCTGTTGCTCAGCCACCAATGACAGAGCCCTGGAGGCAGCGGTGATCTCCATAGTCATGCTCGATGTCGTTGTCTCGAAAGCCCCGCAGTCCTCATGAAGTGTGCGACCGTTCGTGTGCTGAGTAAGCCCAGATGATCTGGTGCCACGCTTGACAGAGCCATCGGTGTAGATAATGATATCACCTGGGTGGGAGTGCTGATCCACGAGTGCAAGAATTTCTGCATTGACGACGCCCGGGCCCATTCTCTACAGCGGCGTCCAAGTGTGCTGATAACCCTGGCGTAAGCAGTCATATCCTCTGATATAGGCATCCATTCGTCACCGTGCCTCAGCTCATCTAGAGTACAGACCTGTTTAATAATATCCTCTGCCTCGACCATCCAGGATCGACCTCTCTTCAATCGCCTTCCTTGTTCTCATTTATGGATTTTAAGATATTCTTTGGGGTTGGGGGTGGATGATCAATAGCCCAGGAGGGTTATATTATATCACTCCACATGTTTGGAGATTCTATGGAAAATATTTGCATTGTTTTTTTAATTGTGATATGGATGTTTATTATGACGACGTTGTGAACTTCTTTCATTGCGGCTCTAAGATGAGAAAAAGGGAGCATTGATGGTATCGTTAGGATCCCCTCCTCTGCCACGGGGAGGCTGATTATTATTACCTCATGGATTTCAGTTAATGTGGCTCGAAGATGGGGCAGTGATGATTTTGGGAGCATCTACTGATTTGGGTAGGGGTTGAGGAATTTTACCTAACGAAGGTCATATAATGTATAATAATAACATTATATAATTATTTTCAGTTCGATTTATAACTTTGTCCTTTTTTTTGAGTTTAATTTCAGATAATATGACAGACTCTGACTGGCAAGAGTAAAATAGTGACAAGACAGGGTGAGCTGCCCTTGGCCTTCCCACAACATGTGAAGATAGGATGTTGCGGTACAGCCACTTCACATAGGCCAGTTGTTCCTCTACTAGAGTCGTTGAGAGGCTCTGGAATCCCCGTCTGAACCACATGGCAGATGTCTAGAATTAATATGCAAATAATGCTGACTGTTTTCTAATGTATATGTTTCAGTATAAAGCACATTGGGCGACTGTTGATGTTAACCATGGTCGCCTTCGACCAGTTGATGAGCCACATTTCACGATGTGTGGCGACATGTTCCCATCAGCTCATTCAATTGGGTCCTCCTGAGATCCCGTCAGGATTTTCTTTTTGTTTTTCGACCATGGTTGATTTGTTTTAGTTAGTCGTTGTGGAGCCACGTTCAGTACGTGGGGATCATTTTCCCATTCAGCTCCCACATCGCTAATAAGCCCTGAAGGTCCACCTGTGCAGATTTGATTTGTTAATCGCCGTGGCGACGGCGAGGTCTCCGGGGTGTGTGGTAGGACCCAGGTGGCAGCTCAAGAACGGACAATTAGCCAGTTAGAATAGTTAGTGTATATAATATTAAATAGTTGAGACATGTGTTGTACTCTCAAAACAAAAGTACAACACATAACGATTGGACATGACGCTTTTGCGTAGATTAGTTAGTGACGTTTTTGAGTAACTGTGGTGAGGATAGAAAGAAAAACAAGGAGGTTTTCGAAATGGACTCCTGATCGAGTGGACGTGCTTTTGTTGCGTCCTTATGTAATACTATAAATAAAGGATATGGAACTGACTAAACGCCTCTGTAATTACTTGTGTTGTATGACTGCAGGAGAATAACTATAACTACAATGAACAGGGTATCATTAATACCATCGCTATGATATAATATGGAAGTATATATGTATATGCAATATGAAATAACATCATCTAATATGAACAAAAATATGTAGGAGGGGTGGAATATCTATCCTATCAATTTGGAAACCGTAAAGGAAAGATGAAGCAATATGAAACTAAAGGAACAACAAACAGGAAGGATAAACAAACAGTGATAAACCACCCCTATAACAGGTCTAACCTTGATCACCTGTGGTAGGGGATTGTGTTCGAGGATTTGACTCTACAGTCACCTCCACACACTGTGATACTGTTAGAGAGGTGCAGCCACACACTTCTGAGACTGTTGTCATCATTGCTTGCAATGGACTGCTATTATAGGTTTACAGACATATCCATGGTATTGTTAATACTTCAGTAAAATTATGGATAACGACTTACAGATTGTTTTGAAATATATGCTGCATTGTTCTGATTGCCTTCTGTAAAGACAAATAATAAGTAATAATTATTACCCAAGTAATAATATCTATATTGTATGACCAGAGTGGTCTTCATCACTTGTAATGAGATATACAATCAAGGAATCTTTCGACCTGAAACCCCAGAATATTTTTTGTTCAGGCTAAGTATGGTCTGGTCATGACATGTGATATCTACATTCAATAATTTCAGAAACTAATTCATCTTTCAAATGAGGTTAAATTTTTCAAAGACAGTTTCTGTTGCACACCCTTGTGTTGTTTGCAGAGAAAGTATGTTAAGAAGATTGAAAGAAAGACTTCTTAGAATAATTTAAAAAAAGTTTTAAAGATTTTACTTCATTGCACTGGGTTTTACCCCATATGGCTCAGTCCCTCTCCACAGAAATGGTGCACCACCTGCCAAGAGTTCTGCACAAATCACGAACTCTGTAGATATGGCAACGATGTTTTTAGAACTTAGAAGACATGGGTATACATGTGAGGATAAGATTAGCAATATCAGATGCCAAGAACTAATTGATCAGAATACATAAATAAAGAGATACAAAAGTGGTGATGGATTGGACATGTCCTCAGGATTACAAAATAAAGGCAGCCAAGACATGCAATGCAGTGAACACTACAGAGACAGTTGGAAAAAAAGGGGGAGGCCTAGGACAGATGAAATCGAACCTTTTGTAGTAGAGCTCAAAAACATAGGACTAGGTTTGAGCAGAGCTTAGAAACATGCATAGGACTAGATTTGAGCAGAGCTTAGAAACATGCATAGGACTAGGTTTGAGCAGAGCTTAGAAACGCATAGGACTAGGTTTGAGCAGAGCTTAGAAACATGCATAGGACTAGGTTTGAGCAGAGCTTAGAAACATGCATAGGACTAGGTTTGAGCAGAGCTTAGAAACATGCATAGGACTAGGTTTGAGCAGAGCTTAGAAACATGCATAGGACTAGGTTTGAGCAGAGCTTAGAAACATGCATAGGACTAGGTTTGAGCAGAGCTTAGAAACATGCATAGGACTAGGTTTGAGCAGAGCTTAGAAACATGCATAGGACTAGGTTTGAGCAGAGCTTAGAAACATGCATAGGACTAGGTTTGAATTATAAAGAAAGGTAGAAGATCGAATTAAGTGGATATTTTGTTCTCTGCTTTGTGTACCCTTTAGGGGCGCAATTAGAACTGATAGTGTACCCTTTACGGGCGCAATGAGAACTGATAATGATTGTTGTTAGAGAAAAAATGACTTGAAACAGGATATATATATATATATTTGTGAGGATTTATTACTGTATTCAGTTAACAATATGTCAAACATAAATCAGATTTGTGTCATTTGGGGGTCTTTGTAACCAAGTACTCAGACAGTTTGTCTTGCGTTCTGAAGGTCATTGGCTCGAATCAGAACAGACTTGTTTGGTTCACAAGTTCATTTATTCTGGAGATCCCTAGGATTGTTGCTGGAGGTGGTGCTTTCTGCATTCTCTTGGCAAGTAAAGTGCCATTTCTGCAATCTCTTGGCCAGCAAAGTGCCATTTCTGTCCCTTTCAGCTGAAATAAAAATCTTCTGTACCAAGATAAGGATATGAACATCATTCAATTTCGTACACTTTCAGCTTACTAATTTATGCTGGCTCTCTACCCGCCCAATGTTGATGTGGAGTGTATATAAGATAAATATATTTAATGATGAATGTATCAGAAAACAATAACATCCCATTCATCACTGTTGGCATGAAATTAACACCAAGATTATTACTCTCTGTTATCTGGCAATACCTTCCATATCTCTAGTTGCAAAACACATATCTTTCTCATATGTTGATGATGATTGCATCCTGTTAGACGATGGAGAGAGGGGTAGAGAGAGAGAGCACATGGAGGGTTTTATTAGGCACACTTTATTATAGAAAGTTTCCAACATAAAATAACTACACAAAAGTTGTCTAAATAGAAGATGATGTTTGGCAGTGTATTTAAATATGCAAATAACTAGTTATATTATACAGCAGCTTTTGCTGATAGAAATAACAGATCTATTAAACATGATTTCTAGAATAGATTTTACTGCTAGAAATAACAGATCTATTAAACATGATATAACAAACATTATATAATGCGAAGAGTAGGTTTAGGACATTTGGTGGCAACAGGTAAAATTCAGAAAAGGAGAGATCGAGGCAGACAGAGGGAGAAGATGTAGGATGGTCTAACGTCATTGTTCGACAAATGATCAATGTCAGAACTGATTACCTGCACCAAGAAGAGAGAGTTGTGGAGAGACATGATCGCCTACGCCAGCAGGCATGGCACTTGATTGATTGAATAAACATGACTTCTAAAGCAAAATTTGCTGCTAGATGTAATATGCTAAAGTAACATCAATTGATAATTTTGGAAAAAAATTTTTATGAAAAGATAAAGAAAAGCACAAATGATCTGTATATGTACCATCTATTTACATATGAATCTAGCAATTGTTTATACATAGCGAAGCAGAAAACTTTACCTGGGGACATTCCTGACATCAGATGGCAGGTGTAAAACAGAAATTAGAAGTAGAATAGCTCAAGTCAAAGCATCTTTTATGAAAATGAAAAACACACTATGTGTGAATTTATTACCAATGACACTGTGAAAATGAACACTCCAGTGCTATATTGATCCAATAGTTCTGTATGGCAGCAAATCATGGACAATGAATAAACAATCAATATGATCATTGGAAGCCACAGGGATGTGGTTTTACAGAAGAATACTGAAAATTCCATGGACAGCGAAGAAAACAAATGAAGAGGTTTTAAATCAGGCATGCACACAAAGAAACCTTATCAAAAGAATAAGAATCAGACAATCAAGGTTCTTCGGACATATAATGCAAAGAGAAGGTTTAGAAAATTTGATGACAGGTAAAATTCAGGGAAGGAAAGATCATAGAAGACAGAGGGAGAAGATGTTGGATGGCCTGACATCATGGTTCGACACAAGATCGATATCAGAACTGATTACATGCACCAAGCAGAGAGAGTTGTAGAGAGATATGATCGCTATGTCGACAGGCATGGCACTTGATTGAACCAGAAAATGGGTGACAGTCAGAAGGAGTTTTACTAAATAAAAAATGGAAAAATATACACACACAAAAAAAAACTAACAAAGAAACGGTTGAATGTACACAAGAAATTATCAAACCTCGAAACGCAAAAGTACAGAATATATCAAATTAAGAAATGGATGAAAGTTCAAAAGATATTTCAAATTAAAAATGCAAAATAAATTATCAAAATAAGAAAAAATGAAAGACGATACAAAATTAATTATCAAATAATAAAATGAACAAAAATGTCAAAATAATGAACAAATCACGATATGAATGTGTCCAAATTTTCATGTCTTCTACAAAATATTCGATGTTCTGTGAAATATTTTATAAACATTAGAAATGTTAATGAAAGCCATGGTTGCTAAATTTTAAACACTGGAACAGTTGTGACCATTGTCTGTATCATCTAACAAGCAACATGTTCTGAGATTCAGGATGAGATACAACATAATTTCTTGTAACTATTCAATATTACAGGGAGCTGCAGTAGCACAGTTGTTAGTGAACTCGCTTCTTAACCCGTTGAACCCTGGCCACCTGTACCTTAAAAATCTCTTCCCGAAGCTCCTGGGCAAAAACAGTACACATCAGAGTTATATTAAAACAAGATAATTTAGCATTCTCAAGTTCTCTATAATTTGTTATTGATTTACCCCATCTCCGTTATTCCTGCTCATTATATATTTGAAAAATACTAAACTTGAAAATTTATTTGATTTAATATGTGGATACGAATACTCCCATATATGAAGATTAAATACTTAATTAAGTACCTTATCAGTACAATAAAATCACACAACAGCGTCCGCCATCTCGTAAAATGACGTAGAACACATGGGTTGTGTTTTACATCTCATTTGTACACAATTTATTTTCAAATACCGAAAAATATGCTCAGACCAATATATCGGGAGCTCGGGGTATGGAGCGCTTACATTCAATCCCGAAATATCGGAGCCGGTTCTAAGGGTTAAGCTATTAGTCCGGGTTTAATTCCACAGTGGACGTGGAATATTTTCTGACCAGAATGGCTCTCAAGTCAACCCAGCCTCAATTGAGTTTGAGTACCAGTAAAAGTACTGGGAAGTAAAGGTGGCCGGCATGATGTTGACCACATTCAGCCATCCTGTGCTGACAGTCAATGAAACTGGCTAACACCGTATTACCCTATATTCCTTGAGGAATAAAAGGGCTCCTTTTTATTCATTGTTACAAAGGTAAATAAAACAGGAATCAAATGCAAAAAAATCAAATCACAAAGTAAAGTTGTTTTACATAGTACAAAAACAAGCATAAATGATGTTTTGACCAAAAGGACTATTATGCACAGGATACAAGACTTGAAACCACTGTCCAAACTTTCTACACAACTTGCCTGCTAAAGATCCTAAGCGCATTCTGGCGAAGAATTATCGTTAACCAAGAACTGCTTACACAGTGTCAGCAAGAGAAAATGAGCATCACCCAAAACAGATGTTGGAGATGGATTGGACGTGTTGTGCATGGAGTCTTAACTCTCACAAAAACTTCAATGAGATGGACATCAGACGGTAAATAAAAACATAGAAGACTCAAAACCCTCTGGAGAACAGGAAATGAAATAAATTTATCACAGCTGGAACACAATACTGAGGACGATCAAGAACGGAGAAGAATGATGTGTATTTTTTGATGCCCTAAACATCACAGGTTAGATAGAGAAAGAGAGTACATAGATACTGATTCTATTTAGTTTTTTCAAATTATATGAAAATGTACAGCATAGCATTAGCTATAAAATCCAACCAACCATAAACAATGATTGATTGATTGGACCATCATCATTGCACTTCATTGAGTAACCATATGTGCTCCGATCTCTTTCTTACACAGGAAGATCTCAGCGGCAGTGCATAAACTCCATAGCAACCGCGAGGGTACCGATGTAATTTAGACGATGGTGAAAATATTTTTAGGAATTTTATTCTTTCTAATGAACCATAAACAAGACAATTACAAGGAAAACAGTTGTAGCTGCAAGAGATAGGAAGACTTGGTATGAGTTGGTTGAGGGTCTATACACCAACCAGGGTTAAAATGGCACAAGAGAGAAAGAGAGAGATGGATCCGGCTCAAACCACAACAAGTATCATTATGACTATACTGTGCTCAATATAGTACCATTACTTTGCATCCCTTGGTGTCTCGTACTTTGCTGGATAAATTCGTTCTGATCAAACATCATGGTAGCTTGTTTTTGTAATAATTTACTCCCTGTTTTTAATATTTCAATTTGGTTACAAAATTTTATCTCAGTCTTCCTTGCTATTACTACATACATTAGCAAAGAGAACACCCACACTTTGATTTCACAGTTTCTTCAGTTGTACGCCGTTTATTTGCTCTTTCATTTCGATGTGTTCCATGAAAATTGCCCTCGTCAAAATCCTCACGATTATGTTTCCCAAGCAATCCTACATGGTCTCCCTGTTGTCTACCAGAATATTTGGGTGACTTTGCAGTCCACGGTAGTAAATTATGTTTGCTGGGACAAGAAGAAAACTTTTTAACACAATCTTGAACATAACTCTCGTACTGCATGTCCAGTTCTTCTGCAGCAGATACCTGCTCAAGTCTTGCAGGGATCTCTATTGACTTTGCACAATCAAGTGAGCATGCCCAATGTTGAAAAGGAACACAAGTATTTCCTAGGTATGGATTCTTGAAAGTGATTACTTTGAATCCTGAAGATGGAAAATAAACATAATATATATTATGGCTTTCCAGAGGGCGGTCAGCATGAAGAAATATGGCATGACACCAGCAAAGTAAGAAAAGTAAGAATTTCTGTGAACATCTCTTTGCCAACAAATGAATGTGAATCGTGGACTATAACACAAATATTAAAGAACAAAATTGAAGCTTTTGAAACAAAGCTCTTAGAACATCCAGGACAGTGAAGAGAAAAAAAACAAAGACATCCTACAAGACCTGCATATCAAGGAGCACTGGCTCATAAATAACATGTCCCGTAAGATGAAATATTTTGACCATGTTAAATGTCACAGTGGTTTGGAGAGAATGGTAATGAAAGGCATGGTTCCTGGAGTATGCTGCAGGAGAAAACCAAGATGAAGGTGGCACAGGACATGAAAGAAACCTTAGCTGATGCTGGAGAAGGCAGGAGAACTTGCTAGAGACAGTTTCTCAGGCGAGCTGTGATGAAAGCGATGTGTCACAAGTGGCATGCTACTATTTGAATACATTATGTATAATAATTATTATGATAGCGCATTTGAGTGTAGCTTGCCGGTGTCTATACTCAAAATAGGAATTACCAAAACTATTTTCAGCACAATCTTCTTCCTACCTTTTCCTGGCACGAATAAACAATAAGTCGGTGAAATAGAAAGCAGTTAGTGAACAAGGCAGCCAGTGACTGACCCATCTTGTAACATTCTGTAAAGCATCACAAAGTCTCCATAACATGGACTGTTGCATTGTACTCATTACAGGTGTTGTAATATCAGTAGCTATTCATATCTTCTCAATTCTGGTCATGCGCTAATCAACTGTGGACCACATAATGGGATCAGGCGGTCAGCTTCAGGTCTGTCAGTTTCCTAAAGCTTAGTTTTTCAGGTCGATTGGGTGTGCAACATGTTGCTTCTCAGCTCATACAGGAAGAACAGTCATGCAGGACATGCTCTGTTGATCACTGTTGACAGATAGCTGTTTTATTTATTTTTAGTCTATGTAAGTATCTGTTGAGTCTGCAATGTCAGCTACATTGTGAAATATAATGACCTGGTCTGTTCTGCTGAGCTCTTTGAGAAAGTCTTTCCCATAATCATATCCATTGTCGTCTTCCAGTCTAGCAGATTTTGTCTTTATGAAGGTTTTGACCTCTTGAAAAGAAGTGGTCGTTAGATTTTTCTTTGGCACTGACTTCCTTGGCCAACACATTGGCACTCTCATTGCCTAATCCCAATTGAACAATCAGTGAATTTCTACCTTTTCTTAAAGCTTATTCCAATTCTCTTCTAGATTCTGTACCATGCTATCAGCAGATTTAGGAGGGCTGAGAGTTATGTAGTTGAAACATATTTGTCCAGTGGTGACAGTCAAAGACACAGTAGTGGTATCTGGGTACTTAATGTAACTCTGTTCAACATTCATGGTTTTACCCATTGCCATCCATCTGTGTAAATTCTCTTGTCAGCTGTTTTCTGGAAACATGTCATGAAGATGTTCCATTGTAGTTGATTTCTCCAATAGAATATGCTCTGCACCTTTGCTTAACAATTTAGGGATGGAGGTTGAGCAGTTTAGTGCAGCTGAGTCTGGTTCCCAGTGATCAAAAAGTAACTCTTCTGGTATGGAGTTATGACTTAATAGTTCTGAGTAGGACCTTCCTATTTCCTTTGCTTGGTGGTTTAGGCTTGTATGCTTTAGCTGTTTTTTTTTCTAGCTGCCATTTTTCCATGTAGTGGAATGTGAGGCATCATTTTAATCCTTTAGCTGTAGAATCACTTTTCTCCTTCTGTCTTCCAAGGGCTGAATGTTGGCTGCCTTTTCCATTTCTGCAATTGATTTTTGTGTAGATTTCTCTCTCTCGTGATCCATTTCTGTGTAGATCTGATAGCTCCCACAATAGTGTGCAGACATTGATGAGTTTTTCTCAACATCAGTTTGTTGGAGTAGGCTGCTGATGTACAAGATGATGAGGCATATTCCAGGGTCGGTTTAACTGCCCTCAGGATTCAACTATCAGCTCCCAGGTAGCGCCAGCCAGCTTCCGGATCAGACTTTGTTTCCTTAAAACCTTTCTATTTATTTCAATTATGTAGTATTTCTATGTCAAGCAGATGCCAAGATTACCCCCCAAAATGCCGTATGGGAGAGTAATGGCGAAACTTGTAAAACAAAGTACTGTAGTTTTACACACACAAAAAATACACAGCAACATTTCAACCAAAAGGCATTTATCAAGCAAAGGTCTTTTGGTCGAAACGTTGTCTACTGTTATTGATTTTGTATTTTGTAAAACTATACTACTTTTTGTTGTTTTTGCTGAAATCGAATGCACATGTCCTAAATGTGTAGAAGTTCATCCTTGGGTCTTCCAAGGGCTGATGTGCGCCTTTCCATTTCTGCAATTAATTTCTGTTAGATTTGATAGTCCACAAAGTGGTTAGACATTGATGAGTTTTCTCAGCATCAGTGTGTTGGAGTAGCTGCGATGAAAGAGAGGCATATTCCAGTGTTCAACTGCTCGTTCTTCAGCTCATGTCTTCACCACTTCTGGATCAGACTTTTGCTTATAATCTTTTATTATTTCAGTATGTAGATTCATGTCAAGAGATCCATATCATTGTTAAATTTTAGTTGAAGTGTTCTTCTTTTAGACAATAAGAAAAGCTTGCTAAACTTTTGTTTATTTCAAGACACCATTTACTAGCTCACATTATGATGCTGTTCAGGCTTTTCTGGAGTTTAAAGATGGCAGGACTCAGGAACTCGGAGGTGTACCACACAGCTAGATCATCTGCATGGAGATGGTGTGATACATGTCTGGACAGAGCTTGTGGTAGATCATTGATGTATACCAAGAAAAATAATGGAGACAGTACACTAGTACTAGCTCTATTATCTAACACTGGGAAAATTAGTGTAAACATTTACCTCTTCGGTAATAAAAACAAATCAACATATCTTTAATTATAAACTTGGTGAGACTGAGCACCTATAGGTGAGATAGTTTTTGTAATCAATAAAAACAAAAAATGTAGTATGGAAGTGTCTTACCTGACATATTAGACAAGCTAGCATTATTACAGTGATGGCAAACACTGAACAGGTGGTAAACATCAGCAATGAAGTCTTTGAGGACAGGTACAATGCTGGTGTCTTGCAGGAAATCTTTCTTGGAACCTATGATAGCCTTAGCTGCCCAGAACTGCAGACTTTCATACTTCAAATATGGCTAGGAAATACACACAAAAATAATACATTTTTACAGTCATTATTATTTAACAAATTCTATGATGATAATTAATCAAATTCTATCCCAAGGGAGAGCCGAGTAGAGTAGTTGTTAGTGAACTCGCTTCTTAGGCTATTGATCTGGGTTCAATTCCACAGTAGGCGTGGAATTTTTTCACCGCAACGGCTCTCAGGTCGACTCCAGCCTCAATTGGGTACCAGGAAAAGCACTGGGAAGTAAAGGTGGCCAAGGTGATGTTGACCACATCACAAATCGTGTGCCGACGGTCAAAGAAAAATACGAGCCTAACAACGTATTGCCCTAAATACCACATGGTATAAAAGGGTTCCTTTACTTTTACTGTTTTATCTCCAAGGGAGTGGCCGAAAAGGTAATGTGTCACTTGGCAACAGAACATATCCTCCCTGACATGTTGGGCAGCTACCAGCCAATGAAAGTGACTTGGGACAATGCTGGCATGTTTGCTTATGATGTTTAGGGGGGCTTCCAATACAAGCAAGAAACTGTTGCTGTGATCATTGACTTAGAGGATGCATATAACAAAGTGCACTTTTCAATCATGATACTTTGTTAGAAGTGGGGTTAATCCTTGGCTGATGAACTGGATAGTTGCTGCTTCTTTGATGGAGAGAACCGTTGCACTGTCATTAGGAACATGGAAGTCCTTACACTTTTATGCCCGGGATTTTTAATGCCAGAAAAATGTAATTTATTTATACGAACATTAAGATTTCATAATGATCAGAAAATAAATGGTTGTTTCTAAATAGGAACAAATACTAATCTCTTATCTTTTATTCCTCCAATATCTCAGTGATGGAGGTGTAGGGGAGATGTCAGGATCTTATGTGTACCTTGTCTAATACGCTATGTAAATTGGTATTCATTTCTCTCAACTTGTTCTTGGTGCCGTTACTTCATCTTCTGCAAGTTAAAGTTGACAATATTCTCCTTCTTTGAACGCTCCAAATCGACCCCCAGTTAACAACTCTTTGTGATTTGTATGTGATCTGAGCCTAAGAGTGATTGTACGTTGTGTCAGTTACGCACCTACAAGTAGGCCAGCACATCTGATTTCTGCTACGCTTTTTATTTACTAGGGTAGCTTCCCTAGGCCCCCACCTCAATCGTCACTTACGGCATGCCTTGTAGGTCGCAGTGTTACTATTCTTGCTCCCTTCGAGTCCCGCAAGACACCGGCAAGTTGACAATATGAAACAGATACTGGTTACCTAGCAACAGTTGCAACTTTGCTGCTCCATGGTGGTTATATGTTATAAGATGAATACACTGTTAATAAGCTTTTACCTTTGTTTCGCATGAAACAGGTATAATACGTAGATTCACATCTGTGTGGTACCAGATGAAAGTAGATTTAAAGAAATTGTGGTTTCCATGACGATGAACTGTTTTCAGAGCTGGAAGTGATAGTAGAAATCCAGGAAGTGCATCCAACAAATTGTTATCTGAGGAGAGCATGATTAGAACAAATTGTTATCTGAGGAGAGCACAATCAGAACAAATTGTTATCTAGGAGAGTATGATTAGAACAAATTGTTATCTAGGAGAGTATGATTAGAACAAATTGTTATCTAGGAGAGCATGATTAGAACAAATTTTTATCTAGGAGAGTATGATTAAAACAAATTGTTATCTTTGGAGAGCATGATTAGAACAAATTGTTATCTGAGGAGAGCATGATTAGAACAAATTGTTATCTGAGGAGAGCATGATTAAAACAAATTGTTATCTTTGGAGAGCATGATTAGAACAAATTGTTATCTGAGGAGAGCATGATTAAAACAAATTGTTATCTTTGGAGAGCATGATTAGAACAAATTGTTATCTGAGGAGAGCATGATTAAAACAAATTGTTATCTTTGGAGAGCATGATTAGAAAAAATTGTTATCTGAGGAGAGCATGATTAGAACAAATTGTTATCTGAGGAGAGCATGATTAGAACAAATTGTTATCTGAGGAGAGCATGATTAGTTTAAATTATCTGAGGAGAGTATGATTAGAACAAATTGTTATCTGAGGAGAGCACAATAAGAACAAATTGTTATCTGAGGAGAGCATGATAAGGACACATTGTTATCTGAGGAGAGCACAATCAGAACAAATTGTTATCTAGGAGAGTATGATTAGAACAAATTGTTATCTGAGGAGAGCATGATTAGAACAAATTGTTATCTAGAAGTATGATTAGAACAAATTGTTATCTGAGGAGAGTATGATTAGAACAAATTGTTATCTGAGGAGAGCATGATTAGAACAAATTGTTATCTGAGGAGAGCATGATTAGAACAAATTGTTATCTGAGGAGAGCATGATTAGAAAAATTGTATCTGAGGAGACATGATTAGAACAAATTGTTATCTAGGAGAGTATGATTAGAACAAATTGTTATCTGAGGAGAGTATGATTAGAACAAATTGTTATCTGAGGAGAGCATGATTAGAACAAATTGTTATCTGAGGAGAGCATGATTAGAACAAATTGTTATCTGAGGAGAGCATGATTAGAACAAATTGTTATCTGAGGAGAGCATGATTAGAACAAATTGTTATCTGAGGAGAGCATGATTAGAACAAATTGTTATCTGAGGAGAGCATGATTAGAACAAATTGTTATCTGAGGAGAGCATGATTAGAACAAATTGTTGTCTGAGGAGAGCATGATTAGAACAAATTGTTATCTGAGGGGATGATTAGAACAAATTGTTATCTGATGAGAGTAGGATTAGAACAAATTTTTATCTGAGGAGAGCATGATTAGTATAAATTGTTATCTGAGAACAAATATTTCTCAAGACAAACTAATCCTGGTAGTAGTTTAAGAGCAAGAAAAAAGATAAAATATTTATCAAATAAAAAAATTTTAATATTCTATTTGTAGTCTAAAGAGAAAAAAAGATTGTAAAATGTATCAATGCAAACTAATCCTGTTAGTACTTTGATGGGAAGATAAGATCAAATATTTATCTAGTCGCATACACTAATCCTTTAGTTTACTGAAGGAAGATAGATAAAATATTTATCAAGTAAAACTTATCCTGTTAACAGCTTTTTGCATCCCATGACAACAAAATAATTACACAATTTACCTCTGAACATTCAAATGCAAATGGAAATTAGAAAGCAGACAATTTTGTTTAGAAAGGATAAACACAGAAATGGATAGAGTTGACATTCTGCATGCTTACATAGAGTGTGGTCGCAAAGAGGATTTTCATCTAAACCAATCCACATCGACAGCAAGGTTGCAAGAGTTTGGATTGAAATTTGCCTCAGCCAAAAAATAATGGTATACCGACAAATAAGTAAACTCATTAATCAACATCGAACTACTGGTAAAGTTAATCACAGGATGTGGTTTGAGATATTGTGAAGGAGATGATCGGAGCACCTATGGACATGTCTGGAGTACAATGTAGATATTTTAAACTTAGACTGAATAAACAAAGAACAAGCATTCACAGCAACAACCCTGCACAGTTTGTGCTTTCTCATTCACTCTTTCATTAAATAGTTTGTCCTGAGCAGAACTTTGCCACTAACAGACCTGAATTTCTCTAATAGGCCAGATGTCCTGCCTCTGCAGCCGTCATGCTCAAATCATCAGTTACATTCTGAGTACATCTTCTCTGTGTTCTTCCTCTTCTCCTCTTTGCCTGCATGCCTCCTTTTCATGATGGTCTTCTCTAGCCCTTCATGTCTCTTTATGTTCACAATACTTCAATTTTCACATTTTTATTTGTAACTTCAGCCAGTTTTGATTTTGAGTTTTTTACGGATAGACCTATTTGGTTTTTTTTTTGTGATATAAGTGATATATAACTCTTTCTGTAACAGACAAGAAAACAAATAGATCTATCCAGAAAGAACTCATTTACTCACCTAAATATAATATGCACAACCTTTTCAGAAATATGAGAGAAAATGGTAGAGAGCACACAGAAAGTTTGTTGTTTGTGAGGGCTAGGTATTCAAGATTAGTCATCCGACCTATATCACATGGAATGTACTCAAGACTGTTGTACTTGAGACTCAGGTGTTTCACGTTGATACATTGAAATATCTGAGGAAGAGAAATATGACATTCTTTCTAATGTCTTCCAGAAACATAGTATAGATGTCGTAGTGTAGATATATAGTATAGATTTAACGCTCCACCATATTGACAACTTATTAAACCACTCCTTGTGATGTGTATGTGATCTGAGCCAAAGAGTGATTTATGTTGTGCCAGTTGCTAAATGGGGGGTTTATGCGGCGTAGAGGTTAGGTGCTCAACTCTAGTTCCAAAGATACTCAGTTCACTCCTCGGGATCCATCTGGATATTTTCCCAAGATCCTGATCTCAGTGAAGGTGATATGAGTTCCTAGTCCTATCGGAGACAGACAATAAAACAAAGGTCCGTGTTCAAGTTGAGCATATAAAAGAACCCTTGTCACTTCAAAAATCGAGAAGAGTTTCTGGAAAGCTGCTGCCTGTGCAAAAGTCATTACAAAGATTACAAGTAGAATTTCTACAAATATTTTCCCATCTTCAAAATGATATCAGGATCCTAGCCAGTGCTACGGCAAACACCAACATTTATTTTGTGGGGGCCGATGACATACAATGGGTAATGTGGTCAACATCGTGCCTGCTATCTTTACTTCCCAGTTTTTTAATGGGATTTTTGTTCTTCTACAATGAATTCAAGTGTGAACCTAATATGGCATCTCTGGCTTGATTTTTGTTCTTCTACAATGAATTCAAGTGTGAACCTAATATGGCATCTCTGGCTTGATTTTTGTTCTTCTACAATGAATTCAAGTGTGAACTATTGGCATCTCTGGCTTGATTTTTGTTCTTCCCAATGAATTCAAGGTAAAGCTCTAATACTGGCATCTCTGGTTGATTTTTGTTCTTCTCACAATGAATTCATAGTTCAATGAACCTAATATGAGCATCTCTGCCCTTGATTTTGTTCTTCCACAATTGAATTCAAGTGGCACTCTACTTATGGCATTCTGGCATTGAATTTGTGTTCTTCTACAATGAATTCAATCATGAACCTAATAACGCATCTACTGGCTTGATTTTGTTCTTCTACAATGAATTCAAGTGAACCTAATATGGCATCTCTGGCTTGATTTTTGTTCTTCCACAATGAATTCAAGTGTGAACCTAATATGGCATCTCTGGCTTGATTTTTGTTCTACAATGAATTCAAGTGTGAACCTAATATGGCATCTCTGGCTTGATTTTTGTGTGTAAATTCTTCTTTTTCTTATCACCAATGTATTTGTTATTAACACTCCTAAAATGTGACAGAGTGGCTATGTGGTTACTGCCTCTGCCTCCTGGATGGGTGGTTTCGGTTCAAATCCCAACATGACATTTTTTTTAAAACAGTAAATGGCTCACAGGTCGACCCGGCCTCAATTAGGTATGGATTTAGATTGATCTCCATGCATGAAAGCAAATGTGATTTTAATGTCCATTTATTTTACAAATGGTAACTAATAGCCTTATGCAGTCATTAAACAGTACACTTTGCCTATAGTGAATTCTTAAGACTCCGAAAGTTTGAGTTTGAAAGGATGGGCGAGACTGTCTCACTTTGGAATACCAGGAAATGTAACAGCAGACAGACTAGCTAAGGAAGGTGCTGTAGGGTAGCAATCGGATGTGCCAGTTACCTACCACCAAAAGAAAAGGATGATTAAATCAATCAGAAAGCCACAAGTACCAACACAAGACGATTACTATAATATGAGCAGAGTGGAACAAGTTGTCATTCTGCGCCTTAGAACAGGACACAATCGACACCGCAGCCACATGTATACAAAATTCAAGATTGGCAATTCAGCCATGTGTAAATGTGGACAGGCACATCAGACTGCAGAGCACATACTTCAAGACTACCCGAATGAAATACTGAGGCAAACTCACTGGCCTGACGAAACAACACTTGACAGAAAACTACACGGACCTCTGTGGAGCTAAAAAGACAGTGAAGTTTATACAAGAGACAACATTGAATATATAGATAATATTTCAAGCGAACTAAAGGAAGGAAGGATGATGTTGAGCTACAAAATCAGTGAAGTTTATACAAGAGACAAGATTGAATATATAGACAATATTTCAAGCCAACGAAAGGAAAGGAAGGATGATGAGCGATATTGATTTGTTATTTTTGTATAACACATTTTTGAGTTTATAAGTTTATGAGACTCCCATGGACTCTGCTAAAAAGATTAATGTCGATGTGATGACAGCGGTCAATACTCAGAGAAAACTTATTAGCAACATCAGAAAGAGAAATTATTTTTAGAATGTCCTAGAAATGAAGATTTAGAACATATAGTGACAACAGCCAAAATCAATATAGGAAATAACACACAAACATTGTGGACAGACTTGGACAAGAAAGAGAAAATTCTGAACAGACTAACTTCATGGTATGGATAAATTATCTTTCCTTATCAGTGTCCCTCATCATTCAGGCAAGCATTACTCAAACTTCTGCGGTGCTTGTAATTTAGATGTAAGCAAATGATCAGGAAACCTGTAGTCCAACCACGTACGGTTTGTGCACATCAAAATGTTTTTGGGCAGAAGTTGGCCTCGAACCTGGGAATTAGCATAGCACGCAGCTACTAGCGAGCCGTGGTAGCGTAGTTGTTAGTGAACTCGCTTCTCAAGGCTGGTGGTCGGGTTCAACTCCCGCAGTGTGCGTGGAATTTTCCGACCGCGACGGCTCTCAGGTCGACCCAGCCTCAATTGGGTACCAGACATGCTCTGAGAAAGTAAAGGCGGCCGGCGTGATGCTGACCACATTTACCCATTGTGTGCCGAAGGTCAATGAATAATACAGGCCTAACACTGTATTGCCTATATACCACAAGGTATGAAAGGGTTCCAACAACAACAAAAACGCAGCTAATAGCAAAGCATGTTTTCGACTTTGCTATTGCAGCCCCTGCTAATACTTAAGAACAAACAAATACTTTAACAACAAGAAAAGTAGAATAATGAGTACTCACCTCTCGTGGTAATCGATTATCATCTCCAAATTTAAACATACTGTCTAGGTTAAGAACAGTAAACTTGTGCAAGTTCAGATAGCGCATGGTCAAGGTTTCTGAGGATACAAGGTTCTGGAAGAATAACCAAAGTAAATAACAAATAGTAGTGATTTCAATCAATCATTATATGATCATGTTAGAAACAGAACATATGGGCTACCAGAACAAATATGATTATCACCAACTCAACAAGAAAGTATGGAAAAGTATAGGTTTGTGAACATATTTCTGTATCATTATTCTTCTTTAGCGATCTCTGGTATGCGACTTATTACTATGGACCATAAACTGGGCAGTCAGTTTAAGGTCTGTCAGGTTTCCCCAAAGCTTAGTTTTCAGGTCAACTGGGTGTGGCCACATATTACTTCTCAGCTCACCGAAGAGAGGACAGTTTTGCAGGACATGCTCTGGTGTCTGTTAGCCTGCTGACACTGGCTGAAAGCTGTTTGACTTATTCATAGTCTATATAAATGTTTGTTGAGTTAGCATCAGCAATCAAATATTAGGCAAATGGTCGCCAATTTTAAATCAATCAGCTCACCATGAACAGACAAAAGAGCAGTGTTGCAACAATCTTTTCTTCCCCATTAGTTACATGCAAACCTGTGACCTGACAAAACATGAAGAAAACTAGTCACAACAGAGATGAAGTGTCTCGAGAATGCTGGTAACAAGAAGAGACGAAAAACATCAGGAAAGTAGGTACAACATCAGTACTAGACTTCATCAGAAACAACAAATTAAATGGTTGTCCGTACAGATTCCATCAGACATACCCAAGAGCAATGCTGCTCCGCGGGTACAAAGCAAAAGGCGCAAAGATGGACTCAGATAACAGGCGCGAAGAGACTATCTCGAAGCGATACTGGCCCGTTGAAATTCTTCCTGACCTGCGCTGTGAGGCATACAGATTAGAAAGAAAGAAAGAAGAAAGAAAGAGTCTGCAGTGTCAGTCTAGTGCGAAATATAATTACCTGGTCTGTTCTGCTTGGTCTTTTCCATAATCATATCCAGTGTTTGTCTTCCAGTCTACTGCAGATTTCTCTGTATGAGGGTTTTGACCTCCTGAAAAGACAGGTGTTGGTAAATTTGCTCTTTGGCACTGTCCTCCTTAGCTAAGACATCGACACTCTCATTGCCCACACCACAGTGAGATGGAATCCACTGCAAATGAATTCTGCCTTTTCTGAAAGCTGAGCAAGTTCTCTTTTAGGTGTGGTCCACTGTGAATTCTGTTCAGCAGATTTAGCCTCCAGGGCTTGTATAGCTTCTGTATTCAGATAAACTGGTCATGTTAGATGTTCTGAGATTTGTCACCAGGATAAAGTCTACTTCTCAGTAGTGGTGACTGTCCTAAGCTTAATTCTGTATCTTCTGGTTAGGTCTTGCTTCACAGGTTATTTTAGACTGGAGGTCCTAAAGTATGTGTTCAGCTATCTGAATTCCATTCATGTATGGACATCTTCAGTTGGGAATATCTTTATTGCACTCCGGACATGTTCATAGGTACTCCGATCTCCTTCGCAATATCTCCAATAGCATCCATAGACTAACCGTACCAGTTCGACGTTGATTGATGAGCCTACTCATTTACCTGTTATGTTGATTTTTTCTGGCCACTCCAATCTTGAATCCAAACACTTGCAATCTAGTAGCTGGCATGGATTGGTTTAAACGAAAATATTTTTTGCAGCCACTCTATGAGGACATTCAAAATGTCAGCTCTATTTATTTGCTGGCCCCCTAAAATGGTGGCAGAGCCACCATGGACATCTTGTAAGTGACTAAGCAATCTGCAGTGGCTGGTTATCAGATGAAACATTATGGTCTGTTAGTTCCTATGAGCTAGTGTATTCGGTTATCTTATGTTTGTTTGTTTTCCATTTTGACATGTATTCTGCTTCTTCATTCGCTCTACACAAACCAATTGTTAAACCACTCTTTGTGATTTGAACCTTATAGCATGATTTCATTGTGCCAGTTAGACACCTACAGACCTGTAGACCAGCACAACCAGTTTCTGCATGCTTTTTTATTCGGGTTTGCCTTCCTTCATATGATAACAAATGTTAATATATTTTTTGTAAATAAATGATTATACCCAAAAACAATGTGCAACTCAACTAGGGGACAGGAGTCCTTCTCCCTAGGTGAACTAGAATCCTGTTAGCCTTTGACCCCGCTGTCAAATTGTTCAAGTCTACACAACTGGAAAGTGGTGTTGGCGTATGTGTTCTATGGGTCATCAGCAGACTTTTCACTTTTCACCCTTCCTATTAAATACTAGCCAAACCCAACTCAGCTAGATGCAGCACCAGGCACAGAACGTACGTTGTATACCTAACATGCGTTGACTGTTCCTATTTTAGGTCCAACTTTCTCATGATTGATTTGTTCCATAACAATTAAAACCAGAGAACTTAAGAATTTTGAATCAAGAATAGCATGGGTATAAAAAAGTTTATCAGCCATTGGTTTATGACCACAAAGCTTTCAGGTCAACATGGCCTTAATTGTGTACCAAATAAACACTAGGAAGTAATCAAGACTGGCGTGGTGTTAACCATATCACTCAACAATTGCAGCTGATCAAAGAAAAACCCAGACCTAATGTCATATTCTCCAATTTGCCAAATAGTATTTAAACAGGTTCTTAACTCACTTAATTTTTTTATATGATGAACTTGAAATGGAGTAAAGCAAGGCTGTTTTATCTCCCGTTATTGTTTGGAGTGGTCATTGGATGGGTTATGAGAAAATATTGCAGGGAAGAAACTGGCATCGATTGGGGGGAATATTTACAGGGCCTGCAAGTAATTTCTCCATACCGATCTGTCTTGGGAAACTTGCTCAATCTCTTCCATGGAATTGAGTCTGATATTTCTTGCCTCTCTCAGCAAAGTTTGTTTCAGGGTTTCCTAAGGCATCCTGTTTCTTGAACCTTTTGCCTCCCACTTCAATGCCTGCTTTGGTATTCTTTGATCATTTCCTCTCAATGTATGCCCAACATATCTCCATATTCTCCTCCTTATAACAGTTGTTACTAGTGGTTGATCAGACATTTCTCTGATTTCGTCACGTCTCCTGAAATTGTTCCATATTGTGTTCATTATTTTTCACAGAAATCTGTTTTCAAATGTATTCAACTTACTTTCTATATCTTTAGTTACTTTCCAACTCTTGCTGGCATATGTTAGGATTGATATAACATTTGAATTGAAAATTCGTAATTTAGTTTTAAAACTATATAATTTGCAGTTTTATGTTTTATTTACACTTTCAAAAGCTGATGTCACTTTGACAATTCATAGCATAATTTATTTTTTTTTAACATTTCCAGCACAATCAAAATTGTTATCCAAATAGGTGAACTGCTCTGTTATTTTTATCATTTTAGATTCCAGGGTGATATCTGCATTACTTGCTATATGTGTCTTCATTATATTTGTCTTTTTGTAGCTTATCTGTAGTCTAACTTTTGATGCTATAGACGACAATTTGTCTGTTTTTATTTTCATATGAACAAGGCAAAATCATCTGCAAAATCAAAATCTTCCAGTTTACTATTTTCTACCCAATTTATACCAAGTTTTGCCCCTGCAAAATAAGCATATCACTATGAGACATATTCATTAATATATTTAATTCCAACTCGCCCATGTGGTGCGGGGCCCAAGGGTAGCAAAGAATAGTACCACTGCGACCTACAAGGCATGTCATAGAGACGACTGATGCAGGACCTAGGAAGCTACACTAGTAAATAAAAGCAGCGCAGAAATCGAATGTGCAGGCCTACTTGTAGACAAGTAACTGACACAACGTACAATCACTCTTAGGCTCAGATCACATACAAATCACACAGAGTGCTTAACAAGTGGTCGATATGGAGCGTTCGAAGAAGAAGAAATATTTAATTACAAAACTGATCATGAGATGAGACACCTTAAACAAATGAAGGAATGATGTGAATCATGACATATATTTGCACTCACCTCCATATTTTGGAAACATTTTACATCTTTCTCTATCAATTTCTTGTTTAACAAATTCCATTAAGTGTTTTGGTCTGCGGTGTACCATCACTGAGAGAAACCACAGATCCTGATGTATGTCCTACATGATAGAGAGAGGTTGTGCACTATTAAAACAAATTGAAAAAGTTTTTAGCAAAAATTAAACATGTAAGAGATATGCCCTAATGATGTATGCACATGTCGCACTATCAAGGTGACAGAGACACACATCCTGCTAGAATGTCCGACATGCAACAAACAGAAAACACACATGGTCAACTCCCATGTCAGTCCAAGAAAAGTTACATGGAGATGTACACAGTTGGCCACTAACTACTTTTGAATTATACAAGTCAATGTCGGAAAACTTTGGAAGAAGAAGTAAGGACTAGAGCTGTTGAGGTAACCACCATTTTGCAACTAATGCCAAGTTTAATGATCATTGTGTAAATCCATGGTCTTATGTCCCTTTACTGACAATCAGTTGCAAGTTGATATAATGATCATCAGATTCGTCTCTTGATATTAATTTTTGACTCGTCTGTGTATATCCATATGTTCTCTGCAAAATTGGGATAAAGAGAGCAGTATTTCCGGTCACTGGATGAGTTTGAAGGCAAGAGTAACACAAGCAAACTTAGAAGTTGTCCCAGTTACACACTTGCCAAATGACCATCTGCAAAGACAAGGGGAAAAGCCATATATAGGTCATCCTTAAGAGCTATCCCAATATGCAAGGCTACAAGAATATGCTCTGGATTTTGCCAAGGATTCATTACATCCTGCGTGTAGCCACATTGTAGATTCACTTATCCTAAATCTATTTTCGGGAATTCTCTAGATAAAAGTTGGTATTGTTCCTAAAGCCCAGCTGGTCATATCTCCATTATGTGGATGCGGTCCTCCAGGTTGAGGTTTCTTGTCATAGAGTGTATTTTTTAAATAATAAACTGTTATGGAAATAGCAACAAATCAAATGAGTTTGTTGCTGTGATTAAAGGCATATCTAGCTGTTGATTGCTTTATCTGTCTCTGACCAAATATGAATGAATGGATTTACATAGATGGAAGAGCAAACCAAGATGTCAACGCAAGAATTAACAAAGATTTGCTTTCCATTTTGTCCAATAGGGATCTCAATAACTTTTCCCCCTGATGCTTTAACAGAAATGTAAAATCAGTCATGCTCAGAGACATGCTGTGTGGTGAGAAAAATTACATCTAAACTAAGGTATGCCCTTTATTTCATACCATGTGTCACAGGTAATGTATGTAACAACTAAAGATGTGGAAGATAAGTCAATACATACGGAGATTAAAGAGAATAACTGTTGATAATTAGGAAGCAACACCAGTAAAAAAAAATCATATCAGATGTGCTCTTGACTGAAATCTACAGTATGTGATGAGGAGAGTAGGAAGATCAATCAACATCTGGGTCAAAACCACTGAATAAAAAAAGTGGATGCAAGAGAAACAAGTAGTTACATTCATATGTTTCACTGGACACAAAGATTCAGTTTTTTTAATGGAATAAAGTAAAGAACAAATCCTAGTAATCTCTAGAAAAATTGCACAAGTGACTCGGTCCAGATTCGAAGCTTCAATCTTCAGAACATCAGGAAAACGTCTTAACCACTTTACTATAGAGACCCCCCACATATGAATGTAAAGAGTGACAATGCAGTAGGATAAGCTATAATAGGGGGTCTCTGTAGTGTAGAGGTTAGGTGCTTGTCTCTTGTGCCAAAGATACCAGGTTCGCTTCCTTGTGGAGCCATCTGGATATTTTTCCAGAGATCTATGAACTCAGTGTAAGCGAAATCAAGTTCCTAGTCCTATTGGAGACGGACGATAAAACATAGGTCCTGTGTTTAATTTGAGCACGTAAAAGAACCACTGTCAGTTCAAAATCGAAAAGAGCAGCTGGAAAGACGATGCCTGGGCAAAATTCATTAGAAAACGTTACAAATAAAATTCCTACAAAAATATCTCCACCATCTTCAAAATTACATCGGAGACCCTCGCTGATGCTACGGAGTTCATGCACTGCAGCTGAGATCTTCCTGTGTAAGAAAGGGATCGGAGCACACATGGTTACTCACCGAAGTGCAATGATGATGATGGTTCTATCAATCAATCAATTAATCGAAGAACAAAAGTTGAGTCGAGGAAAATAGTGCTTTCATCCAAGTTGTAAATGTATGTTGTCGTTTAATTCAGCCGTTATGTCCCAAAGACTCGATAGAGGGAGCTAGCTATGTGAAGTTTAATAATGATTTAATGTTTTATCACTTACCACAACACCTAGCTCCTCAAGAGATCCAAGAGTATGAAGTGTTGAATCCTTATTTAAACAAGTCGTCCTCAAGTCTTCGGTTTCTTCTGGATATGCTCTTCTCCTAATTCGTTCTCGCCATTCATACCATAACGCCGGTTGCTGCTGAAACCTCCTAAAGAGAAGAAGCTCGAAACCTAAAAATGGTTCACCCATCTCAGCTGGTGGTAGCACTTCACATTTCATCAATTCAACTTCGTTGACAGATTGCTCCATTATTCGTATGTGGTCCACACAGGTTGGCATCTAAACTTTATTATTAAATAAGGACATCTAAATTGCCAACAGAGGCCTAAATCAACATGAACTGTGTTCACTGGAACATCCTTGATCCTGTTCCATGAACTTGATGAACTAATGTAGAACAGCAGGTAGACGAAGTGGTAGTCACAAACAATGCACGGATATTTATACACGTAAATAAAATAAAAACTGTTTAAACGACAATTGTGAAAATATCTATTCTCTTTTGTAATAATAATAATTCCTCTCGTACCGTTATACGTTACATAGGGCCTGCAAGTAATTTCTCCATACCGCTCTATCCTGGGCAACCTGCTCAATCTCCTCCATGGAACTGAGACCGATATTTCCTGCCTCTCTCAGCAAAGTTTGTTTCAGGGTCTCTGTAGGTCGACCTCTCGTTCTTGAACCCTTTGAATCCCACTTCTCTTTTACTAATTAAATATTCTCTTCGCGACTGTCTGTTGGGTGAGGACAATAAAATAGATGTTGAATCGATCCAACGTTTATTGTAACTCCAACTGTCTGCAGTTTGGAGCTACCCGTTGTACAAGTAGAACTGGATGTCTGAGGGCAGAATGATGAGTGTGTTTAATCAGTGAGCCACGGGAACCACCAGTATGCATACTCTTCGATGTTTGTTGGGGGAGACTGATCACCTCTATGGGTCTGCTCGGAGTGCAATGACGTCAGTTCATTAACCAATAATGAAATATATTATTGTTATACATATTTTGGCGAAACACCTGAAAACAAGTAAACACAGTAATCACAAAGTACTGTAGTTTACGAATTACAAAAACAATGACAAAATTTTGTCATTGTTTTTGTAATTTGTAAAACTACAGTACTTTGTGATTACGTGTTTTGCCAATCAAATAGTTTTACTGCAGTCTCATCTATTTTGAAAACAAAGTACTATAGTTTGACAAAGTACAAAAATAAGAACAATTGTTTGTGTAATTCGTTAAACTAAAGTACTTTGTATTTACGTGTTTCGCCATTGCTACAGTTTTACTGCAGTCTTCTCTTATATTGATAACTATATATAGTTTAACTATTTAAATATTTATTATTTTCTGAATGTATTTGCCCGTGTGGTGCCGGGGCTCGCAAGGGGAGCAAAGAATAGTACCATTCCGATCTACAAGGCATGTCATAAGATTCACTGATGTAGGCAGTGCCGGATTAGGCCAGCGCGGGGCCCGTAGCAAATTTTAGCGCGGGGCCCTAGGTTTTGTATGATAATAAATAATAAAACAAAAATTTTACAAACAAACTTGTCTCGATTTAATGTTAGAAAATTTAGAGATAATACTAAACAAATCAATTTCTCTAAGTAAATTCAATGTTAAACGACATACGGTGGGGTTATTTAGACGATCTTGTCCCATCATGTTCCTTAACCCTTTAGCTGCTAAGGACGTATATATACGTTTTCCCCATTCACTTCTAAAGGCACATGAACACGTCTGTTATTATCTCTCCTCTGTGGGCTAAAGACATGTTAACACGTTATACATTGCTACTGTCACTGCTATAGGCGTACATTCACGTTTGTGACATAGAAACAAGGAGTAGCTATGTTTAGCTCAGCCTTCAGAAAGTATGTAGCAGCGAAAGGGTTAACTCACTTTTTATACGTTTTAATGTCGAAAAAGAACGTTCTCCGCTGCAGTTAGTAATCATCAAAGACAAGTAAATTCGTAAGACTATTTCTACATTTGGGAAACACGACTCTAATGAATTTTCCACTATGCTTTCTTCTAAATCTTCTTGGTAAGTGCTGACAATATTTGGAATTCTTTTCAAGATCTCTTCTGCTGTAAGATATTTTAACTGCCAAAGTATTCCAAATACACCAGTTACTCTATGGTACTCTGCCATGAGTTTAGGTAAGGCAGAGAGTACATTATCAATTATGACAATAAACACCTGACTTTCAAATTTTGTTTGGGTGTTTGATTTTCTACAACTTCATCGAGCGTAGTAGAGCCACTAAAATCGTCGTACTTAGTATTTCGCTTGCGTCGTCTTGAAGTTTGTTGCTGATATTCTTGACAGTCAGGATTTTGACTTTGGCCTCAATATCTGAAAATGTAGGCCGCATATGTTGAACCTACCTGTGTAACGATTCATAAAGGGCATATCCCGTGTTAAGGTCTTGCTCATGTGACTGTAATGAAGCGCTAGACGCTTGCAAGCATTCTAGAACTCCGTTCCATAGAAGGGTCATTATTCCTGTTTCCAACTTATTCATCTCCAAAACTAGCCCATACGCCTGATTACGACACTCTACCTTCTGATCCATGTTATTGAGATGTCATCCAAAACTTGTTTGATAGTGGTAATACCACATAAAAGGGCCTTTGTCGCATGAACTCGGGCAGACCACCTGATGTCCGACAGTCTCTTCAAAGTCGGGAGTTTTGAACCTGTATCTTCCAGTGCTTTTGTAAGAACGCCCCATCGATAGGTAGAAGCGGAAAATAATGTATAGAGGCTTTCAACAAAATCGAAAAAATGTTATGCTTCTATAGAACATTCTGCAGCACACTTATCAACCAAATTCAGTGAATGTGCAAAGCAGGGAATGTTTTCTGCGTACTTATTTATTTCCTTAATGCGTGCTTGTAAGCCGTGATATTTCCCACTCATGTTGCTGGCATTGTCATAGCTTTGACCACGACAGTCTTTGACATCAATACCATTTTTCTTTTAAAAATCAAGTAAACTTTGAGTTGTTCAGCAGTATGACTTTCCATATCCAAGAACTTCACAAACCTTTCCACTGGTCAAGATGGCAACACATAGCGTACTATTAGAGTGAGTTGGCCCACATGCGAAATGTCTGGAGTAGAGTCCAGTGATACGGAATAGTACTTGCATTTCTTAATTTCGCAAATAATATGATCCAGTAAGCTTAATGCAATTAGATGGATACATTCCTCACATGTTGTTTTGATAAGTATGATGTATGTCCCTTTCCTTTATTTGCATTAATAATATATGCTGAGCCAAAAAATGTCAAATTTGGCTATTAATTCCAACAAAACTAAATAATTTTCATTATGAGGTGAACCAATAGTTTCATCCCTACCCCGAAATGCAAGACTTCGTTCTGCTAAAATTGGATAACTGAAGTAATTCGCTCTAAAAGTGTCCGCCAATATATGTTTGTTCAGTCTCAATTTGGTTTACAAGTTGAGAATCGACAGTAGAATCATACTTTTTGCAAATTAACAGCAAAATTATCGCTTGTCTATGGAAGGTGCTTTCTTCACGTCTTTTCAACAAATTAATTGCGTTTTTCCAGTCGTCAAATCTTTTTTCCGTAAACCGTGACGAACAGCCTGAATCAGTAACTTTGCAAACAGAAAAGTTGTCCTTTAGTTTCTGAATAACACAACCAATTTTTTACATGAGTTTTATTTGTTGGTTTATGTGTATATGTGAAAAACGACTTTCGACAAAATCGTAGATTGTTTTCTTTATCGTATGTTTTTTAAGATATGAAATCATTGTTCATACGTTGCACTTCGCTACTTCCTTTCGCAATCCAATAATCTCGATTGAAGTTGCTTGGCCATTCACCAATACCGTTGGAATACATTTTACTTTCGTTATGTTTTTGGCTTGTAGAAGATGTTGCTACATTGGAAGCATGTGCTGTGTTTTCTGCCTCTCTTTGGCTTGAAGATGATGTGGCTAAATTGGTAGGACTTGCTGTACATTCGACTTCAGTTTGTCTTGTGGAAAGTGTGGCTAAATCGTGAAGAATCTTAATGGTAATATTGGTAATGATGATTCTTCTATAGCACTGCCTTTATCTACTACACAGTGAGACGCGACTTGTGTATTTTCTGCTTCGATTTTTTTTGGATTCATCACCATCACACACGACATTAAACAAATTCAGATAGATTGCGTGTTTTTGATATAACATCTTGGTTATTTTTTTCTTTTCATCTCTGTCACATAGGCGCGGGGCCCCCAGAAGCGCGGGCCGTAGCATTTGCTACTTCTGCTACTATGCTAATCCGGCGCTGGATGTAGGCCCTGCCTAGGGAAGCTACCCTAGTAAATAAATAGCACCGCAGAAATCGGATGTACTGGCCTACTTGTAAGCGCATAACTGGCACAACGTACAATCGCTCCTAGGCTCGGATCACATACAAATCACACAGAGTGGTTAACAAGTGGTCGATATGGAGCGTTCGAAGAAGAAGATTGCACTTCGATGAATAACCGAATGTGTTTCAATTTCTTACAGAGAAAGGTCTCAGTTACAATGCAGAATTCAGACACATATACGTACATGCGAGAGTTCCTAATGTAATTTTGAGAATGGTGTCAATATTTGTAGGGATTGCATATATTTTTTACTTCATATTTATGTTTTGTTTAAAAATCCGGTAACGGTTTTCTAGCCCACTCTTACCGATTTTCATACATCATTAGTTCTTTTGCGTGTTTAACAAATGACCTACGTTTTATCGTGTTTCCGATTTAAGTGGACACTATCTCAGCCCTAATGTACTGAGCTCATGTTTCAGTTAGAAAAAGTTCACGACTTCACCATACGCGGCGAAAACCGAGTACTTTTGAAGAGTGGTCGAGCCAGAGCCGTATATAAACTTATCTAGTTAACTCATAAAGTTGACTAGAGTTGGCTGTGACCGAGCACAGTAGGTTACCACAACGCAACATAGGCCCGAAATATTTAATAATAATCAGTCAATACAAAGCAGTCCAGGTCGATGAATGAACCAAAAAGTGGGACATCTAAATAAGTCAGTCTCCACATTTATCACTATCACCAGTGGCGGCTCGTCATTAAGGGCCAGTGGGACCGGGCCTCGCCAAAAATAAGGTTAACGTGTATTTATTATTTTATACATTAAAATATAACCTAACCGAAACCATGTTTTTCCGAAAATTTCTATTTGGCCCCACCAACAAAAATGATCGCGAGCCGCCACTGAGTATCACCACCCACAGCCAACTCTAAATACGGCCAATTTAGAGTTGGCCGTGCACCACTAAACCCGAAAACTATACCCTTACACTGATAACGCCCATCTGTCAAACAAAAACAAGCTACGGCTAAAATAAATTGACAAAAGAAGGACCCTACATAGAGAGAAGAAAAAAACCAGAAAGAAAGCATAACACATAAGCTATGAATAATGAAAAGACAGTCAGTGACAAAACCGGGACAGGGTATGAAAATCATGAAACAAGTCTATTTAGAACATTATCTGTCCAACTATGCAATATGGAATGAACACAAAAATAACAAAGGATGTCAAACCTCTCTGAACCATCGGTTGGCAGTAAAGAGAAAAGTGGTTGAAAGACCACCCACAACACAGCATCAGAGATGGGTACTAGGTCTATCCTGAGCGAACAAGTTGTTAATCGTACGCTAAACAGATTAGGGCCATGTTCAACAAATTTAAATTCCAACTAGCTTGCCACTGTGAAAGAGACCGTATCACATGGAATGATGGAGAGCACATACTGCAAGACTGCCAGTTGTTAGCAGGCCTGAGAAACGAAACCTGGCCTGATAACACAGAGCCTCGAGAGAAGCTGTATGGGGGAGCGAGGGGCAGAATCCTAAAAACAACAGCAGAATTTATGAGAAAATTTGGATCATCGGTCTAGGTGGGGATCGAGAGAGAGAGAGAGAGAGAGAGAAAGACCTCTCTGAGATGTTATTGTAAAGGTAATATTAAACTTTTGACTACTACTTCTTATGTTCCATAACGACCACTTGTTAAACCACTCTTTGTGATTTGTATGTGATCTAACCCTAAGAGCGAGTGTACGTTGTGCTAGTTATGTGCCTACAAGTAGGCCATCACATCCGATCTCTGCGACGCTTTTATTTACTAGGGTAGCTTCACTAAGCTCCACCTCAGTCACCTCTTACGACGTGCCTTGTAGGTTGCAGTGTTACTATTCTTTGCTCCCCATTAGAGCCCCGGCAACCCACGGGCAAAACTTCGGCTAATATTTATGAAAGCAAATGCGCACCCAATGTTTAACTAACATTTATATTCATAGCTTTGTCAAGGTTCATTGACTACGATGAACATCGCACAACTAGCCTTATTTAAACCATATGATAAAACTGTTCCTGATCTCAGTGTAGGTGAGATCGAGTTCCTAGTCCTATTGGAGACGGACGATAAAACGTAGGTCCCTTGCTCACGTTGAGAACTTAAAAGAACCCATAGCGGTTTAAAATCGAGAATAGCAGGCTGGAAATCCGCTGCTCTGGCAAAATTCCTTCGAAAAATTGAAAACTAAATTTCCTACAAATTATTGTCCAACATCTTCTAATTTACACCAGAGACCCTCGCCGGTGTTACGAAGTTCGTGCACTGTTGCTGAGATCTTCCGGTGTACGAAAGAGACCGGAATGTTTATTCCCCGAAGTGCAATGATGATGGTCCTATCAATCAATTAATCGATAAAACTGTTGCTAACAGTGGCGTATTCTCCATGCGTGCTATGTGGGCTGCACACACCTATGCCAGGCCAGAAGGGAAATAAAAATAAAGTATTTATTCTGTTAAGTATTCACAATAATATTTACTATAAATATTTATAGAGTAGCTATAAGTAGCGGTGTACTGTCGAATCTAAGCGACGGTGAAGCCTGTCAATATCTAGGTACGTACGCGTTATTTTCGACTCACGCATGATTTGTGTTTGCGGTATGTTAGGTACCTAGATTATAGGTTACAACCGTTGTCGCATATCTCCGAAAATCGCTCTGTGGTTTCCGTCTTAACGCGAGCTTGTCTTGGTAGACAAACGCCACCTCGAACGTTTTATGAAGCGGGTATGGGTGAGATTGGTGGACAGGTTGTGGTCTTACATAGAGAAAGCGTGCGGGGGGAAATCAGCACTAACAATTGAAGGGCTCGGTGGAAGAACTTTTGAGTACGGTTAGAATGAAGAATACATTTTACGATGCCGTCACAGAGAAGTTTCTGCAAAAGGAAAGAGTGGATCTGATCTTCAAGTGAAACATATAAATGGAAGTATGTACTATTAAAAATATATATAGTTTCCAGTTCAATAACTATCGTTACCGAAACCTGCCCTTCTGGATCTTGTGAAGCATCGACTGAGAGTCAGATACAACAACTGCCCCAGTAAATGAAGTCCCAGAAATCCAACGGAGGGCAGTAGTAACGGCCTCAACCTCCATAAAGTTTCGGTATGAGTGGATGTCGTCTATAGAAGTTTCTAACCTCCAGCGGCTTACGTGGATATACTGTCCTGTGCATGCGGGTGTTTACGGTAATGAGAGAGCGGACAGGCTTGCATCAACAGCATCGATTGTTTGGGAGTTGAAGATGGATAAGGGGATATTCTTCGGTCTCTTCGGGACTCTCTGTTGGATGAGGACACTCAAATCGATGTTGAATCGATCAAGCGATTTAAGCAGTTTGGAGTTACCCGTTGTTCAAGTCGAACTGGATGCCTGAGAGGCAGAGTGAGAGGTGTGTTTAATCAGCGAGCCACAGGAACCATCAGTATGCATACTCTTCGATATCTGTTGGGGAGACTGAGCACCTATAGGTCTGCCCGGAGTGCAATGACGTCAGTTTAGTAACCAATAACCAATAACTATCGTTACGTAATTAAATATAGTTAGCTTTTCAATTAAAAGGGAAAAGAGGTTAAATAGGACGGGCACATATTCATTTGAAGTAGCAGGACACCTATCTAGCATTATCAGGCTACGCCACTGGTTAATGAAGTTGTCACAGTAAAACACTTGCCAATTGACCGTCTTTACTTTACAGATGAAAAATGCCATATATAGGCAAGGGGAAGAGCACATTCCTTTCTCATTAGTCTCTATATATTGACATATGGTTAATAGTATTTGCTAGAAATAACTGCTGCTATCTATTCCCAGTATCATCATCATTGACCTCTTTGTCTCAGGAGACAATAGGTCTTGCGTCACGTAGTATGTTCTGCGCTGAATCACAACGTTTTTTGTGGCTGTAATAGCCTATTCTGGAGTGGCACTTCTTGCCACAGTTTCTGCAGGTAAAACTGGAGACTGTAGCTGATACATATAACCTCTCTGCCATCTGCGCTCTCTTTTGCCTCTACATATGATGGTGTTTTTCTTCTTTTTTTTGAGCCGCCCCTCACTGCCGCTCGCCATGCTTGCCTGTCTTTCGCCAGCATTTTCGCAGTGTTCTTTGTCTATGCCGCATGAAGTTAGATCACGTTTTCAGGTGTCAATGAGGCGTAATAATGCACGCCCATGCTGTCTGGTACCAGTTGCGAGTTGACCATATAGAATGTTATTTGGGATTCTATCGTCGCTCATGCGGCACACGTGTCCCAACCATCTCAGGCGTCGCTGACTCAGCAATGTGTACATCTTGGAATGTTAGCACTGTCCAGGACTTATATATTGGTGATGTGGTCTTGCCATCGGATGTTATATATTCGCATGAGACAGTGCATATGGAAGGTGTTGAGGCGATGTTCTTGTCTAGCATATGTGGTCCATGTCTCACTACCATACAGCAGAGTGATGAGAACACAAGCCTTATATACTTGTGTCTTGGTGTTTCTTGTGAGTGCCCTATTTTCCCATACACGCTTTGCTAATTTAAACATAGCAGTGGAGGCCTTCCAATGCGACAAATTTCATCATCGAGGGAGAGGTTGCTTGCTGATGACAGAGGTATGCAAAGGTGTTGACTACTTCGAGCGTATGATTACCAATTTTGATAAATAGGGCTCTGCTAATATCATGGAACATGATATGTGTTTTCTTCAGGCTAATGGTCAGGCCGAATTCCTTTGATGCTGCAGCAAATATGTCCATGAGATGTTGTAGCCCTTCTTCTGTGTGTGATGTTAATGCTGCATCATGATCATCGGCAAACAGAAGCTCCCTGATGGTGACTCTTTAGACTTCGGTCTTTGCTTTAAGTCGCGCCATGTTGAATAATTTTCCATCTGATCTTGTGTGGAGAAATGTTCCCAGTATATGTAACGGATTATTGATCATTCTGATATGTGACTTCCATCCCACTAAGTATACTACTCCCAACAACTACGTTCCTTTTTAATTCTGTTCATTTCCTAACCAGTTCTACGCAATGTTTACAAATAGTCGTTTCCTGTATGATGGCTGGTGGCGGGCAGTTATCAAAGTGGTTATTTAGACAGTTTGTAATCAACGTAAAATATCACTGAATAGACTTAGATCGATATAAGTTATATTTTACGGCATATATCTCAGGTCACTAATGTCTTAAGATTATGTACTTGAACTGAAAAGACATGCCAAAAGCGAAAACATCGAAAGCTACATTGAGCACTTCATCTTCATCTACGACGTCTGCTAATAATTTAAATAATAGTAATTATCAGGCCGATTCGAAATTAAGGAGCGGGAATTTACGCTTAAATAGAAATGTTATCTGTTTACATAGTTCAAAAGACACTGAATTGCATAACATAAATAAATCGGTCTTTAAAACAAAGCCATGGCCATTGAAAAAACAAACATGTAATTATAATAGCTGTGAAGAACAAAACGTCACAATTCGGCCGCCTGCAACGCCAACAGCTATTGTTTGTAAACAAAAAAGAAATCACAAGCACAGATCAACCAAATCTAGTGACACTAAAAAAGACGTATTGGTGCTTGATAAAACATGCGTTAATGATAAAACTGTATGTAACGGTGAAATATATGGGACATTTACGGATAAAAATGTAAATAATAATGAAGGTGGTACATCCTCTTACAAAACTCCAAATGGAGATGTTTCATTAAACGAAAATGGATTAGGTATGGTTTTTTTTATCTACACATTTATTTTGTTAACTATAATTTAGTTTATATATTTTCCATGATTACATTGACGAGTTATACTAGATTGGTTAATCAATCAACCAGAGTGGTATGGAGAAGTTGCTTGCATGCTGTATGTAAAATGTGCAATGGTACAAGAGTCAAGAGGAATATAATAATTTAAATAATATTCCTCTTTATAGATCATGATCTAATATTTGACAATTTTCAGACTCTTATCCCTGATTAATTGAAAGCACCAGGTATAACTGTACTTTCTATTTTAATATAATACTTTATTGATGACCCAAATAAAATGGCAATTAAATGAAATTCATGGCATAACTTTTATAGGACGTCACCATCAACAACAGTACATGAGTGGTTGATTTTCTTGGCACCACTTGTATGTTCAGTAGTTTGCCATTGCTATCTGAATGGTTAGGTCTTTTTTTACTGTTCATAAAAATCTCCAGGAAAATCTTTGCTTACAAATTTCCCAGCACAGAGTTTGAACCAGGTACTCTTGGGTTGTGATCGAGCTCACTACCGCTATGACTATCATCATAATCAAATAGTTGTCCAGCGATTACAGAAGAATTCATAGCGACAGAGTACCCTGAGAGAGCGTGGACACATGTGTACACCGACTGATCGGCAAAGAAAACGATAAGAAAGTACTCAAACAACTACTGTGCAAAGACAGGGGCACTAAGAATAACCACTGAAATGATCCTAGAGAGAAGCGGCACCCCACATAACAAAGTAGTGATATTCACAGACGCCCTGTCGGCCATCAAGGCACTTAAAAGCTCAACCGGCACAGAGCTAAAAATGATCCTTGGAGTATAAACACTCATTCAAATGTACAGTCATTTAGTGGATCACATTGCAGTATAAGCGGAAACGAAGAGGCAAACAAGCTAGCTAAGGCAGGAGGGCGATTGCTGCAGACTGATTACGAAATCAGCTACGAGGAGGCTAAAACAAGCCTCAGATGGCGATATAGAGAAAAGTGGTTGCAAGACCACCCTCAACACAGTGCCACAGATGGGTACTATGGTCTGTCCCATAGCAAACAAGTTGTCATATTCCGCCTCCATACTGGCCATAACAGACTCCAGTCCCACCTTTACCACAAATTTAAAATTGGCACAACTAGCCTGTGCCACTGCGAGAAGGCGGACATGACGGCAGAGCACCTACTGCAAGACTGCCCACTGCTAGCAGGCCTGAGAAACGAAACCTGGCCGAAAAATACCACGCTAAATGAGAAGCTATACGAAGGGACGGAATTCCTAAAAACAACAGCAGAATTTATGGGAAAATCTGGTACATCAGTCTAAGTGGTGATCGCAAGGAGAAATAGCTTGTCCTGAGCAGAAATTTGCCACCTTAACAGTCCTTCGAAATTTCTCCTCATAGACCAGATGTCCCACCTCTGCAGCAGTCATGCTCAAACCATTAGTTACATCCTGTATCCATCTGCTCCGTGGTCTTCCAGTTCTCTTTGCCGGGATGCCTCCTTTCATGATAGTCTTCTCCAGCCCTTCGTGTCTCTTTATATGTCCAAAATACTTTAAATTTCTTATTTGTAGCATGGCTATAGCTAATTAAAATGCAGAAAGAAGCAATGCCAAACCGTAGATGCTCTGCACATGTACAGCTAGTAGTACAATATTTCAGATTGCTTTTTTTATATGGGGATTAAAGCCTCTTTAAACCAGTCACGCTCCTTTCAACCTAATGATAGACCTTATTTTGGTTATATCACAGTGTAGACCAACAAACATGAAAAATAAGAATTAACTCCTTTTGAGAATCCAAGATAATTTTATATCATTATTTCAGATTGCGAACCAGAGCTGCAATTTTATAGTCAGGAACCTTTACTACACTCTTCTCTAGATGGTGGTTGTGAATGTGATGTCAAGTGGGACCAGCAGTCACCTGGTACTTTTAAACAAGTAAAACTATGTAAGAGTAACAGTTATATAGTTTATCATCAAGTGTCATGCCAGCAAACTAGGTTATCATGTTCTTCCACAACTCTCTGTCTCTTGTTTACTATATCATTACAAAAACAATTTCTTGACAAGTTTGTGATACTTACACAGAAAACGGCGCCCGTGGCCTAGGGTTAGTGACTCGGTCTATTAACCCAGTCGCTCTGAGTTCGAATCACGCTGAGGACAGTTTGGTTGCAAATTGTTTCCGTTGATTTTAACAAAAGGACGATGACACCACCCGCTCAGAAAGCAATGGCAAACTACTGAACGTATAAGTGGTGCCTAGAAAATCAACGACTCGTTACTGTGGTTGATGGCTACGTCCTTTAGGATATGCCACGATTTTCACACAGAAAACATGTCGCTTTTTATTTGCTTCCATTTTCACACTTTCTTTGTTTTTTTCCCCAACATAGCTTTCTTGAAATTTTGCTCATGTTTTTTTGTATGGTGCTTATTTTTGTTTTTTATATATGGTGGTTAAAGAGCATAAAATCAAGGAAAATTAAATGTTTCGGACACATCAAACGACATGAGTGCCTAGAGAAGATAATTTTAGAGGGAATGGTGCCTGGAAGAATTAGAGGAAGACCTAGAAGACTATGGGTGCAAGATGTCATTGACGATCTTAGAATGATTGCTGCCAACTTGCACAGAACAGCACGTTTTTCAGTACTGCTGTCTTGGTAGCCAAGTTCCGGAAGGGACAAGCTACTTGATGATGATGGTTCTTATGTATAATGTTATACAAATTCCCTAACTACCATCCCCATCTTCCTACTCAATGATCCTTTTGTATGTGTTCTGTTTCATTTTCTCTTCTGCTCTTTTTCTTCTTTTGCTCTTTTTCTTCTTTCATTTTGCTGCACCTTCATCTTATCCACTCTCCCACCCCTCCCCAACATTATCCCTTATAAAGTGCTCTTATTTTTTTCCCTAACCATTTTTTTTCTTCACATAATATTTCTTCCACCAATCATCCTTTTTCTTCCTACTCCTCCAATACAGCATTAGAACCAAGTTTAATATATAACAAAGCTGTGTGCTATCAACTTTACTATATAGCTCAGAATGCTGAAGAATGACAGAATAAGATATGTCCAAACTCTTCACCTTTCATACATCTTGTCTGCAAAAGATGTTACATGTGTTCTGGTCACATACTATCTCTAACCAAGAACTGCTTGCACAGTGTTAACAATATAATATGAGCACCATCATCCAAAAGAGACTCTTGAATTTGATCGGACACATGAAATGCATGGAGACTAACTTCGTCATGAAATCTGCACAGATGGATATCAGGGGGTAAATGAAAACGTTGAAGACCCAGAACGATCTAGAGGAAAACAAGAACCGAAAGAAGAAAAAATCACAGCTAGAACAGAATATGGCCTAGGATAAAGAAGAAGGGTGTGCATTTGTTTCTGTCCTGTGATCTCCAGGGGTTTGGGACCAGGTAGGGCCAACAATTTTCGATGTGCACACGATTTGCAGCTGGATTACAGGAAACCCTGATTCTTTAGTTGGTAATCTAAATTATAAATATCTCTGAATTAAGTAAGGTTGCCTGAATGGCAAAGGACAACGGTGATAAGGAAAGAAAACCTTTACGCTAAAATATAAGGCATATTAGGCTTTATGACTACATCAGAATTCATTGCCATCTGCTGGAGAAAACCTATCACTGATGGGTGTGTCTGTAGTACTGTGAGATCAGTTGTATTAATATAAAACTATTCCTCATCCTGTCTTCCTTCAGAGTGATGTCTGTAGCCTGGTACTGGCTGCTATCTTTGTCCGAGTCATTAACATGGAAGTCTAAAAGCAAACGAAAAAGAAAATAATAAAAAAGGAATTTTAATGGTTTTATATCTTCTTTGTATTTTTTGTAGCTAGAGGTCAGTATGGAACTGATGAGATCAAGAAAATTGTATCAATCTTCAATGATGATGTAAGTTTTAATCTCTTTTGTAATCAATCCTCTTTATTTCATTTTTTTTTGCCTTGTAAAAATGGTTCAAATTTTGCAGAAAGTAAAGTCATTTCTGCAGTATCATATTCAACATAATAAAATAGTACTCAAAATGTTTCATCAGTGTTGTTTAACATACGCGAAGAATAGCAAGTTTCACTATTTTACCTGTACAAGACAATGTCTCTTAAACTCATACATCTCTATAGCCCATCAACCTATTGTCAAGGTTTTATAGATAAGATTATACCCTGTGTGTTGTCAGGACCCACTATGGGAGCAAAGAATAGTAGCACTGCAACCTACACAGTTTGTCGTAAGAGGCGACTGGTAGGGGCCTATGGAAGTTACCTTAGTAAATAAAAAGTGTTGCAGAAATAGTATGTGCTGGCCTACTTGTAGGTGCATAGCTGGCACAATGTACAATTGCTTTTAGGCTCGGATCACATACAAATAACAAAGAATTGTTTAACATGTGGTCGATGTGGAGCATTCCAAGAAGAAGAACAAAATGATTACAGACCAATAAGTTATTCTGCATAAAAACTTGAAACAAGATATTATCTGATAACAATTGCTGAGTTTGTTGCAATAAATGTCTAGTTTTATTTCAGCATGTGAAAATTCATAAACTTTGTGTGCGCTCAGTCAGACTTAACTTGCCTACAAAAGATGATCTACTTGTAAAGAAGAGCAGACTTCAAAAGTCTAAAGGAAGGTGAGATGAGATTTTTTCCCTATTGTTTACAGACTTATTAAAAAAGGCTCTAAAGCTGAAGTATTTACTTCACTATACCAGGTTTGACTCCATGTGGCTCAGTCCTTCTATGCAGAAATCGCACACCATTTGACGGGAGTATTGCACAAACTCCGTAGCTCCAACAACAATCATAGGTAGAAAAAATGCACAAGGGAACAGAACGGCATGGTCCGGATTCGAACCCACTACCTTCGGAAGGCAAGGGCTTAACCACTTAGCCCCTCCTTTACAGACTTATTAGTCATGAATGACCTGTCTTTATTGTTGCCATGTTCAAATAAACTATCAATGAATCAAGATATTCAAAACTGTTTCACTCTCTTCAATTACTATTGTAAGACAAAGCTACATTACCTATCATTACAGATCTGGTTTGCCAGCATGCCCAGCGTGTTTGTAGCGCGTTGGACTACGGTGACTAGTCCTCTGTAAGTGCGGGTTCAACTCCGCGGACTGGCAGAAAGCTACAGGTTCTCCAGATTTACGGTGTTTGTGGCACCGAGTCGAAGGGTTACGATGTCCATGACACGAGCGAAGAGCTTTCAGCTCAGTGCTTCTGGATCGAAAACAAAAACAGATCTGGTTTAGAAACATGTGTTTCACAAAATATTTTTCTTTTTGTCTTTAAGAGGTCAGCACACAAACTATATTTAGTGAGTAAACTTTTCTTTTCTCCAATCCTGGTTTGCCTCACAGCGTCAGGATACGAAGAGATTTCTAGAACGAGCCCTTGTGTGCACTTCATAAATCAGGTCCACCTTTTGAGTGACCGGCTTTTTGCTTTGTATTATTGTATCGGAGCAACAGTGCTCTTTGATGAGTACTGTGTGTTGGTAGTCTGCTTATGTGGCCGAAACATTTAATTTGTTATTTCTTGATGTAGTTCAGTACTGATGTTGTACCCACTTTTTCCTGATGAATTCATTTCTCAACCAGGGACTTAATCTCAACCTGACCCGTTCAAATATCCAGGTCTACTTGTAAAATGTGTAATTTCAAACTTCTTAAATCGCTGGATTGATTCAACGCCCTCATCCAACAGTAGGTCACCAAGAGACCAAAGATCATCCCTTATCCATCCTAAACTCCAAATAATCGATGCTTTCAACAAATGATGACCCGATTAAACAATAATGAACCTTAGGTCACAATTTATCCTATTTTTAGAATCTCTATAATTTGAAAAGACACATATTATAACCACAAATGAAATAGTTCAGCTTGATACCAGTGTAGTGTAGATTTGGAATGGTACAGATTCTGGGTATGGCAGGTTGATTGCGAAATAGTAATCTCAATATTCTAAGATTCCTTTTATTGAAGGCAAAATATCAAAACACAAAGTAAGTTAGTTTTACAAAGCACAAAAATAGACTAAAGTAAGCTGGTGACCAAAAGATCTTTATTAAGCAAAGGGTATAATACAACACAGGATACAAGATGGCTGCCTTTTATGGAATACAGGATAAACACATTGGCATAGTCATTGGTTGGATATCTAACTGCCATAGCTAATGAAAACATGTAAATTTAACAACGAAAAATGTAATAAATACGGAAAAACAAATAGAAACAATAATGTATCAGAAAAGCTTAACAGCAGGACATCATGGAAAAATCAGTCAGAAGCACCATTAAAGCTCCCTAACTACGATTAAATTCATAATGGACAAGCGCAAGTAGAAGAATTTAACATCTTGCGGGCCCTTGTCAAGAAAGTCAGAATTTTAGCTACATATGTGATCTAGGCGATTAGAAACAATAGAATGACTTCACCCTAACATGCCATAAGTACTGGTCTGATTCCTAGAAATTGAGTAATATTGTGTAACTTTTAGTAGACATAAGGAAAACTACATATTTTGTGTCTGTAATTTTTGTCTGCAGATTTCCAAGAAAACATCAGCAAAGAGTTTTGAACAGAAAATCTTTGGCAGAGGTGATGAAATGGCTTCATGATAAGACCGGACAACAAAATACAAGTATGTCAGTTGTAAATATTTCAATTAGTTAGGTAATTAGTTAGAACCAAAGTCGCTGTGTTTTTCTGCAAAGTTGCCGCCTCAAGGGGGGCAAAGATTAGTAACACTGCAACCTACAAGGCATGCATAAGAGATGACTGAGGTAGGGGCCTAGGGAAGCTACCCTAGTAAATTAAAAGTGTCGCAAAATCGGAGTGATGGCCTACTTGTAGGTGCATAACTGGCACAATGTACAATCACTCTTAGGCTCAGATCACATACAAATCACAAAGAGTGGTTAACAAGTGGTTCATATGGAGCGGTCGAAGAAGAAGAACTAAAGTAACTATCCTACAGACATACACATTAGTACTCAGTCTCTTTCAACAGATTACAAAATGTATGTATGCTTATAGTTCCGGTCGCTCACTGGTTATTCATGTCTCATCCTTCATAGTGATCCCTGCCAATTCATGGCACACTTGATGCTAAAGTCCTTTTCTCAAGATCACAATTTCACCAAAGGCTTGCACATCTTCATGAAAAATGTCATCCTGGAGAGACTTCACAATGCAACTACTATAGATATCAAATATTTATTCATGCAGTGAGTGAATTGACTAACTTTTCATGTTCCAGATGAAACATGAGACTAACTATCACTCTTCAACAATCCATATTTTGTTACATCATCTTGAGTTTGGCTTCTTTGTCTTACTCGAATAAATAAAATTACCCATAGCCTTTTTCAGACCTTAGGGTATAAAGTACATGTCACTTCACATTTCTAGGCCCTAGAGAGCAGGAGATAGGAGAGCCAATTCCTTTTCTCACATTTGGAACGTAGTGTGTGGGATTGAACCCACCACCCTCTTGTGTCAGAGTCGCTAGGTGAACACTGACGCATTACACTAATCTGTCTGTCCCACTGTCTACCTCTACTATTGCTATTTATTTTGTTTTTCTCCTTCCCACTTCCTCTCATAACAATGTTCAGAGTCTGCTTCCAGCTCACCTGTCCCTAGAAAACTCTTCCCATTTTGGCATGTTTATATCCATAAATTTCCAGTCTTATTTACACAACTATTTGCTGTCATATTTATAAACCCACAATATTTTTACATTTGCCTCATAAAAGAAATATTGCACACTTGAACATTACTGTCCTCCTACAGATATTGTTTTTTAATTGAAAGTCCTTTTTCTTTCTTTTTCTAGCCACAGATAATACAGAAGAATACACAAAGTAGGTCTTAGATAAGTACTCGTGGCTCAATCTTATTGTGTGCTCAATGTTGCTAGTGATATGATATTCATTTCTTTTTCTGATTTGTGTTTTGTTTTCTCTGTAGTAGATGTTAGTAATTTAATTAATTAATTGGGGGGGTGTATTAGGTCTACATTTGATCTTAGGCTCAGATCACATACTGCTAAAACAACCATCGGATGGCGATATAGAGAGAAGTGGTCGCAAGACCACCCTCAACACAGCGTCAAAGATGGGTACTATGGTCTGTCCCATAGCAAACAAGTTGTTATATTCCACCTTCGTACCAGCCATAACAGACTCCGGGCCCACATGCACAACTAATTTTAAATTGGCACAACTAGCCTGTGCCACTGCGAGAAGGCAGACATGGTGGCAGAGCATCTACTGCAAGACTGCCAACTGCTGGCAGGCCTGAGAAACGGGACCTTTGCTGGAAAATACTGAGAATATCATATCACTAGTCTAATGAAAAGCTGTACGGAGGGACGAAGTCCCTAAAAACAACAGCAGAATTTATGAGAAAATCTGGTACATCAGTGTAAGCGGGATCGCATGCGAGAGAGAGAGATATACATGTAGATCACAAAGCGTGTTTTAACAAGTGGTTGATATGGAACGTTTGAAGAAGATAACCCCTTGTTAAGCCACTCTTTGCGATCTGTATGTAATCTGAGGCTAAGAACGACTGACCGTTGTGCCAGTTTTGTGCCTACAAGTAGGTCAGCACATCCGATTGCTGCGACACTATTTATTTACTAGAGTAGCTTCCCTAGGTCCCTACCTCAGTCACCTCATATGATATGCCTTGTAGGTCACAGTGTTACTATTCGTTACTCCCCTTGAGGGCCCAGGCAACACATGGGCGAATATAGTACTAACAATTTGTATGTATTGATCTTCACCAAATACTGATGCTACTATTCCAAAAGGGAACTACTACTTGTATCTATATAGTGAGCTACTACTTCTGGTGTGTATTTACTATATGCTTGTTGATTGTTACTTCCAGCTCAACAGAGATATCAGCTGAACTACCACCAGAAAATCAGGAACAGTATACTGTTACCAGCAGTAACACAAACATCCAGAGCTGCGAGGATGATGATGGGGATTGGTCTGATGAGGATTTCTTCAGTAATAATTCTTTTCTACTTGAGGCTACTCAAAATCCAGAAAAGTTCTTCAGTTCTTCAAGCAGCACTGCTGCTGTTTCTGACATTTCTCCTCCAGACGATGATGTGTGCTCAGGAGATATCCACCAAATAGTTGAGAATGACAAATTGAATTCTTGTGGAATGCAGTTGACAAATGAATCTATTGTCTCAACAGATAAGTTCAATGATTTGTTGGTCATTCCACATTCTTTTATATCAAACCCACCTTCAGCTCTCAACATGACAGGATTGTATTCTTCCTCATCACTACTGGATATCACTGTCAATAAGTGTCATTATTATCAAAGACAAGACTTCTCTAAGAATTATTTACCTGGTAGGACACCTGTCAATCACTTAGCTAATCATGGTAACAAAACTGTCAATCACTTGGCTAATCCTAGTAACACAGCTGTCAATCACTTGGCTAATCCTAGTAACACAGCTATCAATCACTTAGCTAATCCTAGTAACGCAGCTGTCAATCACTTGGCTAATCCTAGTAACACTACTGTCAATCACTTGGCTAATCCTAGTAACAACACCACTGTCAATCACTTGGCTAATCATAGTAACAACACAACTGTCAATCACTTAGCTAATCATAGTAACACAGCTGTCAATCACTTAGCTAATCCTAGTAACATGTTTGCCAATCACTTGGCTAATCCTAGTAACAACACAACTGTCAATCACTTGGCTAATCCTAGCAACAACACAACTGTCAATCCTTTAGCTAATCCTAGTAACACAACCGTCAATCACTTGGCTAATCCTAGTAACAACAGAACTGTCAATCACTTAGCTAATCATAGTAACACATCTGTCAGTCACTTGGCTAATTATAGTAACACAGCTGTAAATCACTTGGCTAATCATAGTAACATGATTGTCAATCTCGTAGCTAATCATAGTAACACAGCTGTCAATCACTTAGCTAATCATAGTAACACAGCTGTCAATCACTTAGCTAATCCTAGTAACAACACCACTGTCAATCACTTAGCTAATCATAGTAACACATCTGTCAGTCACTTAGCTAATCATAGTAACACAGCTGTCAATCACTTAGCTAATCATAGTAACACATCTGTCAGTCACTTGGCTAATTATAGTAACACAGCTGTAAATAACTTGGCTAATCATAGTAACATGACTGTCAATCTCTTAGCTAATCATAGTAACACAGCTGTCAATCACTTAGCTAATCATAGTAACACAGCTGTCAATCACTTAGCTAATCCTAGTAACAACACCACTGTCAATCACTTAGCTAATCCTAGTAACAACACCACTGTCAATCACTTAGCTAATCATAGTAACACATCTGTCAGTCACTTAGCTAATCATAGAAACACATCTGTCAGTCACTTAGCTAATCATAGTAACAAGTCTGCCAATCTCTTAGCTAATCATAATAACAACACAGCTTACTTGAAAGATTTAACTAAACAACCATATATAACAAGCACTGCACTAAGTAGTGATGACAGTTTAGTTACTTCTTCTTGTTCGACACATGTAACCTCACTCAAAACTAAGTGCTCAATGAACATGAACCAATATGTGAGTCCAAACAAACAATCTAACATAGTGCATCCACCAGTTAGTGCATCTTGCCAGACAATTCGAGGAGATATGTTATCAACAGAAACCAAACACAGCTGGAGGGGTGATGGCAATGAAAGTTCTAATCTGATCTCATCATTCAGAGATACACTTAGTTTTGATAAACCACAATCACACACTAGCAATGTAAACTCACTAGATCAGACAAACATTATATCATCAGTACAGGATTTGTCAAACTGTCCTGCTAAATCAGTAGCAGATTTAAATTATAGACCATTTAATGTTAAACCAGAAGAAACTAACTCTTTGACATGTATCAAACCTTGTCCATACATGACAACCAAAAATATACAAGACAGTATAACTAACACAGAGTCGTATGAACTACGTCACACTGATGCTATCATCATACCTAATGATTCTGTGGCACAAGAGGATGACTTTGGTGAAAGTCTTCCTGATGATGTTATGCAAACGCTGATGAAAGTTGAAGAGATTTTAGACAGTCACGCTGATAATACATCCACATCTATGAATGCATATTTATCCAGTTTATGTAAACATAAAGCTTCAGTGTTTGACTCGAACCTGGACTCAGTTACAACACAAGTACCCGACAACATTGCAGCAGATGAGTTGTCAAACATTATATTAAAAGAAGCGAATAATAGCATATCTTATGTTCTCAGACCAGATATCAAACAGACCAGTAAGACACAGCTCACAAAGTCTCTGTGCTATCCTGAGCATCCAACAACAAATGTTAGAAGCCCACGTTGTAGACTGTCACCAAAACAGTTCACTTTTAAGAAGATAACACCTGTACAGAGAAGCTCTCTTAAGTCCGTGACGATACCAAAACACAGCCAGACATCTTTACATAGTTCATGCAGTCCTATCAAATATTCTAAGATTGATGATGTTTCACTTACTGAAGGTAAGACATTACAGAGAAGGTTTTGATGTCAGGACATTTTATAATTTATTTTCATTATCAACCTTTTTTTTCCCCAGCAAAGCCGGTCACTGTGGGTAAGTGGTTAAACCTTTGCCTTGCATTGCAAACGCTGTAGGTTAGAATCAGACTGCTCGTTCTGTTCACAAGTGCACTTTGTTTGGCAGAGACCTCTAGGATTGTTGCAGCAGCTAAGGAGTTTGTGCTTGTGCAATACTTCGGCAGGGGGCACGCCACTCCTGTGGAGAGGGGCCAAGCTATATGGGGTAAAAACCCAGTGCAATGAAGTCAATCCTTTGGCTTTAGATCTCTTTATTTAGTTCTCCTAGCTTACTTAGTCACTCCATTTCTACTATAGGGTGTAGAGGTCATCTAGAGAGAATTTTCTGTGCCTGGATTCAACTGCCAACTTGTAGTTTTCAATTTCTGATGGAGTAATTCTCTATTCTACTCAGCTGGGAATAATTCACCTCAGTTAGAAAAAGTTTAGTCATAACTAACACTGAAATGTGTAAATATTCTACCACTTTCAGCTAACTAGCTTAAAATTCATTCAAACAATATTTTTTTTTAAATTACCAAATATTTTCACCATCTTCTATCGGGAACCCTCACTGGTTCTACAGAGTTTGTGCACTGCCCCTGAGACCTTCATGTGTAAGAAAGAGTTCGGAGTACACATGGCTACTCACCAAAGTGCAATGATGATGGTCCAGTCAATTAATCGGCTTAAGGTGACTAAGCACAGTCTAATGTGTAAATAATTTACCACTAAAACTTTCAGCCAACTGGCTTAATGTGACTAAGCAACTATGGGACATCTTGCAACACCTATGGTGCAGATAATCAATTTAAACTAGTTTTGCTATCTGTTGGGAAAGTCTGAATTCTGGCGGTATGTCAGCTCTGCATGTCTCAGCCTCATACAGATTGATGCTAACATGATACGTGATGAGAAAATTAAGCGGAACCACATGGGGCGCCAGTCAAAAAATACTTTAAAATATTTATCAGCAGGGCATACGCCACACCTGGAAAATGGGTCAGCTGCATGGTGTCCAGCATCAAATACCACATTAGGAGAACTGGATAAGGTGCAAAACCAGGCACTTCGTGTCATCACAGGAGCAATGAAATCAACACCAATAGTGGAGATGGAAAGAGTGGGGGAATACAAGCACTGAGAGAACGCAGAAACACAAAAGTGATGATGCAGGCAGAAAAGTCTCTGAGTATACCAAGCCATCCAATGGAAAACAGATTCCAAAATCTAGCATTGGGGAGGCTGAAAAGAAGCAGCTTTATTCATCAGGCTAAAAGACTGAATAGGCAAACTTCAGACCTACCAAAAGTTGGCATTCCCTAAAGTCTGTGCCAGAGCAAACCCCTTGGAGAGAGGAGACTGAACCAGAAGTATGTATCCAGACAGAAGTTAAAGGAATACTCGACAAGGATGAGCAGAACAGCATACAACGCAAGACAGTCACTCTCAGTTTACTTGATGAAGAATACCCACATGATCTCTGGGTCCGGGTATACACGGATGGGTCAGCAGAAAATGCAGTGAAGAATGGAGGAGCAGGAGTGTACATAGAATACCCAAACAACGCTAGAGATGCGATTAAAGTACCAACGGGAAATTCTGTCACAACTATGATGCAGAAATTCAGGCAATCAAGGTGGCAACTGAAAAACTGTTGAATACCAGACCGATCCTCAACCTGTTGTATTTTTGACTGATGCAAAATCAGCACTCCAAATACTCCAGTCCAGAAAATTGCCAGGTCTACAGACCCTGTCTAAATTGTCCAAGCAGCACAGGATCATCTTGCAGTGGATACCCTCTCACTGTGGAATAACAGGAAATGAAACAGCAGACCAATTGGCCAAGGAAGGTGCTGCAGGAGAGCAACCAGATGTGCCAGTTACCTACCACCAAAAGAAAAGGATGATTAAATCAATGAGAAAGTCACAAATACCAACACAAGACGATTACTATAATATAGAGATTGGAACAAGTTGTCATTCTGCGCCTAGAACAGGACACAATCTCTCGCAGCCACATGTATACAAAATTCAAGATTGGCAATTCAGCCATGTGTCACTGTGGACAGGCAACCAGACTGCAGAGCACATACTTCAAGACTGCCCCGAATATGATACACTGAGGCAAACTCACTGGCCTAACGAAACAACACTCGACATAACGCTACACGGACCTCTGTGTGAGCTACAAAAGACAGTGAAGTTCATACAAGAGACAACATTGAATATATAGACATATTTCAAGCGAACGAAAGGAAGGAAGGATGATACGTGATTGGTGAGGCTGTATTCTAATCGCACCTTGTCTTCCTATGTTGAAAGAAATTAATGGTAGATCATTTATTTTCACTTCTAAAAGTGTTTCTATCTATTTCTATATCCTCTTCGTGTCCCAATTGACACATAAGGCTTTCACAAAAGACTTCCACTGTTGCCGTTCTGCTGCTTTTCTACCAACCGTCTCCCACGTCAGGCCACACTCCTATAACTCTCTCCACTGTTCTTCTTCATGTTTTCTTTGGACGTCCAGGCCTTCTCTTCCCATCCGCTGTCCATCTGAGAGCTGTTCTAGCCAATACCCCCACTGGCATATGACATACATTAAAAGTGTTTCAGGGATGTCAAAATATTTCAAGAATTTAAGAGTATGCTGATTTCAAGGATCTTAGATCTGTCCACTTGATCACATCAGTCAGGATAGTTAATGATCTGACACTCCATTGAAGTTGTGTGAACATATGACGGTGATAGTTACTTTTGTTGTTTACTGCAGTGAATGACTCCAGACAGCTACAGATGTAGAGATAAGGAATCTAATTGATAAGAACATCTACCCAGGTGACTTCATCTAGACGAAATAATTGATGATTCAACAGGGTCTGAAGGACAGTACACAAGGAAAGCCATGCATTCAATTCAACCACTTCAAACATGACATTAGAGTTAGTGGCTACCTTTGAAGAAATTTTGTGATATATATAATTATAGTAACAGATGATTCACAAAGTCAAAACAGGAATGGGGAGATGAAAGGGTGAGACTGGGATCAGAGAACTGACCTTTATTTTTGTCACTGAGCAGGATAGTTTGGATGAGCCTTCTATATAATTATGCTTGTTTTATTTTCTAACTAAAACAATAATAGTTGTACTGAGCCTTCTATATAATTATACTTGTTTTATTTTCTAACTAAAACAATGATAGTTGTACTGAGCCTTCTATATAATTATACTTGTTTTATTTTCTACCAAAGCAATGATAGTTGTACTGAGCTTTCTATATAATTATACTTGTTTTATTTTCTAACTAAACAAATATAGTTGTACTGAGCCTTCTATATAAGTATACTTGTTTTATTTTTAACTAAAAAACAATAGTTGTACTGAGCCTTCATATAATTATACTTGCTTTATTTTCTAACTAAAGCAATAATAGTTGTACTGAACCTTCTATATAATTATACTTGTTTTATTTTCTAACTAAAACAATGATAGTTGTACTGAGCCTTCTATATAATTATACTTGTTTTATTTTCTCACCAAAGCAATGATAGTTGTACTGAGCTTTCTATATAATTATACTTGTTTTATTTTCTAACTAAAACAATGATAGTTGTACTGAGCCTTCTATATAATTATACTTGTTTTATTTTCTCACCAAAGCAATGATAGTTGTACTGAGCTTTCTATATAATTATACTTGTTTTATTTTCTCACCAAAGCAATGATAGTTGTACTGAGCCTTCTATATAATTATACTTGTTTTATTTAATAATTAAAACAATGATAGTTTGTACTGAGCCTTCTATATAATTATACTTGTTTTATTTTCTCACCAAAGCAATGATAGTTGTACTGAGCCTTCTATATAATTATACTTGTTTTATTTTCTCACCAAAGCAATGATAGTTGTACTGAGCTTTCTATATAATTATACTTGTTTTATTTTCTAACTAAAACAATAATAGTTGTACTGAGCCTTCTATATAATTATACTTGTTTTATTTTCTAACTAAAGCAACGATGGTTTGGGATGAGCTTTTTACACCTAGCCAAGTCAAGTGTTCTCCAGAAGAGATTGAACACAAAAGACAAGCAGCTTTGAGCAGAAGGAGTCAGCGACTTAGTCATATGAATCAAACTGCTAGAAAAGTGTACAAATAGACATCTCAATTTATTTGGAAGACTGACAAGTGATAGGAAATCTGGTATGTTTCCATCCTGCTACTGTATATCTGTCTCTTTTTCCAACAGTTTGTTAAAGAAAACTCATAGCAAAGAAGTGATCAAGGAATAATTAACAGTACTTGTCTTGCAGCAACCAATATTCAGTTTTTTACTTTTAACTTTAATCAAATGGTAGTTACACAACTTGTTGAAAGAAGTAAAATGTGATCTAATACTGGTGACATCTTTAGCAATTTGTTTAAAGGATCTAAAGCTGAAGGATTGACTTAACTGCACCGGGTTTTACCCCATAAGGCTCAGTCCCTCTATGCAGAAATGGCACGCCACCTGCCAAGAATATTGCACAAAGCATGCACCCTGTATCTCTGGCAACAATCCTAGGAATCTCTAGAAAATGCCATTTATTTTATGGTACTTGTATATGGTTGCAAACCTAATGGACATTCTTTGTTAACCCCACTCTAACAACCTGATTGCAGTCCACCTATCTTCCCAAGTATAAGACGCTAGGTTACACACAGACCACAGAGATCTGTAACTCTGCAATTCAAGAATAAAATATTAGCAGCTATATATTGGTATGTCATGGGACATAGATTGTTCTGTGCATAAATTGACAGAACCTGGAGATAGAAGTACAAACCTGCAAAATTGAATTTGATGAGTTGAAAGGTGTAGATGTCGTTGCTTTGCTGTAAACATAGCACAATATATGTACGCTATGTACTACCAGCTTGTCTGGAGTATGTTGTACTATTCCTAAAATATATAGAGTATTAGCTCTTTGTACTCAGTTTCATGGGAGATTGAGGGAAGATTGAGACAGAATAGTTTAGAGAAATAACTTGCAGGCCCCATGTAACATATAACGTCGAGAAGAATATATATATATATATCAGCTCGATATAGAATATACTTATTCAAAATGAAGCAATCTTGTTGGGTGCTCTTGTGACTATCTCAGCCATTGAATCACCAACAATTGTAGGACAGCATTGATAGTCTCCATCCTCATACTGAGAACAGTTGTCCTACATGCTTCATTCATTTCGACATTGACCCTTCCATATGTGTTGGCTAATAAACCTCTTGCTGTTCATATTAATTTGTAAGTGTTTCTATACTTCATCATGGTGCCTTTTGTAAACAAATTGAATAGTTACTAATTTACTTGTTCTGAAATATGTTATGTTTTGTTATGCAATTGACGTCATGGCGCATTGGCCATTTCCATTTATTTCGCTGCAACAGCCATCCCAAAGTCCACTTGCTCACCATACCCATGAGAAGTTGATTAGTATATCTTCTCTCTCTATCACCACAAAGATGACACTGTCTGGCATGTCCAAACTTAACTCCCAGTTTTCGCAATCAGTCCAATGTCTGAGACTCGGCCATATCACATAAATGAGTGTGCACCACATTGTCTATACTTCTACCAGCTTGAGTCCAGGAATTGTATGGAATAAAGTCAGCAGATTCGTTGTCCTGCACTTCAGCATGTCCAGGTATGTAGAGCCAAGTCATTGTCTTGAGATGCGACCTCCGGATGATATCCACCCATTCCACTTCCAGATTCAATCCTTTGAAGCATATTCATCGAGTCTGATATAATAATTGTATGGGTGGCCTGTTGCTCAGCCACCTATAAGCGAGCCCTGGAGGCAGCAGTGATCTCCATAGTCGTGCTCGATCTTCTTGTCTCGAAGGCATCACAGTCCTCATTAAGTGTACTTCCACTTCTGAAGTATGGATGGTTCATAAGAAATCATGAATTGTATTTTAGGGACAATGAGTCAGCACCCTCGCTATGTGTTGCCGGGGCTTGCAAGGGGAGTAAAGAATAGCAACACTGCGACCTACAGGGCATGTCGTAAGAGGCGACTAAGGTAGGGAAGGCGCCTGTGTGCTGCCGGGGTCAGAAAGGGAAAAAAGAAAATACAGCAATGTGTACCCGCCAAGCATGTCATAAGAGGTGGCTAAGGAGGGTGGTGCTCGCTACCTCACCCTGTAGAAAAGACAAGCTAAAAAAACGTCAACAAACGTGGAAAGTACAACTATGTGGAAAGAATTGGAAGGAAGGCTAGAGAGAAAGGGATGAAAGAAGTTTGTTGAAGACCTGTGCTCTGTTGGGAGTTGAAAGGTGAAGAAGAAGAACCTGCAGTAGTCTTGTTAATTCATAATTCTTGAATTTCCTGTTATTTTTGTCTGGTCACATGCAGTTCACAAAATATATTTTTAAAATTGTTCACAATGTGATATGTTGATTTTTAAAACAGTAATTTAAAATAAAAATATGTTTTTATTCTTCATAAGTAGTTCTGTCTTATTTTTTATGTTTGTTGGTCTATGGATAGTATCACCAAAATAGATGAAGCATTACTCAGCGCAGACCAACAAAATGAACTGCTCTTTGCTGACGACCAGTGTTTATTCCATAATAATATTGAACAGCTTCAAGAACACATAAACTTACTCAACAATAGCTGCCTCAAATACAACATGAAGATCAACATTCAAAAGACAGAAGTCATGACTATAAGCAGAGAACATAAAGATATCAACATAAAAATAAATGACAAAACGCTAAAGCAGGTGAGAGAATTCAAATACCTTGGAAGTATCTTCACATCTGATAGTAGACTGGACAGAGAAATCGAAACTAGAATCCAGCAAGCCAACAACATTACATACCAGCTACCCCAATTTTGAAACACCCAGCTATTCCAGTAGTGACTAAAAGACAGATTATAAATTCAATCTTTATACCAACACTGTGCTACCAGAGCCAAACATGGGTACTGACAAAAGAACAAGAAAGGAAAATTACCACATGCGAAATGAGATGCCTGAGGAAAGCAGTAAATAAAACAAGAAGAGACCATATAAGAAATGAGGAAATTAGAAGAACAGTCGAACAACACCTGCTATTAGATTTATTGAAAACAGAGACTCAAATGGTTTGGCCACTTGGTCAGAATGAACCTGAATACACCAGTTGCAAGAGCGTACAACCTGAAAATGGAATCATCAAGAGGAAAGGGCAGACTAAGAAAAAGATGGGTTGATGGAGTTACAGACATCTTAAAACTCCACAATACCACACCATATCAAGCGACCAAGCGTGCATTATCTCGGAAACCGATCATCAGTTAAACCTGCTACGCCTAGCGGCAAAAAGCAGAGAAGGACAAAAGAAAGAAAAGAAAGTTGGTCAACTCGATCTAATATAACCAAAACAAGACTTATTTTTCGGTTGAAATGGTTTTTCTCAGATTAATGAAGCTTCAATTCTGTAAATGTTAAACAAACATCTTCTACATCTTTCCGAGTCTTTAAGGTTCATTGCTGTACTTAGCAATGATGATACACAAATACTGGAATAGACAAAATTATTACGCCCCTGTGACATATAATTTTTAACAGTCACGTGGCTTGATATAACAAACGGGTCAATATGCAATTCCAGGACAACGGCACGCCAGGATTAGTGAGCTGGCACTAATCAAGATCCTACTCCACGTGGTGACCCTGAAACAGACAGGGATCATGTCTGGCAAAGCGGTGTAGGAGAGCTACTCTGATATAAGTAGGATGCAAGAGCAGTTACGCTAAACGAAATCTACTCGCAAGATAGACGAGAAGAATCCCAGAGTGACTGTCTCTCCCGGCCAATGGGAAAAGCGAAATACATTTAAAAACGAATCGTAAGAACTCACACGGTACGAGTCGTCAGGAGGCACATATTCACGTCCCCTCGAAGTAATGGTCTTTGCCAGCTCTCGGCAAGAATCGGAAAAGGTGCAATGTGAGGTGACGACACAAGGAAGTTTACTCGTACAAGCAGCGCAGGTATATCTATTGGAAGTGAAGCAAATCCTAAAGTTGTTTTAGCGTCTAACGAAACTGCCTTCTGTATTTCTGTCAGGTTGTTCGCTGGGCAGTGAGTTTGCCTCAGTATATTCTGCAGTCTTGAAGTATTCTCTGCATTTTCCGGTCAAACTACTGACATGGCTGAATTGTCAATAAATTTTTGTAAACTGGGCACATGTGGCTGGGAGTCCATTGTGTCCTGTTCTAAGGCGCAGAATGACAACTTGTTCTAATCTGCTCATATTATAGTAATCGTCTTGTGTTGGTACTAGTGGCTTAATGATTGATTTAATCATCCTTTTCTTTTGGTGGTAGGGAACTGGCACACCGGTTGCCCTCCTGCAGCACCTTCCTTGGCCAGTCGGTCCGCTATTTTATTGTCTGGTATGCCCGAGTGGTTACCAGGGCCCAAATTTGGGGTGTAAAGAATAGAACCACTGTTACCTGCCACGCATGTCGTAAGAGGCGACTAAGGAGGTTTGGCTGAAATCGGATGCATGTGTCCTAAACGTGTAGAAGCCTATGCGTTTAGGGGCCTACTAAACCAATGTGCAACGTATACACGTTCTTGGCAAAGATCAAACATATCACAAAGAGTGATTAAAATTGACCGTAAAGAATGAACGCAAAGAAGAAGAAAGATTGTCTGGTAGTCCACAGTGAGAGTGTATCCACTGCAAGACGACCCTGCGCTGCTTGGACAGTTTAGACAGTAGGGTCTGTAGACCTGACAATTTTCTGGACTGTAGTGCTTGGAGTGCTGATTTTGCATAGGTCAAAAATACAACACGTTGAGGATCTAGTCTGGTATTCAACAGTTTCTCAGTTGGGGGCAGGTGATGTTTGGCAAACGATAAATCTAAGTTGCGCTGATAGCGCCTAATGAAACAACGCTCTACATTATTTGTGTGCAGCCCCAGTCCAGTGTTTCCCGGGCCAGGGAAAATGCAGAGTAGAAACTGAAAATTGTCAAGTGCCGACACGCGTCTTGAAAAGGCTGAGAATGTTCCTACTACGAAATAAACTCAACGTGGTCAGAAAAATAAGGCCGACATTGTAAAGATTTGACAGGTTGTCCAGATCCAAACATTGGCGAAGGCCGACACTTTTTACGGTGTGTTACACGGGTAAGATGCCGTCCCAGGTCAAGCTTATGTGCCCCAAAAGACTGAGAAATGTTCCTAATCCGGAACGACCTCACATAGTCAGAAAGGGTGCACAGTGTAGACATACTCTGTGGTGTAGATCATAAAGCCCAAATATACAGCGAAAAATGATAGTAAAAGAACAATGAATACACAAAGCAGCCGACAAGTGACCGTTCCAATGATCAGTCCTAGACGGGTTGTAAATGTTCCTATACCAGAACTACCTCACCCAGTCATTTGCAAAGTAGGAAGTGCTCTTTGGCGTAGATCCAAGCCAAAATATACGGCAAAACGGATCATTAAAGAGAACTTGTATAAATGAAGGGGAAGTGTTAGGGACTGACTGTCATCAAGATACTCCAAACACTTCCCGTAGGAGAAAAAAGGTAACCCTGACCTACACCGTCTATGGTACCATACACAAAGTGGGGGCCTAATTTTAACAGGGTTTCAACATCAGTTGTTCTTGTTAAAGATCAATTATATATCACAATAAAATTGATAAAATTGGCCGCGAAGAACAAACTCTAAGAAGAAGAAGAAAACATAACAGACTTCAAACTGTTTATGTGTACTGGTTATATGTGTAACTGTTATATTTGTAAACTGTGGTTATATGTACATTTGCCGTAAAATGAGGTTAAGACAAGAATAATAAAAAATATTTATATGTATACAAGTTACAAGACCTGCATATCAAGGAGCATTGGCTCATAAATAACATCATGTCCCTGAAGATGAAATATTTTGCAAAGTTAAACATTATAGTGGTTTGGAGAGAATATTAATGAAAGTTATAGTTTCTGGAGTACGAGGCAGGGGACGATCAAGATGAAGGTGGCAGTAGGACATCAAGAAACATTGAACATGAAACCGCAGGAGGAGGGAGAACTAGCTAGAGAGAGAGAGTTTTTTTTCAGGCTGGCTTTGATAAAAGTGACATTTCACAAGGGACATGCTACTACTTGTTATATTCACAAAATAGATGAGACTGCAGTAAAACTATTTGATTGGCAAAACATGTAATCACAAAGTACTGTAGTTTACAAATTACAAAAACAATGACAAAATACAGCAACGTTTCGACCAACAAGGCCTTTATCAAACAAACGAACAACAGGAGTGACAAATTTAAAAAAACAAATGGACGACTAAATACAAACGTTTCTAATGAAAATCTAGGAATAAAAACGAATAACGAAATAAATGTAACACAAAAACACACATAAAAACTAGAAATAGAACGGAAGAGAAACAATGAAAAATCTAGTAAATATATAACTTGAATACATGCAACATATACCTATATATATTACAAGGCATGGGAAGAAAAAGTACTAAGAAGCATAGGAATGTAATACGGTCGAAAGGGTCCCAAAAGAAATCAACCGATTCCCCAGAGAAAAGGGATGCGATCACCGAGGAACATGATGGGGAGGGTTTGGGACCTGACACGGAGCCCTAAATGGCCAGTATCATTGAAATGGGTACAGGGGTCACGACATTTTTTGTCGTCGGTTGGGCAACTCACTGGTCTTGCCCGTCCGCCGATATGCATTGTAACACCGCACAGATAACATGATGATTAGGGGACCGAGGGAAACCATCCAATAAGAAACGGGAAAGGAAAAGAACAGTACGCGTCTGTACATATAACCCCTTTTAAATCGAGGGCCACACTGACGGGCCAAAAGAGTCTGATTTTGGGTTTTTAATGCGACTGTGTACCAACATATCCTTAAGATTTTGCCCCGTCTGTAAGCCACCAATTTAAATGTTTTAAACCCCGTTTAATGGTTTAAATTGTTTTATTCCACTTTTCCATACTTGTGTCAACTTTTGACATTACTATCACCATCCCCATCCCCCATCACACATCAGTTTACCCTATGATGCCAATTTTCGCCATACCCCCCCCCCTTGTCGTGATTTTTCCCTTTTGCAGCCTTGCGCCTTGCGCTTTGAGCGAGGACGATGATTTTTTTGGAGAGCTCGGAGATGTTTGATTTCTTCAGGCCCCTTCCCGGAGAGGGTGTTTTCTGGCTATGCATCGAGTTCAGAAAATCACCGCCAGTGGGCCCTCACCAGCCAGCATGGGACACAACCTGACAGAGTAAAACTTATCTTAACTTCCCCCCATAGTTCACTGTTGAAAAGTTTTTTTCCCGTCATTGTCTACCCTTTAAGTCACATTCTAGCCCCGTTTTTTTACAAGATGGTATTTTTACAGACCATGTTAGCTAACAACCCTGGAGGCAAATTTCCCTGACAGCACAGTAAAAAAACCTAAAAAGAGAACTTGCTCATCTTTCAAAAAAGGCAAAAATTATTTTGCAGGGATTCCATCTCACTGTGGCTCTATTATATTTAGCCCCAGGGCTTGTATAGAAAAGTGATTCTGTAAAAAATAATCTTCCCCTGCAGGTGTTTTGGGGCTTATTCATGTGCTATGTTGCCACGAACCAAGAGTTCGTTTTTAGGGAACAATTTTCCGGGGGGCCCAAACAAAAATCTAAAACCACGTTTTTCCCGGCCCCAACAAAAAAAAATAAATTTTTGGTCGAAGATTTTTGTATTGTCATTGTTTTTGTATTGTAAATCTCTAGTATTTTGTAATTTATTGTTAAAATGTTTTTACGTGTTTCGCCAACCGGGGACAACCACTTGCACAACTAACTCAATTTTAGGAAAAAAAATGAAGGCAAACCCCCAAAACAATATTATTTTATGGTTATTATTTATTCCCATTATTTTCATAATTTTATACTATTTTTTTATAAAATTGGGGATTCAATCGATAATTAAAAAAGGACTATTTGAGCAGAGTCCTCTTTATCTGGGAAGTAGTTTCTGCAAGAAGAAATATCTTCCGGCTGAATGAAAAAGACATTGTTTTTTCAATTATCAGAAAGGGGTCAAAGGTCGCAAGACATCTTATGTAGGAACTTAAACTAGCCCAGAAAAAGTGCAAAAATGCTTGAAGTATTAAAGGCAAAAAGAAGTTTAGTATATATAAAGTTTTTTTTAAAAGGAGATATTATATGATAAAGGGTTGTTATATTAATTTGATATAATATTTTTATTTTTGTGTTATAATTTTAATTTTAAAAAATAATCAGGGAAGTTAAAAGTAATAATTTCGAAAAAAAAATTTCAAAATAATAAGTACACGTTAATTTTTTGGTAGGGCCGGCTTACTCCCCTCCCGGGCATATAATTTGGGGGGAAAAAATTATGAATTTAAATTTGACTGTGTATGATATTTAGGTTATATATCAACTTTCAAAACAATCGATCTGTTGAAAGTAATAACTATGAACAAAAATGTCAAAATAATATGTACAGGTTCTCAATATTTTTGGGGGGGCCCGCCCACTGGCCCAATGACGAGCCGCCCCGAAGGGAAACCCTCGACGGTGACGAAGTACACTTTTTTTGAGATAAAATACACGAGTGTTTTAGATTCATTGAGAATGATCCAGAAGGTGGGGTCTGGTTCGGAGAAGACAATGACTTAAATCAGACAAGTGTCACCATTTTGCCGAATTATTTCTTCGTTCAGGGCACACGGGGGAGATCAAAAGACAGCGAACAGATTGACTGACTCTGTCACCATATCGGGGGAAACTCCCAAAGAATAGAGCGATTCTGAACGTCCTTATAAAGCATGGCGCAAAGAGAACGTCATCTAAACCCACCCACGTTAACTGCGATTGAGGGTTTGATTGAAGAGAGACAAAAATGCATATGTGTAGGCTACAATCAACACGAGGGTAGGCAGTTGCTGGGCTGTTGGGAATGGAGATTGGGGCACCCTTGGACATGTCCGGAAACAAAAGAGATTCCAAACTGTAAGGGTAATTATGGTTTTAAATTTTCTTTAACCCCAAAAGTGAAAAACTATATACCGCAAGGGTATGCAGTCAGGGGAGATTTAAATAAAATGAGCTGATATTTACGTTGATAACGTTATGCAAGATCCATTTTAGAACTTTCAAAATCACGTGCACAAGTTTGTTTTGTGAATAGTAATTATACTTTTAACATTTGTATTTTAAAAACAAAAAAGTAGGATTTTCGTTTGATTTATTTTAAAAAACGAAAACATTTGTTAGCAAAATTGTTATACTGCTTCTCATGAGAATATATGTACCAGGGCCCATGCACCATTTAGTAATTTACATTGTTTAGCAGTTAGAAATTATTTTAGAAAATTGCAGTTAGTTGCATGAAAGTGTAACAAAGATTTACCGATCCGCGACACTGACTTTACTGAGCAGTCTGAGCCGGAACGAATTCGACTTTTCAACAAATGCCCGCCATCAGTCAGGAGACAGTCAGTTTTGTTGTTAAACAAGTAAACCAAACGTGCTTAATTTAACATTCATCAAATAGACATGTTTTCACCACGGACACCCGGGAGAAGAGGGAGACCTTCCCATTTACACATTCTTTAGTCCCGAAGTGTAAAATATCAAGCACAACCCAAGACGCAACTTGAGGTAGATTATTTCAATAAATAAAATTATAAAATAATAATAAATAATTTTAAAATTTTATAATAATTTATTTCATTCATTCATTCAATTTGAAATTGAATATAAACTAATAACTAAATACTAAATTAATTTCTCTTTCATTCTCTCATAAGCTCCGGGTACATTATTTAATAATAATTTATTATCATCATATAAAATAATAAATCAACCATTTTCCAACTCAAGTCTTCCATCGTTAGCTATCTAAATTATTCTCAGCTCTTCCTTTTAGACTTTCCTGTGAAAGTCAAAGAAGTGTGTTGTTTCGTTGTTCAACTTGTTGTGTTCCATATTCCATTCATGATTCTCTCTCGCGATCGTTCTTAGGCTGCTTTTATCATTCTATTGTGATATATAAGCAGCAAACATAAAAACGGATGTACGTGCACATACTTCAGTACTTATTGAGCTCAGGTGCTTATCCTTCGGTGGTGTGTTCGATTTCAACCACAGTTTACTAGGTTCGCTCTCCTTTAGCCTTTGCTGTCCCCAGCCAAAACCCGTAGCAGGCTGCTATTTTATTTTAGGGCAGCGATCCATAGACGGCCTGCCCTCCGGCGATGATAGTCATCTGCCCAGCAAACCGGCCGTTTGTGGACTCTTGGTTTGCAGCCCGTCCAGTTTTGTGTACGGTTTGCTCCGCTAGCCTTTGATTGTCCCCAATCAAACTACAAGGCATCAGTAGTTCCTCGAGTTAAAACGGCACTGGCTTTACCTCTCCTGGGCTTTCCAGTTGCTTTGCACACTGGGTGGTCCGAGAACGAATGTTCTCTAGATTGAAATATATTGGCTTGAAGATCAATTGAGTACATAATTCTTCGCCTTCTATGTGATCGGTCTCATTCACTTTTGATATCCGTATAAGAATAGTCACATTTTTAAGTTTAGTTCATCTTCAGATTCATTAAAAACAAGTTCAACAGCTTGCTCTGTTATCCTTTTAAAGTGACTAGTTCCAAAAAATTTACATCTGAAAATCCTTAATTAATTACAGTATCAGCACAAAACCCCCATGAGGCCATTACCGTAGTGGTGGGGCTTGATGCCTCAATGATCCAGAAAGCTATGCGGCAGGAACGCTCTGTTCCTGGAAGGGTTACCATGCCGACAGGTCCAAGGTGAGAGGTCAGACTAAATGTGGCCTCCTGGTCCTCCAGGTTGGGGTTGGGCGCAGTGCTAACAACTCTGCCCCATAAAAAAGAAAAAATGTTACAGAAACTTCAAAAGGAAAAAATGCTCTCGATGTCCAGCGGTCTTGAGACAGAGTACCACTGTCAGCATGAACAGTATGGGTGAAAGCCACAAGGAAGCCCACGCTGGGAATTCAAGTCTGCTGGATGTCAAACTAAACTAAGAATAGGATTCTGGAACGTCAGAACAATGTTCGAGACCACAAAGACATCACAGGTGGTAAAAGAGATGCAACACTATAAATTACACATTCTAGGGTCAGCGAAAGTAGATGGACAGGCTTTGGACAGACGACAACTAGAACAGGGAAACCATCTTATACTCAGGAAGAGACGACGGGATCATTCAGCAGGAGTTGCACTAATAATAAGGAAACGATTGAATAAACATCTCTTAGAGTGGCACACGATTAATGAAAGATTGTTGAAAGCCCGATTTAATGGGAAACAAGGAAAGCTAACTATCATTCAATGCTATGCACCCACTAACGAAGCCGAAGAAGAGGACAAAACACATTTTATAGAAGGTTGCAGGAAATAGTGGACAAGGTTCCAGCTCAGGACGTTTTGTGCATAATGGGAGACCTAAACGAAAAAGTTGGAAACAATAACAGACACAGAGAAGCAATAATGGGAAAGGGGGATGTGGCACTGCAAATGAAAATGGAGAAATGTTGAGCAATTTTTGTCTAGAAAACAGACTGATCATAGGAGGCACATTGTTTCCACACAGGACCATACACAAGTACACATGGATATCCCCAAATGGAAGAGATGAAAACCAGATAGACCACTTTATGATCAACAGTAAATGGCGAAAGACATTACTTGATGTAAGGTGAAAAGAGGAGCTGACGGGCAGCTGTACTACCACCTTGTCACTCATGATCAGGCTCAAACTCAAGAAAACATATATACAAGCCAAGACAAGAACAGAATACTTTAATGTTAACCTATTAAAAGACAGAGAGATTGCTACAAAATATATAGTGAAACTAAAGAACAGATTTCAAATCCTGTCAGAGCAGTCAGACACAACACCAACTGAAAGTATCCAAGAAAATGGAATGCGATCAAAGGCACATATAAAATAGTTAGTAGTAGTGTACTGGGAACCAGTAAAGGACAACATAAAGAGGGGATAAGTGGCCAGACCTTAGAATACATCCAAAAGCGAAAGGAGAAAAAAAAAATCTCATCAATAGCATTAGATCAGAACGTCAAAAAGATAAGGCAAGAAAAGAATATACAGAACTAAACAAAATGGTAAAAGAAGTGCTAGAACAGACAAGAGACAATTTATGGAAAAGACAGCAGAAATAGCAGAAAAGCTGCTAAAGTACATGATCTGCACACACTGTACAAGATTACCAAACAATTATGGGGAGGTAAAAGACACAACCATAACATGCCAGTCAGAAACAGCCTAGGACAACTGTTGACAACAGAGCAGGAGCAGGATATGAGATGGACATCCCACTTGAAGATGTGCTAAACAGACCTGATCCTGAACATCCACCGGATATCCCACCGACCGCACAGGATATTGATATCAACCTCAAATTGCCAGAAAAGCAAGAAATAGTAAAAGCTATTGGGTCCCTGAGAAACAACAAAGCACCGGGAAATGATGAAATGACAGCAGAGCTTTCAAGATCGATCCCATCTTAGCTGCAAACATATTAGAGCCATTGTTTGCAGATATCTGGGAGAAAGAAGAATTGCCTAAGGATTGACTAGGGTACTGTGGTGAAAATCCCAAGAAAGGAGACCTAACAGATTGCAATAACTGGAGAGGAATCACGTTGCTTTCAATCCCAAGTAAGATATTCTGCAAAATTGTCATAATGCGAATACAAGAAGCAGTAGACAAGTGTCTACGAATGGAGCAAGCAGGATTTAGGAAAGGAAGAGGAACAAATGAACACATATTTACCTCTGCGTAACATTTAGAACAATGTAGCAGTGGCAAAGGACTATATATATCAACTTATAGATTTTGAAAGGCATTCGACAGCCCACAGAGACAGCCTATGGAAGATACTGAGACAATACGCGACTGCAGAAGCTTGTCAACATCATAGCCCTTCTATAAAGATTTCTCCTGCAACCTAAAGAATTCCAACAAAGCATTCCCAGTAAAATCTGGGGTAAGACAGGGATGCGTAATGTCCTCTCTTTTGTTTAGTATTACAATTGACTGGGTGCTAAAAATGCCATAAAACAACAAGCACCAAGAGGAATAAGATGGACCCTTTTCGAGATGCTTGAGGACTTGACTTTGCAGACGATATAGCCTGGTGTCACACAAAAATGAACATATACAAGAGAAAAGTACAATACTTCACAGCACGGCAAAGACAGTAGGCCTCAAAAAAAACACAGGAAAAACAAAAATTATGACAAACAGTGAAATCCAACAACCAGTAATGTTAGAAGATGAAACACTGGAAAGGGTTGAGCAGTTTACATATCTTGGTAGCGTACTGACACTAAATGGTGGCACAGAGGAAGATATAAAATCACGTCTGAGTAAGGCCAGAACCGCTTTTGCCAGAATGAAACCAGTATGGAAGTCCAAAATCTACAATAGGACCACAAAGCTTAAACTCTATAAAAGCATTGTTTTGCCAGTTTTGCTCTACGGATCGGAGTGTTGGAGGATGACCAAAGGAGATACTAGCAGGCTGTCAGTTTTCACCACTCTTGTCTTCGCAGAATCTTGGGAATCTTTTGGCCAGTAAAATATCCAATAACCAACTACTCCAAGACGCAAGACAAGAGGCAATGAATGACATACTCAAAAAGAGAAGATGGAAATGGCTCGGACATGTTATGAGAATGAGACAAGAAATGCCTGCAAGGATAGCCTCACTTGGACACCAGAGGGAAAAAGAAAGAAAGGCAGACCACGGACAACATGGAGGCGCATGATGGAAGAGGAACTGACACCGCATCTCTGACGTGGGGCTCTGCGCTGAAGGTTGCACGGACAGGAGAGCATGGAAAGTCCTTTCTGAAGCCCCATGTGTCACTAGGCATGACGGGATTAAGTAAGTAAGTAATCAGCACAAAAAATATCACAACAGCATCCGCCATCCTGCTAAACACATAGGTCGTATTTAACATCACATTTGTACACAATTTATCTGCAATCACTTTCAAATAATGATGGAGATTTTCTCAGACTGATATTCGCCTTCGGGGTATGCGATGTTTACATTCAAAATCAGGATCATTGTTTCTAAGGGTTAATACTCAATATCTCACATAGCAACTTATATCATCTTGTTAATTCCGAAAATCTATGTACCATCTTTTCCATTGATATCAGCTATGCAGGTAAATATTTATAATTTCTTTTGCTTTTCAGTTTAAATAATGTCATATCAGATTATCATCTTCTTAAAATAACGTGTTAGCAATGTGTGTGCGCTTTCAAAACAGCACATAATCAAGATATGTTAACAACTACTTTTTCAGTACCACTTGCAACCAACTGCATTATTCTGCAACTGACCCTCTTAACAAAAAAAAAATAGTTACCCGCTGCTGGTATGAAATATGTTTTAGAAAATAAGTTATAAATAAACTGTTTGTAATACATACAGTATAATTAATTTTTTCTTTCTGTCCTCAGGAGCCAATCGAATCTAGCAGGCCAATCCCTTCATACATCACAAGTTTTTGAAGAAACCTCACAACATCGAATTGAAGCATTTGGGGCACCTTTGCCTGTACTTATTACTGAGGCACTTAATTTATCTGACCGTAGGTTTGATATGCTCAGTGTACTAAATGTTAATTACTTTATTTAAAACACATGTTCTAATTGTGTGTTTTAAAAGTTTTCATAGCTGGGAGTGAGGCTGAGAAAATGGTCACGCTGGCCTACACATTTAGAAAGGAATAAGCTGTACAAAGTTCATGTTTTCAGAGTTTGGTGATACTTTTTTTTTGTCACAGATAATCATTTTTATAATTAAGATAATGAAATAATGTGCATTGTTCTGGAGAGCAACTTCATTGACCTTCTAGTCTGATCCTGATGATTCCATTTATATTCCATTTAGACTTATATATATATATATATATATATATATATATATATATATATATATATATATATATTTTTATTCTCTCATACCGTTATAATTTACATTGGAGTCTGCAAGTAATTTTCAATACCACTCTGTCCTGGGAAATTTGCTCAATCTCTTACATGGAATTGAGTCCTATATTTTTTACCTCTCTCAGCAAAGTTCATTTCAGGTTTCCATAGGTTTCTCTTTCTTGAATCTTTGCTTCCTTTTAAGGTATGCCCAACATATCTCCATCTTCTCCTTCTTACAACAGTTGTTACTAGTGGTTGACCAGATAATTCTCTGATTTCATCACTTCTCCTGAATTTGTCCCATTTTATGTTCATTATTTTTTGCAGACATCTTTTTTCAAATGCATTCTTGCCCATGTGTTGCACTGCCCCACAAGGGAAGCAAAGAATAGTAACACCACGACATACAAGGCATGTTGTTAGAGGTGAGTGATGTAGGACCTAGGGAAGCTACCCTAATAAATAAAAAGCATCTCAGAAATCAGGTGTGCTTGTAGGCGCATTACTGGCACAACATACAATCGCTTTTAGCCTCAGATCACAAAGAGTGGTTTAACAATTGGTTGATATGGAGCGTTCGAAGCTAAAGAGATGCATTCTACTTGCTTTCTTTTTCTTTAGTAATTTTCCAAATTTTGATGATCCCATGACTAATCAAAGTAAATAGTTCAGGTGCTCTTAAGACATTTAGTCATGCAAGTACATAGAGTGTATATAATTAAATCTTTATTACAGGCAGCACAACAGAGATAACTGCCTGCATTGATCCATCAGGATGGGCATGGTTAGTAGGTGGCCGCAAGCTGTTTGTCTGGAGATACAAGTCAAGTGGCAACTCAAGGGTAAGGTTAATGAAGATTCTAGATGTACATAGGTCAGAAGAATTATAATAGCTGAAAAGACATAACAGTATCAGATACAACACCTTAAATATCTTCTTTCTTTGTCGTTTTACACCAATTGTAATCACTCTTGTGATATGTTTGATCTTTGCCAAGAACGTATACGTGCACATTGGTTTGGTAGGCCCCTAAACATATAGACTTCTACATGTTTAGGACACATGCATCCGATTTCAGCCAACCTTAAATGTGAAAACTGATCATTGAAGTGCACCATGCTGGTACTAGAAAGGACTTTATGATAGGGCTACCTACTTTACAAAGAAGGAACTGAGGGTTTTACTTTAGGGCTACCAACTCTACCTAGACAGAACTGAGCGATTTACTATAGGGCTAAAGGCAGAAGAGATAGAATATGGAGTGTTCAAGAGACTGAACCATTTAACTTTTATTACATTGTACTCTATTTTCACTATATCCCCTGGTGATTACAGATCAATTTAAACAAAAAACACTGGCTACTGTAGTGGTCTCATGGTATAACACATATCATACATCACCAAAGACTAGCAATCCCCTACTTCATCGTGTTAACGCCTCCTGTGACCTGGACGTGAGTTTTGTCTTTAGGAGACATCAGCTAGTGACATTACTAATTACAAATTAAGTCAAATGATTCTACTATGTCTGTTGTATAGAAATTTGTTCTTAGTTTGACCGCTCATGTTCTTCATGTCAAACAAATGCTGCAAGAAAGTCATCATTGTAAGAAAATCTGTAGTTCTTTGGTGAAGCCAAAGCTAGTCACTTGATCTTAATGTAGTACAAAAATTGTGAATATCATAACACAATGATAAAAAAATACTCAAATGTATTCAAGTTCATTCTAAACATCTTGTTCGCCAGTGTGTTGCCGGGCTCACAAGGGAGCCAAAAATAGTAACACTGCAACCTAGGAGGCTACCTAGTAAATAAAAGCATCACAGAAATCGGATGTGCTGGCCTACTTGTAGGTGCATAACTGGCACAGTGTACAATTGCTCTTAGGCTCGGATCACATACAAAGGACAAAGAGTGGTTAACAAGTGGTCGATATGGAATATTAGGATACTTTTAAAAAAAAAAGTACTGTAGTTAGACTTCCCCATACGCCAGACATAACATATGCAGTCAGACAATAAATCCCCAAAAGGCTCTAAAATGAAAATACGTGACGAAATAAATGTAAAAGACTAGAAATGAAAAAAAGGAGATAAAATAATGATATATATCATCATCAAAGTGTGTATCCTTTATAGGACGTTGCTCTCTTTTCAGCACATCTGAAATTCACTCTGTCTCTTGCCAGTTCACCCACTTCATCGATGGTCATGTTCATGGTTTCTTTAATATCTTGTAGCCATCTTCTTCTTGGTCTGCGTCCTGGGACCCTGCCCTCTAGTATTGTTCTTTCCAGGCCATCGTGATGCTTGATGCGACCAAAGTATGTAATTTTTCTGTATAGCATGTTTATCAGCCAATTCTCTTTAACATTTAGTTCTTTTAGGACATGTGTGTTCTTTATTTTTCTGTCCATGGTATTCGTAGGATCTTTCTGTAGCATTTAGTTTCAAGGACTGGATTTTCGTTCTTAATTTTTGTGTAATAGTCCATGATTCGCAACCATAAGTAGCCACTGGGAAAATGCATGCTCTCAATATTTTTAAATTTAGTATTTTGCTGGTGCTTTGCCACATGTTCTTCATTGTGTTTAACTTCTTGATTGCTATTGCCAATCTTCTTGAGATCTCTTTGGAACAGTCACCGTTATTGTTAATTATTGAGCCCAGATATTCGTAGCTCTCTACACACTATGTATGATATCTAGATATGTATGATATATATATACATAGCATATATACATTTTCAGACAGTACAGTGTAAAGAGTTGATGCTACCTCCCAGTGATCTAGCCCACAGTGCAGAAAGAGTTTGTCTGATCCCAAGTGAGAATGATGGTCAACCAGCAGCTTGTGTTGCTGTGTCTCCTGAAGGCATTGTCAGATATTGGCCCAATATTGCATTTGAGTCGTCAACAGCTGAGATAAGTGCTGAGTTGAGAGGCGAAGAATGCGCAAAAGTCATCAATTTTCAGGTAAATTGTAAAGTAGTGAGTGATTTCTTTGTTCGCTCTAATATAGTCAGATATTAACTACTCTTTAAGAGATATAACTACTCTTTATAGTCAGATATTGACTATTCAGTCATCTTTGTTGTTGATCTCAGACAACTTTCCCTGTCTTGGCAGCATCCTATCCAGATCGGCAAACATAGACTCTGAGGTCAACAACAGGATATAAAAAACCAGTGCTGCGTTCGGAAGGCTACATGTCACTGTGTGGGAGCGGAAAGGGATAAGCGTAGCCACAAAGCTGAAAGTTTACTGGGCCATAGTGTTAACCACGCTGCTTCAGCACGAGACATGGACAGTGTATAGCAGACATGCAAAAACTAAACCACTTCCACACAAGCTGTCTCGCAGACTACTAAAAATAAACTGGCAGTACAAACCCGTTACCAAAGTTCTCATAAGAGCAAAGATCTCAAGCATCAACACACTGCTGCAGAAGGCCCAAGTGAGATTGGCCGATCACGTTGTTCGGATACCTGATAAACCCATCTCAAAACAGTTGATGTATGGCGAGCTTGAAGGGGCAGACGTTCAACTGGTGGTCAGAAAAAAAAGCTTTAAAGACATGTTAAAGTACCTCTGAAATGCTTTGATATAAACACCATGTCCTGGGAATCCCTTGCACAAGATCGCCAAGAGCATTAGGATGCTATACTATAGTAGCAGCAAATCATTTTGGTATCCTGCGGTATTCTTTAGGTCCAGTGCTTCTTATTTTCCCACGTTATTTTTGTTTGGGTTTGTTCTCCCAGATTTTTTTGGATGGTATATGTGGTTTTAATATTTCAAATTTTGTCTCTACAATATATTTACGTCTACGCTTTTCGATTTCCAACTGTGAAGTGTTGTTTTTTGTGTGGTATTAACTTGAATGGAGAACCTATGTATTATAGTTTGTTTCAGATAGGAGTGACACTCAAATCTCACCTACCTTGTGTGCGCAGCGACTAACTGTACCAATTTGATGTTGATTGATCAGCCTACTCAGGCACGCTGTGCAGCTTATTTTTCTGGCCACTCCAATATTCAATCCAAGCTCTTGCAATCTAACTGTTGACATGGATTGGTTTAGATGAAAGTCCTCATTTGGGCCACACTTTATGAGAACATTCAGAATGTCAGCTCTGTCCATTGGATGACGCCTTCCCCTCATCCCCCAATATGGTGGCAGAGCCAGCCATCCTGTCCACTCCTTCATTGCCATCAACGCCCTTGTGTCCAGAAATGAAGATGAATGTAATTTTGTTAATTGTTGACCGTTGTAGTCACGAAGGATCACTCCCCTACACGCACAGTGAGGCGGGTGATCCACTTCCATGCTAGAGACTCATTATACCGCATTCATACCGACACATGGACACACTGTAAGCTTGGTTCACTTCGCTGGAAATATCATTCTAAGCATTCATCAACACTTTCCTGGAAGCACACCCGACTCTAAAACAAAATGTCAGACTACACTTCAAATCTCCAATGTCTTGCAGGCAGTGTTTGGAGGTGCAAGGAGATGGACAAAAATACTCCATAAATCCTCACACACCAAAAATGGAGCATCTCAGTCCTGACAGATATGGATACCTAACAGTGATTACTCATACACAATGATTATGCTCAACTATCTGACATCAAACAGGGCTGCCACTGTGATTCAATTAGAATTCTGAGCATGAGAAACTGATCACAGAGCCAGATGATATTTTACATGTTTGTGGATGTTTTTGATGTTTCTAATACTAACTTGACTTTTATTTCTTTGACAGCCACATGGATGTCTTCTAGCCACCACCACTAGCTCATTGCTGTTACTGGAACCAGTTGCAGGACAGGTGTGTATTTTGTTGAAAATTTACACATGTTGTCTTCATGATCATCATCATCCAATATTGCTGCTATCTGGAACTCTGTTTACTGGGACCGTTGTATCTGTTGTTGTACTTCTCTCACTCCTCATGGAGTATAGGGTCTCAACAGTTGTTTTCCACTTTTCTCGGTCTCTGGCTGCATTCTCCATGGCCTCACAGGATAGTCAAGCACCCGTCAGTTTCTCAAGAAGACTTCGTCTCCAGGTCTGCTTAGGGTGTTACATTTTCCGATTTCCCTGCAGGCTCCACGCAAGTGCCCGCCCAGACTCCCCCATCCACAGATCCACGTCTGCAACTCCGTTGTATCTGACTCCCAGTCAATGTTTTGGAAACTCCAAAATGGTTTTAAGGCAGTCAATGGATGTCGTCTATTGGGTTTTCCAACCTCCAGAGGCTTACCTGGATCTACTGTCCTAGGTATACAAGTGTTGGCAGAAAATGACAGAGCGAACAGGCCTGCATCAACAGCATTGATTGTCGAGGAGGTTAGGATGGATAAAGGGGATGTTCTTTGGTCTCTTCATTACTGCCTGTTGGATGAGGACACTAATAATGACGTTGAGTTACCCATTGTACAAGTAGAACTGGATGCCTGAGGGGCAGAGTAAGGAGTGCATTTAATCATGAGGTCAGCCCGTCTGCCCAGCGTGTTCGTAGCGCGTTGGACTATGGGTGACTAGTCCTCTGTAAGTGCGGGTTCAACTCCGCGGACTGGCAGAAAAGCTACAGGTTCCCCAGATTTACGGTATTCTAGCACCGAGCCAAAGGGTTGCGATGTCCTTGACACCGAGCCGAAGAGCTTTCAGCTCAAGTGCTTCTGGATCGGAAAAAATCCAAAAAACCATGAGGTCAGAAACAATCAGTATTCATACCTTTCAACATCTGTTGGGGAAGACTAAACACCTATGGGTCTGTCCGGAGTACTATGACGTCAGTTCAGTAACCAATAACATTATCCAATAACTTGTCCTGAGCAGAACTTTGTCACCTTAACAGTCCTTCAGTATTTTTCTTTCACATAATCCAGATGTATTTTCTCTGCAGCCATCATGCTCAAATCATCATTGACATCCTGAATCTATCTTCTTTGCCAGAATGCCTATCTTTTATATTGGTTCTCTCCAATCCTTCATATCATTTTATATGTCCAAACTGTCTCAATTTTCTTATCCTTCTTTTGTAGCATCAGCCTACATGATGATGAATGATTATGGTAGATACAAAAAATGAAAGATTGTAATAGATAAATATGATAGTAACAGATGATCATTAAAAATAATGCTAGTAACGAAACAATCTCACTTTTCTCCAGGTCAGCATTCAGTGTAAGCCCCTCAAAGCCTCCCAGGGTCTGTTTTCAGGTCTCAGCAAAAGGATGTCCTCTTTTATTTTTGGAGCATCACCACTTCAGACAAATGGATCTGTAAGTTAACTTATCTGATTCAGTACCAGGTTTTTCACCTCTGACGGAATTATTTTTAGCTTCAAAATATTGCACACATACTTTAGTTAAATTAAAATATTGTTTCTAAATATGATTTAAAGTTGAACTTATTATATATCAAATTAAAGATAAATGATTGTACTTTCATAAAATATTTATTGTATGAGAAAATATAATGTTGTGTTGACTGTGCATGACAAATATTAGCATGTAATAAAAAATTAATTGAAATTGTGAGAACAAAATCCAACTTACCAAGGGCCTTGAGGAACAATATGGTGAATAAGTCAGTGTAACTGCTCTCTTTATATAAGTAATCCATTTATGAATACACAAAAATTAAGAAAATATTGATGGAATATATGGTTTACTAACTGTTCGCAAATAGCAACACGACCATCTTTGAAGAAATTTCCATTAAAAATTGTCAAATTGAAGATTTCACATACTAAACATTCATGTCTCATAATATATAATCACATACAGTGGAAATTATAGCAATATTTACAGGAATAAAGAACTAAAGTATATGAATAATAGTCCTAACATAGCAACTATATAACTTCTCTCCAAGTAGACTGTGTAGGTTCTGTCTGAATCCTTCTTCTTTTGTTGCAATCCTACTGGAACCTGACTGGGCAACGCCCCTCTCGCAGCTGGTTGGGAAACACTACTAGTATTATTTAAATTATTAATAATCGATGTATTTAAATCACAAACTTCTGTGTCATCAGAAGCTTCACTATCTTCACTATCAGTATCTACATCTTCATGCAACCAATCTTGAGCTGTAAACGTGCAGAACGAGCTGATAACAAACCATTTCTAGACTCTGAATTGTTAGACATTATTTTTAATCACAGGGTAACTTGAAAACGAAAATTAAACTTGGTTTCACTTCTGATTCTAGTCAAAACCACGATGTTGTGATTTGGTTATCGTTAGTACTTCCTTTCTACTTAGTTTCCGGTTTATATAAAACTACAATCGGAGTGAAAATTAATAAAAACTCAACGCAATAGTAGCCGTCTTTTAAAAGACGCTGGGACACGAGATAAGAAATATGTGCACTACAGTGTTCCACGGGACCGAATCAGTTATATTTCTGTCTGTATGTAACCATAGCTATGATTTCACCACCTATACAGCAGGATTTTACTACTCACAGCAGGATTTTACTACTCACACAGCAGGATTTTACTACTCACCCAGCAGGATTTTACTACTCACCCAGCAGGATTTTACTACTCACCCAGCAGGATTTTACTACTCACCCAGCAGGATTTTACTACTCACACATGCCCGAGTGGTTACCGGGCCCAAATTTGGGGTGTAAAGAATAGAACCACTGTTACCTGCCATGCATGTCGTAAGAGGCGACTAAGGAGGTTTGGATGAAATCGGGTGCATGTGTCCTAAGCGTGTAGAAGTCTGCGTTTAGGGGCCTACCAAACCAATGTGCAACGAATACACATTCTTGGCAAAGATCAAACATATCACAAGGAGTGATTAAAATTGGTCGAAAAGAAGGAACGCAAAGAAGAACTACTCACACAGCAAGATTTTACTACTCACACAGCAAGATTTTACTACTCACACAGCAAGATTTTACTACTCACACATCAGGATTTTACTACTCACACATCAGGATTTCATCATGCAAGCACCACTGTTTCACCATTCATCCATCATCATTTTTGCCATTTACATATCAGTTTCATTCACACAACATTATTTCACAATTCACAGTTTGATTCCATAATTCAACCGTTGGATTATGTATTAGTTTATAAATATTGCAATGTTGAATTATGTATTATTTTATAAATATTGCACTGTTGAATTATGTATTATTTTATAAATATTGCAATGTTAAATTATGTATTAGTTTAATATTTATAACTATTTCAAATGTATCAAGTCTATCTTCATAATTGTAATGATGACATTGTGAGTGAATTGTATATTTGTTTCACATTAGTTATCAATGCAATACATAACTGATAGTATCATTTTTCGTAATTAAAATTTTTGCAAGGTTGCATTTTAGTTATTTTGTAGTTAACAGGTTTTAATATTTTATCCTACCACAGCCACTTCAAACAATCCTTGCAGCACCTGAGGATGAGTACGATGATGATGATGATGATGAAGAAGGAGAGGACAGACGATCATTCTATGTCTTATCTGGTAACAATATGAGCAAGTGGCAGATACCCAACATTGGACCGGAGAAAGTAATTGATTTTAATAAAACTTTTAAACAGAATAGACTAGGTCACTGAGCTGGCACTGACCAAGACCCTATCCCACCTCCAGGCGGTGGCCCTGGAAACAGACTGAGTCTGTTAAAGCGGATATGGATCTAGGGGGATGCCAGTGACACATTGTGTTGATAGTGTTTATGCTGCTGCACATTATAAGAGAATTGTTGCACATCAGACGATCAATACCTCTGAGTGGTAAATTCTTCACGAATTCCTTGGGTGACGCCAAGTTTGAATTTTGTAGTAATGTCACTACAGATAAACTGGCTGATATAACCAGTATTCTCCCGACTTTTGTCAGGTTCGACATTTGGCTGGCTACCTCATAAAATAAATCAACTAACATGACGTTCCAGGTGAGGCTCGCCAACTGAGTTTAAAAGAGCATTTAGTTGAGGCCATGCTAACTGAGTTTAAAGAGCAGTGTTGAGGTCTATGCTCAACTGGTGTTTAAGAATAGTTGTGAGGCCTACGCCCCAACTGGAGTTTAAGAGCAGTTAGTTGAGGCCTATCAACTGGAGTTAGGCAGTTAGTTGAGGGTCATGCTAACTTGTTAAAGAATAGTTGAGTCGCCCCAACTGGAGTTTAAAGAGCAGTTAGTTGAGGGCCTATGCCAACTGGAGTTAAGCAGTTAGTTGGTCAGCCACTGGTGTTTAAAAGAATAGTTAGTTGAGGGCCTACGACCCAATTGGAGTTTAAAGATGAAAAGAGAGAGACCTTAAGTAAGGACATGTTATATATTTTTTTTCATTTTGGTTATTTTTCAGCTGTTGTACCAGATAGATGCTGGTCGGATGTTCCGGGAAGGACTGGCTCGAAAAGTATGGGTAAGTTCAAACCTTTTGAAAGGAAACTTCCAGACCCTAAATTGAGAATTTGTCAGGAAAAGTGGTTGAAAGGAGGATGAAGATTGCTATGCACTATATCATCTATATGCCAGTATTGACATAGTAATATGAGTTGTAGACAATGTAAGCAACTCATAGAAGCAATCTTGAAAGTGAAGTATTTGAGAAAGATTGTTCAAGTTGGTTTCAGCCACGGCTGTTTGATTTTAATTTTGTATTGTATTTAGGCTAGGTACTAGAGGAAGACAGTGTGGGTCACCAGGGTAGATAGTCTATGAAAAGGACATCAGAAGCAGAGTAGGCATAAGTTCATGCACCGAATACATTGAAAGACAAACACAGTGGTTCGGACATTTAATGAGAATGTCCTACCAACCACCAATAACAGCATACAATAAAATTATATCAGGCTATAGAGCCAAGGAATGACAGAGAAAAAGGATGGATAGACAATATCTAGACTACACTAAATAAACATGAATATAACACAAGGACGACTCATCTGGCCCTGGAACGCAAATTTTTTATTTCGATCCAGAAGCAGGTGAACTTTTCAGCGCTTTGGCTCGGTACCATGGACATCGTAACACTTCGGTTCGGTACCATGAACACCGTAAATCTGGAGAACATGTGGCTTTTCTGCCAACCCGGAATTAAACCGACTCACATGGGGCTTGTCACCCGTCGGCCAATGCACTACGAAACACCTGGGCAGGCGGCGAGCGCAAATTAAAGCTCCCACCCTACGCTAACGACACAAGTAGACAACCAACTCCATCATCCACCTGGGGGAGGACAATAGGCAAGTGTTTTAAATATACAAGAAAACAACTCTATAACAAATAGAGAATGACTGATTGTTTTCAGTCCAATCAATATGATGACCACCGAGTGGTTACCGGGGCCCAAATTTGGGGTGTAAGGGGTAGAACCACTATTACCTGCCACGCATGTCGTAAGAAGCGACTAAGGAGGTTTGGCTGAAATCGGATGCATGTGTCCTGAACGTGTAGAAGTCTATGCGTTTAGGGGCCTACCAAACCAATGTGCAACGTATACACGTTCTTGGCAAAGATCAAACATATCACAAAGAGTGATTAAAATTGGTTGTAAAGAACGAACGCAAAGAAGGAGAAAAATATGATGACAAATTTCAATTTATAACAGGTAGAGAGACTAATTTCTAAATATCAGGACTTGCATTGTAAAAAAATATAGAATTGTTAATTTCTCTCTACAAATACAGTTTGATTGATAGGACCGTTATCATTGTGCTTCAGTAAGTAACCATGTGTGCTCAGATATCTTTCTTACACAAAAACATCTCAGTGACATTGCATGAACTTCGTAGCACCAGCGAGGGTTACTGATGTAAATTAGAAGATAGTGACCATTTTGGTAGGGACTTAATTTTTTAATCTTTCAATGAATTTTGCTCGGGCAGTGACTTCCCAGTCTGCTCTTCTTGATTTTGAACTGCCAAGGGTTCTTTTACCTGCTCAGCTTGAACACAGGACCTAAGTTTTATCATCCATCTCCGATAGGACTATGAACTTGATCTCACCTTAACTGAGATCAGGGATCTCTGGAAAAATATTCTGATAGCTCCATGAGGAGCGAACCAGTATCTAACCTCTACACCACAGAGACCACCCACAGTATTACAAATACAGATGCAGTGCTACCTAACAAAGTTGATGCACTAGGTGCACCGCACACCACCTGGCTGGTCGGTTTAACGGTATGGCGTCTTTTCTTGCAAGTTTCTGTAGCTCTTTCAATTTCTTGTGATGAGGTAGCTGGCCTCACGCACAAGTCCTCCTCCTTTTCATCCGGGCTTGGAACCGGCATTGGCAGAGTTATCTAACAAAGTAGAGAATGGTTAATTACTCACTACCAGGACACATCATCGATGGATCTAAAACATCCCAGTCTTTTGTCTTGATGTTGCACTCTGTACTTTGTCCATCTCTTGATGTTTCCCTCCCACTTGTTGTCTCGGTCTCCCTCTGGCTTACTGTCCTTCAACTATTCCCTCTTATAATGTTTTCCTTCCTTTCGTTCGCTTGAAATATTGCCTATATATTCAATGTTGTCTCTTGTCTGAAATTCACTGTCTTTTGTAGCTCACATAGAGGTCTGTGTAGTTTATAATGTATTGATCAATTTATGTCTCTGTATGTGTTTGTAACATTTTTTGTTTAAATTTTATTCCTCTAATTCTTACTTCATTACTTCTTTTGTTCGTTCTTTACTGACTCAATTTTAATCACTCTTTGTGATATGTTTGATCTTTGCCTTGAACATGTATACGTTGCAAACTGGTTTGGTAGGCCCCTAAATGCATAGACTTCTACACATTTAGGACATGTGCATCACATTTCAGCCAAACCTCCTTAGTCACCTCTTACGACATGCATGGTAGGTAACAGTGGTTCTATTCTTTTCACCCCAAATTTGGGCCCGTTGACCACTGGCGACTTCATTACTTATTTTTCCAGAAATTCTTTATTTGTCTGTTTTATCAGCACACAGCTTTGTAACAAAACATAGACAAATACTGCTTATATTATATTAAAAGTATCTCATATTCAGTAGAAAATAAGAAGGAATGTTATTGTGACTTGACGGATATTCCATGTTTGTTTAATTTATACATTATTTAGGACCAAGACGCCATTCAGATGCCCCAGCTAAAGTCATGGCTTCTTGATCTTCAACTCACACGGCAAGTTTAATATTTGTGTGTGCATTGTTTTCAATTCTAGTTAATGAGAGCAAGACATTTATTTATATCAAACACTTGCCAGGGTTTTGCAAGGGGAGTAAAGAATAGCAACACTTCGACCTAAAGACATGTAAGAGACATGCACAACATAGAATCGCTCTTAGGCTCGGATCACATACAAATCACAAAGAGGTTAACATGTGGTCGATATGGAGCGTTAGAAGAAGAAGAAGATATCAACACACATGATTAGATCTTGCTTGATCTCATGTTGTATCCTGGAATCTGATAAAGTTTTGCAAATGAAATATGGCTGTACAAAAAATAAAACAACTAAAAATGGTATGGAATTGAACTGATAAGATAGCAAAAGAACAGAATACTAAGAGCATGCATATTCCCAGTGGCAACATATGAGTGTGAAGCATGGAAATTTAACAATGCAACAGGAAAACTACATGCTTTTAAATATTTTCTTCTCCTTCGAACGCTCCATATCGACCACTCTTTGTGATTTTTATATGATCCGAGCCTAAGAGAGATTGTAAGTTGTGCCAATTATGCCCTAAAGTAGGCCAGCACATCTGATTTCTGCGATGTTTTTATTTACTGGCATAGCTTCCTAGACCCCTACCTCAGTTGCCTCTTACGACATGCCTTGTAGGTCGCAGTGTTACTATTCTTTGCTCCTTGCGAGCCTTGGCAACAAAAGGGCGAGTTGTTTATATAACTGACGTCACATTCTAGAAATTTCTACAATATTTAGTCTCTGCTGCCTGATAGGATGAAAATGATATTAATATATTTTTTTTATCAGAGAAGGTATTGTCATGCTGGGAGCAGGGGTGAACTTGGATGCAGCTCATGTGGTTTATTATGCTTTAGGTATGTTTTGTTTATTTTTATCATTTTTATTTTTTTCTCTGATATCTCTTTCTCCAAATTTTTGGGGTCCATAATCTGGATTTGCATTACAAAATTCAGGTGAAACATATTTTGTTATACTTTATAAATGTTGTGCTACTAGATCAAGATATAACCATGTAGTATAATATCTGAAATTTATAAAGTTCTAACCTCAATAGAACTTAGATCATCATGTATTTTGTAAGGTTAATTTTTGTGCAGTTTTCCATTAAAAGAAACCTTATATTATTACTATTAGTGAACCAGGGCAAAAGCCATTTGTTTTTAGAATAAAAACACCCATTAGTGTGTCTTGTAAAAGGCATACAACCCAAAGCCTCATAGTGTGGCGTTTGGTCCACAAGGAGTTCTTAAAACCTGCATTCTTAAAATTTATGTTTAAGGTGTTCGGTCTGTCCTTACGGCAGGTCAAAGATTTTACATACCTAATGAGCATTTTTTCAGCAAACGGTAGAAAAACTAAAAAATCCAACATAGATGCAAATCAAATCATAGAACAAATGGCACCAATTTTGAAATGAAAACATGTCACCATGAACACTAAAAGAGCATTGTTGAACACAATAATTCTCCCAACAATATGCTTTCAGTGCCAAACCTGGACCCTGGCATAAACCGATAGAAGCAAACTAGTCATGACAGAGATGAAACGTCTGTGCTAAATTCTGGGAGTGTCATGGAGAGACCGGTTCCGAAATTAAGACATCAGGAAAAAAGTGGGTACAACATTAGGACTGTACTTCATCATGAAGCAACAAATTAAATGGTTTGGCCACATAAGCAGATTATCAACAGACAGTGCACCTCAAATAGCAATGTTACTCTAATACAGTGGATACGAAGCAAAAGACTGTCGATGCAAAAGGTGGATTTCAGAGATAGCAGAGCGATGAAAACACTGTTTATGAATCACACACGAAAGCCCTTTCTAGGAATCTATTCCTATCCTGATACTGTGAAGCAAAACATGATTAGGAAAAAAAAATGAAAGAAACTGATAGGAAGATAAATGGTGAAAGATTTGTTTGAGGGGGACTACTCTTGATAATTTGGTAGATTTCAGCAGTGTTCTTTCCTTAGTTTCATTATCACAGTTTTAACGTTTTATTTCTGTGTCCATCCTAGCTTACTTTGAGACTTATGAAGATGCAAACCCAACCAACATCAGTGATCTTGTACTGTTAGACTATACACAGAAATACACAGTAAGTATGTTGTACTTGTTATATTGTGACACTTAGATTACTTACAGGTGTACCTGAATGTGACTTGTGTGTCAATAGTACTTGGAAATGTTCAACTACCAATTATAGCAATCTGAATAAATAACACTTTCTGTACTGATTACAATTCTCTCAACTTTTATACACTTTCTGTACTGATTTTGTTACTTTTAGCTTTTATAACACTTTCTGTAATTGTTATTATATGTTACTGTTAACTTGGTATAACACTTTCTGTACTGGTTACAATTCTCTCAACTTTTATACACTTTCTGTACTGATTTTGTTACTTTTAGCTTTTATAACACTTTCTGTAATTGTTATATGTTACTGTTAACTTGGTATAACACTTTCTGTACTGGTTATGTTACTGTTAACTTTTATAATAATAATACTAGTTCCTCTCGTACCGTTACATGTTACATAGGGCCTGCAAGTAATTTCTCCATACTGTTCCATCCTGGGCAACTCGCTCAATCTCCTCCATGGAACTGAGACCTATACTTCCTGCCTCTCTCAGCAAAGTTCGTTTCAGGGTCTCTTTAGGTCGACCTCTCTTCTTGAACCCTTTGCATCCCACTTCAATGCAAGCTTTGGTATTCATTGATCATTTCTCCTCAAGGTGTGTCCAACATATCTCCATCTTCTCTTTCTTATAACAGTTGTCACTAGTGGTTGACCAGACATGTCTCTGATTTCATCACTTCTTCTGAATTCGTTCCATTTTATATTCATTATTTTTCGCAGACATCTATTTTCAAATGCATTCAACTTGCTTTCTATATCTTTAGTCATTTTCCAACTCTCGCTGGCATATGTTAGGATTGATACATTTGAATTGAAAATTGTAATTTAGTTTTAATACTATATAACTTGCAGTTCCATATTTTATTTAGACTTTTAAAAACTGATGTTGCTTTGCCAATTCGTATCCTACTCTTATCATTAATTCGTTTGCCAACTTTTATAATACTTTCTGTGTTTATTATTATATGTTACTGTTAAGTTTTATAACACTTTCTGTACTGGTTATTATATGTTACTGTTAACTTTTATAACACTTTCTGTACTAGTTATTATATGTTACTGTTAACTTTTATAACACTTTCTGTACTAGTTATTATATGTTACTGTTAACTTTTATAACACTTTCTGTACTAGTTATTATATGTTACTGTTAACTTTTATAACACTTTCTGTACTGGTTGTGTTACTGTTAATGTTTATTGATACAAGGGAAGACTTCATTAAAACTGTAACAAAGACAAACACATAAAAACAAAGGAATGTAATTTTACCAAGTACAAAAACAAGATACAGCGACATTTCGACCAAAGGGCCTTTATCATGTAAAGAAAGCAAAAATACAGAGGCAGTGAAAACACTATTTACGAAGCACACACAAAAGGCACTTCTAGAAATTGTTTCTTATCCTGATGCTGTGAGGAACAACATGATTAGAGAAAAGAAGAAGAATACAAGACAAACAGATTACAGACAATGGTCTCATACACCAGACAGACACAGTGAACGATTCATTTTTAAGTGTCCTAAAAGGAAAACTCACATATATTAATTTTAGGGCAGTTAGAAATTAATCGTTTCTGTCACTGTCTGGTGTATATGACCATCAGCTGTATTCCGTTTGTCTTGTATTCTTCTTTTTCTAATCTGTTGTGACTCACAGCATCAGGATTAAAACAATTTCTAGAACTGCTTTGTGTGTGCTTAATAAATAGTATTTTCACTTCTTTGTATTCTTTACTTGATAAAGGCCTTTTGGTCAAACGTCATTGTATTTTGATTTTGTACTTTGTTTTTACATGTTTTGTCTTTGTTAATTTCTATAATATTTATTGTTCTGATTGTTATATGTTATTGTTTGTTGACAGGAGGAGTCAGAAGACCATTTGATAGAGTACAAGCTGCTACTACCATCTGACAGTTCTAATGTTGTATTTGTCTACAACAACAGCTCTATTCTTATGTTGTTTGGTAAGTCTGTTCAATTGTGCTTAGGTCATGCTATATTGTCAGGTTTATATATATGGTTCCTACCTCAGTCTAAGATGTCAATCCTGGGGTCTCCGGGCCATAGAGGTTAGTTGCTCGTCTCTCGTTACAAAGGTTTGCTCAATTGTGGAGCCATCATGATATTTTTCCAGAGATCCTTTTTCTGTAGTCTCTTTACTCATGCCACCAGTACAAGGGTCTGTTTCACCGATTTGACATTTTTTCTACATATTAACTTTTCAATTGGTTTTTTGGGATTCTGAAATGGTATTGTTTGTTGATGTCTATGTAGCTGGTGATTCTTGTAGTTAGAGAACTGTTTTATCTAGTGAACTGTGGAGTTAGTGAACTGATGCACCACATAGCTAGTGAGCAGTGTACCTAGTGAACCAGCACCTATGAACCGTGGGACTAGTGAATCATTTAGTCTGCAGTTTTCAAACCTGGATGTTTTTCCAGGAAAATAAATTACCCTCCTGAGCGGACATACTTGCTCATCATTTTTTTAACATGATGCACAGCCATTAATAAGTCAGTATACATTGCAGAAATAATGCGTCAGGAGGTAAAAAAAAAATGTGCAGTGAAAGAGTAAAGTTAAAAAAAAAAGAAAATTGTAGCTGAAGTATGATTCATGTACATAATGTTTATACTCTCCCGAGTGGTTACCGGGCCCAAATTTGGGGTGTAAAGAATAGAACCACTGTTACTTGCTACACATGTAGTAAGAGGCGATTAAGGAGATTTGGCTGAAATCAGATGCATATGTCCTAAATATACACAAGTCTATGCATTTAGGGGACTACCAAACCAATGTGCAACGTATACACGTTCTTGGCAAAGATCAAACATATCACATAGAGTGATTAAAATTGGTCGTAAAGAACAACGCAAAGAAGCTAAAAGTAAATTATTCTCACAAAACTTTCTTTTGACCAGTTTATTCAATGCAAATAATATCATTTGAGGACAATATTATGTGATTAACAAATAATATTCAAATGGTTTGCCCACTTGGTGAGAATGAACCTGTATACACCAGTTGCAAGAGCGTACAACCGGATAATAGAATCATCAAGAGGAAGGGGCAGACCAAGAAAAGGATGAAATGATGAAGTTACAGACATCTTAAAACTTCACAATACCACAGCATATCAAGCGACCGAGCATGCACTATCCCGGAAACCGATCATCAGTTAAACCTGCTACATGTAACGGTAAAAAAGCAGAGAAGGACAAAAGAAAAAAAAGAGAAAGAACAAATAATACTGAAATAATATTTGTTTTGTTTTAATAGTGTGATTATGTTAATCATTCAATCTATATTGAAATTGATCAGAAACTCTACAAACTGGACAAGATGGTAGAACGCGGACTCATACTGGTCAGTAATAGCTTCCGCATTTTTCAGTCCCTGGCTTACTCAGGATCGATTCGTGAGTACTTTGAAGTGGAGAAAATCTGCCTGTATGTGCGAGGAATATAATTAGAAGAATTGAGAACGGTAGTGTACAGTAATTTACAAATGCACGCTAAGCTGCCATTTAAGAAATTGAAACGGATTTTACGCAAAATCAGTTTCATGAGATGAAACTGTCTGTTAAAGGACAAGAGAAAAAAAAAAAAGTGATTATGTTTAGTCATCATATTACTTATATTTTGAAATTGATCAGAAACCTACAAAGCTGGACAAGATGGATTTAAACAGCAGGAGACTCATATTGCAGGTAATAGCTTTCTTCTTGCAACATTATTTTAATGATTATACCATTAGACGCTTGATGAAGTCACTTGTCTTGGTGCCATAAGTTTGATTTATTGATGAAGGTAGGTGATAAGATATTTATGTCACAGAATGAGAAATATCTGTGACAGAGGATAAATGGAGGAAGATAAAGGAAACGTTAGGACAGTTTTACAAAATCACGACTCAAATAAATGAACTGTTGTTTTTAATAAATTAACTTTTCAGTCGTGATATCTGCAGTACTTGTCATAGGTGTCTCATTATGTTTGTTTTCTTCTTTGCAATCGGTTTTGTATGCTTGTCTCACCAGTGTTGTTGGGGCTCACAAGGGAGAAAATAATAGTAACACTGAAACCTACAAGGCATATCGTAAAAGGCGGCTGAGGTAGGACCCTAGGGAAGCTACCATAGTAAATAAAAAGTGCTGCAGCCATAGGATGTGCTGGCCTACTTGTAGGAGCATAACTGGCACAACATACAATCACTCTTAGACTCAGATCACACACAAATCACAAAGAGTGATTTAACAAGTGGTCGATATGGAGCATTTGAAGAGAGTATGCTTGTCTAAACCATGAGATGGGTTGCCTCTATGAAACTGCATGTCAGTTGTAGTTCCTTGTGAGTTCCCCATAGTGTTAGCTGCATTCATGAGACCATGTTTTGTTTAGTTGGTATATGTATGATGGACAGACTGCAGGATTGCTTGTAGTCTGTGTTTCAGTCCGACTTGCACACTGTGCAATCTGAGCAGATGTTTTTTCAATTCATTGCATTTATTATCTTGTATCCTTTGCTGGATAAAAGTCTCTTGGTTCACAATTTGGATTTAGTCTGCTGTATTCTGTAAAACTATTCTTCTTTGCACATAGGGAGGCATAGGTCTGGAACTAAGATTTTCCCAGACCTCCTATCCAAGGCCATCTTTCCATATTTTCTCCACTGACTCCCCATTTCTTGCATTCATAATCGTGTGATCCTGGGTCTTCCCTATTTACTATAGGGATTTTCATCAGAGTCGTCGTGATGTTGTCAGATCCTCGGTATCCATCGTCATCGTCTGTCCCTTATCTCTTGTTCAACAAACTACTCTATTTCTTGTTTTTGATATCGCCAGTGTGTTGCCAGGGCCTCAGAAGGGCAGCAAAGAATAGTAATACTGTCACCAACAATGCATGTTGTAGGAGGCGGCTACGGTAGGGGCCTAGGAAGCTACCCTAGTAAATAAAAAGCATAGCAGAAATCGGATGTGCTGGCCTACTTGTAGACGCATAACTAGCACAGCGTACAATTGCACTTAGGCTCAGATCACATACAAATCACAAAGAGTGATCGTTATGGAGCGTTTGAAGAAGTTTTTAATATTTCATACTTGCTATAGTTCATATTTTTGGTGTCAAAACAGGTCGCTCTAGTGGTGTGGCGGTGTTCTTTTCAAACAGTCATGGTATGTTTAGTGTGACACCACCAAGTTCAGATCTCAGGTATGTTTGAGTTTTTCTACAATGTCAAACACATAATAAGTATATCTCCAAGGTGAGCATGAAACAGAATACAATACATGACACAACTCTTGAGCAACATTTATATCAAGAATCCTTTCCTTTCGTGATCTAAATTACAAGTACCTGAAATCAGTAAGGATTGCCTGAATGGCGAGAGATAATAAGGAAAGCATGTCATCATGCAAAAGTAATTCAGAAGTACCTATACTTAAGTGACATAAAAACTAAAAAGAATGTTATTTATTTATAAAAAATATGAAACTTTCCTGGTTTGTATAAATATGGATGTAGTATAAACAGAAACACGTTTTATGGCTTGCAGATGTATAGGATACATTTAAATTGAGTGGTGACAATTCTGTTCTTATTTGATTATTTTGTTCCTGACTAAAAATCATTTTGTAGTTCGCTTTTCATATTAAAAATATTTCACCAATGTAACTAAACAGAGCATTCAGTTCCAAACATTTTGATATATGATACATGTTTCATATATAAAAAAATAATTTTATGATGAAACTAATAACCGCTGTTTGTTTAAAAATGTAAAATTAAAAAGGGCTTGTGAAAGTGTGACTTTTGCCCTGGTCCACTCAGAGTTAACGACTATAAAGTACTACTGATGTTTTCCTGTTTCTCCTAAATTATTCTTTTCTTGATACTCTCAGCCCTACTATCCTGGCCCATCACTTATTGGCCATCCATTGGCCCATCACTTATGGCCCATCTAGAGATTCTGCAAACACTGACTGGCCAAACAAGCCATGAGTGGTTTAATACAATTTTAGAATGCTCAGAGAAGCATGAAGAGGCTAGTATGGCCACAAAGCAGTGAAGGTTTGAGATCAAGGATTTTTCTTCTAGATGAGCTGCCTTGCAAGGATAATGGACCACAGCTACCCAAGTGTCTGATTTTGAAGAGTCATAGACTCACCATTTACCCCTTCTGTTGATTTAATTAGCGCACAACCCCCTTCTGTTGATTTAATTAGTGCGCAATCTCCTTCTGTTGATTTAATCTGTGCACAACCCCCATTCTGTTGATTTAATTAGTGCGCAACCCATTTCTCTTCTGTTGATTGCATCAGTGCGCAACCCACTTCCGTTGATTTAATCAGTGCACAACCCCCTTTTGTTGAGTTGATCAGTGCACTATGATAAGTTTACTTTGTTTTGCAGTTTACAGCAAGGCTGCAATATTTGTACAATTAACAGGGAAGATGTCTCAGAAGAATTCTCTGAATCCGCTGGGACCAGAGAATACCAAATACTGAGATCACCCGGTGCACAGGCATCAATGATATCAACAAGGAAATTTAAAAAAATGGAGTTGAAATGGTTAGGACATACATTAAGAATGCAAAAGACCAGACACCCACATGTGGCTTTGAAATGGAATCCAGGAGGCAAGAGAAGTAGGGGTGACCTAGAGAGAGACAAACTGTAGACAGGGAAAGAGAAGAGGTGGGAAAGATCTGGAATGAACTAAACTAGCTTGATCAAAACAGATCTGGTTGGAAGAAATTTAATGTTTTATGCTTCAAGGGAGTTAAGAGAATGGGGAGGGGAGGGGGTGCTTTAGGCTATCAGATGGTGTATCAACATTGGTCAAAATGACAATATTGCCACCACCTTTGGACAAATTAAATGGAAAATGATAATGTCACAACAGGATATAATAGATATGTCTTAGTGGGATTGGCACCTGGACTTTAAAAAATAGTCTTACTATACGGGAATATGTGGAAGGTACTAACAAGGTACTGTAGTAATTATTTTATAATGCATGCTTGTAATGAAACTTTTCTCTCTCTTGTTTAGCATCTTAGATGAATCAAACAATCAAGCCATTTGTTTGTCAAGGTCCGAGTTGGTAAGAATAATAGAATTTCTAATTCTAGAAACATTTATTTTAGGAAAAAAGTATTAGACAAATTATTGTCAGCTTTATCCTTGTTTTCCATTCACTCATACATGCATTCTTAGTGACTCCATGAGCATGTTACAAATACAGACAGGATACAAGAGCAGACATTGAATCCAGATAATACAAAATGTGCAGAATGGGTGGACATCATTCAGAGGTCACATCTCAAGACAATGACTTGGCTGTACACACCTGGACGTGCTGGAGTGCAGGACAACGAACATGCAAACGATGCCCCAACTTAAACGGGCAGAAGTATGAACAGTGCCGATGTAATCAATGTGGTGAGCGCTCATTTATGTGATGGGGGTGAGTCTCAGACACTGGACCAAATGCAAGAGCTAGGAGTTAAGTTTATACATGCCAGACAGTGTCGGTCTTTGTGGTAGAGAGAGAAGATACACTAATCAACTTCTCATCAGTACGGAGAGCAAGTGGACTTTGGGACGGCTGCTGTAGCGGAGGACATAGCATGCATGGAAATGTCTATTATGCCATTACATCGATCTAATAACATAAGAATATAAAAAGCAACAATCCATTCTTTTATCCTTATCCTAGACCATGCTGGGGTGAAGAACAATAAGAGAGAAGATGCACCGACTATAGTCTACAAAATATAATCGAATATGCCGTCTGTGAACAGAAGTGACTTCATCAATGCACTGAAGAAGAATATACACTCTAAGGATTTAAATGAGGAAATGAAAGAATTTTCTATATTCTCTATGTGTCTCCTTCTCATTCTTATAACAGTTGTTACTAGATGATTAATTAACCTGAAATTATGGCCATTAAGTTGCATTGACGCCTGAGTGGTTACCGGAGCCCAAATTTGGGGTGTAAAGAATAGAACCATTGCTACCTGCCACGCATGTCGTAAGAGGCGACTAAGGAGGTTTGGCTGAAATCGGATGCACATGTCCTAAACGTGTAGAAGTCTATGCGTTTAGGTGCCTACCAAACCAATGTGCAACGTATACTGTTCTTGGCAAAGATCAAACATATCACAAAGAGTGATTAAAATTGGTCGTAAAGAACGTTTGCCTCCTCACATTTTACTGCAATATTTATACTTATCAACTCAACCCACCCGTTTCTAGAAAGATTAATTTTTTGGGAATTGGGTCATTACACATAATGCATCGGACGCCCAAGTGGTTACCGGGTCCCAAATTTGGGGTGTAAAGAATAGAACCACTGTTACCTGCCACGCATGTCGTAAGAGGCGACTAAGGAGGTTTGGCTGAAATCGATGCACATGTCCTAAACGTGTAGATTTCTATGCGTTTAGGGGCCTACCAAACCAATGTGCAACGTATACACGTTCTTGGCAAAGATCAAACATATCACAAAGAGTGATTCAAATTGGTCGTAAAGAACGAACGCAAAGAAGAAGAAGAAGAATAATGCATCGGTATAGAAAATAAAAATGACCAAATGTACAATGAGATGCTTGAGGAAAATGTAAATAAAACATGAAGAGACCATATAAGAAATGAAGTTAGAACAGTTGGAACAACACATGTTAAATTTCATTGATAGAGACTCAAATGGTTTGGCCACTTGGTGAGAATGAACCCGACCACACCATTGACAAGAGTTCACAACCTAAGAATGAAGTCATCAAGAGGAAAGGGTAGACCAAGCAAAAGATGGAGTGGTGGAATTACAGACATCTTAAAACTCCACAATATCACATCATATCAAGCGACCGAAGGTGCATTAACTCGGAAACCAATCATCAGTTCAAAATGCAATGCACTAATAGCAAAAAGCAGAGAAGGACGAAAGATATAAAACTAAAATTAATGCTGTGACATTTTCCAAACTTCACTTTAAGTTTATTTTTATATAAAGTACAGTTTAGCATATTCTGTGTTTTTTTGGACTTGATTATTTCATGATTGTTACATTGAAACCGTTGTTGATATTTGAAGAGTTTGACATTGTTATTATCATATTCAACAGTCAAGCATGGTGATTAATATGTCTAAGATGGCAGAGTTAACAGAAAGTGATGACAACAAGACAAAACTGAAGGGAGCATTCATAGCATCCATCAGTGGTGATCAGGTAAACATCATACTCAGTTTGGATAATGTTATTGGTTATTGATCCAACTTCGTTGCACTCTGGGTAGACCCATAGGCTCTCAGTCTTCCCAGCAATGTCAAAGGGTATGCATACTGATGATTCCTGTGATTTGCTGGTTAAACACGCTCCTCACTCTTCCCTCAGGTCCAGTTCTGCTTGTACAATGGGTAGCTACAATCTCCTTAAATCAGTGGATAGATTCAACATCTATTTTAGTGTCTTCATCCAACAGACAGTTGTGAAGAGACTGAAGAACATCCCCTTTCTCCATCTTCAACTCCCCAACAATCAGTGTTGTTGATGCAAGCCTGTCCGCTCTCTCATTACCGTAAACATCCGCATGCTCAGGACAGTAATCCACATAAGCTCTGAAGGTTAGAAACTTCTATAGACAACATCCACTCATCGAAACCTTCCATTTTGGATCTTGCAAGCATCAACTGAGAGTCAGATACAACAACGCCCCAATAAATAGAGTTCCAGAGAACCAATGTAGGGCAGCAGTAGATTAGCCGTTCAACCTCTATCCATCCTACTCAAAACTTCGATAATATTGGCATCCTTGAAGATTTAAATGTTGTCAGTAATTGTCAAAATAGTTCAGTGACAACTGGGGCAGTAATTATAATCATCCTCTAAAATGGGATAATATTGCCCCTGAAGATTATTAGTTTGTAATTGTCAACTTTGGTCTCTTTAAGTTTTTGTTTCCTGGTAGTTCCCTGTGGAGTATATGTGCTTGCTATCATTATGATTACTATTAGTATTACTTATAGCGCCACGATAATCTGTCGTCACGCTAAATTTCACGTTAGTTAATCAAATTCTGTGACCTTTTAAGTCTTGAGTGGTACCTATACGTGGACCTACAAGTGGTGCCTAGAAAATTGACTTGTTTACTGTGGTTGATGGCTACATCCTGTAAAGGATATGCCTTGATTTTGATTTCATGGGATTTGCACCATAGAGCATGTGTTCAATGTGCCAGTTAGGCGCCTATAGGCCAGTTTCTGCATGCATTTAATTCATGTTCATCTCCATTAGTCGCAAACTAAAAAAACGAACTAAATCTGACTTAGGGGAGTCCTTCCTCTTAGATGAGCCATAGTTCTGTTGTTAGCCTTGACCTCACAACCATAGTTTTCTGGTCTACACCACTAGGAGGTGGGGTTGGTTTGTGTGTTCTACAGGCCATCAGCAGGCTACTAATTTTCACTTTTCACCCTTCCTAATAGAGACTAGCCAACCTTAACTCTGCTGGGCACACCGCCTCTGTTTTGCCGGGCTCTCAAGGGAGCAAAGAATAATAACACTGCGACCTACAAGACATGTCATAAGAGACAACTGAGGTAGGGATCTAGGAAACTGCCTAGTAAATAAAAAGCGAGCAGAAATCGGATGGGCTGGCCTACTTGTAGGTGCATAATTGACACAACATACAATCGTTCTTAGGCTTGTATAACATACAGATCACAAAGAGTGGTTAACAAGTGGTTGATTTGGAGCGTTCAAGAAGAAGTGGAGTGCAGAGCCAGGTACAGAACACAACTTGTAAACCACATGAAATATATGATCTTGACTGTTCTAACATTTTTGTTTAACAGGGTCAAGCTTTGAGTACAGTTGATGAGATTCTCCAACTTACCAGACAGGACTCTGGTGGTCAGAGATCAGAACTGGATAAGATTGTTGCTGGTGTCAGTAAAGATCTAATTGATGACTATCCGAATGCTGACCCTCGATGGGCAGAGTCCAACAAACAAGGTAGTTGTATGTTATTTTTGGGGGAGTTGGTGGTAGTTTAATTGATGGTAGCATAAACTTTGTAAAACTGCAGTACTTCATTTTTAAGTGTTTCACTTTTGTAATTAATCAAATCAGCTGAGATCTTCCTGTGTAGTGTAAGAAAGAGATTGAAACACACATGGGTATTCACCGAAGTGCAATAATGATAGTCCTATCAATCAATCGGACCTCACAAACTCGACAGACAACATCGTAATAAATGGCCAAACACTGGAGAAAGTTGAACATTTTACATATTTGGGTAGTAAAGTGTCAAACAACGGAGACACGATGAAAGAAATAAATCGTATTGCTATAGCAGCTAGTGCCTTCACTAAATTAACGAATATCTGGCAATCTCAAGACTTTAGTATATGCACAAAAGTTAAATTATTTAGGTCATGTGTGATTCCTGTACTGACCTACGGTTGTGAAAGTTGGAAATCAACAAAGAAAATTGATAAGAAACTGGACAGCTTTGAGAATAAATGTCTACGAAAATTATTAAAAGTAAAATGGAGTGATTTCGTTTCTAACAACACAGTGAGAGATAGAACACACCAACAACCCGTATCAAATATTATAAGGAAACGAAGGTGGAAATATTTAGGTCATGTGCTTAGATCAGACGAAAGAGACTAAATCGACAAGTCCTTATGTGGTCACCAGTTGGGAAAGAAAACGTGGAAGACCAAAGACCACTCTCGAAGAACCATCCAACAAGAAAGTAACTATTGGGATGTAAAACCATACAAGATCTGCAACTGCTAGCAAAGAATCGTATCACATGGAGATCTAAAACCTCTGCCTATGCTCCTTTGGACGAAAGGAACAAACTAACTAACTAAACTATCAATCAATCAGATATGTTATTTGAGACATACCCCAACAGAAAACACAACCAAATCTCCTAAAGACAGGTTGTGCCAGTTGATGTGCAAACAGCAGGATACTTCAGATTTTGCACATAGATACAGAGATATCAAATAAGTAAGGAACCCATTTTCATACCATGCAGTATATTTTGGAACACAGTGTTAGGATCCTACGGATCTCTGAAAAAAATGCACATGTGAACTGAGCGATGCAGTCCTACAACTTTCAGGATGCACTGCAATGGCTTGACCCTGCACTGCAGGGATCCTCGTAACATTGTAACATACCATGAATGTTGTAAGAGGTGACTAGGGAGGGTTTAGAGGGGAGTTGACTACTTTACCCTGTAGAAAAACCTGAATTCGAAACTTTTGAGTTTTACTTTTGGACTGGGTTTGCCTTTCTTATTCGATCCATTCTCACTTATTCAGACTTAGGCCAGCATTTTTTGAATCCATCTGTACTACATGCTGTTTGTGCGACAACCTATTCATGTTCTTGGCGAAACCACACAAATTACAGAAAGTGATAACATGGTTCATAGGAACGGACACAAAAAAAAGAAACTTAATGAGACTGCAGTGAATCAACTTGTTACCAGAGCCACCACTTGGAGGTGAAGTAGTGTCACATTCACTGACCCTGATGCTGGCTTGTGTCATCCCATTCACTACATTCTAGCCATTTGAAATTTTAAGGTATCGGCTACCACAGATAGCCACACTGAAAAAGTATATAAGTACAGAGCAAGAGGCAAACCACGTAAAAGATGGAGCAACAGCATTAAGAAAATGAACAGCAGCTTATAAAGTGCTTTAAAACAAGCACACAGAAGATCACTACATTTCACCACCAACACTTCTATAAAGAAGTAAATAGTGGAAGAGAAGAAGAAGAAATTTGAAACTTATGTTGTGTACCTAATTAAAATTTACTTGTTTATTCAACGGAATAAATTTCATTCGTATTTATTTCACTTTTTGTTGTTGCTTTATCTCCACTCAGACTCCACAAGCAGTACATCATCTGTTATTATCACACAGCAACTCAGGGATAAGGAAAAGGCTCATGATTTCTTTATCAATTTTCTCAAAAAGTATGGCTTGTGGAATAAGGTACATGTTCTATCATTTTTCTATCGGTTACCTGAAAACATATTTTAAATTTATGAGTAATTAGTGACAGTAAGATATCAGTAAGATCAAGTAACTATTACTTAGAAAATGTAAAGAAATCAAGTAACTATTACTTAGAAAATGTAAAGAAATCAAGTAACTATTACTTAGAAAATGTAAAGAAATCAAGTAACTATTACTTAGAAAATGTAAAGAAATCAAGTAACAATTAGTTAGAAAATGTAAAGAAATCAAGTAACAATTAGTTAGAAAATGTAAAGAAATCAAGTAACAATTAGTTAGAAAATGTAAAGAAATCAAGTAACTATTACTTAGAAAATGTAAAGAAATCAAGTAACAATTAGTTAGAAAATGTAAAGAAATCAAGTAACTATTACTTAGAAAATGTAAAGAAATCAAGTAACAATTAGTTAGAAAATGTAAAGAAATCAAGTAACTATTACTTAGAAAATGTAAAGAAATCAAGTAACAATTAGTTAGAAAATGTAAAGAAATCAAGTAACAATTAGTTAGAAAATGTAAAGAAATCAAGTAACAATTACTTAGAAAATGTAAAGAAATCAAGTAACAATTAGTTAGAAAATGTAAAGAAATCAAGTAACTATTACTTAGAAAATGTAAAGAAATCAAGTAACTATTACTTAGAAAATGTAAAGAAATCAAGTAACTATTACTTAGAAAATGTAAAGAAATCAAGTAACTATTACTTAGAAAATGTAAAGAAATCAAGTAACTATTACTTAGAAAATGTAAAGAAATCAAGTAACAATTACTTAGAAAATGTAAAGAAATCAAGTAACAATTAGTTAGAAAATGTAAAGAAATCAAGTAACAATTAGTTAGAAAATGTAAAGAAATCAAGTAACAATTAGTTAGAAAATGTAAAGAAATCAAGTAACTATTACTTAGAAAATGTAAAGAAATCAAGTAACAATTAGTTAGAAAATGTAAAGAAATGAAGTAACAATTACTTAGAAAATGTAAAGAAATCAAGTAACAATTAGTTAGAAAATGTAAAGAAATCAAGTAACTATTACTTAGAAAATGTAAAGAAATCAAGTAACAATTAGTTAGAAAATGTAAAGAAATCAAGTAACTATTACTTAGAAAATGTAAAGAAATCAAGTAACTATTACTTAGAAAATGTAAAGAAATCAAGTAACTATTACTTAGAAAATGTAAAGAAAAGATCCTGTTTTCCTACTATCAGGTATATTACAGACTACAATGTTAAATCCTTATTTTTTGGGGCCAACAGTAGATATTCAGTAATGTAGTCAAGAAGGTTGTGGGTTCAATTCCATACTCAGTGTTCTACATGTGAGGAAAGGAATTGATCCTCCTACCTCCTGCACAATATAACCTAGAAATGTGAAGTGAAGTGACTTCCTACCCTAAGATCTGAAAAGTCTACAGAAAATTTATATATATATATATATATATATATATATATATATATATATATATATATATATATATTCCTAATAAAACATTGAGCTGAATTGTTCACATGTTAATTTTTCCATTGCAGTTTTTGTAACAAAGAAATTTGTCTAATTGTTGTAGTTAACTGTAACCCAACCCTTGATAACCGGATGGTATATTTTCCCAATAGGACACAAATGTGTGCAGATGGGTAGCTGGTGATATTTTATGAATGTAAAACCACATAGTACCACATCTACTGAGTTCTACTGCAGTCTGGTATCAGATTTGATTGATCATAAGGAAGGATATAAGAGCTGGCTCAAACCCAACATGTATTAATTTGCTTTCTTTGATTTGTCATGTAAGAATACATCGCATATCAGGTAAACTTTAGAAACAAAGGCTCCTGAACCAGTCCAGTCAGAAAAACAAACAGTGGATACAGCCCAGATCATTCAAACTTAAATACATTAATATAAAAGAACAAACCACAGTCTTCAGACTTAGAACAGGGCTCTACAGTCTCAGAATACACATCCATAGAATGGGTCTCATGGGCTCAGTTGCATGCACCTGTGGAGAACCAAAGCAGTCCCCAAAGCACATCCTGCAAGATTGCCCCAGCCTGAGCAGCGTGAGAATGGAAATCTGGCCAACAGAAACAACCCTTCATAACAAACTATGGGGAACCGGTGAAGACCTCAAGCATAACATACTGTTTATGACACATACTAGAGTAGTCACATAGCAGATGTTGATTGCAGAAGAAGAGGGCACCATTTAGTAAGTAGGAGCTGGTACTCTAATTGAATTCCAGCACTATTGGATCAGAAGTCTGGTTTGGAACTAATTTTGACAGAATTTTAATCATTGTGATTGATATGTAAAATAGAACTGAAAACTTGGTGGTAGAATCTATTTCTATGCGCTCATTTTCTCCACATTCATGCTCAGTCACTTTCATGCTCAGTCACTTATCCCAGCTCAAACTGAAAATATCATAGACAGAGCAGTAACACAGTAGCTGAACAATTTCAAATAGCTTTTCAAATTTTGGGTACTCAATTTGAACTGGGTAGACTGAGAATGGTGAGATATATTTCAGTGAACCAAGAAGGATTCTTCTCATTGGCTGTTGTTCAATGTGTACACAATGAGATTGGTTTTCTGGATGTATGTTGTTATGTTTGTCTCTGTTGGGCAGTGTTGGCAGTGTTTTCCACAGTTGATTCGTTAGGTGATAATCTTGCAAGATGTGTTCAGCTGTCTGTCTGTCCACATGCATATGTGGGTGATGGAACCATTCTTAGTCTGTGTAGGTGATTGTTCAGCCTATAACCAAGAAGTGAAGAAAAAACACTGACGCTGGATAGGACATTCCTAAAAAAATTTGAAGGAAAATTTAACTAGAACGGCCCTTTCCTGAAACTCAAAGGGAAAGAAGTAATACTTGGGGAGGAGATTTGGAGGCAGAGATTGACGGAGAAATCCGGAAGAGCTGGAATGAGTTGCAAGAGATAACTAGAGATTGAAAGACTTGTCATAATTTATTTACCTGTGCCCCAACAAAGGTTGAAAAAGCACAAGAGAGATATATACTCAGAATACACTATACTGGAAATGGAACACCATACGTTGGGGATGAAATCAAACTCACTGCCACTGAGATAAACCAATTTCACAATTAATATTTATTTCTATTAAGAGGAAATTCAATTTTATTATATTAGTAAATTATGAATCCTAAGTTCTACTTTTATTTAATTTGCTGGCGTTAAATATTTACAGCTAAATGTGGTTGGTATTCGTGGTTCTGTAATGCCAACTCGTCTGCTGCTGTGTGAGCATGTGGAGAAAGTTCAGGCAGCCATTGCACTTCGAGAACTGCATGCTGAGTAAGAGACAACTAATTTTTTTAAAGTCAATTTACATGTAAATATGTTATCTAATGAGGATTTTGTGTAAAAATGTTATCCAACAGTAGGTAATCTGTAAATGTTATCCAAAAATATTTGTATGTAATCGGAGGTCTCTGTGACTAAGTGGTTAAGCTATTGCCTTGTGTTCTGAAGGTCGGGGATTTGAATCTGGATCGCACCGTTCTGTTCACAAGTGCATTTTTTTCCAGAGACCCCATAGGATTGTTGCCGGAGCTACAGAGTTTGTGCTTTGTGCAATACTCTCGGCAGATGGTGTGTCATTTCTGCAGAGAGGGACAGAGCCATATGGGGTAAAATCCGATGAAATAAATCGATCTTCAGTTTTAGACTCTTTTTATTTTTATAGTTGTATGTAAAAATATTGCCCAGAAAAATGTTTGTGTAAAATTGTTAACCACCAATGTTTATAATGTGCAAGGTGAGGGTAAAAATATCCAAGTAAATTTATTTGTGAAAATGCAATCCAAAGAAGTCATCATCATCATCAAGTAGCTTGTCCCTTCCGGAACTTGGCTCCCATGACAGCATTCCTGAAAAACAAGAAATTTAACCAAAGAAATTTATATGTAGCATTTTTATCTAAAGTGCCAGCAAAACTCTAAAGAAGTTTATATGTAAAAATGTCAACGGCAAAGAAATGTTTGTATAAAAAATAGCAAAACAAGATTTTCTTTAGAAATTTTATAAGAAAATTAGATGCTGGTAAATTTTGTTTTCAATCTTTTTTTGTTTTGTTTGTTGTTGAAGAGAATGAGCAAAGCATAATCTGAATTTATTCCTTTTTGTAATGGCATGGGACACTGGTAATAAAGATGCAAAAACAGACAGAGGGCCATAATAGGCACTTTAACTACGCATGAATTTCTAGCGTAGAAATTAAAATTATAATCTGCATTTTAAAAAACCACAAAAACTTGTTACTATCCGTAGTACCGCTTTTAGGGCAATGTAGGACAGGTGGGTCGAGAACCTGAGGAATTTAATGGCTAGTGCAGTCGCCGTGAAGCTGTTCAGGTTAGGATTTTTCATTTATGCCCATGACAGAAAAAAATCCTTGGCCTTACAGTGGTTTGAGCACAGGTCTCTCTCATGGGTTCCGCGCTCTAATCCATTCGGCAAGACGCATAAATGATAAATAAATAATTTTCATTATAAATAATGTATAAATGAGCTACAATTTTCAAAATTGTGTATGTAATTGATGAATTGTCTATCCTAAAGGCATCACAAAATAGTTAATACCTGCATGAACCAAGCCTTGAAACAAAGACAAGTATCAGTACCACCATCACTAACACCTCAAGATATGTTTTACAGAGAGGTAAGCCTGGGCTTTGATACCTACAAATTTTGCTGTGTTTTCATTGTTTTATTTTGAAATTATATGCATGTTTAATGTATGCTCTGACCACCAGTTGTAACATTCTTTTTTCTTTTTCTCACCACACTGCCTTTCATCTAACCTAATTATATTCATATGTCTCATCTCACCTAGTTATATCTGTCACGTTTCATCAAATTTGATTATATACATCATGTTTCTTCTAACTGCATGTCTATGGTCCATGACTCTGCTATATCATATTTTAATGATATATTTATATAAAACACTTTTCTATTTCTATAGGTGTCAGCTATTAATGAGATCACAGAGTTTATTCTCTCCTGGGAGAAAGACTATCTTGTGTCAGACCAAACTAGTCACAACATTGTCAGTACAGTACAAGCCGTCAATGCCATTCTAGAGGTAATTAATTAATACCTTTAGTTTAGATACCCAATGTTTTAACCATATTTAACTGTTGTGTAGAGGTTAGGTGCCCGCCTCTCGTTACGAAGGTACTCAGTTTGTTTTCTGTGGGAACCATCAGGATATTGTTCCAAAGATCCCTGATAATAGTGTAGATGAGATTGAGTTCCTAGTTCAGTCGGCAACGGACAATCAAATATAGGTCTCTCGTTGAAGTTGAGCACGTAAAAGAACCTTTGGTAGTTAATAATCGAGAAGAGCAGGCTGGAAAGCCTCTGCCTGGACAAAATTTATTAGGTAAAAAAAAATTCCCACAAAATATTTTCACCATTTTCTAATTTACATCGGGAACCCTCGCTGGTGCTACAGAGTTCGTTTACTGTTGCTGAGATCTTCTTGTGTAAGAAAGAGATTAGATCACACATGGTTACTCACAGAAGTGCAATGATGATGGCCGTAACAAATAAAAGTTGGCTCCAGGAGGGAGCGAACCAAGTACTTTTGAAATGAGAGGTAAGTACCTAATCTCTACAGAGATTCCCTCCATCTTTGATAATAATTAGAAGTATAGTTGAAGAGAAATAACAACATGCATGTTATATTGACAATACTGACAAGCTATCAAACTATTATATTGCAAGCTCTATTATATAAATATTATAAATTAAGTGTAACATTGCATACTCTCATTTGATAATATGTACTTGGTTGATGTTTGTAAGTGTACTAAATACATTTGTAAACTAAATAATGGTTATTCACTGACTTCCATCCATTTTTGACTACCTCTTAGCTCTGGTCCCATCATCAAATAGCTGTACTGAGCAGAACTTTGCCACCCTAACAATCCTTCAGAATTTCTTTCTCATAGGCCTCTGTAGCCATCATTCTCAAATCATCAGTTACATCCTGAATCCATTTTCCTCCATGGTCTTCCTCTTTGCCGGAATGCCTCCTTCTATAATGATCTTCTCCAACCTTTCGTGTCTCATATGTCCAGAACACTTCAATTTTCTTATTTGTAGCAACAGCATAGTTTTCTTTGATTTTGAGTTCTTTCTCAATAGATCTATTTGTTCTCTTCTCTATCTATGATATGGACTCTTCTGTAACACATATATGGTCCCTTACCAGATATAATAGCAAGGTATTATTGTAGTATGGTCTGCATAATAAGAGAGTAGTAATACTAAAAGCTGACACAAGATTTGTCCATCAATTTTCTAACACAAGATTTGTCCATCAATTTTCAGTCTATGCTTCATCATGCACTGAAATACAGACAGACACATACAGACATGTACACTGGGAGCAACGAAGACATTCCTGAGTACATTCCTTGGTCAGCTACCAACAGTATGAGAAAGATTATCATAGAACAGGTAAGTTTTTGTTTACCAAGCATGGATTGATGCTGTTTTGTTTTTCTATTGCATGGAATTTGGAATCACACATTTTGCAAGAAGAACTGGGTGCCTATGGTTCAGAATAAGAAATGTGTTTAACCAGTGAGTCATGGGAATGATCAGCATTCATACTCTTTGGTATCTACTGGGGGAGACTGAGCCCCTATCGATCTGCCTAGAGGACTATGACATTGACTCAGTAACCAATTATAGTAATAAGAGAATGTTCTGCATTCAGATCTGTGATCATGCTAGAACTTTATTTCTGCCACCAGGGCTAAGTCCACTATGTGTTAAGGTCAGAGCAACAACCTCAGTTTTGCAACTTATAATCAGATCTGAAATATTTGTAATTGTAAATTGAACAGGAGTTCCTTGTTCTTCTGTGCTCTCTGTGACATTTCATAGACACATTCTCATGTTACACAATTGCTAAACTAATGATGACAGGAAGAGCAAAGAAGAGGAAGAAAATGTGACAAAATTATGATCTGGTATTTTCATAAAGTTCAATGCAACATTTAACTCGCTGAACTTGTGATCTCGATATTTTGGTGTTTTCGAATTGGGTGTCCGTCATCTACTCCTGTACCCTGGGAATGTCTGCTATCGATCTATAAACATCGTCACGTGAATCACAGTTCAAATTCAAATCACATTCAGAGTTCGTTTTAACATTATCACTGGCTAAAAAGTCAGAAAAAGAGTCATTTTGGACATCACTATTCATCAGCTAAGTCGACCATTTTGAAAAATTTTGTTTACTTACGAAAAATCGTGAAAAATCAGAGTTTACGCGTGTGTGTTAGATCCGCCATTTTGGAGAGCTCGGCGGAACAATATGGAAGTAGTACATCACGGGACCCGTTCTGAAGCTATACTCCCGTTTAAAAGACATCGTTGCGGCACATGTCCGCCGACAAAAGTCATCGGCGGCAGCAAAAGGGAGTTGGTACTTCACCGACTTTTGGCGTCGGTGGCAGCTAAGTGTTAAACTATGTCCATCTTCTGCTGTTATTGGTATCTCTTTAGTTTCTGTTCTGAGAGTAATATATATATCTACCTCTCTCTCACTTTCTCTCTCTCTCTCTTGTACCTTTTAACTCCGATTAGGACATAGGTCTTCAACCAACTCATGCCAAGTCATCCTATCTTTAGCTATCTCTTGCAGTTCCTTCCAGCTCTTCCGTATATCATTAATCTCCGCCTCCAAATCTCTTCTCCAATTATTTCTAAACTTTACTCTCTTTTGCTGTCCCAGGGGAAATCAAGAAAAGGGCTCTTGTTATATTTCCTTGGATTTTCTCAAAGTGTGTCCTATCCTACAACAGCATTCTTTCTTTACCTCTTGGTTCTCTGGAATATGTTTTGTTCTCACCATAAACTCCTAATTTGTGATTCTATCATACCATCGTAGTCCCTATATTCTGCTCAGACACTAGTTGATGAATGTTTACAGTTTATCCATAATTGTTTTAGTTATTCTCCATGTTCTGAAAGCAATGTTGATTCAGAAATATCCATTTGTCAAACTCTTTTCTAATTGTTTTAATCGTCAGATTGGTATCAGTTTACAGAAGGGAATATCAGAATCTCGTGAAATTGATGTCCAGGGTGTCCTGTTTCAAAACATTGTGGGACTTGCAGATATTGTCATGGATGGTTATGCCAGTCAGCTTAAGTCTCTGCAGTGCCACCCTGACAGAGCTGAAGATTACACGAAGCTGGAGAGAGAGTTTGAGAGGGAAAGACATAAGATCATAACTTCACTTTGTGAGTCATGTATTACATTGTTTAATTATAGATTTACACAGATTTATTCATTAGTATTACGCTAAACAAGTTTTAAAAGAAACGTTTATGAAGAATCCTGCAAATTTGCGGATCAAAAACTTTCTTCTCTTTTCTCTAATCCTTTTTTTCCCTCACAGCATGAGGACAAGAAGAGATTTCTAGATCGACTTTTGTGTGCTTCGTAAATAGTGTTTTTCATTGCCTCTGTTATCCCTAAGATTCACCTTTTGTGTGAACAGTCTTTTGCTTTGTATCCACTGTATCGGAGTAGCATTGCTCTTTGAGGAATACTCTAGTGTCTATTAGTAATCTGCTTATGTGGCCGAACTATTTAATTTGTTGTTTCTTGATGAAGTTTCTTGATGTTGTACCCACTTTTTTCTGGTGTCTTCATTTCTAAACTGATCTTTTCTTGATACTCCCATCTTTGCTTTTGACTTGGGCACAACATGGAAAGCAACAGTTATCTAGAAGCAAGAAAATAAACCTCTTGGAAAAAACTAGCTGATGGCAGAGTTACGTGGAAAGCGATATTGCGCAAGGGGGCAGTCTTTTGAGAAGAGACTTATGTATAAGCTGAAAGATGAGAGAAAAGCGAAAACTCAGAGGTTGTCACAGTAAAACAGTTGCCAATTGACCATTTGTAAAGATGAAAAAGGCCACATATATATATATATATATATATATATATACTCAGTAGCTCCAGCAACAATCCTAGGGGTCTCTGAAAAAAATGCACTTGCAAACAGAATGGCGTGGCTCGGATTCAAACCCAAGACCTTCGGGGTACAAGGCAAAGTTCTAGCCACAGAGACCCCCTAAGTCACAGAAACATCCATAACTGTTCTCTCCAAACAACTGTGTCGTTTAACATATACTATTTAGAAACCAAATTATGCTAACATTATTTTGAAATTAGCATTGTTCTAGCATATATCTGAATGTGGTTGTGACTGTTTTCCCAGTGGAGCACAAACAGTTTGACAGAGCAGCATCCTTGTCTGAAAAATTTGAAGATTTTGAGATGTTAATGAGGATCTGTGACACAACAAATAATCATGAAAGATTGCAGAGATACCATGTACACTATGCTGGCAAGGTATGTGTCTATGTATCCTGTCGACTTGTTTGATTAGATCTTCTTTCTTTTTCAAACGCTTCATATCAACCACCTGTTAAACCTCTCTTTGTGATTTATGAAATCTGAGCCTATGTGCGACTGTACACACTGTGCCAGTTATGCGCCTACAAGTAGACCATCACATCCGATTTCTGCTACACGATTTTTTAAAAACTAGGGTAGCTTTGCTATGCCCCTACCTCAGTTGGCCTTGTAGGTTATAGTGTTATTATTCTTTGCTCCCCCTTGCAACCCGATAACACACATGCGGTTTGATTAGATAAACATGAGAAGATATTTATAACAGGTATATAAGTAGACTCATCAATTAACATCAAACTGGTATTGTCTAATGCTGGACGCTGTTGCAATAGATATTGCAAAGGAGACCGGAGCACATATCAACATGTCCGGAATGCAGTGAAGATATTTGAAACTGAAACGAGGATATTATTTAAGATTTTAATGGACTGTAAAATTGGTTAGAATGTAAATCACTTCTTGCTTAGCTATATTAACTGGCCATCTTGTCAAACGCTGAGACTTGAGAAACTATAACATTTCTGAAAACACTACACCACTTCAGCTTTATTTGACATTTTGAGTTACCCTGATTGTTGGGATAAACTATCGCGCTTTCAAATTTAAATAAAATATTGATTTTATAAATAACACCATCTTGTCACTAAAATACCTGGTACTTCTGACGAAATGGCTGGTAAACAATTTTGGCCATTCTACCGCACTGAATTCAGGCATAGTAATGGTACTTCTGATTGATTTATGCATGAAGGTTTGCTTTCCTTCTCACCAGTATCCCTCACCATTTAGGCGAGCCTTACTCCGACTTCAGAAGTACTTGTAATTAGATCCCCATGTAAAGGATCAGCGTTTATTGTAGTACAATCGCATATCGTGTGCATACCAATAATTTTTCGCCAAAGCTAGCTAGAACCCAAGAACTTCCACTAGTTTTATCTTAGTATGCTAATTGTGTTTTAGAATTTTTATTTGTTGACATGTCCGCACTAAAATGTGAATATTATAAAAACTGCACATATTTATGTCAAACTTATAGAATATGTTCACACATGGATTATATTCATTCAAATACTACTGCTGGAAACATTTATGAATTTTAAAATGTAATACAAACCCGTGAGTATAAATATTTTATATATTAAATAGTAGTCCTGCTACAATATTTTAACTTTCTCAAACATAAATCCCCTGATATAAATTATTATTATACTAATGTATTCATCATCCAATTAGCAACATTTTAAAAAAATATGTTATACTTCAGATAACCTATAACTGAGTTATAAAGCTTTAACTATAAATTTGCAATGCAAAAGAAATGCGCCCATAGGTCAAAATAATTACAGAGGGAAAGGATGAAATATTTTAATCATTTTTTTAACACATTTTTATGTCTTTTTTCAGGGTTTTGCACAGTTCATGTTTAACTGGTATACAAAAGAAGGTAAAGCCTTTCTTGAAAACATTTGGATTTTAGTTTAAATGCAGTTATTATTTATTAACATAATTCTATGAGCATAAATTAGATTATACCACTGTTGACTTGCTAGATTTGTCTCAGTGGTTTCAGAATGCCCTGGATGGGCCACAATTAGTCTGAGGTTATTGTCATCATCGCTAGTGATGGATGGCTAATATTCAGCCTTGAGACATCAAATATGGCCAGTCCATCCACCAGAATAAAACAAACTGTATGGTACATGTGCAGCACCACAACCTTCATAGAGGCCTCAGATCTACTAATCTAACCTGCAGAAACAACGAGGCGGAAGAAGAAGTTGTGAATTTGAAAGATGATGAGATTAATTAACAATTACAAATATTCTAATTCTTCATCATCATCATCATCAAGTAGCTTGTCCTGAGCAGAACTTTGCCACCCCAACAGTCCTCCAGAATTTCTCTCTCATAGGCCAGAAGTCCTGCCTCTGCAGCTGTCATATTCAAACGATCAGTTACATTATGAATCCATCTTCTCTGTGGTCTTCCTCTTCTTCTCTTTGCTGTTATGCCTCCTTCCATGGTGGTCTTCTCCAGCACTTCATGTCTTTTCATATATGTCCAAAATATCTTAATTTTCTCTTTCTTATTTGTAGCATACTGTCCTCTCCTGGGTGAGCAGAGAAGCAACATGTGGCCACACCCAGTCGACCTGAAAACTAAGCATTGGGGAAACCTGACAAACCTGAAGCTGACTGCCCAGTTTGTGGTCCACAGTAAATTAAGCGCATGACCAGAGATTGCTGAAGAAGAAGAATTTGCAGCATCAGCCAGTTTTCTGTGATTTTTAGCTCTTTCTGGATAGATTTATTTGTTCTCTTCTCTGTCCATGATATACGGAGGACTCCTCTGCAACAATTATATTCTAAAGCACATATATGTTTTCTACTGCTTTATTAAATGTCCATGCTTCACACCCATACGTTGCCACTGGGAATATGCATGTTCTTAGTATTCTGATCTTTGTTTTCTTATCAGTTCCGTATATCTAATTCTTACAACAGGTAAAAGAGGACATTTGCTGGCACAACCAGTAGCACAAGAAGATGAGCTCAGTACATTCTTGGACTCTGACAATATGAAATATCTCAGCTGGCTGCATGAAATCAAACGAGGAAATTTCTTATCTGTAAGATCAGCTGTTTTCATTCATTATTTTCTATTTTGATTTGAGAAAAAAAATGTGATTACTTCTGTTTGTACAACTTGTTGTGACATCATTTTGTTTGTTTGTGTCTTAAAGAATTTGTAGATTCTGTTTGTTTAATTCATAGAGATTTAATTTTTGTGTGCGTTGTCAAATTTCTTCATAACATCATAAATGTATATAATAACATGTTGATCATCAATAATAATAAGATAACATAATTTATAATGTACCTCATATCTGATATTGTTTCTATTCCAAGGCTCACAAAGCATTGAATGATCTGGCTAGCAAAGAAACAAATTTTCTATCCAAAAAGAAGGTAATAACGTTTCCAAATGATCTTTCTGTGTGTTTACATTTTTATCATATTTATATACATAAAATGCTAACAAATTTTGATCCAATTTTTAAATTTCATTTTTCCCACTCAAAGATGGTGCGACTCATTTGTTAACACAACTGCTCATAATTTACCACTGACCTAGTATAATGACTGACTGAACATGCTATAAAATGTATATATTTAGTAACCAACTCAATTAACTCATAACTCTGTAAGGAGTTGATAATAGTCATCTTGAACTGCAAATTCCTGCATGAATAAGCTTTCAAAATTTCGTGGTTCGAGAGTGTGGAGTTTGAAGCTTATCTTCGACAGACAGTGATAATGTAGCGGAAAATGAGAGGGAAATGAAACATTAGCAATGATTTTAATCCAATCCACATTTTCATGTTTTGTTGTTTGTGACTTGTTCTTCATCTTTTTTTCCCAGACCTTATTAAGCTTAAGCAAATTAGCTGCTCTTGCTTCTGATGTTACAGATGATATGGTACAGGATAATATTGAAGGTAAACATTTGCTGTTGTTCATTCTGTTATCTGATTTATTGATCGATTGATTGATAGGAACATCATCATTGCACTTGGTGAGTAACCATGTGTGCTCCAATCTCTTTCTTACACAGGAAGATCTCAGTAGTCATGAACCCGTAGCACCGAGGGACCCGATGCAAATTTTGAAAATGCTGAAAATATTTTGTAGAAATTATATTTTCCTACAAGATAAATCCTGCAGGAGTGACAATATGAGACACAATTAGAAATGAAGAATCAGATGAGACTGTAAACCAGTCATGCAATTATAAAAGAACAACAGATTAAATGGTTTGGACACCTGATAAGAATGCCCTGGTATCGACTACAGGAGAGCCACACTGAAAAAGTATAACAAGTACAGAGCAAGAGGACGACCACGCAAAAGTTGGAGCAACTGCATTAAGAATATCCTGTAGAAAGTGAATAACAGCTTACAAAGTGTATTAGAAAAAGAACACACAAGATCACTACATACAGCCCCCCACCCCACGTCTATAAAGAAGTAAATGGTGGAAGAAAAGATGTATTTTCACACACAATATTCTAATTATTTTTACATATAGTATTACCAGCTCTGTTTTATTTGTCCCATATTTTATCATTTCAATCTTTCCAGTTTTTAATGTTACTTTTGTTATTACATCCACTCTCTTATATGAGTGAGCCTTGATAGCATAGTGGTTAGTGTACTCACTTCGTAGGCGTGTGGTCCAGGTTCAACTACAGTAGAAGTGGAATTTTTGCCCTAACCGTAACGACTCTCAAGTCAACCCAACTGCATTGTGGTTCCATAAAAGCCCTGTGAAGTAAAGGTGTCTGGCATGAAGTTGACCACATCACCCATCATGTGCCAATGACCAATGACAAATATGGGCCTAACACCGTATTTCACAATATACCTCATTTTATTACAAAGGGCTTCAATATAAGGCATACTTTTCATTAAATGGTTTCAAACTGCAAACCAGCAAAAAATAGTAACACTATGACCTACAAGGCATGTCATAAGAGGCGACGGAGGTAGGGGCCTAGGGAAGCTACCCTAGTAAATAAAAAGCTTAGCAGAAATTAGATGTGCTGGCCTACTTGTAGGTGTATAACTGGCACAACGTAGAATCGCTCTTAGGCTCAGATTACATATAAATCACAAAGAGTGGTTAGCAAGTGGCCGATATGGAGCGTTCGTAGAAGAATAATAAGTCTGGGAACTACTCTTATGTCTATTTTGTTATCTATCTCTGAACAGAAATCAATGATGATCTAGATTTGATTCTACACCAGGAACTGTTACCAACTGAAACATTGGAGGTAAGTTTGGTTGCTGTCTATTGATAATATTCTTTGAGTCAGTTGTTTCGCCCGAGTGGTTACTGGGGCCCAAATTTGGGACATAAAGAATAGAACCACTGTTACCTGCCACCCATGTCGTAAGAGGCAACTAAGGAGGGTAGGTTGAAATCGGATGCATGTGTCCGTAGGGAATGCTAACCCGAAACAAATGCTTGCAGAAAACGGATGCACCAGGCCGTAAGGCGCATAACATGGTGCAAGACCCCTCACAATGAGGAATGGGATAACGGATTCTACGGTCGCCAATTTGCCTCTGAGATTTAGCCACGCGGTAAGAATGTCAGACCCACCATCACGAGGTGGCCAAAACTTACTGCAGGAAGAGGTCGGCACAAACGCGGAAGCAGAAATCATAGGAATTATATCCTACAGAACTGCCCCAGTATGCAGACTTGAGAACAAAGAGGTGGCCAACTTACACTAGTGTCCAAGACAAACTGTATGGCGTGGCTGATAATCTGAGACAGACGGCTGCCTTTATTAGAGAATCCAAATCCCAATCTAGTGAGAATGCAGAGTCAGTTGTTTTAGTAACTTTTGTTTTTCTTTCAATTTCCATCACTGTGCTATCAGTGTCATACCTGGATGCTGACAACATATGAGAACAGAAGAATCCAAATGACAGAGATGAAGTGTTTACGACAAGTTCTAAATCTAACAAGAAGAGATAAAGAAACAACCGGTCAAATGGTTCAGACATGAAACTCAATGGTTCAACAGACAGATCTCCCAAGACTAGTCTCCCCAAAGAGCACTAGCACTCATACAACACAACAGATCCAGAGGATGACCACGTAAACGATGGATTGACAGCATATCCGAGACACTAAGTTCCACCTTGCACAAAGTGCATAAGGAGTCTCGCTCCAGGTTTTTTTTTCCCGACCTGATGCCGAAAGGAAAAACAGCGATAGAGAATAGATAGATGATTCATCAATGTGGTTAATGTTAGACATGACACATGGCTTTCATTAGTTTATTGCAACATCAGATTTGACAAAATTAATGTCACTTTATAGGACCGTAATTGTTTACGATTTTTAACAGCAGAATTCATAACAGCTGCCCCTTCAAAATTCATTAGAAAAGATTTCAAATGAAATTTCTACCAAAATATCTTCACCTTCAAAATTAAACCGGGACCTCGCCAGTGCTACGAGTTCGTGCACTGTAGCTGAGATCTTCCTGTGTAAGAAAGATATATGAGCACACATGGGTACTCACCAAAGTGCTTTGGTGATGGTCCAATCAACAGCATAATTTTTAAAAACAATATGATAATATTAAATGTATGTAATTTATAACAAATGTGGATGAGGCCAAACACTGAAAAACTTATGATTAATATACCAAGAGACAGTCATAATTTTTCAGACATGTGATGAGAAGTGGAGGTTTATAACACATTGTGACAACTTGTAAAATCGAAGAGAGATGAGACAGAGAAGACAGAGAGAGAACATTTTAGACAGCCTGACTTCTGGCATGAAAGAGCATCAACATCTGAGATGATAGCAGATACCAGGGACAGAGATTTGTGGAGGTCCATAATCGCCCACTCCAGCCGCACAACACCTGATGATGAATTTATAACATGCAATTATTTCATGATCAAGTTCTGTGCAGTCTCTGCATACAAAAATTTCTTCCGGTGTCCCTTTAATATTTTCCAACTTACAGTTAAGTCAAGATTTCTTAATCTCACGTTATGTGTAAATATATTTTCAGAATGTTGGTATGGATCCAGAAAACATGAGAGTCTTGTCTCCTAAAGAACTTATTGAGGTATATCAATATTAGTGATAACAGTTATGTCTTTGTAAATGTAAAGATAATGTTCCTCTTTATTTCATTGTTGTGGAACAGATATAAACTTGACGATCTAAACTTCAGGTACCTCTGAAGTTAGAGAAGACCCGCCTGTATGGCAAGGGGCAGTGATAAAAAGGAAAGTAAGCCTTCATGCAAACATCACGCCAACCAAGCGCTTGACAATACCTGAATTCATAGCTGTAGCAAGAAAATAAGATTGTTGAGGAAGAGTTAATTCTTCTCTTCTTCAATGATCCAGCGGCACTTGAGCTCTTGCCCTTCGGCCCAATGCTATGTAGTGGTATCTGCATGTGTTTGTAAGTTGTTCTTTTGTTCCGTATAATGTGTTCCATTTATCTGGCCTTGGAGGAAGGAGGGTTCACCTGATGTCATCTAGTGCTTGATACTTGAAGAGGTGGTGATGAACGGTTTTGTGATGATGTTCACACAGTTGGCACTCTGGAGTGTGTTGTGGTTGAATTCTGTTCAAGTGATTATTAAGTGTTATGTGTTGGGTTCGGAGTCTATGGTTCTCTGAACTCTTCTTGTAAGGTGGTTGATGTTGTCATTAAGGTTAGGGTTGGCCATATGGCTGTACACCTCTCTTCCTGTGTCTGCCATGGCCCATCTGTTCAGCTAAATTTCTTTATTTGTTGTCATTAGGATTTGCTTTGCTGTATGGAGAGTTGTTGATGTGATTGGTTGTCCTTGTGTTGACCCTTTCTTGGCTAGCCTATCTGCTTTATCATTTCCCGGTGTTTTGAATGTCAGGAATCAACTGCATAGTTATTTTGATGTCATATGATGTAACAAGTCTGTCAATATCTAGGGCTAGATGGGAGAGTTAGGAAGAGTTAATAATATGGCTTGTACATTGTTCAGAATAATAATATTTATCCTCTAAGAGTCAACTATTTCTCTGTGTTAGTCATTAATGCTGACCTTTGCCAAGAGTTGACTGTTTCTCTGTGTTAGTTATTTGCTGCAAGACGCACATATTTACACTAAGACAGATCTGCGAACAAACAATTGAATACAATCAAAGTAAACAGCTTATATTTATAGACCAAGAAAAGGCATTTGATAGAGTAAACAGGTGCAAACTATGGAAGATCCTTGAAGAATATGGCGTCCAAGGACAACTATTAGGTAACATCATGGCCTTATATCAAGATAGCCAGAGTACAGTAAGAACTACAGAAGGAATGACCGACTGGTTCTCCATTACATCAGGTGTTAGACAAGGTTGTGTCCTTTCACCACTACTCTTTATCGCATATATGGATAAAATAACTCAAGAGTCGAATTCAGATAATGATGAAATAAATGAACTACTTTTTCAGATGATCAGTGCCTGATACATCAAAATGAACAAGATCTACAACATCATATTGACACTTTGAACAATAATTGTGTGAAACATGACATGAAAATCAACAACACTAAAACAGAAATAATGAATATGGGAAGAAAACATAATAATCTAGACATCCATGTCAATGGCACTAAAATAAACCAAGTGAAAGAATTCAAATACTTAGGAAGCATATTCACAGAAGACGGAAAACTAGATAGAGAGATAGAGGCTAGAGTAAAAAAAGCAAATGCTGTAACCTACCAGCTAGCCCCATTGTTAAGGCACCCAAAAATTTCACAGGCAGCTAAGAAACAAATGATCAACAGCATTTTTATACCTACTTTGTGTTACCAGAGCCAAACATGGACATTGAGCAAAGCGCAGTCACAAAAATAACTACATGTGAAATGCGTTGCCTGAGAAAAGTTACCAACAACACAAGAAAGACAGAATCACCAACATCAGCATAAGAAAGAAAGTTGGCACAAAACCGTGCTTGAATTATATAGATAAACAAAGAATGAAGTGGTTTGGCCACTTAATAAGAATGCATCCAAACTCCACAGTATACAGAGTCTTCTACAACAGAACATCGGGAAAGAAGGCAAGAGGAAGACCACGGAAAAGATGGTTAGATGGCGTGGCAGCATCCTGTGAAAGAGCAAAGATAACAATCACACAAGCCACCAGAACAGCGCAAGACAAAACCAGAAAACCACGACACTGGGCAACAACCCGGTAGCAGTGTGACGCAAAAGAAGAAGAAGAAGTCATTAATGCTGACCTTTGCCAAGAGTCGACTGTTTCTCTGTGTTAGTCATTAATGCTGACCTTTGCCAAGAGTTGACTGTTTCTCTGTGTTAGTCATTAATGCTGACCTTTGCCAAGAGATGACTGTTTCGCTGTGTTGAACATTTACACTTACTGTATTCAAAAGTCAATTGTTTTCTTTGTTGGTCATTAAGGTGGAGGTTTAATACAGCAAAAAAGAGAAGAGATAAATGGTTAAAGCCATTGCCTTGCGGTTCGAAGGCTGTGGGTTTTCATCACAAATGCATTTTTTCCAGTTGCCGATGCTATGGAGTTCATGCTTTGTGCAGTACTCTCGGCAGATCATATGCCATTTCTGCGGAGAGGGATCAAGCCGTATGGAGTAAATCCTGGTGCAATGCAGTCAATCATTTGGCATCAGACCCTTTAGAAGAGATATGACAAAGCTGATGAGAGCTAGGAGTCGTTTATTTCTGTTGTCAGTTATATGAGTACTATCATCATAGCACTCCGGACATGTCCATGGGTGCTCTGATGTACGCCTCAGCAAATCCAGCAGCGTCTATCGGCCCAACACGCCAGTTCGTTGTTGATTAATCAATCTCCTTTCATATTTAGTATGTCGTTCTTTTCAGGCTACACCAATATTGACACCCATCTCTTTCAATCTGGTCAGCAGTGGGATTCACAGCTCTGAAACTCCTCTGTTTGAAAAGACTCTCAATGCATGAAGAATTTCATTTCGATCCATGCCAGCTTCCTCTGATATTGTAGCCATGTCAGCCAATCTATCAGCTCATTCATTACCCCTAACTCCTGCGTGCTCAGGGACAAAAATGGTAATTTCTCTGATCATTGTCTATTTCCGTTGATAGTCATTAATGCTGACGGAAGCCAAGAGTCAACTATTTTCTTGGTTGGAGGTATTAAAGGGATAAAAAGAGAATAAGAAGAGATTTTGTAATGTTGATGAGAGTCGAGAGTTGCTTCCCATGTTAAGCTCATTTATGTGGAGGTTTGAATGTGAACAGAGCAGAAAATTGTTGAAGTTAAACTGCAGCATCACAGCAGTGAAACAGAAACAAATATCGATTTATTCTCTTTGTTTATTATACAAACATTTTCTATTAAATAAAATTACATAAGATTTATTATGTGTGTTTATTATCTCATCAAATAGCTTGTCCTGAGCAGAATATTGCCACCCTAACAGTCCTTCAGAATTTCTTTCTCTCATAGGCCAGATCTCCCACCGTTGCAACCGCCATGCTCAAACCATCAGTTACATCCTGAAAGCATCTTCTCCGTAGTAGTCATCTTTGCCAGAATGCCTCCTTCCATAATGGTCTTCTCTAACCCTTTGTGTCTCTTTATATTTTCCAAATACTTCAATTTGCTCATTATTATTTTCAGCATCAGAGAGTTTTATTTGATTTTGAGTTTCCGGATAGATATAATTGTTTACTTCTCTGTCCATGATATACGTTTATTTCTATAGCTTTTTTATAATACAAACATTTTCTATGAAATAAAAGGAAACAAACAAAATTGTAGAAACAAAAGACATGAGATTACCTGCAGACATTTGAGATTATAATAGTTTGCTTTGTTTATCTACAGCTGTATGTCGGTGAGAGGAACACCAACCCTAATGAGCTGGATGTCAAGAAGGCCCTGGACCTTCTACGTCATGTGGGAAGGGTAATTATTATATTGATAGTAAATAAGTGTTATGGGATGTTGTCAGCATAAGTCAGAACTAACTTACATCCCCTTTGACTAATCAGATCTACCTCTGAAGTTAGAGATGGCACGCCTGTATGGCGGGGGAAAACTGATAATAAGGAAAACAGGCCTTTACAGAGGCACCATACCAGGAACATTGCACACAACTAGCAAATAAAAATGAAACATGGAGACATAAACAAGACATAACAACTGCAATAAGATGTCTAATCAGCATTGTCTCCCAAACAGCAAGAAAATATAGCTTTGCTATAGCAACCAGTTGCTAGGGATATTAAAGATGAATAACTGCATTTCAATATAAGAACAATATAATTGATTGAATGAGTTAGTTTATTAAAACGCAACAAATTATTGTCACAAAATCCATCAGTCCCCATAACAAAGAACAAATTAGGTTTCAGTTTCTTATGGGTAATGGTCCACCAGTAAAGCATAGATCTTGCATGCTTAATGCAACAATTTTTACAGATAATGGAATTATATTTTCGTTCTCTTCGGTCAGATGTGTCATATTCTGATGCCCAAGTGGTTGAATATTTACTAGTGTTGTCATCAAGACAGTAATCCCAGTCCCCAGATTACCTTTATCGCAGAATTTGCTACTTTTTAAAGAGCAGGTCCGAAACACACAAGCATTAAAAATTCAAAACAGTGGCATGGTGTTGCTTGAAACATGTTCTTTTCAACAAGATTATACTTCGTAATATTATGAAATTTCTCATTGTTTTCATAAATTGTGCAACATACATATGCTTTGCATTAGTTTGCATATAGACCATGCATTTAAAATACATAATACAAAAATAAGCCAAGTTCGTTACCACTGTCCCATTGTTAAAATTGTAACTATTTCATTAGCCGAATGTTTGAGAGTTAAGATGTCTAGGTTTTCTTTTCCCATCTGTTGCTCATCGGAATGCTGTTCTAGCCAATATCAGATCTGATACTATTCTACAGTATAACACAGTAGGTGTGATACTATAAAGTTTTTTTGTTAGTGAAATTTTATCAGGGATACATGATAATTCTTACTTTAACAGGAGTCTCTGTGGCGTAGAGGTTAGGTGCTTTTCTCTCGTGCTTAAGGTACCAGGTTCGCTCCCTCTTGGAGCCATCTGAATATTTTTCCAGAGATCCCTGATCTCAGTGTAGGTGAGATCAAGTTCTTAGTCCTAACGGAGACGGACGATAAAACGTAGGTCCCATGTTCAATTTGAGCAAGTAAAGGAACCTGTGGCAGTTTAAACCGGGAAAGCAGGCTGGAAAGCCGCTACCTGGAAAAAATTAATTAGAAAAGATTTAAAATAAAATTCCTACAAAAATATCTTCATCTTCAAAATTACATTGGGGACTATCGCTGGAGCTACGGAGTTCATGTACTGCTGCTGAGATCTTCCTTTGTAAGAAAGAGATGATTACTCTTCTGTGAGGCATACATGATTACTACCGAAGTGCAATGATGGAAGTCTATCAATCAATCAATCAATCAATCTGACTGTGACACTTGTAAGATGCATAGTAATTCTAACCCTTACATTATAAATAATTCAACTGTTTCTACAGGCCAGTGAAGAAGTCGACAATGAAGCCATGAAGTTACATATCTGGTGCAGAGCAATTCTCATGGACAGGTGAGTTGTCAATAGAAGCTTGATTCATATAACTTTCAGTTTTAGGAAACATTCAGCCAGGTAGAGAAAAAAAAGATCAAAGGCTGCAGGATTTGACAAAATATGTTGCATGGTCTGACCTAAATTAGTTTGCTTTGAAATGAAACTTTTGAAAGTAATACTGAAGAAATGCATTTAACATAGCTTGATGTTCTTTGTCTTAATTTATCAAACTCAGACAAAGTAGTAAAAAGAGAAAATATAAAAATTCTATAATTGAATGTTTGTTCATATAATTTGTAGCTTGCTGTGACAAAGTAATTGTGACAAAATAATTGTGACAGTGACCACAAGTAGAATAAGATAATAACAAATAGATTGTGACAGTGTATTCTCTCTCTTCAGTTGGGTTGATGATAATGATGAGGAAGACCCACTAGAGTCCAACAGGTCCAAGATATTCTTCAAGACTGTGGATTTAGTATATATGGACAGTAAGTTTATCTTTTGTTTTATGTACTGTTTTTTTCATTTGTTATAGTTTTTTTTTTATTTCATGGATCAAATCCATATAAAAAGCACCCCAGAGTTCACTTTCTACTTCTTCACCATTCAACCCTCACCCCTAGGGAGGCATAGGTCTGCAACCAAGGTTTTCCAAGCCCTCCTATCCAAGGCCATATTTTCCATATCTCCCCACTCTCACCATTTTTTGCATTCTGTTTTCAACTCGCATCTCCAGGTTTTCTTGGGTCTTCCATTACCTCTATTACCCTGAGGGTTCCATCGGATGACTTGTGATGCTGCCAGGAGGTCTGCTCAGTGTATGTCCTATCCATTGTCACCTTCTGCTCCTTATATCTTGTTCCACCTGCCGTTATCCCGCTCTATCCCACAGTTCCCTTTTTGTGGTCTTGTCATACCATCGCAGATGGAGTATCCTGTGCAGACATCTATTGATGAATGTCTGCAACACTTTGGTGTTCCCCTTAGTTGTTCTCCACGTCTCCGCTCCATATAGAAGAACAGCCTCGACATTTGAGTTAAATATCATTATCTTAGTTTTATTCATGATCATTCTTGAACTCCATATGTTCTTCAGAATGGCAAAGACTGATCTTGCCTTTTGTATTCTAATCCTAACATCTTCATCTATGCCAACTGAAAGTTTATAACACTTACCAGATATGTAACTGTGTCCACCTATTTTAATGGTGCTCCTCTCAATATGATTAGGTCTCTGGAATTAGCATTTAATCTCATGATCTTTGTTTTTCCCCATGAATAGTCAGACCGAGACCCATTTATTGTGAGATTGTTTCTAGTTTAGATGTTTTCTCTTGCAACTGTTGATGGCTATGAGAGAGGAGTAGAGTTCTTTCTTTCTTTCTCGAATCCTGTTTGCCTCACAGCGTCAGGTCAGGAAGAGATTTCTAAAACGGGCCCTAGTATGCGCTTTGTAGATAGTCTCTTTCGTCGCCTCTGTTATCTCTGAGGTCCATCTTTTGCATGGCTGGCCTTTTGCTTTGTACCCATTGTATCGGAGCAGCATTGCTCTTTGAGGTACACTGTCTGATGGTAATCTGCTTACATGGCCGAACCATTTAATTTGTTGTTTCTTGATGAAGTCTAGTACTGATGTTATACTCACTTTTTTCCTGATGCCTCCCTTTCTCAACCGGTCCCTTCTCGTTACACCCAGCATTCTGCGTAGACACTTCATCGTAGAGTTCACTTTGGTACAATATATCAAAATTCTCAGCAAGGAGTTCATTAATTTTTTAAAATATTTGTATTCCCAACACTGTGGTCATCTGTGGCTTGAACTTGATCACAACACAAGACTACCTGGGTCAAACTCAGCTGTGAGCAGTTTGAAAGCAAATTTATTCCCTTGGATTTTTACGAACGGTAAAAATAGACCTCACGTTTAGAAAGCAATAGCAAACTACTGAACGTATAAGTGGTGCATAGAAAATCAATAACTTGTTTACTGTTCTATCTTGTCTGTTGAGTAATGGTGTTCCTTCCTTACACTATTTGATATTGATTCATGAATCTAGAATTCACTATTTGACATTGTTCCATGAATCTAGAATTCACTATTTGACAGTGATTCATGAATCTAGAATTCACTATTTGACAGTGATTCATGAATCTAGAATTCGCTATTTGACATTGTTCCATGATGTTTTGTTAGAAGAACAGTGCAGATTATTGGATAACTAATATCTATATCTTTCCTCCTCACAGATGATCTGGAGCTACTACTGCCAGACTTGAACCAGTTGTTGGTAGCGGAGGAGTTGGAGGATCTTAGAAACGAGCCCAAGTTTGAGTTCTTGTTGAAAGGAGGATATGAACAGATTAGAAATAGCTTGTCATTGATGGACTGAAATTATTATGAGATTGAACATTGATGTATAAGAGGACTGTTTGTGTTTGAACTTAGAAAGACAGGACTGTTTGCATTGCAAAAAATAAAACTGGATTTATAAGGCAAGACTTCTTGTCTGGGCTTTGAAATGCAAGTTTTTTAACTTTAAAAGCAAGATATATTAATTTGAAATGACAAGACTTTGAATTAGAAATGCCTTGATTGTGAATTTATTATTTTAATTTGAAATGACAAGACTTGATGACTTTGAATTTACAATGGCAAGACAACATTGCGCTGAACTTGAAAAAGCAAGACTGAATTTGAAAAAAAAAAAACTTTTGCATTTGAAAAGACAAGACATTGTTTTTGGGCTTGAAAGGTCAAGACAATTTGTGTTTGGAATTTGAAAAACTTTGATCTTTGTTTGTACTGTTTGAAATAAAAATATGTTACTTTCAATGACCACATTTGTGATGTTCCATGTTGTGAATGTAGTCATTTATTTTTTAGTTGCTATTTGTAATCATAGTTTCAAGTTATGACTATAGTTCAGATTGTTATATATACTTATTTATATTCAATATATCTTATCTGTCCTTTTGTTATAGATTTTTCTTTTAATAGAGTTTATCTCCTTCTTTCCTTGTGTTACTGAGCCATGTAGAGCGTCTGGCCAGATGGATTAGAGTGCGGCTCCCATGCAGGAGACTCGGGTTCAATTTCTGGTAAGACCAAGGTGGTTTATTTTGTCACAAAGAAAATATCAGAACCTGAACAGTTTTGCTGTGACTGCACTAGCCATGCAGCCATTAAATTTCACAGGTTCGAGTCCCTCCTGTCCTACACCGCCTAAAAAGTAAAAAGCAGTAACGACAGTAACAACTGAGTTATATTTCTCCCCCCCGCCTACTATGAATTTAAGCGTAGTCATGATGCCAACTCTGATTGATTTTTGCCTAAGGCTTGCTTTCATTGCCACCAGTGGCCGTCGCCATTCAGGCGAACCTTACTCTGACTTCAGAGGTACTTGTAGTTTAGATACCCAAGTAAAGGATCAGGGTCTCCATGGCGCACCATGTGCATACTGAGAATTGATATTTTGCTGTTGTTTAAGCTGACATTGAACTTCAGAATTTCTATGGCACTAGCTTGGAGTATTATCAATGTTGTTATCAGCGACCCATTTACTCAGCCATGAACTGGCACAGTTAGTCGATGGATGCTGTTGAAGATATTGCGAAGGAGATCGGAGCACCTATGGACATGTCTGAAGTGCAATGAAGATATTCAAACTGAAACTGCACTCAAGACTGACTTATATGTGCATAGTTGCCTGTAGTAGAGGTTGAATACTGTTTAAGACGACCTCACTACACTTTCGTCTGATTGTAAGTACTCAGTCGCCTTTAAGACATAGTCATCGTTGATTTAAAAGTTGTCAACATTCCTTATCGCACATGACTACAAGTTCTCTGATCTCATCTTGATTATGTCTCATGTTCAGCTTGACAACTCCCATTCTGTAAGTTAAAGAATGAGTATGTTGTCGACGAAGGGAGTAAAGAATACTAACACTGCGACCTACACAGCATGTCGTAAGAGGTGACCGAGGTAGGGGCCTAGGAAGCTACTTTAGTAAATAAAAGTGTCGCTGCAATTAGATGGACTGGCCTACTTGTAGGTGCATAACTGGCACAACGTACAATCACTCTTAGGCTTGGATCACATACAAATCATAAAGAGTGGTTAACAAGTGGTCGATATGGAGCATTCAAAGAAGAAGAGGAGGAGTTTTAAGAACCCCAGTGGAAGCACCGGAACCAATGAATATCATCAATAAATAGAGAGTGAGCCGCCCGAGTGGTTACCGGGCCCAAATTTGGGGTGTAAAGAATGGAACCACTGTTACCTGCCATGCATGTCGTGAGAGACGACTAAGGAGGTTTGGCTGAAATCGGATGCATATGTCCTAAACGTGTAGAAATCTATGCTTTTAGGGGCCTACCAAACCAATGTGCAACGTATACACGTTCTTGGCAAAGATTAAACATATCACAAAGAGTGATTAAAATTGGTTGTAAAGAACGAACGCAAAGAAGAAGAGAGGAAGAGAGTGAGCAAGTATTAGAGGGCTTCGGAAAACAATAAATTACCAAACACAGAATTCGAACCACAAACCGTTATTTCTTACGGCATCCATTGCCTAGCTATACAAATTAGCATTTTAAGAAAGCAACCAAGCTAGCTTTTCTAATTCTGTAAGTTAATGTATCGACAAGTGTCTTTTCTATGTTATTCTCGTCTGGCTGACCTGAATTGTATGCCCAAACTGAGACACACACTCATGCACTCACACAGAATATAAATATTACTCACGAAAAACTCCTGATCCCTCTTCATGAAATCTTCATTTGCTATTACCACTTTAATGGTTTCATTTATGCCTTTGGATGAGCTATTCACAGAACATCGGGGAAGAAGGCCGACAGGAAGACCACAAAAAAAATGGTTAGATGGTGTGGCAGAATTCTAGTCAAATAGCAATAATTATCACCCAAGCCACTAGAACCATACACGACAAAAACAGAACCATGACACTGAGCAACAACCTGGTAACAGTATAATGACAAAAACAGAACCACAACACTGGGCAACAACCTGGTAACAGTATAATGACAAAAACAGAACCATGACACTGGGCAACAACCTGGTAACAGTATAATGACAAAAACAGAACCACGACACTGGACAACAACCTGGTAACAGTATAATGACAAAAACAGAACCACGACACTGGGCAACAACCTGGTAACAGTATAATGACAAAAACAGAACCATGACACTGAGCAACAACCTGGTAACAGTATAATGACAAAAACAGAACCACGACACTGGGCAACAACCTGGTAACAGTATAATGACAAAAACAGAACCATGACACTGGGCAACAACCTGGTAACAGTATAATGACAAAAACAGAACCATGACACTGAGCAACAACCTGGTAACAGTATAATGACAAAAACAGAACCACGACACTGGACAACAACCTGGTAACAGTATAATGACAAAAACAGAACCATGACACTGAGCAACAACCTGGTAACAGTATAATGACAAAAACAGAACCATGACACTGGGCAACAACCTGGTAACAGTATAATGACAAAAACAGAACCATGACACTGGGCAACAACCTGGTATAATGGCAAAAACAGAACCATGACACTGAGCAACAGTTGTGCCTGCCTAGTCACCATAGACGCATAATTGCATAACGTAAACAATCGCTCTTGGCAAAGATCAATTGTATATCACAATCAGAATGATAAAATTGGCAGCGAAGAACGAACGCAAAAGAAAAGAAGGGTCCAGATTTCCGCTCTTTAACAATATGTTTGACGTATTCTGGAGTCAGCCTGGCTCCTTTGCAGTTAAAAGTGGTAGTCTCTGAAACCCATTGTGTGCAGGTGTAGTCTAAGACTAAAGTGTCCGGCACTTAATTTCTGTTGAACCCGATTATACCATCTTTCTGTGGCTTGTAGTCTTAGTTTGCTGCTTTCTACTCTGTGTTCATGGATTGTTACAGTAGTGTATTTATTTCTTTGTAGATTTTTGACAGGTAAGAATACAGAAAAATCAAATCAAAGAAAACTGGCTGATGCTACAAATGAAAGAAAATTGGCATATCCTTAGACGAGCCATCAACCACAGTAAAAAGTCGTTGATTTCTAGGCACCATATACGTTCAGTAGTTGCATTGCTTCTGCTACAAATAGAAAGAAAAATTGAGATATTGAACATAAAAAGACATGAATGGTTGAAAGACCATCAAGGAAGGATGCATACCGTAAGAGAAGAAAGAAGACCACGGAGAATGGATTGCAGGATGTAACTGTTGGTTTGAACATGCAGCTACAGAGGCAGGGCATTGGCCTTGAGAGAAATTCCGAGGACTGTTGGGGGCAAGTCTGTCAGTCGTATTTATGTGATGAAGATGAACGTCGGCGACTGTAATCATAGGTTCACCCGTCCACTCGGACACAAAGGGTTCTGGGTGCAATCCCACACTCGACGTTCTACATGTGAGGAAAGCAATTGGGCCTCCTACCTCCTGCACACTAGGTTCTAGAAATGTGAAGCGAAATGACTTCATACCCTCTGTAAAGGCTACGGAAATTATTAAGAAGAAACTGAAACACATAGAGACAGGGGACATAATCATCTTTCTTTATTATTAATGATATCTGACGTAAACCTGACCAAATTAGTTCGGAATATTTAATCACGTGACGTGAACAGTGGTCCATATTTTTGGCTGAAAAAACATGTTTCAAAATGGCTGTCACCGCCCAAAGAGGACGTAATCTGGAATATTGGAGGCGGCGAGTTCGCCCGAACTAGTTGTATGCTTGCAGAGTTGTCCGTACATGAAACTCGTAAGTTTTTTTATGGTAACAGTATTGTTTCTCGATCTTTTGGCTAAAATCACAGTGGGATACTTTACGTTTGCTCTCGATTAGAAGGTGACAATAGTTGCAGTAAGAAATAAGAGTTTGTGGTTCGAATCCTGTGCTATGATCATACCCATTGACTCCAGTGTTTTCCCTGGACTTCTTATTCTCTTCAATTCTATTCTCACTATTTAGAGACTGTGAGCTTACAACTAACCACAGCGTACACATTCCCTGGAGTTATTAAGACTTCTTATTCTCTTTAATTCTATTCTCACTATTTAGAGACTGTGAGCTTACAACTAACTACATCGTACACATTCCCTGGAGTTTCCCTTAAGACTTCTTATTCTCTTCAATTCTATTCTCACTATTTAGAGACTGTGAGCTTACAACTAACTACATCGTACACATTCCCTGGAGTTATTAAGACTTCTTATTCTCTTCAATTCTATTCTCACCATTTAGAGATGTAGCTTTACACTAACACATCACACATTCCTGGAGTTATTAAGACTTCTTATTCTCTTCAATCTATTCTCACTATTTAGAGACTGTGAGTTCAACTAACTACATCGTACCATTACCCGGGTTTCCTAAGACTTCTTATTCTCTTCAATTCTATTCTCAACATTTAGAGACTGTGAGCTTACAACTAACTACATCGTACACATTCCCTGGAGTTATTGAAAATGAAAATCGTGGCATATCCCAAGGACTAGCCATCAACCACAGTAAACAAGTCGTCTATTCTCACCATTTAGAGACTGTGAGCTTACAACTAACCACAGCGTACACATTCCCTGGAGTTATTAAGACTTCTTATTCTCTTTAATTCTATTCTCACTATTTAGAGACTGTGAGCTTACAACTAACTACATCGTGCACATTCCCTGGAGTTATTAAGACTTCTTATTCTCTTCAATTCTATTCTCACTATTTAGAGACTGTGAGCTTACAACTAACTACATCGTACACATTCCCTGGAGTTATTAAGACTTCTTATTCTCTTCAATTCTATTCTCACTATTTAGAGACTGTGAGTTTACAACTAACCACATCGTACACATACACAGTAAACAAGATCCGAACAGCTCTCTCCGAAAGGGTAAGATATTGGGAGTTTACTCTCGCATTTATTGGTCTACCGATGAGGCACTAACAGGTAGGGCCCATAAATAAATAAAAGGGGAATGAGAGGTGTGGAATAA